>VHKM01000043.1:3122500-3722500 GCA_007210695.1 Neogobius melanostomus
TCCACATTTTATTGTCTCTACTTTTACTGTATTTATTGTGCATACTTAATTTTTGCTTCACACTCTCTTCCTCCGTCGTCTCTCTCCATCATCATCTCTCTTGGGTTATTCCACAAAGTGCTCCGGCGCTCTTGATGAGGGGCAAATACACGACTGCTATGAAAAGCCCCTGACTTCTTAGGGCTTTCTTTTCTAAACTGGGCCTTTTTCCTCCACCTGAAAGGTTCCTTCAGATTCCAGTTTGAGGCATTGTGAATACTAATTTCTCTCTATTAAAAGGCCCTCATATCCCTGCCATGCTCTCATTTGAATGCTGGACTCAGGGGAGACCTCTTAATTCCTTTATAGTGGGATTCAAGACCCTTCACTTCAAAAAGTATAAATCATACTCCCAAATGATTGAGGGAGAGGGGGGATTTGACGAGAGGGGCTTCTGATGTGTCCCGTCGGACGGCAAGAGCTGATTGTCTCTCCCAGAGCTGCTGAAATCCAGTCTCCTCGGTCCTTATGCCCCAACTCTGGCTCATGTTGACTTTTTCACTGGCTGTTTGGCGCCAAATGCACCATGCGAGGACCCAAAACTCAACACCATTTTATTATTTTCAACAGCTTGCTCGCGGGATAAATCTTTGCCCGAGTACATCTGACTTCTCTTGTTTGTTCCAACACCCTTGAGGGAAAAGCGTTTTCTCCGTGGAGCAGTTGTAAGCATTAATCTTGAGGGCAGCCCGCCTGAAATGATACTGTATTTATAAAAGCTGTCATCTCCTGTTTAGCAGCGGTTGACGGCAACGATCAGAGATTTGATGCTAAGTGATAAAGGCCCCGCGCTGTTTATCCTCGCGCCGCCGCGTGGAGAGGCCCCTGTGCTCTGCGAGATTTGAGGGTAATGCTCAGAAGCGCCGATTGTGTTAAAATGCATAACTGCCTCCCGCCCGAGGCTCCGGCGGCAGCTTTTATCTATTGACTTATTTATTCCTAAATGACACTTGCGCTGTGAGATAAATCATAGTCTCGGGCCACTCCTTTCGCCGGTCTCTTTTTAATTGTGAGATCTTGGGAGTCAGCAGTTAGTATATTGGTGTGAGTGGCCTATTGATTATTGATTTGAAGCCATTGATCATGTTCCCAGGAGACCCTAATCCTTTCTGATTCATTTGAATACCTCTATTAATCTTGAAATCCTGCTCACACCTGAAGCGCCATGTTCCCTAATGGAAATAGATGGCGATTTTGTAGCAGCGCCTCCCGACCACCTCTTTTGATTCATTATTGTTAATTGATATATTTGCTTTTAAGTGTGGCAGCCAAAATTACAATTGACCCTGTGTCAGTGGTGTTTTACTCTGCACCCCAAGGGACGGAGCTGCATTCAAAAAATCTATGGTGGAGAGGGAGCTTCTTTTGGCCTTTCATTGTGAGATTTTTTCTCTCTTCACTGCGTATCACATCATTTTGCCTGTTTATGCAACAATATAAGCTCTGTGTCTTGCCAAAGAGTGAGCGCTACGCTTATCAGGGTAAAACAGAATTGTTTAACCTCTTAACCCCCACCTGAACCGAGCACATTTTCTCCATTTCTGGCATTACCCAAATCTAAAAGCTTCATGAAAATGGCGACAAAAACATGACTAAAGAGTGATGAAAAAGCAGCAAAAAAGCAACAAAAAACGTGACGATGTGAATGAAAATGTGACAAAAAACCCACAAAAAAGTGTCAAAAAACCAATGAAAACGTGACAAAAAAAACTACAAAACATGACAAACGCTTAAAAAATGTGATAAAAACACAACAATAAAGTTGATTTGGGTAAAGCCGAACCGGATGAAATGCGCTTGGTTAAAGTGGGGGTCAAGAGGTTAATGAAATGGATGTTTGGTTTTGGTGTAAAAGCAGCTGTTTTATTCTCCTCCTTTGACTCTCATGGTGACTCTGGCCCCGGGGAAGTGACATGAAGTGACGGGCTGACACGCATTACGACTAAACGCATCAGAGAATGACTTTTAATCTCGCAGGCGTAACCGAGTGAAATAATGCCACATTTTAAACGGGCATCGATTTTCGAATTAAAAAGTTAGTTTGCAAAGATTTACTGTGGGGAGTTCAACGCTTGAGCTCTTTATCAGCGGCGCAAATGGCTGGTTATGTGCTGTCCGACAGAGGCGCGATTGAGGGATCGATAGGCGCGTGATTTACTAACTGGAGTACAGGTAATCAATAAGTATAAAAGTAAATGAAATATGCATTACTAGGGTTTATTAGCGAAGGGGCAGCACGGGGAGAATAACAGTCAGGCCATTTATTTTTATATCTATTGATTATACAACATAGAGACTTGGCTCAAAGCACAGGCTGCGCCGCTCTCGACACCCGCGCCACGCGCCCGCCATGTGATTTATGGGTGTTGAGGTCATGGAACATGCCGCTGTTAAAGGCTGCCCAGACGGGGCCTGATTGTGGCGCATGGCTGTTAGGACAGGGCGCTCGTCGCTTGTTTCGCTGCTCGACATGATCTTAGTTTTACTCCTCCCTGGGGTACGCTTCATACACGGAGCACTTGTCTTATGTGTGTGTTTATTACTTAAAGATAGTGTATGTAGAACAAGCCCCATGCTTAGTGATGCCTGATCTAATGGCTAAAACCAGTTTGCAGTAAACCTAAAAGAACTCTCTCTGATCCAAATATTTGCTGTCCAAATTAACTGCACCTTTCCCCAAGTCTTTGTGCTATTTAGTGCTAGTGCAGGCCTCCAATGCTCTCAATATGAGCCGTGTAATTTCAGCTTCATACAAAATGATCAAAACGTGAGCATATTCTTTCCCAGGCAGCCTTATAACATAACATAACCCCAAGAATACTTTGTAGAGAAAATATGACGAGGACGAAGAGGACATCTGAAGTGTCTGAAGTCATCTTTTCTTCGCACAGCACTACACACATAAGCATCCAGGCTGTTCAATGCGCCGTTGCTCGAAGTGAGTAGAAGTTGCATGTGTTTAAGTGTGACGCGGAGTTCGCCCGATTGGAAGTGGCACCAGGCGGCAGTGTTAGCGCGCGTTTCCAAACCAGGGCAAAGTGTCTTTTTTCATTAGCTTTTTCATGAGTGGATTGAAATTCCAATTGGTTTGTCCACCTTCACTGCTGTGTCCCTTCGCCGTGCTATACCCTCGCGCTATTTGTCATTTAAATAACAAACGCTGGTGGGTGCCTGATTTAGTGAGGGTTGTGGAACTCTGATGTATATTTATTTCTATTTCCGCGCGGCAAACTGTACTGGAGTCCATCACGCGCTGGAATAAAAGAGGTGGAATTCAGAAACAGCCTGTGCTTTGCTTGTATACAGATTGCATCCGTTTATTGCACTGAGTGATGGAACGGCCACTAGCTCTGTCCTTCACCTCCCGTGTGCTCAACCACTTCCCATAAAAGCAAAAAAGCATCCACCTCATATTCACTCGTGGGGCATCCCGCGGCCACGGAACAGTTCTCTTCTCCGTCGGGTGAAGTTTCCACACAATTTTCAGTTCTTGATGTCGTGTGACTCCCAATGTTCATCTGGATTAGTCTTTAATCAGAGCATTTGTGGCTTCTTGGGTCTGTTGTCTGCTACATCTACTGTGATTTATTGTAGAGCCCATGTCAGCCAATGTCAGTTTCTGCAGCTTCTGCCGCTCTGTATAAATCTTTACCTTGGCAGCCGACTGCAGCCTGTACCTCTGTAATATTGCTCATGCCAGGAGCTGCTCATTCACTCTGACAAGCCTCACCCTGCCACTGTAATCGGATGTAAAATCAAACTTCATAAGAGGCTTTTTTTTTCTTCAAAGGAATCCGAATGTGTTCAAAGATTTGCCATGTTTAGCGCCATACTTCCCCGTGTTGCTCCCTTAACGCGACAGCTGATTCTTCTGTGAGTTGGAAAGAAGTGGATTGCTCTATCTGTTAGTTCTTGATTTGAAACTTCGTAATCAGGAGTGAAAATGGTGTGCGGCCGGAGGTGTCTCCCTGTGCTCCGTGGGGAATTACTGAGACGGTCCCCAGCTGTTGCATTGTCTTCTTCTTTCCTTACCCTTTTAGCACTTCCTCAGCAGTGTGGAAGGTACTCGGAGGGGGGGGAGAAAAACACAACAACTTATCAAGCTGGGTATCTGTTTGGATTAGACGACCACTCCATTCTCAGCCTTAAATTGGCCATTTTCGGCTTTTCTCGCCTGACAGTACGACTCCAACTCTACTACGAGCTGAATCTTGGAACTAGTTGTGTTCGATTATGGAGGTGACTCTTGAAATATTCCCATTGGGTCGTAAAATGATCAGTAGAATTTATTCTGCCCAGTGTGAGTTATTTGTGGGATAAATCAGTAAGTTTTAAGATGCAGATGGATTTTGAGTCTTGGCTGGTCTCATGCACAGGCTAATTAATTACTCCAATTCCCCTCTCCCCTGCTGTCTTCTGTAATGCCCTTCATCTTTATCACTGGCTCCAAACAGTGGCAGTAAAGATGCATTTAAACTTATTGTGTGCGTCAAAGAGAGAGCTCGCTGGAGTCCCTTGTATGCCCGTCGTGTGCCCACTCGGAGCGCCCGTCTCTTAGCCGCTGCAGACGCCTCGGTGACAGATGACCTGCGGCTGAGGCCCTCCATGTTCCTGCCCGGCGGTCCGACCCCCCTCTCATTAATGCCCAGGCTGGTGCGAGGCCCGTGTGGCAGCACAAGACAAATAACGGCAGCACTCAGCCATCACTTCTGCTGACAGAAATGCAGCCCACCGCACTATTTCGCCCTCTCCGGCTCCACTTTGCACTCTGCTCGTGTCCTTCAAAAAGCCCACAAACCTGCACCTGCCGCCGCTCAACACAACTTTGACAGCGGCCGAGGCTGTAGCTACAGGCTGAGCTCGACACTCAAGGCTGTCCTGAAATGGAGCTGCATTTAGGACGATTATTTTGGTTCTTTAGGTGGAGGTCTTAGGTCTGTAGACTGCCTTTATGATTTGCATGTTTGCAAACCATCTTGCTGGGAGGTCTGATTTAAGTGTGTGTGTGAGAGAGAGAGAGAGAGAAGAGAGAGAGAGAAGAATGGAAAAAGGGAAACACAAAGGCTAATCATTAAAGCGCTATTCAGCCCTGTTCATTTAAGTGTGGGAATCAGCAGGCCCATTACTGTCAATGTGTAATTAGCTGATTAATAAACAGGGAAGGGGAGTGCTCAGGCAGCCTGTAATGATTGTTTTTAGAGAGCATCACGAGAGCTTATTAAGATGGTAAGATGGTTCCATTCAGTGTCCCATTATCACCCAGAGTAAACGCATGTACTGTAATTCTCCTATTGAAAGAAAATCCTTTTGTTTCTTCATTGACCTTGATGTAAAACCACTTGGCCGTAGTTGTATGTCGAGTGGTTATATTGAAAGGTTGTGAATGCATGCAGTGTAAACCCATATTTCTACTGTGCACCACGTACTAGTTACCCAGTCATCTTGAAGTCAGGTAGGAAAAAAAGGCCATTTGATTCAAAGCCGTAACTATGTTTAACCAGAGTGTTGGGGTTGTATCCTCAACAACGGTTAGTCATCATTCCCTCAAGAAATATTAATCAATTATCTTGGCCGCCGGATCAGTTTGGGGAAGAAGTCATCTGGAAAGAGGCACAAGCAGATATAATGGGAGTGAGCAAAAGCACATGCCAGTGAATGCTGTAATGCCTAATCCTTTGAGACAGCCCAGAGCCACAATGTCACTTCTAGTTTCCTTGTCCTCTTCTCCCGGACTGCCTCACAAGTGTCTGGGGTGACCGTTGAAAACTTTTTTGTGGGCTCAGGACAGATTTATTTATCCCTTTGAAGCAGAAAAAGCAGGTGAGCGGTACTGTTTTAGAGTTTGAGATAGAGAGGCTGGGTGGACAAAAGGTAAGTGCAAAAGAAAAAAATGGCTCAGCATTTGGTAAATGAAGTTTAAGACTGTAAGGTATAACCTTTGTTGTTGACGTTATGCCATGGCAGCAAAGGAGATTGGCCTTGTAATGAGTGTGTCCACAAGTCATATGGAGCTAAATTGGATTTGGCTCACTTGACCAAAACCTCATTAATACTCAACCTATTTAAAGGGACTATACAGAGTTTTAAAATGTCAACATTATGTATTTTCCTCCCCCTACATGTTCCAGCAATGTCCTAATGTGTAGAATGAGCCCAGACCTGTTCACCACAACTGCCTCTAAAATCCTGCACTCACTCAATAAGTTAATTCAGGTCCGAAGTGCCGTCATTAATATAGAGACTGCAGTTACGCGCGAAACCTGAGGTGGCAGTAGTGAGTATAAAAATGACCAACTTGCATCTAGTCCCTTTAAGCAGGATTTTTAGAGTTACATGTCTATCTATAAAGCACAGAGCAGCTCATCAGCATCATCAGATAAAACCTGTCCTATGTACATTATCATAATGATACGTTTTTTAAATGATGTATGTTGTTTTTTCTTTTTTTGCAGCTCGCAGTCTCTCCATAAAGATGAGCTGAGACGCGATGCCTCTATCCAAGAAGCTTTTGGGGTATCGAGGGCAGTGGCGGATTATGACCCCAACATGACCAATCTGATCTGACCTGAAGTCTACGCAGGCCTTAAAGACAATGACTTCAAAGAAACTGTTGTGAAACACTCAAAACTTTGACTTTCCAAAGTGATTGGAAAATACTAAGCACATCATTAATCTTCAAATCAGCATGTTACTGTTGAAGCCCATCTTTGCAGGTAGTATGTTAAGCTTGACAAATGGTAATGCAATCAAGGCTTGTTAAGGTCTCCGCTGCCTCTTGGAGGAAGAACACAGCTTCAAGAGGCCCCTCATTTGAGTCAAGACTGTGTAACTGTTTCTGCTCTGTCGCCAGGCCACCTGCTACTGCACAATCCAACAATTATGGCCACTTTTCTAGAGCAGCGTTTGTCAGCAGGGACACTAGAGGCAAAGACAGTACCTCAATAATGGTTTTACAGAGACTGAAGCTCCACACAGTGGACTCTACCACATGCTGCTCTGAGTTCAGAGAGGCAACCTCCAGTGGAGAACCTCATAATGTACAGGTGTCCTATTAGCATGAGTTTGAACTGCTACATTTACTACAAAGATGCTCATTAGCACAACACAGAGGGAGAGTAGACTCGGTCTCAGGCTCCCATCCCGTTGGTTCACTGTCTGTATTCAAATGCTCTCCATTTGTTTAAGTTCAAGGTCCTCTGCAATTTTATTTTAATATAATGCTTTTCCATTGTGCTTCGATAGTTTTGGAGGCAAATAGGTCATGGTTTAGCTACAGCTAGTAGAGAGAAATGGCATTAAAGCCATGAGGATGGACACACTTTTATACCTGTTTCATGGTATACATTCTTGTACTCCATTGGCATCTGAAAAAATACATCTCTCACATATACACGCACACACATACTTTATATGTGTATATATATAATATATATATGTATATATATATATATGTGTATATATATGTGTATATATATATATATGTATATATATATATATGTATATATATATATATATATATATATATATATGTATGCTGTACATAAAGCCTTGAAAAGCAGATGTTCGAACTGACTTGCAACCTGTGCATTGTCTGAAGTCCCCGTAGCAACAGAGATCGCTTGGTATGCGGGGAGTATTCTGATAAGGAGATAACTTTTTAATGTAATGAACTACTGAATTACCAACCACATATTGTATGTCGTTTTGGCCGCTTTTAAAGCCGTATTCAAGTGAGGAATCGCATTTAGGAGAATGAGATTTGCCAATTAATGTGAGTTATGTGTCTGCAATAATCCGTGTGAGAAAGCTTTATGTGATCATGTTGGCCAGGGATGACATTTATAAATGCTGTGTGTGCACACTGGTCTAAATGGATGCCTCACATAAGACATACCTCCACAGGAATCAGTCAAAGTGTTGAGGCAGAGTGCACCTCCTCCCTCATCCACCCCACCAGTCTCCAGCAGCTGGTCCTGAATATAACCCACTCCGAATGCAACTGACCATGTGGCTCAGAAGTGCAGCTGAAACACTTATGCATCTCCCTGAATATACAGAATACTACAGATGCTACACTACTCTGTATTAACAGCAGCTGGTTCATGGTAATTAACTGTGTCTACTACACAGTAATGATGCTCCAACCAAAGTGCACCTCAAAATGAATTCCTAATAGCAAGGGAATAGGGCTCCATGCGACTAGTCAATTGCCCTGTTACTGTTAAGGAATCCGGCGGGGCTGGTACTCATATTTCATCCCAGGTAAAGATTACCTGTCAGTCCCATGGGAGATGTATTGATCTGTTTTCCTTTTTCCGCCAGCAATCACCTGACAAAGGCACCTAGGAGGCGAGTGAATGAGTGATGCCTGGTCTGTCTGCGGCTGAATGGGGGCTCCCTGTGTCCACAGGAGGGCGGGGAGGTGATGAGTTTCAATGCACATAATGGAATCATAAAGTGCGTTTGAACTTCCTCCGTATGCACACAGGGCAGCCCCTTTGTGCCAGAGGTCCAGGGTCAGTGTGGAATTATCTGTTTTTGGCTCCTTTCTTGTCAGTGGCGTTTGTTCCTCTGTGTAGCGCACACTTATAGTAGTAGAGACACACACCAGAGGGGCCGCCTAGTTCCTGCTGACAAACGCGTGTTGCCAGTCACTGGAGTTCAGCTCATTTTGAATATCATACCGGTCTTCACAATGAAAACCACTCATCCTGGACATTTTAATGCTCACATTCCTCTGTAAAGCTTAAAAATGTTGCATGTTTTGACTTGTTATTTGTATTTATAAAATTGCCTCGTTCATCGGAATACTTGGGGTGACACACCCGATGTACTGCTTTAAGTGTTTGCTCTATAAACTGCTGTGTGTGTTTCTGACACTATAATTATTTACTATTTGAAGACCCGAGACAAAGTTCAATTTAAACTTAATACAATCTGTGACCATCAGCGTACATATATACTCCATTCCATCTTTTAATTACAAACTGACATAAGGATTTAAATATACAGTATCTCCCTCATCAGGGTTCGTAGGCAGCTATCCACATTTGATATGTAGTACAAATCGCATCTTATCTCACAGGCTCTTATCTGTTACACTTAATAGCATTTGGGGCATGGCTAATTGCTTTGTAAATGATCTAAAGATTAGCCCATCCATGGAAAGCGTGCAGTTTCAGAATTCTAATGTAACTTAAAGCTGCAGCTTAGGTGTGTGTATTAATAACATTGTTCGTGCATGTGTAATAAATGACTTCTGGGTATTTACGGAGAAATGTGACTGTCAAGTTCTTGCATGCATTTTCACAGAATCACAGAGAATATAAAGAACACTAATAAGTAAATAAATAGTGACAAAACTGGACTTTCTCAGGACTAAAATCTGAGTTGTGGTTAAGTCATGAACAAGCTTGTGAGTAGGTGACCCCAGCCTTGAGCTACAGCAGCCGGCCTCCTGCGACTCACTGCATTTGGGAGTCTCCCTCCATCACCGTCTCCTTATCACCGCCATGACACTGTGAAGCAAGTTTTCTCCAGTAAAATAAAGCCCCACGCAAAGCATTTTTTCACCCCGACACATGCTCCCCCTCTAATAGCAAATTCACATATCAGCCGGATGCAGCGCTCACTTAGCGGGGAGATAACGCTGCTTTATGTGTTTTATGTATCCCGTTTGGAATGGGCGCGACTTGAGTGGATCCTGTCACCGCGTCACCGTATAAATTCACCGTCGCTATTGGGTGTGTCAGCAGTGTTGTGTATTCAATGAAACGCAGACCCAGGGCATCTGTGCTTGTCCCGCTGTCTCCTCGCCCCGGTCGCCATCCCTTTTCATTTCAGCTGGCATTCTAATCAGAGTGTTACGAGCTTGAGCGGGTGAAGTACGCTGAAAGTTGCGTTTCCTGACAGCCAATAAAAACCTTATAATCTCCTTGACTCAAGTGGGCTGTTTAAAAAAAAAACTAACTAGTGCTATCACTCAGTCCGCCCCCTTGCCTACTTCTTTTTCTTTAATGTCTTTTTTTATTTAATATATTGCCCATGAAAAATGAGAGACTCCCGCTTGGCCGTGTAGATATTTTGTTGCTGATGATGCGAGACGAATTTCCATCACAGCTTTGTTTCCAGCGGGTGAGGGATAATCTTTTACAGTGCAAGAGGGAGGCCAGCGCTCCCATCAATCTCCAGGGCTTATAGCTATTGTGCGTTTTCCCTACCTGACCAACGCGCCTCTTCGGGCCTCTCTTCCAGGTCAGGAGCAACCGGACATGTTCTCATGAACCAAACCCAGAAAACAGCCCCCTACAACACCTCTGTCAACCTCCCGAGCCCTTTGTTCCATTATTTCTGCCATAGTTATTCTGCCATTTTTCTAACTGGGTGGTCACTCTTAAAGGGGGCAGCATCAATTACCCACTGACAGCCCAATGGAAATGTTTGCACCACAAAGTACCAAATGTGCTTGGGCGGATTCACCTTTCTCTGCTTCTCCGCTGAAGTGAAGAGGCCACAGTTTTAGGTTTTAGTTGTGGCACACTGCCCAGACAGCCTCTCGAGACGAGCCCCGCGTGCAGGCTGGCAGGCGCAGGGCATGCCGCTCAATGCACCCCGCTGCCCTGGGCAATTGCCTGCTGCACCGCTCCGCCCGCGGAGACAATGTGGCTCTGATTGACAATAATGGGAAGTGGCAGAATCGATTGGAGACAAGAGAGGGGTGTGTGCGTGTGAAATTCTCCCGGAGCCCCCAGTCACAGGCCAGGGGCTCTGGCAGCACTCACCTGTCATCTCTGTAGCGGCGGGATTAGACTCTGTGACAGCAGCAGCCGCAGCCTGGGAGAGGAGCCTGTGGTCGCCATAGACGGCCTTTCTATCTCTTGGAATCTTCTCTGAACTTTGTCTCTCATTAGGCAAAACATGATGATGGCTGTCCAAATACAAAAAGAAAGCAAAAGGTAATAGTTAGCATGACAAACACGGTGAGTAGAATGACCAGAGGCAGATAAGAGCAGTGGACGGTGGAGCTTCTAATGAGCCATTTAAGTGAGTGGCTTCATGAGAGCTCTCATTTGAAGTATTAAAGAGCCATTCACCTTGTGCTGGGCCCCTGGCTCTGTGTGTGTGCTGAGCAGTGGATGGAGGGCAGGTGTCGTGACAGAGGAGGCACTCCATTCTCTAATTGATCGACAAAAGATGCACATGAAGAAGACGTTAAGGCCAAATGAAGTCATAACAGTGGATTGAGACATTTATTAAGTCAGACGAAAGGCCCTCCGAAACGTTGAGATTGTTTATTGATTTTTGTGTTTTGGCTGGCTGCGCAGGAGTAATCGCTCGTGCGGCTGCCACAGGGGCTACGAGTGCGGCCAAATGTTCACAGGAGGCGCTGGCTTCCTCCTCCAGGAACAGCTCTGAGCTGTGGAACGCTGTATCTTCATTACAAGTGCACTTACTTCACATTTTTAAAAAGTCTGGCTGGATGCAATCTAAGTGCATTAGTAAGCAACTGCAGTGCATGTCAAATGATTTGCACTGCTTCCTGTTGCTATGTAGGCAGGAAGTAAAAGTCCTTAGAAAACCTTATTGGCAGAGTGCCACACCATTACAAGGTTAGACTGTTGTTGTTTTCATTCTGTTTGGTTTGCAGCACTGACAACTACAAGTTTTTTGTTTTTTTTCATCTTCGGGTTTCCAAGATTTGTGGGTGACATCACTCACTCTTGCAGTTAATATTGAGATTTGAATGCATTGCTAAACCCACCACCCCCTCTGCCCCTTCATAAAGGTGTGTGTTGAGTGTGTGCAGGGACCACATGCTGCTGCTGAGTGTTAGGTAGAGTTCACCCGCTCTGGTGACATCAATCTGCCTGTTCTTTATTAGACGGAGCAGTGAGGTGTAACTGACTGCATTGTCCACAGATGGACTGGAGCGCAGGTCCCTGGTCAGCCGCCCTGACCGTACAATCAATAATCACACTTTCATTACACCAGTCCTGCCTGTCCTGACCCTCCCGAGTTTCCTATCACATTCTCAGATTTCTGATATCTTATTTGATGGTTTAAACATGATTTCCGTTGTATCATGTCAGGCAAAGGAAGGGTCTAAGGATCTGTATTTGTTCCTGCTCCTTACCCCGCTGTGGTATTCCGCTCTCGGGCCAGACAGCAGCGTGACAGTGATCCAGTGTGGAGCCTGGGGCCTATAAATGGTAATGCCCTCCACTTGGCTTCCTCATAAAGCATAATAAAAGGAGGTTATAAATCCCACCAATTAGCTGCGTCCATCAGTTGCCTTAATTGGAGTGTCGTGACTGGCTGTGGGATGACCTTGTGCGCGGGAGAAGCCGGGTGGAGATCCGTGCTCAGGCCTTCTCTAAATCAGCTGTGTCCAGCGGGCCAGGAGGGTCGAGCCATGTGACAGTAAAACTTTCCACAGGCTGGACGACTGATGTGCGCAGGGGCAAGGGCTAACACGAGCCATGCAAATGTACATCGGTTTGGAATACATTTATGAATAAAGAAATTCTAAATGGAGCAGGGGTCTTCACCATGGGCGTTGTGATCCTTGAGGTGGGTGTTAAAAAGTACAATGATGAGATCACAACATTTTGTTTTTTTGGACATATCTGTTGTTAATACTTTATACTATGAGGAATCGGTCAAGTTTGTCTAAGTGGGTCTAACGTCAGTTCCCGGGCCGCAGTTTCTGCGTGGCGTTTGCATGTTCTCCCTGTGCCCTTTCCTCCGGGTGCTCCCGTTTACCCGAACACTAAAAACCTGTATAATAGGCCAGGATGAATGAGAGAGTGTGAGTGTGGGACAGTGGGTGTAAATTAGCCCATGGCTACAATCTTGTGAGGTGTGTTTCTTCTTGCTCTGTCCCGTTTGGGGTCCCCAGTCCTCCTCATGGTCAGTGTGGGGTCCAATAGGACTGAAAGACCGCTGCATTACCGTTTTATGATCAAGCCTCAAACTTCTATAATCTGCATCATTCATATGTGAATTGATAGGTGTAACTTCTGTGAACATTTCTAAATGGAGGTGGAATCTGCAGTCTTCAACCTCAAGTGATTTTATTTGTTCATGCTCCAATAATAGTGATAAAAGTGGATGATTAGAAATGATTTATTTCTTTCACTCTGATTCCCGTAGGTCTGCCCAGTGCCCACCACCGCTCTCTCATCAGCTCAGTCAAGAGCGCTCTGTAGCCACTCAAACTTGAGCCCTTCCGTTCTTTACTATTAACTTCCTCTGTTTCATGACACCGCAGGCTCCGATAGATCCTGCTCGTGCACACTCCTCACTGAGCAGGTAGCTCAGCTGTCAGAGGAGCTAACTGAGGCCTGTCAACAGTTGTTTCCTCTCTCTCTTACTGCCCAGTGATAATTCAGTCAACAGGCTTTGAACTACTGATAAGGGAGGAAGAGGAGGATCCCAGGATGGGCCTGTGGCACACGGGACAGGGCAGTGAAAGGACAGTACTGTACATGCCAGGGAATGAGAACTGCTGAGGGCCAAGTCCAATACAACCAATATGCCTACATAATAAGTATAAGAATTAAATGATGACAGCGTATTGTGCATGGATTAAGTATAATCTCACTATAAACAATAAAAATAACTTTGTACAGCCCCTTCATGTAAACTGAGTTGACTCTAAGCAATTAAGTTTGATAATTCTCTTGCTGAAAGCGGTCTGCTTGGCTCATGAGAGGATCTATGTTTCTATCTGCTTTCCCCATATCATCTTCTCTCTCTTCCTGTTTTATAAATGCTTCATGTTTTGGGAGGAAATTAATTTCCAATAAAGCTTGACAGAGTAGCTTTTGTGCTTCCCCTGGCTCGTGGTTGTGCGTACCTGCCAGGTGTAGTGCTTGGTGGTAAGGTGCATGATGACAGGTCGAGGGTGGCTCATCAAAGAACCCTTTGAGCCACAGCCACGAGTGGGACAGAAGGCCGCAGTGTGGAGCGTCGAAACATGACCCTCCAACAGAGGCACACAGCCTGCTCCGAGCTGTGACAGGCTCCTGGAGTTCACCACCAGCTAACCTACAGACAGACAGGAAATCTTACAGTTATCTACAAATCCTATTGGTTAAGGTCCATGGGTCAAATGCCTGGTTTACTGCACTTTTAGATTTGTACCAGCTGTGACTTTTCATTAAGGAGACAGCTTTGAGCTGGAGAACACAATGTCTTTACCAGTGCAATTGCTTCAACATTTTTATAAGAAGTCTGACATGATGTGATCTAAGAGCGTCAGTGGGCAGCTCCATGCATGTCAAACAGAGGCGGCCGCTCCTTGTTGCTATGTCGGCAGGAAGCAAAAGTCCTTAGGAAACCTTCCTGGCAGAGCGCCACCACATTACAAGGTTAGACTGTTTGTTGTTGTTTCAATCTGCCCTAAGAGCTGCGTTTGTGCACGAATCTGTCTCAAAGGTATCCCTGTCCTGTTAAATAAAAAGGTGAGGTAAATGGGAAGCAAAAACAAAGACAAAAAACTAAAGTAATCAACACATAAAAGAGACAACTACTTTTTAATTTTCCTGTGCTCCTCTCTTGTGAAAAACAACTAAAATGAAGATTAAGTATTGTCTACACACTGAACAATAAAGTAGTTATGGGGATTAAAATTAGCTGACTTCACAGAGATACAGTAAGTATAACGACATTCATGATTACACATTATTAGCCTTTACACTCAGAGCTGTTAAGGTTGTTTTCATCTTGACAGAAGCATTCGGGCAATGTTCTATAAACCAATTTAAGAATGGCCAGCAGAATGAACTTATTAACTGCGCGCCTCCTGAATGTCACTCCCGCACTGATCAAAGCAGAGGTGTGCTTTAATGAAGTGTAATATAATTTTAACTGTGTGTCACTTAAATTAGCAGCGGCCAGGTCACGGCTGGGCCTCACCTGTCCAGCAGTAAAAGCACACACAGGCTCTTCAATCAGAGCCCGACAGCGCCTGCCTCAGAGCACAAGTATTAATAGAAATGACAGTGCACATAACAAACATGGCTTATTAGTGTCATCCAGAATAAAACAAATGCTATTGAGAAGGACTACAAAATAGAGTCCTAAATCAGCAACTCAGCAGCAAAGACATGTACTGTATTTGCTTAGTCCAAAAGAGTGCAACTTACAAACAACCGAGCACGCTTATGAACACAATTTAAATACTGTGTTAATTGAATGTTTGTGCTATTAATTAATGAATCTAATGGGTCAATAGCGGACACACCTTGAATGATTTAAATAAAAACATGTCACTTCCGCATTTAAGATGTAATATTTGCACTGAACAAAAACACAACACATTTTTGCTCCCATTTTTCATGCCCTGAACTAAAAAAACATGAAACATTTTCTTTATACACAGTAGGCCCATTTCTCTCTCTAAATCTGGTAGTGAGCACTTCTCCTTTGCCGAGATAATCCATCCCATTTCCCAGGAGTGGCATATGAACATGCTGATTAGACCGCATGAATATCGCAACGGTGTGCCTTAGGCTGTCTACAATAAAAGGACACTGAAATGTTCAGGTTTCTCTATGGAGGAGGTCTGGGGGTCAGAAAAGTCAGTATCTGGAGTGACCACCATTTACCTCACGCAGTGCAACACATCTCCTTTGCATAGAGTTGATCAGGTTGTGCTATTTAATAGTTTATTGGCCTTTGCTCAAACAAACACACACTTATCCACAATCCAAGCTCAAAAGAGCCACTCCAGTGGCTTTAAGAGCCGTATGCAGCTTTTCAGATATACTTAATCATGTTATAGTCCTGTGTTTGCCAATTGATTTTATATTACTCCAATTGGGGTCCTAGTTTGTTGATTATATTAACGTTTTTTCCAGAATACGTATGTGAAAAGTAGAACTAGTGTTAAAATTTCGTAAAAGTGCATGTAATGTAAAAAATACATGTGTATATGTAATGGCATGAACTCGAAACAATCAATCAAACCTGAAAGAAGAAGAACTTTATCTATATAGCGCCTTACACAGACATAGTCACAATGCGCTTTACACGAGACAATTGTACATTCACCCCACACTCTTGTTCAGTTTCCCCTGGGGAGACTGACAGAAACGCTGTCGCGATTCCACATCTGCATCTGACCACACCATGCACACACACATCATCTGGCATGTAAGTTTTTAGTACACAGAACAGGGATAACATGCAAAGTCCACACAGAAAGGCCCATCCAGGTGGGAATCGAACCCGGAGCTTTTAGCTTTGAAGTACGAGCGATAACCGCTAAACCGCCCATGAAACATCTCAACCCATGATTTACAAGTGATTTTTAAAAACAATCTGACAAATGTGTTTTCTGAGTATTGTAGTGTTTAATTTCCCCCAGGTGATATTACTAAAGGATTCATCTGCATTGACGCTATAGAACCATTCGTACCACTGTAATATATTGCATTTCCACATGTGCTCTGCACCTGCACCAGCCCTTCAGCCTGAAGTCTATAAATCGCACTACGCTGAGCCGTGGACAAACCCGCGCTGTCACCTTACCCCGTGTGAACGCTCAGACATGCGTTTGTGTAACTCCCTGTATGTTTGCTTGCCCCAACCCCGCTTCGGCCCTTTGATTAGCTGCCCGCACCCCATGCAGGCGGATTCCACTTGAGATCCCCCCAGCTCAACGGCCACCACTGCGCTGTGCATATACAAATCACTACGGCCTTGTTAGCATAGTTTAGTGAAGATGTCAGCTTTACGAGGACTGGGGATGCTTGCTATGCGTGTCAGGGATCGGGGGAGTGAGGGAGGGGTTGACCCGCAGGGAGGGGGGTGGGAGTACAGCGGCCCCAAACAAGCCACTGCTCTATAAATTTAGGTGTGAGGCAATGGGAGCGGGGGAAATGACATGGCCTGGCCGGGCTTCTGCTCCCTCTGAACCAATGGCGCAGTGTGATTTAACAGGGAAAGGCAAAGGGAAAATGGAAACAAGAAATGGGATCCACAAAGATGTCCTGTTTTGTGATATACTACAAATAATAATTAATCATAAATCACAGAGCTGGCCCGGCAGTGCACTGTGTGAATGGGTTTTGTCGAATGTGTGTGCGCGCGGGCATCATTAGATTGTTAATCTCATTTCCTTTTTGATGATTGAAAATGGAGAGCGGCTCGAGTTTATCAGGCAGATAAATGGACGGCCCATCCTGTGAGGGGATCTAATCTGTCACGCGTCAACACTGGGTTCACCTGGCTCCTCGTAATAACACGCGGAAGGGCACGGCTGATTTAGGGCCGGCTGCGCTCTTGTTTGCCCAGGCCAGAGTCTGATGGTATCGTTCATTAAGGATTCACAATTAGCACGTCTGGTGACACTGAGCGGCGTCTACAAGAGATATATGCCGCGCTCGACTGTAGGCTGACACTCCATTAGAGATGACCTTTAGTGGAATTACTGATATTTGAGATTTCATTCGGAACTGAATGAAAACTTCATCTTTATCCTTGTAGCGGAGGCCCCTCCTGTCTTCCCTCTGAAATGGGGTCTCCCTGGCAGCCTGCAGGTTGTTAATTATGCTCTTTATAAATTAAATTAGGAGCATGTCACTGCAGGATTTTTTTTTATCTTCCTGTCCTACAGGTTAGAGACTAGATAAGATATTTATCATCTCGTGGAAGATATAAAAATACAGCCTCTTACATATTAATCATGTGCAGGGCCCGATTTACATCTGACTCTTTCAGCAGTTTCAACCTTGAGGCAACAGATACTTTATTTATTTAAATGTATGTTATACTGTAGTCCTGTTGAATGAATAAAACACTGAGAACAACTTAATCTACTGACTCGATGGCAGAGTAAATATTCATACACTGCAAAAAGTAATCTTATTTGAGTAACTAATTTGAAAATATCTGTCTATGGGGAATGTTTTGACACTTAAAGGAACAGGCCACTGTTTTCCATACTGAGATATGTTCTTACCTTAGCTTAGACGAGTTGATACGTACCTGTCTGGTCTTTGTGCGTGCCCTCAGTCACGCAAAACGACCAAAGATGTTGTTAGCATTTGCCTTTCCCAACATATTCCTATGGCTCCAAACGGGGGTGAAGTTAGAAGCTACCACGCTCTTCCACGGCGCGCACGAAGACCAGACAGGTACGTATCAACTCGTCTAAGCTCAGGTAAGAACATATCTCAGTATGGAAAAACAGTGGCCTATTCCTTAAATCAAGAAAAAACAACAACAATCTTATTTCAAATAAATGAATTTGAAATATTAAATATATATATATATTTTTTTCTTCTTAATCTCAGTGTAATAAAATAAAAGATTCTTGAAAGTAATTACTCAATTACTTATTTCAAGACTTCTAGATTGCTTTTTGTAGTATAGACCAATGGTTCCCAACCAGGGGGTGCTCAAGGAAGAGGTAGGGGGTACTTACAGCTTGAAAAGGAAGTTAAACTGAATACTATTAGAACATTATTTTAAATAGAAATGCCATATATTGAGGAAAAATTTATGATTTTGAGAGTAATTTGGATTTATTTTGAACATGCAACATTGTCTTATTACTTCAAATTGTACTTTAAGTGATGCCTCTCTAAATAAACTGTAACACCCTTGAGATATAGGGGGTAGGTGGATTACCACTGAAGGGTCCAAGAGGTTCACGTCACCAAAAGTTGGGAACCACTGCTGTAGACTGAAGCTGCCTTTGACAAGTGACAGAAAAACCTACTACAAAACAGAAAATGTAATTCAGAGACGCTGATAAGATTCATTTGCCAAGTGTTTTCCAACAGCCCCTAAGTCTGTTTGGGCTTTGCTCCGCCGCAGCCTTCCTTTCCCTTCCCTTCTCCTCTCGCACCGTCCTCAGCGTTTCTCACGTCCGCAATGACAAACACCGACGCACGGCCGCCCGCAGCCCGCGCACATTTATTTATTCCTTTTATTCCTAATTCAGTTTGACGAATGAGTGGCAGCTTGACACTCCATTCGGCGAGATTAATAGAACGACACAATATTTACGTGGCAGAGACAGCCAATTATCCCACCATCTATCATCCAGATTATCTTCTGATTGAAAACTACTCGTCCGTGTAATCGGAATTATTTGGAATTAGAAGGGAATTTATGGCTTCTTGTGTCACTTTTCCTGGACGGTGCTAAATTAGAAATATTAGCCACATAAAGACAATACGGGAAACGGCGGTAAATAGAAGTTATCAATAGAAGGTGTATTATTCTTCCATAACTGCTTTTTCTATTAATACATGCATATAAGTCAAGTGATAAGGCGCTGCGCTGAGTTTTTGAGAGTTTCAATCAAAAGCAGAATTAGTTGTGTTTACCAAGTGAAGACAATAATGGATAGATGTTATCAGCGCAGATAGCCTTGTGCGTATTGATCCAGGCCTATGTTTTCAAATGTCCCACAGCCAACATGACTTCAATCTTCCTGCCTCTGTCCTTCATCATTTTTGTATCTCTCACACTTTGCATCGCGCTGTTCTATACATCTCCTTTTCCCTCAAAATTCAGCTAATTTGTTTTGCTAATGTCACCTGACAGCCTAATCGCATTGAGTTTTGTAAAAAAAAATAAAAAAAATCAAACAGGACAAATGAACGCTTTAGCAGATGACAGGATACGATGATGGGCTCGTTGCAGCCATCAGGTTCTCGATGGATGGGCGTGCCGAAGCTCCACTGCGCCAATCGATAAATCCTCTTTTTAAACAGCTCTACAGTAAATTAAAATAGACCTCTAATGCAATCCGCGGCCATTGAGAAGCCAAGAATTACTGGACCTGGCTGTTATTTCTCATAGTACATGAATTGACCGAGCTTTTCTGTGTGTGTAGGTCTTTGCTAATAACATTTGTGCAGTGACGTTTCATCCGTTTAGGAAATCCGTCCGGTCTTAGCCTGGGAATAGTAAAAAACTGCAGCACGTTGCACACTTTGACTCTATTGCCAAAGTCGATTTCAACTTGTAAATGGGATTACGCTCTCCCAATATAGCGCTTGTTTATTTTTACCCTCATATTAGGCCTTAAAGCGTGCCAAAATTATCCCGCGAGTTGCTGACGGGGAAAAATGAAAGGTCTCTAACAGTTATTATAAGCAATCTGTCTGCGTAGAGGCACAATGTGACTGCTGCGCTGGCGATACCGGCGGGTGACCTCAGTCAGATGGGGAGGTGAGGCGCGCTCAAAGTCAGATGCGCCGTCTGGATGGGACCACCAGGAATACGCGCCTCATCCATCTGAAAAGGACACCGAATTACACTGTATGCACCTTAAACTCCTATCCAACGGCTTGCTGTAATACTGAGCTCATATCAACTTTTACCCCAATATGGATGAGCTAAAGCTGTTTACACTATTGAGACAGTGTTGGGGGACACTGGAGGGAGGTTGAACCATGGACTTTTGTAAAGATATAGAGTCTAAACCTTTCCATGACAAAATTTAAGTTACCACTGCCTGACCAAAAAAAAAAACAAGGCGCTTGACTAACTGTTATGATCTGGGGTTGCTGCAGTTGGTCAGATCTAGGTTCAGCAACACTATGAGCCCAAAGAATGAGATCAGCTGAACATCCTGAATGTTATTCCATCTATGGATTTCTTCTTTCTTCCCTGATGGCACGGGCGTAATCCAAGATGACAATGCCACGATTGATTGGGCTCACGTTGTGAAAGAGAGGTGCATTGAGTTGCCTTGTGTACGAAATGTGCGGTATAAATAAACATGCCTCGCCTTGGTTCAGGGAGCTGGATACACCACATTCACACATGGATTGGCCAGATCTTAACCCCATTGAGAATCTTTGGGATGTGCTGGAGAAGGCTTTGCTCAGTGGTCAGATTCTCCTATCATCATCAGGATCTGTTGACATTGCAGACCTTTATTGATACAATGCCACGGCGAACGCGTGCTGTAATCAAAGCTAAAGGCAGTCCAAC
This sequence comes from Neogobius melanostomus, assembly GCA_007210695.1. Taxonomy (NCBI): domain Eukaryota; kingdom Metazoa; phylum Chordata; class Actinopteri; order Gobiiformes; family Gobiidae; genus Neogobius; species Neogobius melanostomus. The sequence goes on from VHKM01000043.1 coordinate 3,143,501, forward strand.
TAAATATTAGAGTGTGACCTTTGTTTTGTGGTGATTTTTCTGTGTGTGTGTGTGTGTGTGTGTGTGTGTGTGTGTGTGTGTGTGTGTGTGTGTGTGTGTGTGTGTGTGTGTGTGTGTGTGTGTGTGTGTGTGTGGTGTGTGTACGTGTGCGTGTGTTCTTGTAATTACGACAGGGTTAGGGTCTGGGTAATACATTATGTCTATGAGTGTCCTCACTAAGATAGAGTTACAAGGATACGTGTGTGTTCTTGTAATTACGACGTGAGGACCAGTTTGAGTTTTTAACCAACAGAGTGAGGACATTTTTGGAAAGTGAGGACATTTTGGGTGGTCCTCACTTATTTGAAGGACTGTTTGAGGGTTAAGATGTGGTTTTAGGGTTAGGGTTAGAATTGGGTTTAGATTAGGGTTAGGATTAAGGTTAGGGTTAGGGGTTTAGGTTTCGGGTCTGGGTAATACATTATGTCTATGAGTGTCCTCACTAAGATAGAATTACAAGGATGTGGTGGTGTGCGTGTGTGCGTGTCAAACAGTTTACATTCCATTGCACTTTTCTATTGCAACTCACACTTAATAACTCACTTTTTACGTTTGGTGTTTTTGTTCAGGAATGACAGCTGCTGAATGATGTGGTATTTCAGTTTTGTCTTTCCTAAACCCGGGGGAGCAAATTAACAGTATGGAGAACTTGGTTTTGCTGTAACCTTTCTCCGTCCGCCGTGACATTTGTGATTTGCCATAGGCTTGGGCGTCCGCTTCGACGAGAGGAGAAGATGCACAGGGACGCTGCATATGCCGCATGTTTCAGGACCCTGTCTGTTTGATGTGTGGATGTGTCAGTGCGTGAGGTGGTCCAGCTGCCAGTGGGGTCTCTAGTCTGCAGAAACCCAGGCTCAGCGGCGGGGTCACGACCTCACAACATGGCGTCTACTCACTACTCCCACTCTCTGCTCCAGGAGAACTGGCAGAGCTAAGGCCAGAGCACCAAAATAATGAAACATCTTGTGATAGTGTTACCATTTCATTTGGCACATTTAAAGGAACAAGCACAACAAGAGCCAAAGGTTAGCAATGGTCAATGTCACAAATCTAGGATTTTAGTTGAAGAATCAAGGTTTGGTAAAGAGAGGTTGTTGTCCTGGGAGGAAAGGGCGGAAATACGGCGATATATGAACCTTACCGTTGAGCTGTTATGGTGCTAATGGAGGAAGTGGAGCAGAGGGTCAGAAGTCCTCAGCACCTGTGTGGAAGATTAATGACCGCTGAGTCCTGGGACTAGAGACAGACACAGAAATGGGCCCCGGCTTTTAGCCCACGAAGAGGCCAGTCCAACCTGATCGTTGGCAGCAAACTAAGAATTTGTCTCCACAGCAGAATTATCCAATCCTATAATGCACATCCTATAATGCACTTTAAAAACAACATTTGATGGCACAAAACGGGAGTTCCTTGTAGGTCATGTCATAGCATTTAGAGTAATTCCTAAACAAATGTAGACAGATTAGATTACAGTACATTTCCCAGTTGCTGAAAAACTGTATTGGTCATTCTACAATTTGACTAGAAGGACCATGTAGTTGTAGTAGTGTCAAGTCCACGTCAAGGCCCAATACATCAAGTCTCTTTTAGTTAATTTTCTACTAAGATCCAGGAGTCTATAAAGTCTCTAAAGCAGGTTGGTAAGAGTCAGCCTCTTGTTGTTTTGGTTGGATCTTCTCTCTGCTGATACGAGCCACTGGCCTCCCTGTGATCCACCTGGCAGGCGGGCCGTTTGGGCCCAGATATGTACACTGACCGCTGGGAAAATGTCTAGCTGTGCTTGGCCAGCTGCTCGGGCATGGATGTCTGATGCTAGAGATGTTATTAGCTGACACGGCCACTTGGTTTTGCAAGCTGTCGTATTCAGTGGAGTGGATGAACAAAGAGTGGCTGGAATAGAAATAGATGTATCGACCGGTTATCAGAATGACTTAGGTGCTATTTTTGCAAAGAGGACACGCAGCAGGAAAAGGGAGTGACGTAGATTCTCAAAAAGCAAGACGCTGGATGGAGTTACTGCTGACATTTTGGTGGCTATGACTTTGGTCTTTTCTTTTGTCACTGTTGGGTGAAGGCAAAACAAAAACATTTTTTCGGAAAAACTGTGTTAAACAATGTGCACCGATTTGAACTATTGTGTTGTGTTAAGCCCAGTCCAGAAAAATGAATGGATTTGACCAATCCACGACTACTCAGAGGTCTCTGTAGATGCAGAACATCAGCACATCCCACAATGTTTTCACTTCTAATACCCAAGAATCAAACTTGAAAAACTGTTTTCTAATAAACTAAATTTCAGCTTGATTTTGATTCGTCCAAAGGTGTAGTAATTGCTTTACACTTTCTAATATCATGCAATCCTAATTTAGTACAAGTTCTATCAACTCTTCCTTTCACTCTTCTGTGCCAACAGCCTAAGCCTAAGCGCAGGGGACGTGGGCCGCTCCATTGAAATGCCATAGCCAGCCAAAAGAGTTCAGTTTAAGCTTATTCTCACTCATGCCACTCACTGAACTCCTCCACTCCTTTTGCATAAAGTAATTGCTGTCAAGCAGTATGCACTGCAGAGAGTTGCTTTGACTGTGCATGCACCGAGGGTGAGATTAGAGAATAAAAGAGCTAAGTCAGTGCTACTTAGGCACTCGCAGATCCTGCGTCTGTCATGGTGCTGCTATGGATGAGGGCTGACAGTGATGAATATTGGCTAAAAGTTGGTATTCCACATGATGGTTTTCCCTAATGAGAATTGATGAATGTGGGAGGGAGGGACTCAGGATTGTGTGATGAGAGAGGAACCACTCATTAGAAGCCAGTCATGCTAAGTGGAGCAGCGTTAAGGTGGGCTGAACCGCAGTGCTGAGCAGTGCCGCCACAGCAGTTCTTCACAAAACATCAGCTGATATCACTGATCAATACTCCCTCACACACAAGTGTCAAATGAAATATATCCATGAGAAGAAAATCGATAAGAGCCTCCTCCCAATGCACAAACAGCATTTAGCCATACTGTCCAGAGAGCAGTGCATTTATGAGGTGTATCCATATGCATGAAGCTGCGGTAAACACCTGGGTGTATAGGAGAGGGCCTGACTGTCCCGGCTGTGACCGGCAGTGTGGCGTGGGACTAGAGCCACTGGTGGAGCAGATGGCTGAGTGCCATGGTGCTGAACCAGCCTCGGGCAGCCCCACAGGCCTGTGCACATGTGCTGGCCAGGGAGGACATTAAGTAGCTAATAGTTAATAGTGAACCAGGTCATTTACTATCATGCGCAGACTTTATGAAGCACAACTGCCACTCCCGAGTGCACAGGGGGCTGCGGCCAATGCGGCTTGAACTTTTAGATGTAGATAAACATCTACATGCTAATTGAGTGCACAGGCTATTTCAGGACTATCACCCTCTTAAGCAAACATTGCACAGAACATCAGGTGATTTCTTAGCTTGTTGCTGTAAAATCACCTGATGTTCTTTAGTCATATGACTGGCTACAGAACAGGTATTAACCCCCAATACTTCCTTTTGAAAGTCCCACATGTAATGTAGAAGCCTTCTAGAGCTACAGTGAACAGGATGTTGGTGAGAACCTTCCTCACACCCAAATGAGAAATATGACATTTTACAATTTGAAAATAACAGTAACAATGAAAACTCAACTGGACAGAATGTAATCTAACAGTTTTTTTGACATATTGTGCACAAAGAAGAGGCTGGTGAGCTGTCTTGTATAGGTGCAGCACCTCTCACCACCGAACTACACACAGTAGGCTTGATCTCTAAATTAATCCAGTAATATCCAATGGATATTTCCTTTCTTCACCAAGAGAAATATGTCTACATTAAAACTACAGTATTTACCTACTTTGGTTAGTAGCTTCTCTGATAGATTTAGCTGTCACCATCTACAATATTGGATTTTTCAAATATTTCTATCCATGGATCTTGATTTCCTTCCCGTTGAAAAGACATGCTTTTAATCAGCCAAAGCACAAACTGTCTGGGTCTAGTGGAGTCATTAAAGCTGGCTCCACACACACACACAGACACATACACATACATCCGGCTGACTGCAGCCTATTACAGAGATGGAAGATTATGGCCTAAATGAAGCCATTAGTTACGCAAACCTAATGATCATCTTATTTGTATGTATAAATCTGATCCATTTCCACAGCTCAAGGCAAATATTCCTTCCCTCAAATGATTTTAGAGAAATTGAGAAAAAACAACAGCCGCATCCAAAACAAAAACATCAGGGCCATAATGAAAAGAGTGAAGGTAAAGGCAGTAGGGCGATTGCATCCATTACCCCTCTTTACCATACTGAGCTTCATAGGGATTACCCCCAGTTTCAGAGAGGTTGATTATTAGACGCTCGCAAAGGTTTCGTTTGAATCGCCCCAGTTAAAGGAGAAATTGCAGGCTGAGGAGAGAGGCTAATAACAGTTATTAACCCCGTGCGGGCGGCAGTGTAAAAGAGCGGCACAATAACGAGGTGCACCACCAAGGTTTGAGGCGCAGCGCAGCTAGCACACCCCCGAGGAGAAGCTAACTTATTAAAATAATGAATTAGCCGACCAGATTACTGCAGCCTGCGGCAAAGGCAATTATCCCCCTCCAAATCCCTGGACAGGACTCCCTAGCGCCACCATAAAACAAGTGCTCAGAAAGCAGGAGCCCCGCGCTCCACACAAATGAATAGGCTGTTAATTAGGATCTCTCCCGCTGCGGGTAGCCTTCCCACTGCCATACCAGAAAGCACTTCTACAACAGCAGAAAAGGGAATGTAATAGGAGGTGAATGAGGGAGTGATTGCAAAGATAGTGGAAAACATCAAAAGTAAGTGGTTGTGATGATTTGAATAAAATGAAAACGTACAAAGTGGCAAAGTAAGGGCAGTATACAGTAAACCTGTGGCAGCCAAACAATTCACTCCTCAGTGGAATCTTTTCAAATAAAACTAATTACAGCTCCTGTTATGTATACTGTCAGGCAGATCAATAGCTAAATATCAATATTTTGAAACTGGAGCCAATAAAGACAGGAATGATGCTCACGTCTAAATATTGATACTTTCATTTCTTTAATATTACAATGTTTTTAATCAATTTTATTGAATTGACCGAATGAATTCTTGTTTTTCTGTTCATTGTGAAATGTCAGATCATCATTTTGCGCATGGGAATCACTTTTACTTAGTCCTTTTGAGTTCATTTAAACAGGTGAGCGATAATGGCTTCATATGTTTCAGTGTGTTTTAATGTGAAATGGATTAGTATCAGTATTGGATCAATATGGCGATACAAACACGAGTATTACTCCCATCCAAAGTCACAGGTATCACCCAACCATATTACCATTAAACATTTAGTTTAGTTCACTTATATCCACATAACATACATAGTAGATCCTATCCAAGCATTTCCCCCTGATATTGTCTGATCAATCTGCCTGCAGCATGAGGTTATCCATCTGTGCTCAGAAAACTCTGGGACAGAGTGAAGTAGGACAATGGGCCCCCAGAAAAAGCGCCTCGTGTACTTTATGACATACAGCCTCTAATGGTTATAAATACTCAAGGATCACATGCTTGACATCATGAACCAAATCTGGCCATCACTTGCTTTCACCTTCCTCCTTCACATCAGTAAAGAGCACAAAGTTTTGGAGGCTGAGATCACCTTGTCCCATATAGATATAGCTATACTTTTACAGAGGTGGTAACTGTCCAAAGGAACAATACATCCTCACACTGTCTATCTATTTTATCAACCAATATTTAGTTATCATCAAATACTATTGTATGTGGCAATATCATTAAGTCTCTAAAACTGAAGCATACTCAAATGATTGCAGTATCTACCCTTTGTGCAGCGTTTTTGCTCCCAAGGGAGTGATTTCATGGTCACACAGCCATGCAGGGCAAGAAACAGGACATTATGCCAGTGTATTGTATGAATATGGCTGCCAGGCTTGACATGAATGCAATTTCATGTAATTTGAATGCCTTTCATGAGGCAAGGACTCTTTTGAAGTGTCTTAAAAAGCTCATCCACCATGCTCGCTGCCACTGGCCCAGGGTACAGAGGAGTCATGTTGACAGGCCCAATTAATGATGTGGTGTGTGAGAGTGAATGAATGAGGAACTCTGAGAGGATTCCTCCACCTTACACCCCTGCGCTGCTGTGAAGAACAATCAAACGCCTGCCACCCCCTCCTATTTATCACTTTAAGACATTAGGCAGACATGGGCCGGAATATTAACCAGCTCCTTTGCCAGGAGACTTCCACACCAAAGGCTGCGTGTGGCAACATCCATTTTTAATCACAGGGGAAAATGAGGCTCAATCGCACTCATCTGCTCCAAGCTTAAGTTGTTGCCATTTCTCTCTAGAGCTCTTCATGTTGTTCTTATCTCTTTCCAAAGACAATGCAGTCTTTTCACTAAAATCCTGTTTATTCCTGTTTATTTTAAGGTCTGGCACAACTAACTTCATTTTCCTAAGTTGCCTGTGTGTCCTGATGCCACTGGGATTCCACAGATTAATTGAAGCCATGTTCTCCAGAGCCCGGAGCTGTACCAGGCTCTCTATGGTGAGAGCAGCGGGCCAAGGCATGGACACCAGGCAGGCAGGGAGATGATCTATTCACCCTTTCCTTTCCCTGTGGAGCCCACCCGCTGTGACACATGGCACCTGCTAACAAGGTCACTCCACTGTTGTGGCACCACAGGGGGAGCTGCTCTTATTATCAAGAGAGAAGTCATCCTTAAGAAGAATCTGATCTCAAATTACAAGACAAGGTTCTATATATCCACTAGCCTTCCTCCCAAGTTTTCAAGGGTATCGTTACATCTGAAGTGTTGGAATGGTCATCATAAGTTAGACAAGAATGTATCTAAGCTTGCTATACTCAGCGGAAGTTAGTTGGACTCTGTGAAACATGAAAGCAAAAGTAATAAATGATCCAGGATCAGTGTCATGTCAGTGCATCCCAGTTGTGCTTTTTTTCTTCTTTTTAAATCTTGCCTCCCCTTAGACTCAGATGAAGCTTTGGCTTTAAGCAGATTGTCCACATATTTTTTTGATAAACGGATTATATTACAGATGATGAGGGCAGTCTAGTGCTGCTGGAACAGTACAGAGGTTAGTCAGTGTCAGTGTGGCACGGGGAGCTGGGCAGGTGAGTGTTGTCACACAGGTCATGGGCTGCCACACTCTGCCCACTCCTGCAGACAAGCACACACTAATGTGGCTTTAGGTGAGGGATTATGTGCCACTCATGCCGTTATGGTACCACTTTGAGGCTTGGGTCAGGATGCATCATTTGCTTGCTGCACATGTACTGTAAGCTTGATTAGAGGGATGTGTTGTCCCTGTCCTGCAATCTCCTTCAATGGTCACACTGTATTACTCTGCACATTGTGTTTCTTTTAGTTTGAATGGACCATAACAAAAGTCTTGTGGCATTAAAAAGATACAAAATCGAGGCAGTCAAAGAAAAAGAATGGTAAAAGGCCTTTATTGCAACAAGGCCATTTGATGAAAACATTGCCTATGCATTTTAGCCCTATGGTATAGTCTTGTGGCATTATTTTAGAGCGAACTTCAGTCTGTGGCCTCACTTATATAAAGGTTCAGCTTTTTTTATTTGTCTTATTTGAAGAACTGATCCAGAGACATACAGTCTGAGAGCTCAGGGTCATTAGTCTTAACACACAAATGTATTTTCTAAAATATTATCAGCCATTGCTGATCCCAGCATAGTCGTTGCGATTAACTTTAGGGTTTTTAGATAATAATTAGGTGCATACATTTTAGGGGAGATTAAGTCCAAAGATGAGGATTTGCTGTGAAGTTTGGCGTCAGAAACCTTTGCACTAGCTTCTTCATTGTGGGGGAAAAGGGCATTGATAGGAAGGCAGATAGAGCTGATCAATACGAAGTGCAGTTTTCTCCGTAGGCCTTCTCTCATATCTCTGTCTTGTTTGTGTTTTGAAGGGGTCGGGGTTTGCTCTGTTAAAGTGCTGGTGTGGGCGGGCTTTTGCCCCTTTATCAATTGGGATTTTAATTACACACGTCTAGGGCGACAGCTAGATTAGAAACCAATCGACGCTATCGGCCACAAAATCTAATTACTGTTTATTGACAGATAAGGGCAGGCCCCCTTCACTTTTCCAAATAAGATAAACCTCCCCCCTCGTACACAATGAGGTGCAGCGCATACTGTCCATGAAAGACTCTATGATAAGTGCCACAGTATTCCTCTGTGCCTGCTCATGGGGAGCCCGTCATGAAACTCACCATACAACAGCTGCTCAGTGCATTAATCTTAGGCCACTTTGATTTAGTCTAAACAGAAACAAGAAACAACCCAATTCTTATTTAAATCTCAATTCTATGTTATATCGAAGCTAAATCTGCAGCTGGACTGAGCTGGTTGACCAATAAAGTGCATGTGACAATTTAGAGCTTCACTGCGATGAACAGTTCCTGGACATAGTACAATATCTAAATTATATTCATATCTATATTAGGGCTGAACGATTTTGCCAAAAATCAATATTGCAATTTTTTTCAATAAATATTGCGATTTCGATTTTATTTCGATTTTCCTTCCACATTTACCATTCATAACTTTTTGTTGCATATAACTTAAATTATAGCCTAAACTGAGACAATGTTATTGCTCATGAAATAAGTTCATGAGCAAATAATAAGTTCAGAAAAAGGCAATAAGAATAATCCATTTAGCTGGATACCGTGAACACACAAATCTATTATTCTTTAAATCCAAAACAATGAATTCAAGATGATTCATGATTCAATTACTGAATTCAAGATGGCTCAAATCATGTTCAAAGCCTCATAAAAGTCGCTTCCTGAAAGTATACAAAATATGTTCTGAAAACGAGAAGTCAAACACAACCTGAGAGGTAAAATGAAAAGCATGTGTCCCACGAGACGTGGTGTAGAAATTTGGAAAAATCTAGACGAAAGAATCAAAATCTGTAAAAACCTTGCACACTTTAAAAAGCTTTACAAATAGTCCATATTCCGCGTGTTGTTGTATATTCTTTGCTGTTGTTTCTTTTATTTTGTTGTTGTTTTTTTATTATTGCTGTTCTTTATTATTTGCTGTTACCTTGCCCTATGTTCCCTTTTTTATGATTTGTTTATGATTTGTTAAATGTAAATGTTATTGTTTTTAATTTTGGGGTGGGTGTTTATAAACCTTTGGCTTCAACCCACTCCTTTTGAGCAGAACACTGCTCAAATAAATAAATAAACTAAACTAAAATATTTACAACTGACTTATTTAAGTATTACTTACTTTTTACACTTTTATAATTGTATACCCTACTGAAATATTTTTGTAAATAGCTTAAATCATTTCTTGCTAGTTGCATCTTAATTGTGTTTGTCAGTGCTTATGAGATAGGTTCTCATCCAAAACATTCCCAAACAATAGCCTCCTTTTAGGTTTTAAAAAGTCCCAACTGAGCTGCAAACAACTCTTTACAAGCAGCACACAGCTCACCTTCATCTCTGTGGAGGCAGAGACAGTCGGAGGTGAGGGAGTTTCTGTGATCAGTGCATCAGAGCGTGGGGCAGTGCGGCCCGGTACTCTGAATATCATGATTAGCGCTGCAGCTAACGCAATGCTAATGGAGAAAAAAGCAATAGTCCTTCGCGGTGGCTGCATCATAAACGCTGATATTTTCACTGTACATCCACAATCTGCTGCGCACCTTAACTAGACTGAGAAGTAAACAAAAGCACGCTGCGGCGCGGACATTGCCGCCGTCTCTCGCCGCTACATTCACTTCTACTGGCCGCGGCCATCAGCTGCATTGGCATTGGGCCAAAAGTGCGTGCCTCTGCGATTTGGAAACCGCGTTGTGTGGTATCGCGATAAAATTGCAAATGCAATTAATCGTTCAGCCCTAATCTACAACAAAAATATAAACGCAACACCTTTGTTTCTGCTCCCATTTTTCATGAGATGGACTTAAAGATCTAAAATTCATTCCAGATACACAATATTACCATTTCTCTCAAACATTGTTCACAAATCAGTCCAAATGTGTGATAGTGAGCACTTCTGCTTTGCTGAGATAATCCATCCCACCTCACAGGTGTGCCACATCAAGATGCTGATCTGACATCATGATTAGTGCACAGGTGTACCTTATACTGCCCACAATAAAAGGCCACTCTGAAATGTGCAGTTTTTTGCTTTATTGGGGGTCTGGGGACTCAGAACCAGTCAGTATCTGGTGTGACACCATTTGCCTCATGCAGTGCAACACATCTTCTTCCCATAGAGTTTATCAGATTGTCAATTGTGGCCTGTGGAATGTTGGTCCACTCCTCTTCAGTGGCTGTGCGAAGTTGCTGGATATTAGTGGGAACTGGTACACGCTGTCGTATTCGCCGGTCAAGCACATCCCAAACATGCTCAATGGGTGACATGTCCGGTGAGTATGCTGGCCATGCAAGAACTGGGACATTTTCAGCTTCCAAGAATTGTGTACAGATCCTTGCAACATGGGGCCGTGCATTATCTTGCTGAAACATGAGGTGATGTTCATGGATGTATGGCACAACAATGGGCCTCAGGATCTCATCACGGTATCTCTGTGCATTCAAAATGCCATCAATAAAATGCACCTGTGTTCTTCGTCCATAACAGATGCCTGCCCATACCATAACCCCACCACCACCATGGGCCACTCGATCCACAACATTGACATCAGCAAAGCGCTCACCCACACGACGCCACACACGCTGTCTGCCATCTGCCCTGAACAATGTAAACCGAATTCATCCGTGAAGAGAACACCTCTCCAACGTGCCAGACGCCATCGAATGTGAGCATTTGCCCACTCATGTCTGTTACGGCGACGAGCTGGAGTCAGGTCAAGACCCCGATGAGGACGACGAGCATGCAGTTGAGCTTCCCTGAGACGGTTTCTGACAGTTTGTGCAGAAATTGTTTGGTTATGCAAACCAATTGTTTCAGCAGCTGTCTGAGTGGCTGGTCTCAGACGATTTTGGAGGTGAACCTGCTGGATGTGGAGGTCCTGGGCTGGTGTGGTTACACGTGGTCTGCGGTTGTGAGGCCGGTTGGATGTACTGCCATATTCTCTGAAACGCCTTTGGAGACGGCTTATGGTGGAGAAATGAACATTCAATGCACGAGCAACAGATCTGGTTGACATTCCTGCTGTCAGCATGCCAAGTGCACGCTCCCTCAATGCCTGTGGCATCTGTGGCATTTTGCTGTGAGACAAAACTACACATTTCAGGGTGGCCTTTTATTGTGGGCAGTATAAGGTACACCTGTGCACTAATCATGATGTCCGATCAGCATCTTGATGTGGCACACCTGTGAGGTGGGATGGATTATCTCAGCAAAGCAGAAGTGCTCACTATCACACATTTGGACTGATTTGTGAACAATGTTTGAGAGAAATGGTAATATTGTGTATTTGGAATGAATTTTAGATCTTTAAGTCCATCTCATGAAAAATGGGAGCAGAAACAAAGGTGTTGCGTTTATATTTTTGTTGAGTGTATATGCATTTGGATGTTGTGATAAGTTATTTTTCTCAAAGTTATTTGTAAATCAATACTGATTCAATGATGAGTAATGGATGGCACTTACCCACAGAGTCACTCAGGTGTGTGTGGACACATGTGTCCCCAGAGGCCAGAGCTGCTTCACTGGTCACTCTCCTCTGCGTAAAAACACAGGCCTATCAGCTGTTTTACAGCCTCCCTCCGTCACAGCACAATGCACTTTGCTCTAAGCGCGAGAATCTGCCTCAGGTAAATATGGACTGAATGATTGGATTATTGTTCTTTCATTGGGCTGTGTAGTAATGGCAGGATTATAAACATTGCAGAGTATAGATTTCCTGTCAGATCCTATGAATCAGACGTCCTTATCTCATTTCCAGACTGCCACTCCAGCCAGTGATGCCATCTCGCTGTGAGGCTGTGTAGGAGCGCAGAGAAGAACCTTAGCACCCGTCAGAACATATCGTAATATCAACATAAACAGTGAAGCTGACATAAAGCCGCACAGACGTTCAGACACAGAGCACTGTGCAGGCACTCAGTTCACTCAAAGATATTCAGTGGCACTAAAACCCACCTGTCTGTGTTTGTTAGCCAACTGAATTTAGGGCCCACGCTGGGCTGAATTCAAAGAGAGGGACAGTTAAGAAATGCCCGGGACAGAAGGGAACAGGGAGAAAGATGTCTTCTAAATGAGATTTACCGAGTGTGGGGACGGGGTAGGGCTGACAGCAGGTGGAACAAGACCCTCTGATTTGGTTTGGATCTCTCAGAGAAAAAATCTTTGGGGTTGAATTATGCAGTATTTGGAGCAGAGCTGGAGATTGATGCCTGGACCTCATACGTATTTGTAGTTGCTCCATGGATTCCACTCTCCGCCTCGGCCACTCTCTTCGCACACATTTTTCTTTTCACTGGATTACCAACACTGTAATTGGGTTAGGGAGCTACGTGGACCCAAGCATGCTTTTGGTGGAATCAGTCTACGCTCTCAAGTCAAATACAGAAAGTCAACAGAACAACACACACTCTTATGAGATGGGCTTCAGAGAGCAAACGAGCCCCAGGGCAGAGAAAGTTTTTCGGGAAACTGATCAAAATGATTCAACATACTCTCTAAATAGACTTTGTGTTTGTCTTGTCTGTGAAATTGCTGCCTTTCATTGTAAGTTATTTGGACTAACTTACGAACTGGACATTCTTTAAAGCTCAGCCACTAACAAACACAACAAACACGTTCTAACCAAGTTCTCAAGTAACAATGCTCTTGGACTGGGCGTGTTTAAAAAGTGCACCGTGAACTGAATATATTTGTAAAACATACATTGCAGACCGAATGGTAATCGGGATTCAAAAATTGCAATTGTGGAAGGTTTCTGTGTGTGTCCAAACCATAATGCAACGGAGCCCCTGTGGTGTGGTTGCTGGCAGCCTGGCACTGTCCTGTCTGTCATTCATTCCTTTTATGAATCACACCATCACCCTGAGAAAATGAATAAATAAAGTGTACCGGGTGCTGCTGCAGAGTCGGTGGTAGCTGTGTTGAGATAGCCCTCCCTCTAGTGGAGATGATAGAGTCGGCCGGTGCTAGAGGACTTGCTCTGGGGCCATTCTGCACACAAGACTGAGATTGTTAAATATAATAACACATAATAACACATAATAATAATAAATATAAATTGATACTAATAATGACATGTTTATTATTACATATTCACTGTTAAATAATAGAACATGCAGTATATATTTTTTTTTTATTTCATTGGGTAAATCTGTGACGACCTTTCTGTGAGTAACCTGTACATTTCGGCCTGTTAATATTCCCCATACATCTGGGTTTAGCTGGACCCTAAAATGGAGCAAAGTGCAGCTGTGGACACATGGGGTTATGTGATCCAGCGACTGAGATCAGCCACAGAGGAGACGCAGCTATTGTGCTGTTATTTATTCATCAACTGTGGAAACCTGGTGGAAACCGAAGGGCAGCGTGGCGACGTTCAACCTTTTTTTGTTGTTGTTTTGTCAATCTGTCACCCGACGTTTCTCCCAGGTGAGGTCCCCGAAACGAAACCTGAACAGGAACCAATGAACCATCTTGCACTGTTATGCTAGCTGTCCTCGCGTGCTTGTAGTTAGCTAATTAAACCCAAAAAGTTTAGTTAAAAAATAAATAAATAAAAGACTTTGTGAAGGCCAGCAATGTCGTTTTGTGTCATGCAACTATTCGAAATTATTATTAAACTACACGCATATATTAAAACTTGATAACAATATCCGTTTATTGCGCTGGTTTTAACCACATTTGACCTCGCTCACCCTGGTCCCGTTGCTCGCAGGAGGTGTTGGATTAGCCAGCAGGTGCGCACCGGAGGAGGGGCGGCTGCGGTGTCTCCTTTATCTCCCTGTTGAACGGTGCGCGCGGTGACGCACAGCCACTGCCCGCACTGCCTCCCCATCCCGGGACCAGACCGCGCCACCACAGCCCCTCTTCTGCCCCTCTTCTGCGCCGCTCGCCTGACACCATGTTGCGGAGCCGTCCGTGGATTGACACCTGTGCAAGTAAGATCTACACTCACTGTGCTGCATTTTATTAGTTGCATCAGTAAACCAAGTTTTGTTGTTATTGCATATTATTATTATTATTATTTTATATCTTAACAATTTCATGTAGCCTAATCTCGTGAATGGGGATCATGCACCTGTAGCTGAAAGTGCAGTCCTCGCGCTGTCAATTGAGATGCTCACTGCAGGCATCTAGAAAAGGATTGTCAGAAAGATCATGAATTTGTGTCATTTTTGTTTGTCTGTGTTGTTTTTATTTAGTTTTATTTTTGTGGCCAAGGCTAGAGGAGGCACAAACTGAACTTGAACACTTGTATGACTGATTGAGCGTGCGTTTAGCGTTTTCATTTTGTTGTTGTTGTTTTTTAATCACAGTCCTTGCTGGCAGATCTGCAAGAGATTTTTCCATAACAGTTCAGATAAAAGTCAGAGACACGAAGCTCATACATGTGAGATAGTGTGCTGAGACAGTCACTGTACTGCAGGGCGCAAATGAAGAATATAAAGTTGTCAAAAACGCATTCTCTCTCCCTGAGTCGGCTTTTGTTACTATTTCAATATACATTTTAACCTAATTACGAAAAACAGAAGTATAGCCTGTTTTTTGTTCTTTCCTACATTTTCATGTGGTTGTTATTGTGTTCGATAAAGGATTTTGCTCTTTTTCAGTAAAGAGCAGTGCTGTGTGATGTGCACTGGAGACACCACTGCTGCTCATCAATAGGCCTGTGATGATCAATAGGCATTGCATGATGCTTTTGCATTGATTACAGAAACGTGGACTGATGAATGCAACTGGATTCCTCTCCAGGGCTTATGCAGTTCCGGTTTCAGAGAGAAACAGCAGGATATAAGCGGTCACACTGCTTTAGGCACAGGCTGCAAGTTGAGCTCTTTTACTCATCCAGACTTAATCTGGAATTAAACTATGTGTTTTTAGATTGCACCTTGCAGAAAAGTGGAAATCTGTCTTGTCTTGTTTGCTATAAGTGTGGCTGAGGAGCCAGGACATACTCACTCACTCATTTCAATAAGACCCCATGGTAATCTCTGTTCCTATAATGTGAGGATACAGTAACATGCAGACCCTCACTGTCTGTGAAATGGTATCTGCATTCTCCACATTCTTACTGAGCTTGATCAACACTGAAAACACAGGCGCTTCTAAAGCAGGGGTTAGAGGAGACAGAGCTGGATTTCCAGTGCTTCAGAAGCTGAGTATAACTGAGATCATCTCACAGGTGCCCAAAGCTTTTCGATGCTCCCCTCACATGGAACACGCTCTAACAGAGCAAGGCACACAGCTCAATAAATACATTTACTGTTCTCAGCGATGGCTTTTAGAAAGTGAAGTGCACTCTGTGGCGGATGGACCAGGATGTGTTCAAAGTAGGCGACAGTTTTTCATAGTGTCTATGGTATATTATATTGTTGCAGAGAACAACTTTTCATGATGTAAAGCTACATCAACACACTATATATTTATGATAGAGAAAAAAGAGACGTGTCCCATAAACTATACACATTACATAAAAACTGCAGGATATGGAACATTGATATCCACTATTCAATTTTCATAAAAAAAAAAAAAAAAAGCAAGAAAAAAACACGTATTTGAAAATGAAGCTATTTCTATTCCGCAACTGAGTGCAGTTCAAATAAGAAGTTTCTTTTCCTCTATAGCTGCTGCACATGACTGCAGCTCGACTCGTGACCCTCTTGTCGTAGTGTCCAGGGTGCTCCTGCGTTTGTTGTGCTATGCTGATGTGCCATGCGGCTGCTGTCTTTCTCCTTTCGGGCAGAGTGCGAGTGAGCGTTGGAGCCCTCCTCCCGGTGCTCCGCCGGCCCCTCTGTCGCTTTAAGTCCTGCCCCTCGGAGCCAGCCAACAGCAGCTGTTCCATATTCATCAAGCCCTCCAGTCTTAAAGAGCCCTATCCCGAGCATGGAAAGAGTCATTCCTGTAGCCGCGCTCTCATGCTCTCTCCATCTTAGCGCTCATCCGAGTGCCGCCTGCCGCTGCACCTGGTCCCTCCCTCTCCCAGTCTCCCCCTCTCTCACTCTCTCTCCGCACACTGTCCTGTCTCAGATCCACACATGCACGCTCCCAGCCTGTCCCAGTGCCACAGACCTGTGCAGGCCGGGGGAGTGCCGCTGGAGGGGCTGCCGGACACCGCTGCTGTCTCTGAGCTGCTCTGCTGCGTCTTGGGAAGAAGCTCTCAACTGTTTTCTCTGTCCTCTGCTCTTATTCCTGGAATGCTAAAACTGGACTGATGGACATTTCAGAACTTTGTCTTCCAGACCCTCTCAGCTATCATAACCAGTAGGTGCTCCTCTTTCTTCTCTCATTAACCTCACTTTCATTAGTTGTGCCTCTCTGTGTCTGTGACTCTGTTTTGGTTTGTCAAACTTTCTCTGCACACTGTTCCATGGGAGAGACTTTCTTTCGTTTTAATGTAACACAAGGCAGGTGGAGGTTCAGTGCAGGATCATTTTAATTATGTTATTGCCTATTCCAAATTTTATTCAGAGCATGGCCAATTGATTTGCATGCCCTGAAGCAGAGGAGGTTATTTTCTAAAGAGGTTGAGGTACCTGTCTAGTCAGGATTACAGAGTGTGTGTTGATGACTTTGTTAGCGCACAATTGTGCCCAGTGAGTTTGAAATCATTCTGAAATATTTTGTAAAGTTATTTCTTATTTCTGAAGACAGGGCAAAATGCCCAGTCTAGGTGCCGACAGTAAGAACAGCTGTGACTTGAGCCGCTGCCTTGCACTCTACTAATGTTTATTTTGTCAAGGCAACACACAGTCAATGCTTCAACATTTAAATTAGGTGAGGAAAATGTTTTTAACTCATGACATATATGGTTATGGCAATATGTTTTATAACAGAACAATATTATTATCTTAACGCTCCAACTAACTAGTATTAGTGAATCATCTCCTTTGGTAATGATTATATTCTCCATAGGAATTCATCAGAAAACTGATGAAAAACTACTCATTTTTCAATTCATCGTAAATTTGTGTCACAAAAGCTTGTTTTATTTTGCTTCTGACATAGGAATCATTACTGTGGTTTAGTTTATTGGTCATGTTTTATATCAAAACATATTACACCTTAATACATTATAATAAAGTTTTCTATACAGATATTTTCCTTTACTTTTTCGTTGTCGAGTCGTTGCACATGTACGTTTCTCGTACTTTTCTATTCTGCCTTATTTTAACTCAAACCTACACAGGCGAACCATTCAGTGTGTCGTGATGTTCTGTCAATTTTAACAAACATGTTGCAGGAAATAAAACTGTATTAACAGCATGTAGTTTTGTAAATTAAATATTTCATTTTCAATAATAAATTTGAGTAAAGTAAATAAAGTGCTTCAATTGTCATTATACAAATTGTGTAGATCATGTGGATGGCGTTTCAGATTTTGTTTGAAATGAAACATATCTGCTGTATAAACCCTCCATCTGATCTATGCAATACCGTTGTGTAACGACAATAAAACCACTTGACCTTACTTTGATATACTAATTTGCTTACGTTATTTTATTCTCAAACATATGTTTTAAAACAGGTACTCTTTATTAATCGATGTACCTGAATAGAGCCTATATTATACAACTGATAACACACATTGCACACAAATAATTCCTTTAAACTGGGATTAATTTTGTGTTAAATAATAAGCAAATAATAATAATAGTTTCCTCTTTTACTTGTAGACTTTTCACCATGTCATCGTTAAGAGTTTTTTTTCTGTTTAACAATATAAACACACTGTAAAATACCAAACTGTAAAATACCAAACTCAATATTATACTCATAACGGTTTAGAATACATTTAAGAAACAGATTTTCTGAGCTGTACAACATTGGGAAGAAAGATGGATTTACTGGTAATGGCTTTATTCATATAAACAGACTGATTTGTGAGTGAGAGCTTGTGGTTGTGTGTGCGCTGCGTAGTTGTGTGACTTGGCTGTGGGAGCTCTCCAGCGCTGGCCTGAGCGTGCTGCTCCTTTCGCTGCCCTCCTGCCTGTCCCCTCTCAGCCCCCGTTTGCTCCTCCGTTCTGCCCCTCTTGTCTGAGAGGATTAGTGGGACAAATGCGCTCCATGTAATTAGCACAGCGCCGTTGTAGTGTGCACTCTATAGACTGACCTGAGGGCTTCCCCAATCTGCCTTCAAACCCCCCCCCAAAAAAACATATTACGAGCATACTTTTTATTTTTTACATATTCCGCGCGTGTTTTGTATTTGTTAAAGCCTCTATTTGTTTTGTTGTCTGTGTTGAATTAACTGTTTGTGTTGTCAGCTTGTGTTGGGTCTTGTCAGTTTCATTTTGTCATATTTAGAAAACCTTTAGTAGTTTACAGAAATGTGATTCCTTTCCTCTCATTTATTCCTTCAAAACATTATCATGGCCATCACAAACTAAAGGCTTTTCAATTTCCTTTCATCAAATAAAAGCTTTTCATGTTTTTTTTTTTAATAGATGGGCAGTTGAAAGTGAGCACACATTGATGAATTAGATTTCAATTTGTTTGACTCCATTCCCGGTCTGCTACTTAGAGGCTGCAAACGCTCCGCCTGCTTGATTCTTATTA
Organism: Neogobius melanostomus; assembly: GCA_007210695.1. Taxonomy (NCBI): domain Eukaryota; kingdom Metazoa; phylum Chordata; class Actinopteri; order Gobiiformes; family Gobiidae; genus Neogobius; species Neogobius melanostomus. The sequence continues at coordinate 3,162,300 of VHKM01000043.1, forward strand.
GGTTTCAGAAAAACAAGGCGCGGGAATTACATTAGTGTATCTTAAGTTAAAAGCTCTTTGCTCTTTGACCAAGTGTTTCATTGTTATTGGGGTAATCAGATTTTTGCTGTCTTCATGGAGATGCTATCGCGGGCTCGAGGCAGCGGTGGGTAACCAAAGCAGCCGCACACAGACACTATCCAGATGGGATCAGCTTACGGTAATTTGGTTTCGGAATACATTACCAGAAGAGGCTCCTCCTGGCCGAGAGAGTGACCACTGACCAGGCCACTATGGGCTGGCGGTGGATGCCCCCTGTCCGTCCGTCCGTCCGTCCGTCTGTCTCTCACTCCCGCCTGTTCTGTCCTGAGCTGGGATGTGACTAAAAGCATGTTTTACACTGAGTTTGATCCAATTCTGAAACCTTGTGTCTTGTACCAACAGGGCTTTGTCCAATTCATTAGAGAGATTCCTGCGTCCCCTGGCCACGCTGGAGCCCTCTCATTTCTGGTATCTAGTATCATTACTTTTCCTGTAAATATGTCACTCAGCTTCTGTGTTGGGGGAGGGGGAGCATGTTATCATTGCAGGCCACATAGGGATGCACAGAATAGCCACATTTGTGACCACTGTGCCGGCATATGAGTTAGAACAGCTAAATATTTGATATAGGCGCACCTTGTAAAATCATTCTTCCATCAAACTTACAAGATGTCAGATCAACCCGTCCCAAGCAGGTTTCAATTCTCCATATTTCAAAACAATATATTCCATTTTAACAGTCAAACAATCAAAAAAATAAATCCCTGATTCCTTGAGCTTCCATAAACTGTATGTTTGTGAAATTCTGGACAAAGAGAAAAAATAAAAATAAAAAGTTAACTGCTCAAGTAAACTACTACTAGATAACAGCGGATATATATATAACAAAAAAATCTCTAATAACAGGAGGACACTGCCGTAGACTTTTCTGCCCTTTCGGCGGTGCTAGCACTGACACAGCCAGCATTGCATTCATTATCATACGTCAAAAGTTGCAAAAAGTCTGTGCCATTGTCCACTGCAGAGCTAGATTCTGCGGCTCATTGCGTTTCATTTTAAAGTCTTTCCCCATTTTTTTATTGTGTTTGTTATGTCCTCGCACTTTGAAAATACGATACAATGTTGGATAATTGTACAGGGTGTTTATCAGAAAAGCTCATTGGTATCGAGCAGCCCGATGTTTGAAACGTGTGTTTCAGAGCGGTAATTGAAATGCAAAATAACTTTAGGATCGATGGTTAGCTTTGTTTATTTATGAAATCAATATTGAAATGGGCCGTCACGCTTAGCAGCTGTGATTCTCACTGACAGCTTCACCAAGGCTCCGCTCCTCTGTGGCCTGGCAAGTGTGGGCCCCACAGTGTGCCCTTCCCTCCTCAGGCTATATCCATGTTATTATGGAGAAATTTGGATACTGATAATGTTTTTTTTTATTGTCAATGAATAACATTTTTCACAAACCTAAACTTTTATAAATGTTCTGTGTTGATTGTGTCTGATTATGTATGTCTTTGAAAATTAAATTTTTCATAAAAATAAAAAAAACTTGTATTGTAGGGAAATCAATGTAGAGATTTATCAATAGAACAAATGCGTTTGATTTTAGTATCAAAAGTAATAAAGATGGTCTGAAAACCTTCTGAACTTCTGGGCATGGGGCAATAATCCAAAGCCGGGCGCTATTGCACTTGCACCAGCAGTGGCTGTGGTGAACTAAAGCGATTCCCAGTAAAACGCACTGGTTTCCTTCCTGTGTGTCACGGTTGTTCTAATCTCAGCGACGAGCAGCTCTTGCACGCGCCCCCTCAGACTGAACAAACATTTGCTCTGCGGATTGTTGTCGAAATGCCCCAGCGTCCCTGATAAACCTGTTCATTTCTGCCTCTTCATTACCATGTTCTAGTATTTTGGTCTTTGTTTGTATTTGGCTTCTTTTAATGAAGGCGATCATTTATGGCACCAGTGAGTGAGGCAGGCTCTTTGTCTTACGCAAGTAGTGATTCCCCATAAGGAAAGATTAATGGAGTAATTTCATGCATGACTTTATGCCTCCATCCTGCAATGCACAGTCGGTTGTGTCTACACCTGCAGTATATATGCCTGGGCTGTAGTCTGTGGAGCTGTCCTGTATCCTACGCTTTGACACGCTAGTAATGCGCTTTCTGGGAAGTCAAACTCCCAACTTAGTGCGTTGAATAAGTTTCCTTTCCTTGGTATCGTAGTGATTGTCCTGGGATATTGTTGCCGGTGTATCAGTTACATTTTACAGTCCCACATTATGTCTGATGTCATTGATTGACTGCGGAACTTTCCGCAGTCAATTATTGGTTTTCATGTTCTTTAATATTATTGATGACTGCGGAATCTTCCGCAGTCAATCATTGGTTTTCATGTTCTTTAATATTATTCCATCTTTTCCTGATTTTCTGCACCTTTCAGCACTTTCATGCTTGTGCAATTTCTGCAAGTTATGCATCAAAACGTTCCGCATGTTTGGGAGAATCCTGCTATTACTTTTGGGACTTCTGCAATTTACGGTTTTTCCGCAATCGGACGAAATACCGCACATTTTTCCCATTGACTTATAATGGGGCTCCCGCAAATTCATGCTTTTCCGCATTTTTTTCCGCAATTTCTGCAATTTCTGCAATTTGTGCATGTTCAGCTTCCGCAACTTGTGGGTTTTGAGAAAAAATTGGCCTTCTGCAGTTATCCAGTTTTTTTCTACGGGAATTTGAAATTTTTGCATTGGTGTGTATGTGGTCTCTGCTCCATTAGTGTGTATGGCGAATCCAGCCAATGCATTTTAATAGGATTTCTGGCTGTCCATGTGTTTCAGCCATTTGTGCAGCTTCTGCAATTTCAGCATTTAGGCGATTTCAACAGTTTGACCAGTTTATGGAATTTAAAAAGTTTATGCAATATAAACAATTTATGCAAATTAACCACTTTATGGAATTTAACCAGTTTACGCATTTTAACCAGTTTACGCATTTTAACCAGTTTATGCAACATAACAATTTATGCCATTTAGGATTTATGAAATTTAAACAGTTAATGCAGTTTATATAATTTATGCAAATTAACCAATTAATGCATTTTACAGTTTTTTTGCAATTTAACCAGTTTATGCAACATAACAGTTTGTGCAATTTAAACTGTTCATGCATTTTACCGGTTTATGCAAATTAGATTATGCAAATTAACCAATTTATGCATTTTACAGTTTTTCTGCAATTTGACCAGTTTATGCAATTTCACCAGTTTATGAACATAAGTTTATGCAAATTAACCAATTTATGCAAATTTATGCAATTTCTGCATTCGATTCCCGCAGTTCCGCAGTCAATCGCAATGGCGCAGCCATTGCTGCATTTCTAGTTGATTGACTGCGGAACTTTCCGCAGTCAATTATTGGTTTTCATGTTCTTTAATATTATTGATTGACTGCGGAACTTTCCGCAGTCAATTATTGGTTTTCATGTTCTTTAATATTATTATTATTATTATTATTATTCCATCTTTTTCCTGATTTTCTGCACCTTTCAGCACTTTCATGCTTTGTGCAATTTCTGCAAGTTATGCATCAAAACGTTCCGCATGTTGAGGAGAATCCTGCTATTACTTTTGGGACTTCTGCGATTTACGGTTTTTCCGCAATCGGACGAAATACCGCACATTTTTCCCATTGACGCATAATGGGGCTCCCGCAAATTCATGCTTTTCCGCATTTTTTTCCGCAATTTCTGCAATTTCTGCAATTTGTGCATGTTCAGCTTCCGCAACTTGTGGGTTTTGAGAAAAAAATGGCCTTCTGCAGTTTTCCAGTTTTATTCTACGGGAATTTGAAATGTTTGCATTGGTGTGTATGTGGCCTCTGCTCCATTAGTGTGTATGGCGAATCCAGCCAATGCATTTTAATAGGATTTCTGGCTCTCCATGTGTTTCAGCCATTTGTGCAGCTTCTGCATCTTCAGCATTTAGGCGATTTCAACAGTTTGACCAGTTATGGAATTTAAAAAGTTTATGCGATATAAACAATTTATGCAAATTAACCACTTTATGGAATTTAACCAGTTTACGCATTTTAACCAGTTTATGCAACATAACAATTTATGCCATTTAGGATTTATGACATTTAAACAGTTAATGCAGTTTATATAATTTATGCAAATTAACCAATTAATGCATTTTACTGTTTTTTTTGCAATTTAACCAGTTTATGCAACATAACAGTTTGTGCAATTTAATCTGTTCATGCATTTTACCGGTTTATGCAAATTAGATTATGCAAATTAACCAATTTATGCATTTTACAGTTTTTCTGCAATTTTACTAGTTTATGCAATTTCACCAGTTTATGAACATAAGTTTATGCAAATTAACCAATTTATGCAAATTTATGCAATTCTGCATTCGATTCCCGCAGTTCCGCAGTCAATCGCAATGGCGCAGCCATTGCTGCATTTCTAGTTGATTGACTGCGGAACTTTCCGCAGTCAATTATTGGTTTTCATGTTCTTTAATATTATTATTATTATTATTATTATTCCATCTTTTTCCTGAATTTCAGCACCTTTCAGCACTTTCATGCTTTGTGCAATTTCTGCAGTTATGCATCAAAATGTTCCGCATGTTGACGAGAATCCTGCTATTACTTTTCGGACTTCTGCGATTTACGGTTTTTCCGCAATCGGACGAAATACCGAACATTTTTCCCATTGACGCATAATGGGGCTCCCGCAAATTCATGCTTTTCCGCATTTTTTTCCGCAATTTCTGCAATTTCTGCAATTTGTGCATGTTCAGCTTCCGCAACTTGTGGGTTTTGAGAAAAATTGGCCTTCTGCAGTTTTCCACTTTTTTCTACGGGAATTTGAAATTTTTGCATTGGTGTGTATGTGGTCTCTGCCCCATTAGTGTGTATGGCGAATCCAGCCAATGCATTTTAATAGGATTTCTGGCTCTCCATGTGTTTCAGCCATTTGTGCAGCTTCTGCTATTTCAGCATTTAGGCGATTTCTACAGTTTGACCAGTTTATGGAATTTAAAAAGTTTATGCAATATAAACAATTTATGCAAATTAACCACTTTATGGAATTTAACCAGTTTACGCATTTTAACCAGTTTATGCAACATAACAATTTATGCCATTTAGGATTTATGAAATTTAAACAGTTAAGGCAGTTTATATAATTTATGCAAATTAACCAATTAATGCATTTTACAGTTTTTTTGCAATTTAACCAGTTTATGCAACATAACAGTTTGTGCCATTTAAACTGTTCATGCATTTTACCGGTTTATGCAAATTAGATTATGCAAATTAACCAATTTATGAATTTTACAGTTTTTTGCAATTTAACCAGTTTATGCAATCTTAAGTTCATGCAACATGAAAGTTTATGCATTTTACCGATTTATGCAAATTAGATTATGCAAATTAACCAATTTATGCATTTTACAGTTTTTCTGCAATTTAACCAGTTTATGCAATTTATCCAGTTTATGCATTTTACCATTTTATGCAATTTCACCAGTTATGAACATTAGATTATGCAAATTAAACCAATTTAATGCAATTTCTGCAATTTCTGCATTCGATTCCCGCAGTTCCGCAGTCAATCGCAATGGCTTCAGCCATTGCAGCATTTCTAGTTATTATTATTGATTGACTGCGGAATTTTCCGCAGTCAATTATTGGTTTCCGTTTCTTTATTATTATTATTATTATTCCCGCACATTTTTCCTGATTTTCTGCACCTTTCAGCACTTTCATGCTTTGTGCAATTTCTGCAAGTTATGCATCAAAACGTTCCGCATGTTGAGGAGAATCCTGCTATTACTTTTCGGACTTCTGCGATTTACGGTTTTTCCGCAATCGGACGAAATACCGCACATTTTTCCCATTGACGCTAATGGGGCTCCCGCAAATTCATGCTTTTTCCGCATTTTTTTCCGCAATTTCTGCAATTTCTGAACTTTGTGCATGTTCAGCTTCCGCAACTTGTGGGTTTGAGAAAAATTGGCCGCCTGCAGTTTTCCACTTTTTTTCTATGGGAATTTGAAATTTTTGCATTGGTGTGTATGTGGTCTCTGCTCCATTAGTGTGTATGGCGAATCCAGCCAATGCATTTTAATAGGATTTCTGGCTCTCCATGTGTTTCAGCCATTTGTGCAGCTTCTGCAATTTCAGCATTTAGGCGATTTCAACAGTTTGACCAGTTTATGGAATTTAAAAAGTTTATGCAATATAAACAATTTATGCAAATTAACCACTTTATGGAATTTAACCAGTTTACGCATTTTAACCAGTTTACGCATTTTAACCAGTTTATGCAACATAACAATTTATGCCATTTAGGATTTATGAAATTTAAACAGTTAATGCAGTTTATATAATTTATGCAAATTAACCAATTAATGCATTTTACTGTTTTTTTTTGCAATTTAACCAGTTTATGCAACATAACAGTTTGTGCAATTTAAACTGTTCATGCATTTTACCGGTTTATGCAAATTAGATTATGCAAATTAACCAATTTATGCATTTTACAGTTTTTCTGCAATTTTACCAGTTTATGCAATTTCACCAGTTTATGAACATTAGATTATGCAAATTAACCAATTTATGCAATTTATGCAATTTCTGCATTCGATTCCCGCAGTTCCGCAGTCAATCGCAATGGCGCAGCCATTGCTGCATTTCTAGTTATTGATTGACTGCGGAATTTTCCGCAGTCAATTATTGGTTTCGTTTCTTTATTATTATTATTATTATTATTATTCCCGCACATTTTTCCTGATTTTCTGCAGCTTTCAGCACTTTCATGCTTTGTTTAATTTCTGCAAGTTATGCATCAAAACGTTCCGCATGTTGAGGAGAATCCTGCTATTACTTTTCGGACTTCTGCGATTTACGTTTTTTCCGCAATCGGACGAAATACCGCACATTTTTCCCATTGACGCATAATGGGGCTCCCGCAAATTCATGCTTTTCCGCATTTTTTTCCGCAATTTCTGCAATTTCTGAACTTTGTGCATGTTCAGCTTCTGCAACTTGTGGGTTTCGAGAAAAAATTGGCCTTCTGCAGTTTTCCAGTTTTTTTCTACGGGAATTTGAAATTTTTGCATTGGTGTGTATGTGGTCTCTGCTCCATTAGTGTGTATGGCGAATCCAGCCAATGGGATTTCTGGCTCTCCATGTGTTTCAGCCATTTGTGCAGCTTCTGCATCTTCAGCATTTAGGCGATTTCAACAGTTTGACCAGTTTATGGAATTTAAAAGTTTATGCAATATAAACAATTTATGCAAATTAACCACTTTATGGAATTTAACCAGTTTACGCATTTTAACCAGTTTATGCAACATAACAATTTATGCCATTTAGGATTTATGAAATTTAAACAGTTAATGCAGTTTATATAATTTATGCAAATTAACCAATTAATGCATTTTACCGTTTTTTTTGCAATTTAACCAGTTTATGCAACATAACTGTTTGTGCAATTTAAACTGTTCATGCATTTTACCGGTTTATGCAAATTAGATTATGCAAATTAACCAATTTATGCATTTTACAGTTTTCTGCAATTTAACCAGTTTATGCAATTTATCCAGTTCATGCATTTACCAGTTTATGCAATTTCACCAGTTTATGAACATAAGTTTATGCAAATTAACCAATTTATGCAATTTATGCAATTTCTGCATTCGATTCCCGCAATTCCGCAGTCAATCGCAATGGCGAAGCCATTGCTGCATTTCTAGTTATTATTCCATCTTTTTCCTGAATTTCAGCACCTTTCAGCACTTTCATGCTTTGTGCAATTTCTGCAAGTTATGCATCAAAATGTTCCGCATGTTGACGAGAATCCTGCTATTACTTTTGGGACTTCTGCGATTTACGGTTTTTCCGCAATCGGACGAAATACCGAACATTTTTCCCATTGACGCATAATGGGGCTCCCGCAAATTCATGCTTTTCCGCATTTTTTTCCGCAATTTCTGCAATTTCTGCAATTTGTGCATGTTCAGCTTCCGCAACTTGTGGGTTTTGAGAAAAAATTGGCCTTCTGCAGTTTTCCACTTTTTTCTACGGGAATTTGAAATTTTTGCATGGTGTGTATGTGGTCTCTGCCCCATTAGTGTGTATGGCGAATCCAGCCAATGCATTTTAATAGGATTTCTGGCACTCCATGTGTTTCAGCCATTTGTGCAGCTTCTGCTATTTCAGCATTTAGGCGATTTCTACAGTTTGACCAGTTTATGGAATTTAAAAAGTTTATGCAATATAAACAATTTATGCAAATTAACCACTTTATGGAATTAACCAGTTTACGCATTTTAACCAGTTTATGCAACATAACAATTTATGCCATTTAGGATTTATGAAATTTAAACAGTTAAGGCAGTTTATATAATTTATGCAAATTAACCAATTAATGCATTTTACAGTTTTTTTTGCAATTTAACCAGTTTATGCAACATAACAGTTTGTGCAATTTAAACTGTTCATGCATTTTACCGGTTTATGCAAATTAGATTATGCAAATTAACCAATTTATGAATTTTACAGTTTTTGCAATTTAACCAGTTTATGCAATCTTAAGTTCATGCAACATGAAAGTTTATGCATTTTACCGATTTATGCAAATTAGATTATGCAAATAACCAATTTATGCATTTTACAGTTTTTCTGCAATTTAACCAGTTTATGCAATTTATCCAGTTTATGCATTTTACCATTTTATGCAATTTCACCAGTTTATGAACATTAGATTATGCAAATTAACCAATTTATGCAATTTCTGCAATTTCTGCATTCGATTCCCGCAGTTCCGCAGTCAATCGCAATGGCTTCAGCCATTGCAGCATTTCTAGTTATTATTATTGATTGACTGCGGAATCTTCCGCAGTCAATTATTGGTTTCATGTTCTTTAATATTATTATTATTGATTGACTGCGGAATTTTCCGCAGTCAATTATTGGTTTCCGTTTCTTTATTATTATTATTATTATTATTATTCCCGCACATTTTTCCTGATTTTCTGCACCTTTCAGCACTTTCATGCTTTGTGCAATTTCTGCAAATTATGCATCAAAATGTTCCGCATGTTGAGGAGAATCCTGCTATTACTTTTCGGACTTCTGCAATTTACGGTTTTTCCGCAATCGGACGAAATACCGCACATTTTTCCCATTGACGCATAATGGGGCTCCCGCAAATTCATGCTTTTCCGCATTTTTTTCCGCAATTTCTGCAATTTCTGAACTTTGTGCATGTTCAGCTTCCGCAACTTGTGGGTTTTGAGAAAAAATTGGCCTTCTGCAGTTTTCCAGTTTTTTTCTACAGGAATTTGAAATTTTGCATTGGTGTGTATGTGGTCTCTGCTCCATTAGTGTGTATGGCGAATCCAGCCAATGGGATTTCTGGCTCTCCAAGTGTTTCAGCCATTTGTGCAGCTTCTGCAATTTCAGCATTTAGACGATTTCAACAGTTTGACCAGTTTATGGAATTTAAGAAGTTTATGCAATATAAACAATTTATGCAAATTAACCACTTTATGGAATTTAACCAGTTTACGCATTTTAACCAGTTTACGCATTTTAACCAGTTTATGCAACATAACAATTCATGCCATTTAGGATTTATGAAATTTAAACAGTTAATGCAGTTTATATAATTTATGCAAATTAACCAATTAATGCATTTTACCGTTTTTTTGCAATTTAACCAGTTTATGCAACATAACAGTTTGTGCAATTTAAACTGTTCATGCATTTTACCGGTTTATGCAAATTAGATTATGCAAATTAACCAATTTATGCACTTTACAGTTTTTCTGCAATTTAACCAGTTTATGCAATTTCACCAGTTTATGAACATTAGATTATGCAAATTAACCAATTTATGCAATTTATGCAATTTCTGCATTCGATTCCCGCAGTTCCGCAGTCAATCGCAATGGCGCAGCCATTGCTGCATTTCTAGTTATTATTATTATTATTCCATCTTTTTCCTGATTTTCAGCACCTTTCAGCACTTTCATGCTTTGTGCAATTTCTGCAAGTTATGCATCAAAACGTTCCGCATGTTGAGGAGAATCCTGCTATTACTTTTGGGACTTCTGCGATTTACGGTTTTTCCGCAATCGGACGAAATACCGCACATTTTTCCCATTGACTTATAATGGGGCTCCCGCAAATTCATGCTTTTCCGCATTTTTTTCCGCAATTTCTGCAATTTCTGCAACTTGTGCATGTTCAGCTTCCGCAACTTGTGGGTTTTGAGAAAAAAATGGCCTTCTGCAGTTTTCCAGTTTTATTCTACGGGAATTTGAAATGTTTGCATTGGTGTGTATGTGGCCTCTGCTCCATTAGTGTGTATGGCGAATCCAGCCAATGCATTTTAATAGGATTTCTGGCTCTCCATGTGTTTCAGCCATTTGTGCAGCTTCTGCAATTTCAGCATTTAGGCGATTTCAACAGTTTGACCAGTTTATGGAATTTAAAAAGTTTATGCAATATAAACAATTTATGCAAATTAACCACTTTATGGAATTTAACCAGTTTACGCATTTTAACCAGTTTATGCAACATAACAATTTATGCCATTTAGGATTTATGAAATTTAAACAGTTAATGCAGTTTATATAATTTATGCAAATTAACCAATTAATGCATTTTACTGTTTTATTTGCAATTTAACCAGTTTATGCAACATAACAGTTTGTGCAATTTATTCTGTTCATGCATTTTACCGGTTTATGCAAATTAGATTATGCAAATTAACCAATTTATGCATTTTACAGTTTTTCTGCAATTTTACCAGTTTATGCAATTTCACCAGTTTATGAACATAAGTTTATGCAAATTAACCAATTTATGCAAATTTATGCAATTTCTGCATTCGATTCCCGCAGTTCCGCAGTCAATCGCAATGGCGCAGCCATTGCTGCATTTCTAGTTGATTGACTGCGGAATTTTCCGCAGTCAATTATTGGTTTGCGTTTCTTTATTATTATTATTATTCCGGCACATTTTTCCTGATTTTCTGCACCTTTCAGCACTTTCATGCTTTGTGCAATTTCTGCAAGTTATGCATCAAAACGTTCCGCATGTTGAGGAGAATCCTGCTATTACTTTTGGACTTCTGCGATTTACGGTTTTTCCGCAATCGGACGAAATACCGCACATTTTTCCCATTGACGCATAATGGGGCTCCCGCAAATTCATGCTTTCCGCATTTTTTTCCGCAATTTCTGCAATTTCTGCAACTTGTGCATGTTCAGCTTCCGCAACTTGTGGGATTTGAGAAAAAAATGGCCTTCTGCAGTTTTCCAGTTTTTTCTACAGGAATTTGAACTTTTTGCATTGGTGTGTATGTGGTCTCTGCTCCATTAGTGTGTATGGCGAATCCAGCCAATGTATTTTAATAGGATTTCTGGCTCTCCATGTGTTTCAGCCATTTGTGCAGCTTCTGCATCTTCAGCATTTAGGCGATTTCAACAGTTTGACCAGTTTATGGAATTTAAAAAGTTTATGCAATATAAACAATTTATGCAAATTAACCACTTTATGGAATTTAACCAGTTTACGCATTTTAACCAGTTTACGCATTTTAACCAGTTTATGCAACATAACAATTTATGCCATTTAGGATTTATGAAATTTAAACAGTTAATGCAGTTTATATAATTTATGCAAATTAACCAATTAATGCATTTGACCGTTTTTTTGCAATTTAACCAGTTTATGCAACATAACAGTTTGTGCAATTTAAACTGTTCATGCATTTTACCGGTTTATGCAAATTAGATTATGCAAATTAACCAATTTATGCATTTTACAGTTTTTCTGCAATTTTACCAGTTTATGCAATTTCACCAGTTTATGAACATTAGATTATGCAAATTAACCAATTTATGCAGATTTATGCAATTTCTGCATTCGATTCCCGCAGTTCCGCAGTCAATCGCAATGGCGCAGCCATTGCTGCATTTCTAGTTATTATTATTCCATCTTTTTCCTGAATTTCAGCACCTTTCAGCACTTTCATGCTTTGTGCAATTTCTGCAAGTTATGCATCAAAATGTTCCGCATGTTGACGAGAATCCTGCTATTACTTTTCGGACTTCTGCGATTTACGGTTTTTCCGCAATCGGACGAAATACCGAACATTTTTCCCATTGACGCATAATGGGGCTCCCGCAAATTCATGCTTTTCCGCATTTTTTTCCGCAATTTCTGCAATTTCTGCAATTTGTGCATGTTCAGCTTCCGCAACTTGTGGGTTTTGAGAAAAAATTGGCCTTCTGCAGTTTTCCACTTTTTTTCTACGGGAATTTGAAATTTTTGCATTGGTGTGTATGTGGTCTCTGCCCATTAGTGTGTATGGCGAATCCAGCCAATGCATTTTAATAGGATTTCTGGCTCTCCATGTGTTTCAGCCATTTGTGCAGCTTCTGCTATTTCAGCATTTAGGCGATTTCTACAGTTTGACCAGTTTATGGAATTTAAAAAGTTTATGCAATATAAACAATTTATGCAAATTAACCACTTTATGGAATTTAACCAGTTTACGCATTTTAACCAGTTTATGCAACATAACAATTTATGCCATTTAGGATTTATGAAATTTAAACAGTTAAGGCAGTTTATATAATTTATGCAAATTAACCAATTAATGCATTTTACAGTTTTTTTTGCAATTTAACCAGTTTATGCAACATAACAGTTTGTGCCATTTAAACTGTTCATGCATTTTACCGGTTTATGCAAATTAGATTATGCAAATTAACCAATTTATGAATTTTACAGTTTTTTGCAATTTAACCAGTTTATGCAATCTTAAGTTCATGCAACATGAAAGTTTATGCATTTTACCGATTTATGCAAATTAGATTATGCAAATTAACCAATTTATGCATTTTACAGTTTTTCTGCAATTTAACCAGTTTATGCAATTTATCCAGTTTATGCATTTTACCATTTTATGCAATTTCACCAGTTTATGAACATTAGATTATGCAAATTAACCAATTTATGCAATTTCTGCAATTTCTGCATTCGATTCCCGCAGTTCCGCAGTCAATCGCAATGGCTTCAGCCATTGCAGCATTTCTAGTTATTATTATTCCCGCACATTTTTCCTGATTTTCTGCACCTTTCAGCACTTTCATGCTTTGTGCAATTTCTGCAAATTATGCATCAAAATGTTCCGCATGTTGAGGAGAATCCTGCTATTACTTTTCGGACTTCTGCAATTTACGGTTTTCCGCAATCGGACGAAATACCGCACATTTTTCCCATTGACGCATAATGGGGCTCCCGCAAATTCATGCTTTTCCGCATTTTTTTCCGCAATTTCTGCAATTTCTGAACTTTGTGCATGTTCAGCTTCCGCAACTTGTGGGTTTTGAGAAAAAATTGGCCTTCTGCAGTTTTCCAGTTTTTTTCTACAGGAATTTGAAATTTTTGCATTGGTGTGTATGTGGTCTCTGCTCCATTAGTGTGTATGGCGAATCCAGCCAATGGGATTTCTGGCTCTCCAAGTGTTTCAGCCATTTGTGCAGCTTCTGCAATTTCAGCATTTAGACGATTTCAACAGTTTGACCAGTTTATGGAATTTAAGAAGTTTATGCAATATAAACAATTTATGCAAATTAACCACTTTATGGAATTTAACCAGTTTACGCATTTTAACCAGTTTACGCATTTTAACCAGTTTATGCAACATAACAATTTATGCCACTTAGGATTTATGAAATTTAAACAGTTAATGCAGTTTATATAATTTATGCAAATTAACCAATTAATGCATTTTACCGTTTTTTTTGCAATTTAACCAGTTTATGCAACATAACAGTTTGTGCAATTTAAACTGTTCATGCATTTTACCGGTTTATGCAAATTAGATTATGCAAATTAACCAATTTATGCACTTTACAGTTTTTCTGCAATTTAACCAGTTTATGCAATTTCACCAGTTTATGAACATTAGATTATGCAAATTAACCAATTTATGCAATTTATGCAATTTCTGCATTCGATTCCCGCAGTTCCGCAGTCAATCGCAATGGCGCAGCCATTGCTGCATTTCTAGTTGGCTTTATTCCAGTATTTCAGGTTATTTCTGCAAAACAAAGCATACAGTTAAAATAACAATTTCCCCAAAGATGGTTGATAAAGGATCCAGTAAAATAAAAAGAAGTGTACAGAAAAAGCTCTCCATCTGTAAAAAGCGAAAATATATATTTTTTCACATTGAGAAAGATGATCTGTTTTGGTCTCGACCGTGGCCCCTTGACAGTGAGTGGGCACGTGCTGCTCCCAACTTCCTGAACTCAGCCCGTTGTCAGAACTGGATCTGCCCCCAGCGGCCCAGACAGTTTACGTCAGGCACACACAGGGTCTGCTGCCAGAGTCTGCTGCCATGGCCGCTCTGAACAGGAAGAGCAGCCGATCAATAGATGTGATCTGTTCAGGAGCTGCTGGAGCTCAGGCTCATGTTGTCGTAGTGGAGTGAGCTCATGGCTTTATAAAGACCACTGCACCTCGCCGGGCTGAAGCTAAATATAATACTCTGCGGCAGACTGAAAAACTTAATTGCCCGAGCCACAGTGCAGCCCGGTTCCCCAGTGGTAACCCGGCCTGAGCCTCCAGCCTACGGGCTATTGATCCAGGCCTGGCTCTCAGTGGAGGCACACAGGACACTCACTCTGTGTTTGGGCCCTAATGTATCAATTACTGCCTGCTTCCTTCTTTCCCTATTCCATGTCTTCTGGACTTCCCTTTGTTTGCCTCCACATATCGGCACATCATAAATCTCTGTCTGCTTCTCTTGAGTGTCTGGCATATCTGTTAATAAAAGGGCCCTCCTTTCCCTTCTCTGCTAGAGCAGGACTAATGAATGAGAAACTCCAAAATTAGGGACCTCTCCCTCTTAGATTAAAATGGGTCCCTGTGGAGTATGGGCTTGCCTCTAACCAAAGCACAGGCGTACCCCCCTCTCTGCTAGATCTCTGTTCCATCCTGATTCTGTGCCATATAAAAGCACAGAGCGTGTGCAGTGAGCCAGTCCAGCACTGGGCCACACATGTGCTGCCTCTAGAGGATGCAGCCCATATTCCCTCAACAGTCATTAACCTGGTACCAAGAGTCCTCCATATTTCACCCAAATGTCTGAGAACCTCAATTTCCCCCTTTTCCCCAGGGGCCAGCCGGACCCCACATCCATGTCATCTACATCTCCCCGGAGAGCTCTCTGCTCCCGACCTGGTGGCACCTCCGTCTGCAGGTATTACTTTGCTTGTAGTGGGTTTGTGCTGTGTCCATCAGTGCTGTGTGTGACAGTGGAAGAGGTGCAGTGGCCCCTGAAAAGGGTCAGTGTGGCAGCTAAATGCTGGCCATACAGAGGCTGTCTGTGCTCAGGCAGGTCTGTCAGGAGCTAATTGAGTTGGTCGTACCTGCGCTCAATCTGGGGCCACTGGCTTAACAGACCCCATATTCCAGGGCTCTGAGTCACCCTCCTGCTGCAGATGTCAGCCTCACCACACACCTCTCCACTTACAGTTCGCTCGGAGAACACAGGGCACTCTGGAGGAATTCGGAGCTCTGTACTCACCCAAGAGCAGCAGCAAGGAATACCTACAAATCGAGTCAATTAGCTCCCGGATGTAGAGCGTTCTCCCGACACTGTGCTCTAATGTTCACTGTGAGGAAGTGCTGAGGCATGTTCAGGAAGTCAAGAGAAGTGTGAGACGAGCCGCCAGATCATTAGGCCCCTAATCCTGGTCACAGCAGCACCACTGGAATGATATTAGGGATCTGAAACGCAGTTAGGAGGGCCAGGTGGAATCAAATTAAAACCAAACTGCACAGTGTGCGATTGCAGACCCATAACCCACTACTCAGCATGAATTTTGATCGGTACAAAGGGAACAAAAGGAGGAGAACAGAAGAGAAAGAGAGAAAGGGAGATAGTGTATCTTAGACGAGCAGTTCTCCTCTGGGCAACAGACAGCAACATTTGAAAAGCTCTTACCTTGAGGATGAAAGGAAGAAGACAGAACTATGGATTTTAGAGCAGTTTTTTCAGCACATCTTCTCCAGTCTGCCTTCTGTAGCACACAAGCTAATTACCATGTAGTCCACATATTGAATTATTTATTAGGACCATTGCTGCTGTCTAACTATTTAATGTTCATGATTCATTTTCATACACAGTTGTAGTTATAGATTTAAATTAGACCTGCCCCATTTGAGATTAGGAATATTTATAGAAATGTTGTAGTCTGTTTGATTAATATCTTGGTTCAAGTGGTTAGTATTCCCCTCCTATCATTAATCAATATATGCAGCTGGTTAAAAACATAAGCATAGCCTTGGTATAATGTGTCATAGCAGAATGAGTTAAGGGAGCCTGGCTCCACATTTATTATAAATGACCACATAGAGCCGGAGGGGAAACAGTTAAGACACTTATGCAATTATGCTAAGTGTCACCCTGAGGATGGCCTTTGAACCGGGGTTAAGCTTACTCTGAATTTGCGAAATAAAAGCTAAATGGAGCCATCTTCTGCTGCTATGGTTTAATATATAGCCTTTAATAAGGCAAGCGCAGGTGCCCTATTGCACAGGTGCACATATTCATCTAAAATATAGAACATAAAGCAGATGAATACAGAGCCGTGCATTAATTTACACATGCAAAATGCATTTATTATTCACAAGCTGTATTTTAGACAGGCATGGAATTAATTCATTTTTCCAATTTCTTTGTGCAAGGACATCAGCCAAGGTGGAGTACACTTTTCAAAACAGAAAACACTTTTTACCATTTAAAAATGATTTGCATCAGTATTTTTGTTTTGGAATTTCTCATATTAAATTAATCAATGACTATTGACCACATTTTGACAGTTGAATTCCAGATCGCTCAGACAAAGGGCTGCCTCCACAAGGTCAACAGCTTTAACAGGGGCCATTTTTATTATTTATTTTAGCTGTTAACCTTTTTCAAAATTTCAGAAGTGGTGGCACCTGGAGCTGGGATGAATATACATGACAGCAGGGAGGGAAACCCGGGGAATGAGATCTAATTTGACATGCTGACCCCTCTCTCCACAGGCCCAGTGAGGCTCAACCAGGCCCAGCCAGGCAGGGTGAGAAAATAAGGTTGACCCACTGACCCCTGGGCCTGAACCCCTCCGTCACCCACCCTTACAATTAAATCAGCCCCGAGCAGGAGGCCGTCTGCCGCAGGTTCCTCTCAGGTGCTCTGTGACGGACAGCTATCATTCAATCAGGGAGAGAGCGTGAACATCCCTATGCTGATGCTAAACTCACATGTCAAATATGTAAACATTACCATTAGTTGGCAATATGCTAATGGAGCTAATGTGGTAAGGTGCAACTTGGTCTGTGGAGCTGCCACTCACTAGCAGCCCCCGTGTCTGTATTTGCATAAGCCATGCAAGGCTCAATTTTGTTAATGCAGGCAAGTGCAGGGGCCCTTTGACCTCTGCCACGGTAACCAATGCAAAGAGTGTGTCTATATGTTCATGCGTAACCTTGCCTTGACCCTAAAAGGTCACTGTGTCTACACCACATCTCCAATACACTGAGTTATCCATCTCCTCTGCCAGTCTGCTGCCGTAACGTTAGCCCTGTGTGGATAAGTTGCTCTCCCCAGTTTCAGAGAAAAGGTTAAGGTGCAAGACTTCAATACATTCAGATGAGCAGAGGCAGAAGAGGGCGTTTTCTGGCTCCTGTAAAACACTAAAGCACTGCATCACACTGCACCTTAATAAGTGTGTTCCAGTGTTCGGCAAATAATAAAACTGACATTCCAACATACATCCAAGATATACTGGGACATTTCAATCCGTGCAATGTACTCAGAGGAGCTGGTGCAGATGTTGTGGTGTGTGTGTGTGTTCTGGGGTGAATGTGAAATGATGAATGAAACAAAAAATTATTCTTGTTAGATTCTGCAGTTCAACATAGTAAATGCTTTATTGTTTTGAATAAAACATGTAGAAATTTGAATAAAATGTACCTGTAAAAAAAGGTAAATCTATTTTCATCTCACAGTCTTCCTTTTCTCTGTCCTCTCTTGCCCTCTTCCTTCCCACAGGCTGCTGAATAGAATGGCCGCTGATGACCGGCACCTGCCTTCCAGTTGTGGGTCCTACATCAAGACAGAGCCATCCAGTCCATCTTCAGTCATCGACACAGTCAGCCATCACAGCCCAAGTGGCAACTCGGACGCCAGTGGGGGCTATGTGAGCACCATGAACCACTCCAACGGCCTGGATTCTCCTCCCATGTTCACGCCCGGCGGGCTGGGGCCGGGCGCCTGCCGCAAGCGTTATGATGACTGCTCCAGCACCATCATGGAGGACTCGTCCATTAAATGCGAATACATGTTGAACTCCCTTCCCAAGAGGCTGTGTTTGGTCTGTGGAGATATAGCCTCTGGGTATCACTATGGAGTGGCCTCTTGTGAGGCCTGCAAAGCCTTTTTTAAAAGGACAATACAAGGTATTCTGCTCCACATCAGAAAATTCTTCTGTAAATGCACTCACACACAAACAGCTCACCTAGTGGTTACAGATTCTTCTGATATAAAACATGTAATCACAGTCCTGTTCAGTCCTGCCGGGAGATTTGTTTTTAACAGTACGTGAAGTCAAGTCGTCACTGAGGTCAGTAAAGGTGTTGACCGGGGAGGTCCTGTAGGTTTTTTTTTTTTTTGTTTTTTTGAGTACAGGATGTATGACAGTTTCTCATTAGAGAGGCAATGAAAGCTCCCCACTGAGAGGGTGAACTCTGCTTTGGACTCATCAAGAAAACTGAGAAGTCTCCACAGGTTCATAGCACTGCCTGCTACAACGCACAACACCAAAGTTTAAAATTTTAAATGTTTAAGTTATATGAGGCCAACATATGTGACTGAGTGCTTTGAGATAATCTTCTATGTCCATGTTGGGGCCGTCTCTCTGACAAGTGTTGATTTTGGACCTTCTGCCCCTATCAGCTTTAGACAGTTTATGTACCTTTTGCAGGCAAACAAAAGCATTAGGCCAAAGCCTCATGTTTGCTCATGCTGCCATCAGCAATCCTTTATTGACAAAAGATGAGCATTTTCTCTCAGTCTCAAGTAACATAACAAGGCTTTTGTTCCCTCACTCAACATACACTGATGCATCACAATGGCAGAAAAAAGAGACAACTTAAGTGGAGCCGCGGCGTGAGCAATTAAGTCCAAGGTACACGGGAGAAACACGGAAAGCTCCCCCACACTTTGTGTCGTCGATTCCAAATCCCTCTCTTTTTCTTCTTGGAGGGCTGCCTGTAATGGAGCTAATCTGCCGTCGTTTGTCCGAGCCACAGGAGTTTTGTCAATAACAATCAGCGTTTGGAAAGTGTAATTAAGGCCGAGGCTTTTCATTAGGAGGAAGGGAGGGGGCTGTCTCGGGGACGGCCATGCCAATTAGAAACTCAGGCACGCGTCGCCGGGTAATTTCAGGGAGAGGAGGGGAAAGAACCCAGGACTTGTTTAGATTGGAGAGGGACCCTGCTGCTGCTTCAGAGGAGAGCAGGAGAGGCTTAATGGCATAATAATCAGACCGGGGTCCCAGACAAGGAAGACGGGAGGACACGGGCCGATTTGGGGGAGGTGTAGGCGTTACAAAGTGACGAAAGAAAGAAAAATGACAGTGGATAGAAAGACGGAGAGTTCTTGGAGGGATGAGAGTGCTGCTAATCAGAAGCGACAATTAAAGGAATTACAAAATAGTCCAGGGTGAAGTTAGAAAATGTATTTAAACCTATTCCCTAGTTCATCCGCATGGCTCTCCCTTTCCACCAAAGACACAGTGAATATCCATCTTTTGGCGTCTATTCATTCAGCAAGTGCCCCTTGAACTCTTCCATGGGGATAGTTACATTAGTCAAGGCCATGTCTAAATGACTGTCAGCCCTGATGCCCATCTATCCTGCCTGTACCCGCGCTCCGGCCGCTCCTAATCATGCCCCCAGCCACCGGACCGCACGTGCGCCACCAATCAAAAACATATATCTCTGATGGGAGCGTATTTTCCTCCCGTTTTGAACCCAAGTGTAAAATTGCTTGAAAGCAACTGAACCCCGTGGCCTCCTTTTATATGAAGTAATAGACCTTGACAGAAAGCCTGTAAAAGTCAGTTTAGATTTTGATGAGAAATACCTGCCATTTTAGTGTAATTTACTTACAAGACCTGACTTTCCCTCCCTGCGCCCTGGCATGGCTCCTGAAAAGCCATAAAATAGATTGAGACAGATACTTATCAAGAAAGGAAGGAGGGAAATCTTTTTCTTCTCCTCTCACTATGATGATATTCGTAACCATACCATAACCTCTCCAGACGCACAAGTGCATGCCGTTAAGGCCTACAGTTCATGGGGTTTCATGCTTTCCTTATTTCAACCTATTAAAGTGGTTTGACCCATAGTGGTTTAGTATAGGCCTAGACATCTGTAATTCCCACCAAAAACTTGGGGACTGCAGTGCGATACCCGGCGGGGACCCGGATCCTGAGCTGGGTTTTTTTCAGCATGTTTAGGTTGTATAACAGTTTGAAATGGATGTAGCCCGTTCGAAGCCAAAGCCCATAGACGCGAACAGCTCTACAAACAATGATGGCATTATTATGTCGACTTCCCGCTGTAACAACAGAGAGAAGAGTGGGAGAAAAGCCAATCAGCGCTCATCAGCCGCTTCCTTCACACCTTTATTTACCCCGATCCCAAAGAGATGACAAGAATTAGCATAATGATTTCTCCCCCAGATATAAGCTGGAATTTCTAATTATTTGTAACAGCTCGGGACCTCCGACTTGATCTGTCCAATATTGTTAAGATAATTGCATAAGTTGTCGGCGGGTGTTGGCGCGGCTTGTTCCAGAGATGCCCGCGGAATATTACTCGGCTCGCTGTTCGCTCTAATGTACGCAGCTGTCACGCGACGTTGCAACCACATTTAGTTTGCAAACTCCATTCTTCTCTTGAGCAATCCTTTTATTATATCATGTTAAATGTGTAGCTGATATCTATATACAACAAGGAAGTAAAATGATCACAAATATCACAAAAATGTAAAACCGGGGTATTTTGTGTGTGTGATATCTACATGCAATTGTGTTAACTATGTCCGAGCAAAATGGCTTATCTAACCTGTCATGTGCACTTTAATGAATATCAATGTCAATAGTGGATCATTCAAATTCCTGTGCTGAAGCCTCTCTTATTATGTGGCATCCCTTTATTGAAAACCCCGAGCACAGTAGAATGTAGGGACTCAGAACTGCCTCACATATCTATTACTAATGCAGAGACGGCTCTTTTATAGTGTAGCAATGAAACTCTTTTTCATTGGAGTCGGTCGCAGGCGGCTGAATAATGCATCAGGGCCCGTGCCGGTGCTCTATGTAAATAGTCAACAATGGCAACAGCGACAACACCAGGTTTGGGTTTGGCGGAGTATTATGTAAAGTGTTCAAGGGGGGGGGGGGGGCATGTCCAGCTATTGTGGCTTTAGCCGGGCCGTCAGAGCGGAGGGTACAAGAGCAGTGCGGGACATGCAGAGAATACGAGAGTAGAGCTGAGTGTCGCTGTCCGCGGAAAGGATTTAATAACGTCCACCAAAGTGAAGAAGAAGTCAAGTTTGTCACTAGGTCAAGAACATAGGGAAAACTTCAAAGATGACAGTCACATGGTTTTGGAAAAAGAAAAACAATTAGACTAGCGATATATTATGTAAAATGATAATTTGAGACGAGACTAAAATATGGATTTATAAAAGTATTTCAGAACATTGTTTAGATGTCGAAAGTGTCGGTTTAGCAGGTCTAATGAGGACTGGATATATATAATTGCTTTGGAGTCTTTCCAATTGTAATCAATCAAGGTGCATTTTGAGTCACTTACCAAAAATAAATTCTTGTGAACATTGACAAAAACTGAGCTCTGCTTGTCATCTCCTTGCCTTTTTGTCTGTTTTTTTTTTTCTGTTAAACTTCTTGTTAGAGATATTTAATCAACCTGCATAGCGTAAAAAGAAAGTGTGTGTCAACATGATTCATATAATGGTAAGAGCCTGCTCATTGAGTATAAAAGTGTAAAATAGTACATTATTTCCTCCTGTTACTCACAGAAGAACAAAAGAACAGATTTCCACATGCAATATAAATGAAGATAGAGATAAGTTTGTGGAAATAACTTAACATTTTGAATTGACCACCTTTTTTTCCTGGCTGATTTGCAGGAAACATAGAATACAGCTGTCCGGCCACAAACGAGTGCGAGATCACAAAAAGAAGACGCAAATCGTGTCAGGCTTGTCGCTTCATGAAATGCCTCAAAGTCGGGATGCTGAAAGAAGGTAAGGGCATTTCTAAATATGTTTATCTGTTGTCATAGAATAGATGTGAACTTGTGCAGGGAATGGTTGCAGTGGGTCAGTAAAATGAGGCCTCGAAAGATGACCACAAAGACCAGGGCATTTCTACGGTACTGCAAACTTTCCCACAAAATCTCAAGATTGTGCCTTTAACTATTACTTCCCTGCTACTTTTCCCCCCAACTTATTTTTATTTCCAAAGGCTTTCACATCTCTCTACTGCTTCATATTGGTCATCCATACTTTTGAGCCGGCCTATTGGCAAACACACTGCCTGTCCTCCCACCAGCAACACAGCGGTAAATAATGTGCAGTTTAGCTGGGGACAGAGAAATGCTGAATAGGTTGATGGCTCTGTCTGAGTAATAGAAATGTAACCCTATTCCTCCAGGAAGGGCTCAGGCCAGGTCCCCTATCACACACGCACACACACACACACACACACACACACACACACACACACACTCTGCGCACACTCGCCTCCATCTCAGCTCTGCGTGGCATATTGATCCGCTAAATGTTTTTCCGAACAGCTCCGCTCTCTTCCTGTGGATGGTTTTTTAAAGTCACGCCAACAGGGAATTCTGTGACAATTAAACATGCTTCCGATGGATTTGTCTGCGCTCCCCCCCACCCCCTCTCTCTCCCTCTCTGTCCACATGGCCCTGAACTCCCCAGGGGCACCTAGGCTTGGAGGCTGCTCCCGGGGAAGCACCTCTGCATTCTCTTTTACCAGATTGCATTGCGCTAGTGGCTTTTTTTGGGCAGCCTCACTGTGACGCGCCATCTCCTCCTGTCAGAGAGCGAGGATAAATGAATAATGAAAGATGTGTGGCTTGGGGTTAAGTGGTGTTATTACATTTATTCAAGCCTCCGGTGGGATCGGAAAGGGAATTTGTTGCTTTTTGCTTCCTTAAGTTCTCATAGGGGCACTCAGGAAAGGTGGCACATCTTAAAAATTGCTGTCTAACCTAACAAAGGACAAAATACTTACAATACCTCACTGTGTATTTAATTTAGTATATAGAAAACCTTATCAGTACATAATAACGGTTATTTAAAATGATGTATTGTTAAGTGCTCAACAGTTTAAAACCTGTTATATGTTGAATTCCCACCAAAAAGCTGGAGTCTTGGCTCGTATGGATTGTCAGGCAGTAACAGAATCCCCTGCAGCCAGATAAAGCCGCGGTGCCAGAAAGATGGACTAATCGCATTACTATCTGATGAAAAATTTATGCCAATATATCATCTTGGAGAATAAGAGACTCCAAAAATATGTAGTCCTGGCTATAAATGAATGACCAGTGAGAGTATAGAGAGTGTAAAACTCAAATAAGCAGAGTCTGACTAAGCTCCTTAGTCACTTATGCACTCTTCTGTGTATTCAGCAGCAGCGCATCGGAAGAATAAGAATGGCTCTGTTTTACATAGTCGCTCAAAGAAGTTTGATGACGTTGTGTGTCTTTCAAGAGGAGGTTTTCAAGCGTCCTGTAAAATGGAAAGATAAAGGTTTCACAGTTCACCGTGTACGTCTCATGAAGCTAGAGCTCACTGTGGTAGAAGTGGCCTCGTGTTACTTAGAAGAACTCTTACTTTCAATTCGAAAGGTCACATTGTGCCTCAATGGTAATAATTATTATGCAACTACATCCACGTGTACACT
Source organism: Neogobius melanostomus (assembly GCA_007210695.1). Classification (NCBI taxonomy): domain Eukaryota; kingdom Metazoa; phylum Chordata; class Actinopteri; order Gobiiformes; family Gobiidae; genus Neogobius; species Neogobius melanostomus. The sequence continues at coordinate 3,186,435 of VHKM01000043.1, forward strand.
GCTGACCTGTGGAGTATAGAGTATACAGCTAGTAGTGTACGGAATTGTAGAATTTAAAAGTGCAGTAACAACAATAAGTGCATTTCTGCGTGGTAAACAGAGCAAAATGAAGAGCATGCAGTCCCTGTGTGGAGTGGCTGTACTATCCTGACTGTATGAAGGAGGAAGTGATCAATAGAAGAATCAAATGTCAGGGGCAACAGGTTTTTCCTCTGATCAATGGAAACGTATCAGAGCTTAGAGCAAGAGAGAAGACAAGATACTATTGAGAGATTACATTGACATCATTCAGTGGCAGTTACACTGAAGCCACTTCCTTTATCCCTCACTGCACAGAGCCATGCCCCCACAGTAAGAGAGCACAATACTCACTGTGAAATATTTTTCTACACTTTCGAGCCTAGAATAAAACTGAGGAGCCTTTAAACATGGAGCGTGAACATTGTTCACTTTGAATCTTGTTGCTAACCTGTACATGAGCCTGTGCCAGAGGTGTCACTATGTCAGCCGGGGGTCAGTGGGTGAAGCGGGGCCCAGTGCGTGACAATTTTTCCGCTCCCCTTGCTCATCACCTCTCGTGATTAAAAATGCTGCGACACACTTGCCAGCATGCAATGCTGGCAAAGAGGCCCTTTGAAATAGTGCTGATGGCAGGTTAGCGGGCGCCTTCCTTGAAAGGCAAGGTTCACCATGCCTTGCCATGTGGCCTTCTGATTTTCCCAGCTAAAATAGGGCCTGCCTAAGCCCCCTTTGGCATTGCCAACCATCCCAGACATCCTGACACTTTCCCCAGGGAGAGACATCAGAACAGGTGAGGGACTCAAAATAAGGACCCCTACCACGGCTGGCCACACAAAGTGAGTGAAGACAGCCCCTTTTGTAGGCCAGTGCTTGGAGAGGGATTATTATTGTTTTTGGAGAGAAAGAAGAGCCCGGGTCAGCTGGCCCTATCCCCCGCCCCCAGGCCAGTGTTAATCCGTGCATAAATGCCAGCCGCCTTGGCCACAAGCCCTCTGTCCCAGCAGCCCGCTTTGAAGAAATGATACCCGAGCCCAGTCTTCTCCCCTGGTCACACTGTAGCGGCCCATAAAGCACTGACATGGAGTGTACGCTGCTCTTTTCACACATTTATAAGACACCTACTGTTTACTCTGGAGGGAGCCAACCACTCAGAGTCAAATCACTTAAAGCTGCGAGTGCCAACCCAGGGACATCTGAACCTCACAAAGACTGCTTTAAAACTGAGTCGTGGCGCTACGGCAACAGTCAATGAATCTGTCTCACTGCCTTTAATCACTGTTCTTCCCTGTATCTGTCTGCCCTGTCCAACAGTAAAGTGAGACAGGTTAGTGCCAAGCTCTAATTCCTGTCAGCGTCTGTTAATTATGGCCAGGACTGTTCTAATTAAAAGAGGCACCATCTACCTTCAGCAGAGGCTCACATAGCCCCATGACTTCACCAGGTGAAGGGAGCAGGGAGACATCAAGACGATTGAAAGAATCTGCAGAAGGCATCCTGATTATCTGATAAAGTCTTATCCACTCAGTTTTGACGAGAGCTGGAACTAGAGATACAAACAGGAAAAATGATACAAATGTGTGCAGGTTGCTCACTCCCTGCTGCAGCTGGAGACTCTGTTGGGAATTGGGGGTAATTGGGTTAGTGGGTTGTCAGTGTCAGGAAATTGAAAGACGGTTCTAATCAGATTTGTGTTTCCAGAGAATCAAATCATTTCGGTTAGTGTTATCGCATTGGATATGTTTAGTTTATACAACTGAAGTTTTCAAAAATGATTCACTCGCCAAAATGTGCCTGGAGTCCAAATTTACTGTACGCCCTGTGTGTCCGCTGTCTATCTGCTCTCCCCGTTGCTGTGCGACCTCTATCCAACGTGCATGGGACACATCCAAACTCATCCATTCCAAGAGCACTCGCTGATGGGCAAATTGTATTAGGCTCATTTGCAGTGGCTACACAATGGCCAGGTTTGACACCATTCTCCCTGTTATAAAGTGATGAAACCATCAAGGAAGTGCTGCGGCTGCCTCTCGCTCAGAGGACACGGGGCGCTGACAAATGAACTCCTCCTCCTCCACAGGCACGACACTCGGGCTTCTCCCATCCACCTTTTAGTATTCAATTTGTTTAGGAGGTTACATTATGCACACAAGGCAAATTGAAAAGGATTCTCCCTCTTGACAGGATTAAGATATCAGGCTGCACTGAGGCTGCACAGTCAAATGGTCCGGCGATACACACATTTGCATAGCATTACGTTAAATAACAAAATACCTGCCTGCCGCTATCAAATAAAAACAACAACACACAAGACATATTTTAACAATGTCGGAAATTAATACAAGAGAAAAGACCTCCAAATGGAAACATCCTTATCAAATAATGAGATAATAAATAACTTATGTTATGATGAGGCTGCTCTGACATTTACAGTATCAGTGTAGGACCTGGCCCTAAGGTGTGCTTGGGCATGATAAGACTGCGCCGCTCCTCCACTGAAACGGGGTGAAATAAGGCTGTTTTATGGGAAAGCAATACCCAGGTATCTCTCAGCAGAATGACAGCACAATACAAGGTGCAGTGAGCAGAGGCTACCAAAGCACGGGCACACACACGCATGCACGCACGCACACACATTCACACACACACGCTCTCTCCAAAATGCATGTAAGTGGCAGCTAATTAGTATGCAGTCTGCCTCACCCCAAAAGCTAAATAATTAGAGGGCCAGTCTGTGAGATCAGTGACCCCGCGTTAAATATTCATATGTTTAGACCTGCTCTGGGCTCAGCTGTGTCACACTAGACCAGCCAGGCATGGACCACATAAGGGAGGACAGCAGTGCTTCTGACACGTCCACACACACTCGCACATCCACCTAGACACTGTTTGTATAATGTTTGGAAACAAAACAAACACATAAATAAAGCTTCGGCGTCAGTAGCACTTAAGCATTTTGCCAAAAGACTCTTTCATGTTGTATTCCTGACGCCTGCTCTTTTTCACTGTCCTCTTCGTCCCAGGTGTGCGTCTGGACCGTGTGCGAGGGGCAGACAGAAGTACAAACGGAGGCTGGACGCAGAGAACAACCCGTACCTGGGGCTGACGCTCCCCCCGCCCACCAAAAAGCCTCGTGAGTACTGCCCCGTCACTAGCCCATTGTCTCCCACCTCCGCCGTTCCTCCTCTGCCAGGCCAGCAAGCAGGTAAAAACTGCAGGACAGTGCCGGGACAAATTTACCCCCAGAAATGTAGGGCCAAGTGTTCTGGTCATGGCAGGAAAATGAAAATGCTAAGTTAGAGGCCATTTACACGATGTATTGTATTGTCAGTGATACCAGTTACTGCTAATCTGGAACATACATTTGAGTAAAGACTTTTAAAAAGCCCTAACTCCTTTTCCTCACTGTCTTTCCTCAGTCACAAAAATAGTATCACACTTGCTGGTGGCCGAACCAGAGAAGATCTACGCCATGCCAGACCCCACCATGCCAGAGAGTGACATCAAGGCTCTAACCACGCTGTGTGACCTGGCAGACCGCGAGCTGGTGGTCATCATTGGCTGGGCCAAACACATCCCAGGTATGAAGCTATTTTTACACTCTTATTTTTAGACGCAAAGGGAAACGGACATCGCCGTCCGGAATACAAATCAGCAGAGTCTATCTTTAAGTCCCTGCATTAAATAAAGACACGGGCTTTAGTGACAACATGTTATAATCACAGGGGATTTAGCGCGTTGGACACCTGCCCAATCAAACAGCAGATCATATCGTACACATATGCACACAGAGCTGTCCACTGGTGCACAGACATTGCATTATTGATGGACATAATCATGTTTCTGCCTTGGCCCTTACACACTCTGATGGACAAGGTGTTAGGTTAGAAGTGGCTGTTGAATTAGGGATACAGCACCTCACGTCAGCAGAGATTTTCTCAAGAGTTTTGCTCTGATTTTGACACAGAATACATTGTTTAGCTCCTCTTTTTTGCAACCCAGGCATATTTTCCCTGATCTGGGGCTTGACCTCCATAACTCTATAACATTACGGCCCTGTCGGCATACAGGAGTAACCAAGTAAATGAATGTGTCCCTTAGTGGCTCCTCCATAACCTCTGCCTCTCATCAGCATATATTGGAAAGACACTGTCAGCAAGGAGAAGTGCACTTACACAGGCCACCTCTTTCACATCTGTTAAAGATATCACCAATTCACCTGTTTGGGGAAAGGTGTCGGGACTGGAGCTGACCTCGGCCAAGTGTATTTAGTACTGAAAAGGTTTTAGAGATTCTCAGAAGGAGGCCATTAATCAGATAGTAAGGAGATTAGGCATGGATATGCGGCTGTACCTTATTTGCCTGTTGGATCACTGTTGGGATCACTCCTGCTGCCCTGCACCGTCAGCATGACCAGAGTTAAACAAGAGGCTTACTCTGGATCTCTACTGACCTGACAACACACTCTGTTTGACACAAAACGACACAAGTGACATGTTCACTGTTACAGTATTTTATATGACTAGACTGCTCTACAGGCGCATTGAGTTGCCTTGTGTACGAAATGCGCGGTATAAATAAAGTTGCCTTGCCTTGCCCTACAGCAGGACCTTATGTATCAGCACCTGTGTCCCCTGCACACGTAATCTAAGTACAGTGTTTTTGGTAGAGGTCGACATATATGGGTTTTTCGACCCAATTTTTGGGTATATTTATTGGCCGATGGCAAATTGCTCGGCCGATATTTCCAAATGCCTGGTCTATAATCCTGTAAAAACAAATACTTGGCCACTCCAGCAGTGGCCGATTTTATTTATTACTTTAGGTGATTCAGTCATTGTTTCTATCCCAGCTTTGATTAGCTGCCGCTTAGTATGTACGATCAAAAATACAATTGTGGAGGTTAGAACTAACTCAGTGATTGAATTCTCCAGGTTCTGTGCTACAAAATGACATGCAGCATGTCCATATTCACTGAGGTTTAGTGAAACATATTTGACAAACTTGAGGCCTAGGGAGTTGTGGGAGGACTCGTTTTAAAGCCCTGACTTTGCTCTTTCCAAGGCCAAAAAATCACTTTCAGTCCCGGAGATATCAGCTTTTATTGCCCAAAAATCCCCAAATATCGGCCCGATATATCGATCGACCTCTAGTTTTAGGTGTCATCTCTACTGCAATTACTTACATTTAGAGATTTTTATCCCACAAACTTTCCCTAAACAAAAATGAATGGGCTTGAACAACCCTTTTATGTGATGCTACTTCCGAATGGACTGTGTCAGTCTGTGGTAATCAGATTATACTAATGCAGTATGTATTGTACAGAGGATACAATCATCAGTGTAATGGGATTTATCCCAGAGAGCAGCACAGGACCTGTCATTCCAGTGGGTTAAATGATAATGATCATTTAACCCAAAACCTGAGGCAGTAGTCCGATTGTCCTGAGTACATGGACAATGTGCTGCACATGCAAAATGGTATCACCAGACTTTAAGTAGATTATACAGAGACAGGATTGCGCTTCTTTTTTTGTCTCCAGCCTCAACACAAGAGGAAACTTAGTGCATGATAGACAGTAGTAGTTTTAGTGCTTAGTGCGTGTCCCACTGAAGCTGCCTGTATTAGGACAGTAGGTGTCCTCTGGCCATGAAATGGCTGCATAATTGAGTTGTACATGGCTGAACCTGATCAGAGACGGTTCACTGGTTGAGCGAGACTCCATTGCACTAACACTCCATGCACCAGCGGTACCTCAGGGTAGCCCACCACACTCACTGTCTGCTGCACAGAACAAGGAGGCAGAGTGCTGATTACATTTTGATAGATTTTTGCAGCCTTAGGCAGCGGAATTAAAAAGATTAACGGTTCATTATGAAATAGACCACATTGATTAGGCCATTGACAGATGGGCCGATAACTAAGTCCAAATGTAACACTTTAAGTGCCATGGAAACTGACACTTACCTTCTCTCAATGGATTTTTAATATCCTCCCATTCTGTACTAATATTTATAGTCAATTTGAGAAAATCTGTCAATTAGACCAGAGAGGGATTTTTACTTGACCATGTTCGTTTACACCAACTTCCTATACATTATCTCAAGACATGTTGAAACACAAATAACTACGTGAGTATGAGCAGGTGAAGCATGTATCTATATGAGACAGAGCTGTAAAGAGTCCTTTAGCTTTTTGACAGAGCCTTGATGAATTGATAAGTACTGTGGAGGTTTCAGGCACTTGTCACTGCTCCAAATAGCTCCATGAAACAGACTTGACTTGCCTGGGGCCCAGAGTCATTAGAGGCTGTGTTAAGAGAATGCTGACAGATGGCTTGTTGCTTGTGAGGTGCTAACAACCTTTGACACACATAGACCCACAGACACGGGCCGACCCTCTCGTCCTAGTCCAGGCCTTACAGCAGCTTCAGTGGTTCTGAAGGGTCCACATGAAACTACTGTCACTTCAATCAATTCATTACCCTGGCTTGACTGCCTTTTGTCGAGAAATGTTTTATTTGGGGCGACAGTGGCGCAGATGGTAGAGCGGGTCGTCTCATGATCGGAAGGTCGGGGGTTCGAATCCCGCCTCCTGAAGGTGCACATTGTTGTTGTGTCCTTGGGCAAGACACTTCACCCTCCTTGCCTCCAGTGTCTGTGTACACTGGTGTATGAATGAGAGTGTGAATGGGTGAGTGGATCCTTGATGTAAAGCGCTTTGAGTGCCTAATGAAGGTGGAAAAGGGCTATATAAGTTGAGACCATTTACAATTTATTGTCTTGAAAACATGTTAAAAAAGGGCTGCACACCTTTATATCAGAGGGGGGCCCATAGCCAGATCCCTTTTGAAGCGTTTCAGGTTGCAGAGTTTCCAGTTGGGAATTCAGTGCAGGCCAAGCAAACATTGACACTGCTCCACCGCTGCGTTGCTCCTACACAAATAAAACATATTTTCGCACTGGCATGTTGGTGTTAGAATACATAATATTTAAATAGAGGCGCGTGTCATTCCAAAGTCCCGGTCGCCTTTACACTTTTGACATTCAGAGCAGATTAGTCGAATAACCTTGTTTACAGCAGTGCGTGCGTTACATTCGTTTTATTGTATTTCTCATCAGCTGCGCTCTTGACAGACAACATCCGGGGCATGTTGTTAGCGTTGCGTTAAGGGGGACACCGTGCCTCTTGTATGTTGTCGTGTTTTTGTCACTCCCAAGTGCACCCCCGACCACACACCCCTTCCCCACACACTTTTCTCTTTGCCATTAAATCGACTTACTGTGTTGCCAGCCTGATCCCACTCAAGCGCCGTAATCTCCTTGTAATAGAGTGTGAATACTGGCCGGCAATAAATCAGCACCTCATCATTGCACTTTATTAAATATAGATACCAACAGACAGGTCTTGGTATATTCAATTTACCTTCTGACGGAGGCCTCAACACGGGGGATAAAGATAGATGGAGCAATCGGGTGCACGCGAAGGCCCGAACCCGAGCAGGAGGGCTGGTGCGGGTTGGTAAACTGAGGGAGATTGAGATGGGGGCTTGTGGATGGGGGTTGGCACTGCAGTGAAGTCATGGCATGTTGTAATAAACTTATATTAACAAAAAACATCTTAATTTTGAGTAAATTACATATTTTTTTTCTTTATTTAACTGTAAAAAAAGACTTGGCTAAATTACTCAAATCAGGGGCAAATTTACTTACTTCAATGTTGCGTCTTACGGGTCTGGACAGCACCAGCTCATCTCCATTGCTGCTTGGTTTTTGACCACAGGCAGCCAAACACGTGGCTTTAAAGACGTTATTTCCTCGTCCAAACGCTGCATTTGTTGTATCTAGCTGATCACAAGGAGACCGTTTGGTATTGCAGGCATGCTTGTCTCCCATGTTCCGATGTGAGGGTTTAAAAATAGTCACATAATCTGCTCCTGCCCTCTCTTCATCGTAAAAAGGACACTAGAAACACTAGATCGGTGAGTGATTCCTTTCAAAAAATATTACGTGTGCAAACTCAGCAGTAAAACTCACCCCCACACACAGTAGAAAAGGGTTGCTGTTAGTTTGTCAGAAGCTTGTAAGGAATTATTATACCTGTTTTTTTCCCCCCTTTTTTTTTTTCCTTCAACAAAATCAAATAGTCAACATTATAAAGAATTTTCCAAAAACTGGGTCAGAAGTTGCTAATTTAACCGTTAATGAGAAAATGCTCTCTTCAGTTGTGAGTGAAAAAAAAAAAAAAAAGATTTCTTGAATAGAGAGGGAAGCCTATAAAAATATATCGCGCGTTGATTTCCAGTTTAAGCGCGCATCCACAGAGCGCCATCCCTCATTACCAGCGTGCCGCGATGGCAGCGTAGATAAATTATGTGTAATTACGGCCTGATTAAAGCCCGATTCATCTTGGTCTTCGGGGCTCAACAGAGATATGTAACGTCAATATCGGGCCGGGGGAGGGGGGTGTGGGGGGTGGGGGTGCTGCGGACTTCCGAACAGAGGTCAGAAGGTCACAGGGTGCAGATTAGAACAAGGGGGATTACAGCGTTTAACGTTCCTCAGCCTCGTAAGTTCACAGGCTGCCGCTCAAATCGCCCCATTCCTTCTTCAAGTATAAGATAATGGGCCAGTTATCGTTCAAAAAGCAGACAGATAGTGGCTGCGAAAGTGAGCTCAAGGCGAGAGGAACGCAAAAAAATAGAAAAGAAGAGGTGTTTCTGTTGTTTCGTATCGACACGCTCCTGAACAATAAAAGCAAGTCCGTATGGTGTCATCAAATATGTGTCTGGGGAAAAAGGCTCGCAGCGAACCAAGCGGTTTGTGTTGTGCATGTGGCCGGACTTCAGCTCGAATTATGTATGTCAAGCACAGCAATATATTACCGAGCGGCTATTGATCGGGTCCTCCTGGTGCTGGTGAGCGGACGGAGACATACAAGCTTGTTTACCTCTGCATTAAAAAACAAAAAAACATTATTTATACGTAGTTTGATATTGACCCAAATATGTTATAAGAAAATGAATAATATAAAATGAGTTGACTCTCACTTGTGTATACGCCCAGTAATTTCTCAGTTGTTAACCATAAACAGAATTTGAACAGTTAAAAGGTAAATATTCCACCGTTAAATAACCATATGCTTTTTCCTATGTTGTGTTTCAATATCAGTAGAAATCATAGGTGTGTCTTTTATCCACTCTTTTCAAAGTGTCATCTGAAATACAGCGCTTTGATAGTGAATTCGCTTATGGCAGCAGGATCATTCAGCTCAGAGCGAGGTGAAGGGGGGGGGAAAGATACGCTGAACCTCTGGGGTCCTGTTAGGGGCCGTTTTACTCCAACCGGGGCCCGGAGAGCACTTGACTTGGCCGGGGTGAGATTGCCGCGGGGCTCTAGTCTTCGGGGCCCGCTTGTCCTTCTGATAGCCGGCCATGATAGATCAACCCCCTGTCCAGGCCGCAGCCACTGTCCTTCCTCTTTCTATCTTCCCCTCGCCGCTTATCTGCCTCCTCGCTGGCCCCTATCTTCTTCTTCTCTTTTATCCCTCCTTCCTGCCCCGGCTCAGCTCCCCCCCCCCCCCCGTCTGCCCCCGTTGTCTGATTGAGGGTGAGTTACGAGGGGGCTGCAGCTGGAGGGGGCCACCGTGCCTCGTAATTACATCTCTTTTTATTGCCTGCGCTAATGGCCCACGGGGAGAGGGGGAAACAATAATAAATTAATAGAATATGAACTCAAGCTCAACTGAAATCTCCAGCATTTCATTTTGGACCGTCCCGCGCGCTGGCAGATGAAACGGCCTCTGATTAATCTCACCGAGGGGTCTGCGCCCACCGTCTGTGCGTTTGCCCACAGCCGGGGGGCGCCGCTGATAAAAAGAGATGATGTTTTTGGCTCCTGGTTGTTGGTCTTAAGTGCTCTTTTTCGCCATTTGAGTCGTGAGCGATGGTGTCGGATGCACTTAGCTGCCCTTTAATGATGGAACTGTCCCTTCTGATTGTTTTCCCAAAAGAAGCGCATTTTATAATACACATCTTACCGCACGTAATGAAAGTGTTGTCTTGGAGAACAAAAGAAAAGAAACGCAAATGTTATTATTATGTGTGTTCTGCCACAAATCCTTTCGACAGAGACGAGGCGGTGCCCTCAGCGGTGGAGTGAAAAGGCCCTTGAAGCACTCAGACAGGCCTCTCCGCTTTGGTCAATACTGTGTCATGTTTGGTCAAAGCGCGCCAAGGCAGTGGGCTGGAAATGAAGATGTAAATATTGATATTTCATTAGGGGAAATCAGCCACTCTGACGGCACTTAACCGGGCCACCTTCAGAGTGCAGCGGCCGGAGCACCGTGTGACCTGCGCAGTCGGGAAGTCACTTCATTACTCCATTAAATTGAGTGGAAAAAGGCGAGGCAACGACACGAGATCCCATTTGGGGCGATAATTTAGACCCCGAGAAGAGGGGACGGAGCCGGGGAAAAACACCACCTCTCCATCTCACAACACTGGATTAAATTCAAGGACTTTTAGCGTCAAAGGTAATTGTAGGCTGCTGCGTTGCATATGGCTGAGAGGTGTCTGCCGCAGCGGAACAGCTCGAAAGCCTCTCCAACGAGCCCTGCACCGGGCCTTCGCACATTGTGCTGTCACATTGGGTGCAGCACTTTAGTTCCGCTCCAGTCCTCCTTGGCATTAAAAGGCTAGACAAAGCCTCGCCTGTGATTGCGATGCCAACCTGATGCGGCAATCAAGAGCGCGTCTCCGCTCGCATGACAATTTCCCTCCGGCCAGTCCATGGGCTGTCCAACTTAATGGCCACGTATGCAGACAGGGAAATCACACAACACATTTTAAGATGCATTTTGGATACGTGTAATAGCACAGGCGTTCACCAAATATGGCTTATTGCCTCCACTGATAATAGCTGAGTGTCTTGAGTGCTTTTGGCAGTTTGCTTTTGTTGGGTCTAATTTGGGCTCTGCAGACCTCTGACCGGGCCAGCTCGGCCCGGCACCGCTCTGTTAGCACTCCATTCTACCCACTATTGATTCCCCTTCAAAACGTGAAGGCCCTCACATTCTGATCACAATCTGTTAATTAATGTATCCTCCAGCCCTTCCCTGCAGTGGTCATCACCTCGATAAGGAAAATTGAACACTCAGGTAGCTCTCTGCCGGGCTCCTCTGTTCTCTGCTATGTCCGCGCTGTTTTCACTCTCCCACACGCTTCCTCCTCATGTCTCTTACTCTAACGGGCCTACACATGTGCACTCCAGGTATCCCGGCAGCAGGAGATAAACATCAGGCCCCAGTAAGATCATTTATATTATAAGAGAAAACGAGGGGCGTCACTTTGGTGAGCAGCCTGGTCAATACTGTAATCTATCGCCTGTTAATCATCCGCTGGGTGTGACAATAGCAAACTTGTAAAAAGCAATCATATTAATCAGGGGTGGAGCCGCGGAGCTAATATGCTGTCAGAATGGGCCGCCTGAAGGCACCGAGCGCTATGGGACAGGAGGGAGGAGACGAGCAGAATGCTGTGCTGTGGGTGTGTGTGTGTGTGTGTGTGTGTGTGTGAGAGAGAGCGAGCGAGTGCACTTTATTGACAGCTAACGGCTGGTATAAAGGGGGGATGCTTATCTGCTCTGCTCTTCCAATTTTGCTTTTCCTTTTAATTTGTTTGAGTTCTACAGCTCATCTGTTCATAGTTTTCCTAAGACATCATTGCAGGGCCTCTCACAGGAGGCACATCACACACAATATTTGTTTGAATAGAATCTCGACATGATGAACTTGGAAATACAACAGTTGAGCCTGCCTTATTACTGCTATGTGATTCTGTATACAGTGAGTGCGCCACCATGGTTACTTCGAATGATGTCACTGAAAACTATGAATAGGTAATCTACTGGTTCTTCTAATTTAATATCCTATTCTGAGTATAGGTAAGAGGTCTCCAAGGGGAAGTTAGCGCAGAGCCGCTTTGAGCCGATGATGTGGGAAAGTTACGACCCCGGCGTTAGCTGCTATTCCGGTCGGACTTAAACTCGCTGCCACACTTGGCGTGTTTGTTTTCTATTTCACGTGAAGGCCTCCCTGCTCAGGTGCACATACGCGCTGTTGACACATTTGTGAGTATCCCCACGCCCCGTACATGCCACGTCCTCGACCCCACCAACGAGGATATGTCCCGGTGCTAATCCCCCCTCACAGCGACACAACAGTGACATGATACAGGGGGCAGCCGCGCGGCTTTGTGTCCACCGGACCTTTGCACTGTCCGCTCTTATAGTAAAGCCCACTCAAGAGCTGTGACAACGGCTTCAAAGAGGAGTGTGCACCCCGCATTTAAAATTAACAGCCCGGGTTAGCATGGGCCAAGGCCTGTGTCCCAGCTGCGGCAAGTTTACCAACGTGGGAATCTTCTAAACAAGTTGAATATGCTCAGTGTGGGAGTGACAGAATTTGATTGTTTTGTAGCAGTTGTGACACAAAAGCATCGTTTTGAGGCAACAACACAAGTCTAATAACTATCTTTTAGCACTTTAGGTAAGAGAGAAGGTTCCATTTATTAGTAATGCTTCAGACCTGCATAGAGTAGATATGTATGTAAAGAAATCCTGTGCTTAATGCTGTGTCTGCCTATGTGTCCAGGTTTCTCCACCTTGTCCTTGGGCGATCAGATGAGCCTCCTGCAGAGCGCGTGGATGGAGATCTTGATCCTCAGCATCGTGTTCCGCTCTCTGCCGTACGAGGACGAGCTGGTGTACGCGGAGGACTACATCATGGACGAGGAGCACTCGCGGCTCACCGGCCTCCTCGACCTCTACCTGTCCATCTTGCAGCTGGTGCGCAAGTGCAAGAAGCTCAAGGTGGAGAAGGAGGAGTTTGTCACGCTCAAAGCCATCGCGCTCGCCAACTCAGGTGGGGAACTCCTGCAGGCACAGGCGAATCATCCCTTATTTTGTTTAATACCTATTGATCTAACCCAGTGAATTGAACCTTTTATTAGTGTTACAGTGATTTTAACAGCTGATTTATTAGTTTGTTAGTTTCCAATATCTTTGACGAAATAAAAAGCATATATATAAAAAAGACAAAAATAAATAAATAGTATTAATAAGTGTCTCTGTAAAATGCACATATTTTTCAGTTTGAGGCCTGACATTTGTGAGTTTTCTTAGTTTTCTGTGTAACCTTTACTTCGGAGCCTGAGATTGAGATGATAAGGGCAGTGTCGGTGAAGTGCAGGAGGACTGAGCTTTTCTAATTGAACATCTTCCATATTGTGGTATTTCTCCCACGCTCTTTCTCTATCTCCATAACAGTAGCTGCAGGGCACGGCAGCCAGGAGAGATAAATTTAGCATTTCATTTGGAGCGCAGGGGCTGTCAATAAAATGTGTTAAGTCCAATGGAATAAGTATCAGGGAGTGATAGGCCTCGTTTATTCCAATACGAAGATGGCACGCTGCTATCGACAGGCCTCTTTTGAGAAGGCAGGAGCTGTCCCGCTCTGATCAATGCTCGCCTGGGTCACCGGCCGCTCTCCCGTGTTCTGTGCCGGCCTGAAAAATGAAAATGCTGATGGTGGGGCTTTGCTTTCAGCCCGCGCAGCTTTGGTACAGAGGCTGAGAGGAGAACTGGGGGTCGAACAGACAGGGGTGGGGAGGAGGGTGCCCGCCACATTAGAACAAGGTCTGTGGGAGATCACTCTCCCGGGAGCCCCTCTGTCTGACAGCTGTGAAAATTCATAGCGATTGATTTTGTAATTAGCAGTTTATCAATCCGATCGACGTGGCCTCACTGATGGATTGCGAGGAAATTGTTTCTTCAAAGTTTTTTTTTTTTTTTGTGTCAGCCCCCCCTTTACACGGCTTCTCCTGTCCTCTTTCCCTCCATCTGTCCTGATGACTCTATCTCTCTTTTTATTTTTCCTTTATCCACTTCAGGCCATAACACAGCAACACTTTGCATTCAAATCAGTTTAAGCATACCATTAATGTTCATGCACTGGCAATAGAGACATTGCTGAAAAAGCCCCTTGTTACTTTGTTATTTTCAGTGCTGTGGCAAAATTATGTCACAGTGCATTACATTTTTGTCTTTTGTTCTCTCATCCACCTCCTCTCCCTCCTCCCTCGTCCACTTTCCAAAATGACCTACTTCATTCCGCCGCTGCGGATTTGAAAAACCGTCGGGGTGAGAAATGTCTCAAGGTCTTGGGAATACAGTTGTTCCAGTCAATGAATTTGGGGCGAAGTCTGAAATCTGTTTTGCTTTTTATTGTCCCGTGCGGTAAAATATGCGCGGGCAAGGTGAGACCAGTGAGCCGGCCAATGACACGTGGTCTCCTGAGCGCCAGACGGCGGTTAAACAGTGGGTCCCGGAGCGAGCGGGCTGTGGAGGCTGGGCACAGTTGGGGCTGAAGGGAGGGGGGTAAAAAGCACCGAAACGTTAGAGGAGAGAGGAACACCAGAGAGGAGCGTTCCAAAGTGAAACTGTAGCTGCTCTGATGAGATCTCTAACACCAACCGAGATAGAACTGGGCTAACAAAATCTGAGAAGACCCATTTTTAATGTTGTCAGCGAAGTACTCGCCGAGGTTTAGGAATACAAAGAGGAAGTTTATTAATAGTATAATAGGAGATGTGCAGTAAACCTATATGTGCTGGTCTGTGTTGAATCAGGCTTAGATGGCGGCTGCAGCATAACATTTTTCTAAATTTTTATCAGTCGGACGTACCGTTGAGGTTTGTGAGGGAAATTAATTGAAGAGACTTTGGTGCATTCAGCCTGGGCTTTTTTTATGTGGTCCAATTCTCTAATGGAAGCCATCTCACATTGTTTGTGTCCTCTGAAACAGTGCAGTGTTTAATGTGTACTCACTCCGCAGAGATTGGGTGCTATTCATGCCTTTGTTAGCGGAGGATATCATTGATTTTCAGTCGTCTTGGTCAGGGGCCATGTGAACATCCTGCCCGCTCCAGTGAGAATAGAGAAGTAAATAAATAAAGCACAAGTGGTTCTTTCTTGTTTATGATCTATTCTTCATCGTGGCGCAGTGAGTTACACTGATAATGTGTTTCCTGCACTGACACAGCAGTGAAGATCAATCATCAGATTTAATTTTGTTTTAGAAAATCCATTTACCATCACTCCTGTTATATTACCCGTGCCTCAAAGTGCAAACTACAATGTTCTCACAGATTCTTTCTTGTCATGTGAGATTGCTAAGGCCCTGTCTCTCGCCCTGTAGATTCCATGCACATAGAGGACATGGAGGCAGTGCAGAAACTGCAGGACGCACTGCACGAAGCTCTGCAGGACTACGAGAGCAGCCAGCATCAGGAGGACCCTCGGCGGGCGGGCAAACTGCTCATGACCCTGCCCCTGCTCCGACAGACCGCCACCAAGGCAGTGCAGCACTTTTACAGCATCAAGGTGCAGGGCAAGGTGCCCATGCACAAACTCTTTCTGGAGATGCTGGAGGCAAAGGTCTGATTGGCCGAGACGGGTGACATCAGCCAATCACAGACTAAGACCAGGGTCAACGTCGCCCAGAGAAAACCAGTGACTGTGCTGGACAAGAAATGGACTAATGCTCTGAGGACACTACTGAAAAAAGAACAAATGCAAACTGGGTTATTAGTATAATATAAAAATGAATGATGAAGATTAATTTAAAATATATAAGAAATCCTATGTACAGTAATAATTTTTGTTTTTTGTTAATTGTCAGTGGTCATGTTGTACAAATGGAGCCTCTACTCTCCAGCTCTTCTGAGTAAGTCGTTGCCAGTTCTTGAGAAACAAGATAAAAGGCTTTGTTTTTAAGAAAACTGAACAATCCTTAAAAGTCTGCTGAAGGCAGAGGCACCTGGCCACAGTGTTTTCTCCTGAACTTGATCAGGACATGTATATATTTATTATTGGAAGACTGGGTGTACAGTGTAAAATCTGGTGAAGTTGGTCTTTATCATCTTTTGTTCTCCTGGAAAAAATGAATTGTTAATGTGAACTCTT
This sequence comes from Neogobius melanostomus, assembly GCA_007210695.1. Classification (NCBI taxonomy): domain Eukaryota; kingdom Metazoa; phylum Chordata; class Actinopteri; order Gobiiformes; family Gobiidae; genus Neogobius; species Neogobius melanostomus. The sequence continues at coordinate 3,202,475 of VHKM01000043.1, forward strand.
ATCAGTTTAAATGTCATTGGATATACCTCTCAGAGCAGTGCACCATGTGATCTCATGATACAAGCCTAGGCCGCTATAGTCAGTCGTCTTACTCTGTGGAAACTCGGCAATAAAAGGAGCTGTGGCAAAGCCGGCATAAACTCCAGTGCTCCATGTGCTTCTGAACGCTGCTTTTGTCTGTACATCTCTGAGCTACGCTTCACTCGAGTGCCGGGCCTCATTTACTGCTCTGCATCAGTGCTGCTCATGTCCCCCGCTCAAGCCAAATTTAGTCTTTGTTTGAGCCCATGGAAATTGCCCCTGGCGCGCTAAGGCCCGATTGGAGCTAGGTGAAAGATGATCAGTGGCTGGCGGTATCAAAGGATTTATGGTGAGTGGCTCAAGTCCAGGAGATTCCATGTTCAAACAATCACAGGCCCATATGTCAACCTCTATTTTGGGTCCCCTAAAGCCCATGTCCGAGTCATCCAACACACACGCAGCAAGGTGCGCAGCATCTGCTCTCACCATTTTAGACACCTCCGCTCTTTTAATAGCCGTGCCTGCATTTATAGAGCTTGAACCAAACGAAGGTAAACGGCAGGTGCTGGCCTGAAGTGGTGGCACTTCTCACACGCTTTATTTATAACCCAGTGGGAGGCTGTTGTCCCATACAGTACAGTGGGCACATGATCACTTCTTCTTGACCTGGTGTCGACACTGTGCAGAGTGCAGTAACACCTCCTGGATGGGGAGGGAGCGGGCGTCTTATGAGGACAGCCTGGGATGTCCAAGCGTGCACATGTTAATAGCTATGCAAGTAACAAAGTGTCAGCACGCTCAAACAGCGCAGCCGCATGTCAGTACAAGGTGTGATCTCTGGTGGGAGACACAGATCCTGTTTTAGCTGGAGGACCACAACAGTGGGTCACTCCAGCAGAGCCTCACTCCCCTCTCCTTTATGTGAGAAAAGTGTGCTTACTACTGAAGAATCTCATGCAGTTGATAACTCTCCACAAGATGATACTGTGATCGAAGCAACTTTCGTTGTAACAATACTCTCTCAATAACTCGGTCCCCTGTAGGCCTGCTCCAGTACTGCCATGTTTTTGGTTTGACAACTCCTGTACCTCATCGCCCGAACTTAATTTAGGCCTTCCCAGTTACCAAGCTCTGCAGTCAAATGTCATAATGTTTATTCAGTGAGTGTTGTGTGGCACACATGGAGCCACTTTAGGGCAAACATGCTGTTTTCTGAAAATAACTCAGTCACATAGGATTGAAGACTATGAAACACCTGTCCAATATACTTTCTAACTTTTTTTGTGGCCAGTATTTTTTAATGTGGCACTGTGTTGGCTAAAACATGTCTTACATTACAAGTGTGTACATATATCACCATTAAAACAGTAGGTTGCCGAAATATCATAGAAAGTATGCAGCGCCCTGCTGACTACTACCTCATTATCATAGTCTCTTTCTCTGACTGATCATGTGACATACCTGAGCCATCTATGTTTTGGACAGCATTTCCTCATCAGTGCTCCTGCCAAATGATTTGTAACGTAGGTACTGATCTCCCCTCATCCACACATCTGTTTGTAAAGCATGCTTCATAATGACATGGTGGTGGTGCCCCGGGCCCACACGTCTCTTCCTAAGCGGGTATGTCATTTTCCTCAACTCCAGTGTCTAAACTGGTCCCTCAGTGACAAACTGCAGACAGGGTAGGCAGCTGCTTTCCTGCTTCTGTGCTATTTGACTGATAGTGTGATATATCTATCACTTGGCAATGGTGTACATTGATATCACTGGTCGTCCAATCATCAATATCTGTGTAACTTTTACATTTTGATTTTCAAAAAGGTAAATGATCAATGAATTAAATACTCCCGAAACTCGTCACTGCTTTGTGTTGTGCTTATATGTCAATAATTTAACAAACATTCGTATTATAAAATGCTGACATTAATTTGCAGATCTTGGACACAGTAAATAGACTGATTGGGCTAAAGCTTTACCTTTTATTGCACTTTACTGATGGTGGTAATTACTATTGTGTAATTGTAATCGTATTTTACAGAATAAATTGTGGTGAATATATCATAAAGTAATGTATCAATACCATACATGGACACAACATTGTAAATATTAAAGTAATTGCTTATCAACAAATATATGCTGAAGGCGTGTAAAAGAAAACACTAAAATGTCCCTAGAAGCGGCGCAAAGTAAGTACTTTTGCTCCCGTGTTTACCAACAGGGTAATGTGTCGACTACTTAGGCATTCCGCTTGACGTGCGCCTCTTTGCCCCAACCCTGCCCTGTGCCGGCTGTATTTACCCATTCTGCTCTGCAGCACCCACTGACCGCGAGCAGACATGCAGCTGTTAGCCACCCAACCACCCACTGGCTCATCCGACCATTCAGGCGTCCCTCCTCAGCCGCAGCAGGGCCAGGAGCTGTGGCAAATGGATCAGTCACAGGAAACAGGCAGACAGACACGCTCGCTGATGGAGGTGTGGGGCGGGGGCAGTGGGGGCTGCTCCATTATTTCAGGAAGCTGATATTCCAGGGACTTCCAGTATTCCCTTCTCTGTATAATTATAAAAGCCAATTTCCCTTTTTTGTAGAAAAGTCTTTAATGTCTTGCTACCAATTAATACTAATAATCCTCTACATGGCAACAATGGAAACCCGAGACACGGTACAAAAGAGTCAAAAGAATAGGGCTCGTATTGCAATTGCGATTAGATTGATGATTTATGTTTGAGAATAAAAGTTCATTTCACTTTGCACGTTTTGAACATGTCCAGGAGCAATGACATTTAAAAGAGGCTTACATAAGAACTGCTAAAATATATAAGAAACCCATGTATTACAGAAGTTAGTGGGCATCTAAACAAGTTAAGCTGGTTTTATCCATAATATGTTTTCAAAGGATATTGTACCACCTAAATAACTACTGCTTTTGCAATTGGGTAATTGCAAACATTCAAATTGCAATTTCGATTCAATTGCTAAAGAACATGAAGAAAACGTCTTGCGCCGCTGCCAGGTGTTGTATTTTCAACGGCAACGCGCTCCTCGTTTCTCATGCAAATCAGCCTCTTGGACCAGATATGGCTGTCCATACATTCCCCACAGATACAGTAGCGGGGCAATCATTTACGCCCATTGACAGGTCAAAACACCTTTCATTAGAGTTACGAGACATCTCATCAAGATGCGGGCCCGCTCGCAGCTGTACGACTGCTGTGAATTGCTTAAGTGTGTTTCATTATTCCCAAAGCAGCGTTGATGATGGCGAGGGAAAGGATTACACGTCAGGGTGAGTGATTGGCTTTGAACGGAGCTGCTGCACACACTTTGTATCAACCCGGCGCCTCAGATTACACTTAGGTTGAAAACAGAGCACGCAGATGCCCAGAGGAGCTGGTGGCACAGAAACCAGGAGCGGCCGACCGGCTCGCGCCCCGCACTCCGCACGCGCGCACTTTTCATCACTTCGCGTCGTCAAATTCTCTCTTGTTTCAGAGGCGCTCACAGCCTTTACAGCCATTCTTACTGTTGCACTCATTCTGCTCTGAGTATTTATTGCTCCATTTGTGAAATTGGAGGCAGTGGCCGACAAGCCTATTACTATTCAATAACAAGAGCTGGGCGTTTTCTGTCAGCGTCCCGGATGGATGCGTTACGTCACAAATCTGTTTTAGGTACCAAACAGTCTTGTCCCACAAATACAATCTTGGAGCCGCTCAGACAAACATCTTGCTTTTCCATTCCTCTCCTGTACTTTTTTCCCTCTGAGCCCCCACTGCACACCTCTGCCCTGCCCCAGGACCGTCTTGAGCGGATCGATAGCCGGTCAAAATGCCTCGCCGGCACATGCACACCAGCGCGTCTGAGATTTCGCCCGCTCATTGTCCATCTTCGCTGTTTTAAGTGCATTTATCAGGTTACCCCTTGCTCTCCTCATCACTTAAAACAAAGCTGAGCCGCCTTCCTAAAAATCCTAATGGCCATCACTTAAGACCTTTGTCCCAGTTTGACCAAATTCATCCGGTAACAATATTCTACTAATATACAATCATAAAAGGGAAGTGGAGATAGCATACCCGCTGTTCTCAATAGGGCAGGTTTAGAGAAAATTGCATTATATGTTACCTAATTGCATTATTCATTTAAAAATGCGGTATTTCATGTATAAAATTTATAAAATGTTTTCAGCTACATACTGTAATCACAATAATGCATTGACCCGGTTTAAAATGTTGGTTGGATACATCAGTTACAAAGAGTTCTCAGAAGTTTTCAATCAGACGAGGAATGAAATATTTAAAAAAAGACTGGACAGTGTGTCAAGAAAATCTCATTTTGAGGACGTGTACGTTTCTCCCGTCTTTAGCCACGACAGTCTCCCGGAAAGGAAATGATCACAATTGGATTACAGTGTCATCTGGGTCGCCTTTCGTTCTACATGTGGATACCAAACATGTCTATATTTGTGAATGAATATGCGTGGGAAAGACGAGGGAGTGTTGATTAAGTCTGAAGCTTCTGAATGAATAGATCTCCGGCTCTAGCGGACAAAACGTCATGAAATAAGCAGCGCTTTTTTGTTTTTTACTGATATTAAAGCTAAGATGTTAAGGGAGAAAACTAGCTGAAAATCTCAACATCCTCCACTGTGTGAAAAATAGATGTTTTTTATCTGCCGTGTCTTAGATGTATGTCTTTTTACCCACCTGCCTGGGACCCCAGTTTGTGAACAGCGGAGTTATACTATATGTCGTGATTAAGAAACCTACCAAGTCTCTTACAAACAGTGAAGTCCCTCTTGATGCGCTGGTGCTCTTGCAGCCCACAGCCATGACACCAGGCTGACCCCGCGGCGTCACCGAAAGGCTCTTAGCTGAAATCACTGCCCTCGTGTCCGCTTACTCTGCAACAACAAGAGAGCCAACGGTTATAAAGTGCACTCCACACACACACACACACACACACACACACACACACACACAAGATAACTGCTTCCAACACCTTTTGTTCCCTTATTGAAGATTTATTTGCCCAACTGTATCTTTATCTGCACCACTCACTGATATGAAGGTGTGGGGGAGCGGAAATATTTCCAACTATCTGGCCAATGTATCTCCCTCTTCCTGAGGAGAAGTGTGCTGCTGCTGGGGTCTTTCTGCCACTGTTTTATTGCCCCTGCCATGTATTCACGCGCTCTTATGGGCTTTTCCAATTTAACCAGTGCTTGGGAAATAATGAAGACAGATAAAGAGCGCAGATAAGCACGGGTACGTCTATCAAAGGGAGAAAAACTCAGTGGCCGCCGGTGGGCTCCGTTTACAGGTGCTTAACACGATGGCAGTGATGTAACAGAGGATACAATGGCAGTCTGGTCTATTAGGAGTCTTGGCAAGAATGAAAGGGCAGTTTAGTGTTTTGAAATATACAACTGGCCACTTTGTTTTTTTATTTTTTTGTGTTTTGTTTTGTCGGCTAAAAAAAACACTTTAGAAAAAAAGAAGAAGAAAAAAAAGACCACGAGTGTAAAATTCCATCATTTTTAGCTGTGATATTAGCCTAGGATCCGAGCAGGAGGCCAGTCTCTGAGATAAGATTGTGGTAGAAATGTTCATGTGCCATTTGCCACAGACATGGTCCTGGTATTGCACTGGTGAATCCGGGGATTTCCCGGTGTCCACGGGGCGGGTGGGTCAGGAATGGTCAGGCTTAAATCCATGGGGGAGGCCACAGATGGGCTTGACCTTTTCGGCATGTCAAGCAAAGGTTAGAAATCTCCACTGGCCTTAAAGCAAATGTACTTGTTTGCTATAATGGAGGAGGCCCGGCCTGCTGCAGCTAGAGACCGGCTCCGGTCCCAGGAGGGTCATGTCTGATGGAATTCTCTCTCCAAGCACACAAATACAGTAAGCCCAGGTTTACTGTAACATTACAGAACCGTGAATCAGTGTGGACATATACAAATGAAATGAAAACCAAGTTTGTTATTATTACATTTGAGAAGAACAGTTATAAGAATAAATCTGCAGTAATAACAATCGTTCTTCAGGACATACAAGCATTAATGGTCAGTCATGTGGAATATCATGCGGGATATTTTGTCATCTACAAAATACCAGACAAAAAGAGAAAAAACTCTGAAAACAGGTGCAAGTGGCTTCTTTTCTAAACTTTCTTGTTCCCCTGAATGAGTCCTCACAGACATAAGTCCATCCTCTGGGACCGTTGGAAAAATAACTCACTCTTTGTTCTCATCTAATGTAAAAGCATCAATAAAACAAACCAGGTTTAGTTGAAATGCTTCTGACTTGAAATATGCCCAAACTATTATCTGAGACTGCACTTTCATATGAACATTGATCTGCCACACATGATTACATAGCACCAATTAGGAAAATCAACTATGTCTGCAAACATGTCTGGAGCTTCAGGAGGAATAGATCATGATCAAGCAGCATTATGGAAACGAGCCATCCCTTATCCTTTTACGGTGGAAATGTCATAAATACTGGCCAGGCACTGTCTGGAGCCTATAGACATATTGCACATCATTTTACACATATGAGCCATCGTAACTCACATATTTATATTCATAAAGTGGATTTTGTATTTAAAATATGACTCGTAAAAGGTGATCTATGGAAATGGGCAGATCATGTGTGATTCCTGTATTAAATATGGTATAGATTGCGTGCTTTATGTCCTCTTCTCTCCTGCCTGAGAAAGGAGCCTTGACCATGCCGGTAATTTACAGTGTTATGGGACGAGCGCAAAACATGTTGTAAATAAATAAGAGTCGACCCGTTTGATTTTAGGACGTCCTCTTCCCAATGTACCCCGGCGAGGCGCGTGTATATCACCCCACAAGAGGAGCGGTAGGACGGGAGGGGTGGAACGCAAATGGGCCAGCGAGCGACACGGCGCAGTCCATTTGCTAATTTCAATATGGTGTCCGTCTGTGTGTGTGTGCGCGGCTGTGGCCTTGGGCAGCCTCCCCTCCCGGTGCACCCCCATCCCTGCCCCCCATCGCCTGGCTCACTCGTGTCCCTTTGACCTTGCACTCAATCACAAACAGACCCCACATATATTGACTCCATAAGAAACTATACACAAATCACATCCGCATCCGAGTCCTCCCGTCATGCGTTTTATCTGGGCCCAATCAAATCACTTATTTGTACGGCGCCTTGTTTTCCCCTCCATTGTCACAGCGCATTCAGGTACAGCTCGCACAAAGGTGGCCTCGGTCAGACGATGGCTTGACATGCATCGATACCGGCCAGTTTAACTCCGGCTATAGTTTTTTTGTGTGTGTCTAAAGCCCGCATATTGGCAGGCATTTTCGGGCACTTTTCAAAAGAATTAACTTTGTCAATGTAGGCAGGATGGATGGTCCCCCACCCCCCCACCCCGCTGGCGTGTGTGTGCCTTGGCATTTGCCGACATACATCCACCGCATATGGCCACATTTGAACGCCTATGATTTGCTCAATAACTCTCTACAGTGAGATGTGCGCGATCATTGGCCAGATGTACGCCGCAATTTCACATGAGCAAATGGAGTGTGGCTTTGTTCTAGCATTACTCTCATTTGTTCAGCCTCCGCTTCTGCGTAATTGCAACTTTAGGCGGGAGGGGGAGCGATTAAAAAATAAAAACTCAGTGCTGCATTTGAGTACTTCCGAAGTTTAAATCGACATCTGTCCAGAGGTACGTTTGAATGATAGCAACATTTGAGCACAGATTTGGATTATGCAATGGCCTTAGGGGACTTTCTCAGATGTAGCAAGAAAATGATGAGTGCAAGCTATGAAGCAGAGATTTAGTGGTGTGTATTTGTTGTATTATGTTTTCAAAGTTATACTGTACATTCCTTATAAACTACCACTGAGTTATATTCTTTGTTTACAGCATTAACTTCTGTAAATGTAACACCAAATGCTGATTTTCACTACAGTACATTGCAAAACACTTTGGAGTGTTGTAAAAAGCTCTATAATCAAATACTGATTGATTCATGTTTGAAATGCATTTCCTCCTGGATAACCCTGTTCCATTTTTGCAGGCTCCTGGTCCTAGCATTATATTGACTTGCCAAAGAAGAGTTTTGTTCGATACTCTACACATTACATGCACCAAATGTAGAATGTGGGGTTGCACTATATGAGGAAAAAGTGCAATACTCAGTAACTGTCTTCAATATTGCAATACAACCATATTATTGCCATATTTTTTTCGAAATGATTCAAACATTGTACATCCAATTAAATCTCAACAAAATTTAAAATTGTGCCAAAACAAGAGTAAGTCAGGGCTAAAACAAGTTTCAAATGGAACTAAATTTGAAATATTCGGACTTAAACTGAGCTTTTGTACATATTTAAGATACCACACGTCAGAAAAAAAAGTGTAAACCTCAGTCTGAGGGAAGACTTCAGTGATTTTATGCGATATAGATATTGCAATAACAGTAACTTGGCAGTACATTGTGCAGCCCTTGTAGCATGAGTGTAGTTTATCGAGCCTTAATTTGTTCAAAACTTCTTATTTTTGGTGAGAAAGAAATAATCCAATATGAACAATAATATGTATGGCTTGTGTTAAAACTAATTGAGAAAATGTGGAGAAAACAGTTAAATATTAACAATATTAGCAAGAATCAATATACAACAAAACAAGAAAAGTGCATTTAACCGTTCATCCTTATGAGGCACTGACTGAACTTTGATGGAATTTTGTATTTGACTTTCGGCCTGTATTCCACGCTGCCATCTCCTTCCCCTTCTTTTGTCCCGTCTTCCCCCGTCCCATACCTTTACTGGCCCGTGAATCGTGATTAAAACACCCTCTATGAAATATTTTACTGTTGTTTCCTGACCACAACCTGAGCCCGTCAGCTGCGTCCCCGCGCCCGCCCCCCGCCTGCCCCGCTCACGGCGCAAGGTGTTAAAGCAGCCTCACAGGGGAGCATTACACAATCCTCAGTGCATTATTGTAATTAGATTTCCCTGGATAGCTCAATTAAGTCACACCGCTCCGGGGATCTGCCGGTTTGTGGTTTGACACCCGTTCACAGGGGGGGTCGGCCGTGTGTTAAGTAAGGCGGAGGATCACAAGTGGTGAGTTCAAATGCGCTGGGATCTAAATATTCCTCCCAGGATGAGAGCGCGCGCGTGTGTGTGTTTCCATAGCGCTCCTATCGACGTGTCGTGTTGCAGTCGAGAGAGAAGGGGGGTGTCGGGGATGCTGCTGAAGAATGAAGGACAGTTCACTCAGGACAGCGCTGGTAACGTCAACTAATGTATATTCTAATGAGAAGAGCTCCATCTATGGACCACCTGTTGAACTGCACGCTGCAGCATCGGGGGAAGTCAGGCTGAAATGTTACAAATACGACTGAAATTCAAAAAAGTGGTGGATAAAGTATTTCTAAAATCATCTACGACAATAAAAAATATAAAAACACACCGATTGGTCAAATGATTCATATTACAAAACAGATAAAATGACATATTTGAATATATTATGTTAAATATGGTCTTTATTTATACATTTGATGGTTGCAGAACATGTAGGAAGGCTCTTAGACGACAAACAAAAATGTTGGGCTTGAGCTTGCCTTCTATAGGCCTATGTGTGTTAACTGGACACATGTCAGAATGATGAATGGGAATGGAAGAAATTGTACAAATTAATAATATTGATTGCATTGGATAATCTGTAATCATAGGAGATTTAATTAAAAAAATATAGACAAATGCAAATTGTATCTGTTTTAAGTGCTTTTTTGTGGCCGATTGTAAAAAAGAACAAAAGAAAAATTTAGAATAGATTGTATTATATATTTATGCTCAACGACTGTTATAAATTATTATCGTTTGAACATATTTAATAATTTTAAATCTACTGAACTTTCTTTCTTTTTTTCATACCAGGCTTGAAAGACGCACCGATACTGTAAATCTCACGGACATCTAGCATTACCGTGAGGCGTTCAGGTGCCCACTCCCATTCCCGGTGATTATTTATTTGTATGTGATGTGAATATGTTTTGGAGGGATTGCGTGTCATGTGTGGTGACAAAGGGAGATTCAGCACTTTTGATGATATGTGGTTACATTACTGGTCCCAAGGCTGGCGCCGGGTTTAAATGCTCCAGTAACATTTCCTTTTATTTATATCCATAGACCTTGGCTGAAATAAATGAGATGAGACAAGTGCGAAGGGGGGGCCTGATGTTACGAACAATTTCTTCCTGACGTTGCGGGTGGGAGAGCGCTCCAGACATTCAACTCTTTCACTGCCAGCTCCCTGACAGGCCCGCCCCGGATCTTGGTAGCAGGAGGCCTCTTAAAAAAGATTCAATGTCGGCGTCGACGGGAAAGTCGTGGAGTCGTTATCTTAAATCTTAAGTATCTGCCGCGATGAGAGTGTGAGAGACAAGCGTGTCTGTGAGGGGGCCGACGTGGGGTGGTTTATTCTATGTGTACAGTGAGTGCCACCTAGGGAAGCGAGGGGACGAGGAAGCAAGGAAGGAAGGAAGGAGGGAAGGATAGGAGACGCGTGGCGGAGGGTCATTCTGCCGCCTGCCTTGGATTTACGGCCACTTTTAATATTCTGTCATAGTTATATGTTTTACGAGTCCCTTTTACGAGCGTATCCTTATGTCCCGTGCTTATGAACTTTTCTATGCAAATCACTCACTTGGATCAGAAATGGGATCTGCGGAGGTCTTTGTTGAGAACATCAGCTGCTGCGGCGGACTTGATGTTTTCTCATTGTGCCAGTGTGTGGTCCGCGCTAACAAGACGGGACAGCTGCGCAGGCAAAAACAAATGAACAATCTCAAAACAATGTGGCATTTACTGTGACATCACCGGGCAACATGTTTCCGAGCAGATCTTCAGCCCACGTCCTCTGTGAGAGAAAAAAAAAAACCTGAGTGAAATTGTTTTTTTTTATTTGGAGCGTGTCTCACCAGGGACTAGTTCTTCAGCGCGCAACATTTGTACTGGCTTCACCTCGGTATTTTCACACTTGTCTTCCTTCCCTATGGCTGCACTGCAACTGTTTTTCTCAAGCTGAACACAGCCTGTCGGGTCTAAAGTATCTAAAGAAAGCAATACGATTTTACGTATTTGCAAAGGAATCAACTGATAGATGTAAAGCAGCGTAACTTTGGGATGTCTCCATGCATGTAATTATTGATAGTCTCAATAAAACCATGTTGGGCCTGCCTCATTGACAAACTATGCTAACAACCTAAATCGTCAAACATAATGTCAATATATAATTTTTATTTGTGGTCCAAGATTTTACTTAAAGTGATAGTCTGGAAGTCTAAATGTTTTACAAATTTTATAAAATGTATAAATTTTTTTGTATAGTCCCCATCTCAGCAACTAATCAGAGTCTAGTATCCTCCCGCATTGACCAATGAGACGAGCTGTTCCTGTGAACCAGCCTGTCAGTCAGGTCCAATCAGGAGGGAGGGGGAGGAGCTTGATCGTTTACTATGGAAAAAACTGTTCCTGTTCTCCTCAGTTTGCAAACTAAGAAGGGCTTTCTGGTTATTTTCAAATTTCCTGGACCATGCAGACTACAGCGTCTCGACTTTCTCCGCAAGTTAAGAAGAGCTAGAGTCCCAGCCTCTGTTACGTACAACTTCTACAGAGGGACTATAGAGAGCATCCTGACCAGCTCCATCACTATGTGGCACGGTGCCAGCACTGCCTCCTGCCGAAGGAGCCTCCAGCGCATCGTGAGAGCAGCGGAGAAGATCTGTGGAGCCCCTCTCCCCACCATTAAGGACATGTACTCCACCCGTCTCACCCGCAAAGCCGTCAGAATCACCAGAGACCCTACGCACCTACTGTATGCCTTCAGGGAGGAGACTGCGGAATCTACGGGCCAGGTCCAGTCGACTTAAAAACAGTTTCATTCACAAGGCCATCGGGAAGCTGAACTCCCTCCCACCCCTCCCACCCCTCTTCCCCACCCCCCGCTCCACAATCAAGGATGAGAGAAATCTAATTTCAAATCATTCACATGGTTTGACAAATAAAAAATAAAAAAAATTAAAAATATATTAAAAAAATTTCACTCTATCTCTCCTCACTTTGCAAACTTACAGACTATCGCTTTAAAGGCGCACTACGTAACATTTTGGATTCTACTGTGGCCAATACAAAACATGCTCCAATTGAGCAGCTAGATGCTATTTTTGCAGTGTGTAATCAAAGAATGGATTTGGATATGGACCAAACCTATTTAAATCTCATATTTGGCTACCTTTTGTCAGCATCTCCATGGAGACGAGCTGGAGACATCCCGCTCCCAGTAAAGTTAAAGTCAGGTCTGAGGAGAGCCGAGCCACTCATTTATTTGATATCTTTCAGCAATAAATGAAATATCTGTAATAATTAAATGCTTGTATTTTATCCTATTCATTGGGTAAAATATTGCGAAGTGTGGCTTTAATGTTCCTGTTCATTTTTCCACTCCATCCTCCACTTGAAAGATCTAAAAGTACAACACGAGGAAGGCCACTTAAATGCAGCTCTCCTCATCCATCCAGCTGAACAGGTGGGAGACACACGTGAGGCTGGAGCCCAGTGGTCTGGATCTGCGGTCCATTGTCCCGGTGCCACTGAGGCGACCGCCGACACCAATCAATACCGCATTAGTATGACCGCAAAAAAACACGCTGCACATACCATTCTTTTACGTTTCCCTCCTCCGCACTGGTTTTAGCGCTATTTTTTCTGATTGAAAAAGTCCATGTGGGGAGTGAGGGACTGACCTGACCGGGTGATGTGTGGTCGTGCGGGGTCCATCAAAGTGCTCATCGATGGCCCTAATGAGAGCGGCAAATGGAGACATAAAGAGCAAATGGGTACACTTTTCACTGGGTTCTGACACGGCGTCGCTGCCCCCCGGAGCCCTTGAGGGGGCATTTGGAGATGGGGCGACCATGCTTCACGTCGTAGACCTCCTCCCCAAGCCTAATTGTTCTGGATATTGACCTTGGAAAAAGATAAGAAAAAAAAAAGCAGTAGTAAGGAGGGACCGGGAGGGGACGTGAGGTGATCGGTCAGCCATTTTGGAATGTCATAACCGCAATACAGAGGTGGAAAAAGAACTTAAAATCTGTGGCAACTCGGGTACAAATGAAAGTGCTGCGTGACACTGCTTGAATAACTTTGCTTAAATAACCCTAAGGCACGTCAGCAATCCACTATCCAAAAAATATAGACTAATTTGAAGACTACTTTACCTGTATAAGTTGTAAATGCACTTTGTTGTCACTATCTGGCCTTTCGTGTACTGTTATGAAAGTGCGTATAGTTACTTTCCATCAACTGCTATGGTTCTCATCAGTTCAGTTTGAGGCCTCGTTTGCACCTCATTGATTGGTCCGGTTGTGGGGTCTTGGACAGACACATCCCCCTGTCCCGCGGCCTGACCCCGACGCGCACAAGTTCACTGTCCCGTTGTGTCTCAGGTCCCAGTCGATGGGCGTCGATACGGGGGATTGGCCGGCCGACAGGGGCTGCAGGAGGAGTCGATGAGGAGCTGATAAGCACGGGGAGGCTGCTTTGTTTCAGTAATGACGGCTTAGATGAATGCCCAGCGGCCTTCCCGTTAGCCCGCGGCGTCACCTCAAACAACAGCCCCACGTCAATACGCGCATACACACAGATCCATCAAAGGCACGCGCTCAAAACGGCTCCGGCAACGTCACCGATGCACACAACACTGCCAAGATATAAAGCACAGATCTATATGAACGTAGCCGTAAAACCTTCCTTTTATTTTTCATGCTGATTAATTGCCAACTTAATGGCATTTTATAATGTTACATTAATAGTTTAACGATTTCAGAGCCCACAATGGTTCCGAAACGTGATATCCAAAGTTCATTAGAAGTAAATCATAGCTCATTAACAGAGGCGCTGAGGTTATTGAAATTGTAACTCAGATTTATATGGCAACAAGATATGTGGGCAAGCCGAGTTGTAGCAAATAATTTATCGCCATTGGTTGCACATGAGAAAAGTCAGAGGAGTTTTAATCGCTTAACTTGGTTTTAATAATTCATTTCTAATTTTGTGCATAGCTTTGTGTATAGCTATTGGTTTACAAAATGGTCAGTTTTATGATATGAAACAGGAGCAAGGTTCATGTTTAGCTGCCAACCCTAGATTAAAACCTGTGTGAAAGGGAGAGGAGTGACGTACACCACAAACCATCATGTTGCAGATGACAATTGTTTTTATTCGATAACGTTTTGGCCGTTTTGCCATCTTGATCATTTTTCTTTGTGTTATCCATTACACTCGCCACAAAGGGTAACACACTGGTATTTGAGCTCCCAGGTTCGCATTCGAAAGGGCACCTGATACAATCATGTCCTAATCAGGGTTGTTAGAAGCATCACACTAGAGAGAAAAAAACGTTCCCATCCGGTGTGCCATATAAATCACTGCTGTGAAGGAGCCTGTGTGTGATATGTTTATTACATGAATCTGTATGAAAGAATCGTGTTTTAACGGATCATTGGCCCTGTTAACATTTTGCATAAAGCCCGCTCTGCCGCTGCTGTGACCAGCGCTGTACAAGAGCAAACAAAAGCCTTTTACTGGTGGGCCCTCCTCCTCTCGTGTGGCAGCCTTTTATGGCGTGACAGTTGCACTATACCTCCGCAATTACTTTTCAATTAGCCCGATGAACATTTCCAACTCTGCGGTGCAATTATTTTATAGCCCGGTGTCTTAGCCCGTTAATGGTGCTACCAACAGCACGGGAAGTGATAAACCATCTGGCCAGGCTCCCAAAGAGATAGAGCACACTTAATGGAGTGAAAAAGTAAAAGCAATTAATGTCACATTAATATAATGATAATAATGCCTTCCCTCACAGCGCCGGCGGGATGAGCAGGGGAGCGCGGCGGGGCTCAGCTCAGGACAGTGGCTCTGCCGGGATCTCAGACACACAGGGGAGAGAGAGGCGGGAGACCAACGACTGGAGATACTACTGTGAAGAGAACGGATACAAGTCATGAGCACAAGAGGGTTCAAAGACTTTCTGCTCTTACTGTGAAGAAGTAGTACAATTTACATAAGCATGGAAATCGAGTTTAAGATGTTAATTTTAGACAGAATTCACGTGTACAGCAGCTAGGAACAAAAGGCTGACTATTTTATTGGCAATAAATTAAACTTGTCTCCTTTACCTCTTTCTTTCAGAGCAGTGATTCCCAACCTAAAGGACTAAAGGAAGGGCTGCCATTACCACACTAGAAGCTAAATACTGAGATGAAGCTTAGGTAAACTTTTGAGGAAAATCAGTTGCCAAAGCAGTAACATTTTAAAGTTGTGGCTTAAGTTGGAGCTAGTGCAGTCTGGGCATAAGGCTGTGTGTATGTGTGGGCGTGTGAATGTGTGTGGCGGCGTGCCTGTCTCCCGTCTCTGCTCCTCCGTCCTATCTGCTGACCCCTCTGTGTTCCCGCCGCCCCGCTTCTGTTTGTGTTAATTCCTCTACATCTCCAGGGTGGCTTACATTAGAATATCTTAACCACTGGGCCCGCATTAGCATAGCGTGATGGATGCCGCTGAATCTCTGTGCCAGATAATGTCCACATTTTGCATTTTAAACTAAGCTACGGCGTGGACGTGCTATCCATTTTCACCGGGGGAAATTAGGTCCTGGCGGGAGCGCAGCCTGGCACTCTGTCATCACAGGCGGAGCACCCCGGCCCGCGCCCGTGACACCTCCGGGGGCGCCACACCGGGACGGGACCGGGGTCATTGTCCAGCGCCGGTCAGCTGTGATGTCGCGTAAACACTTGTCACTTGTTTTTTTTTTTTTCTTCAAAAGTTGGAGTACTTCTGTGGCCTCCTACTGCAATATTCATGCAGCTGTCCGCGGCCCGAACATGTTGCATTTCTTCTCTCGCGGAGTTGCTTTCAAGTCAAGCGTGAGAAATTGTGCATAAATTGCCTTCTAATCCGACCGGCGCACGCGTCCACGCTGAAGCCGGAGTGCCTCAGAGCGCCGGGAGGATGGTGTTGATTTCCGTTACGAGACTGTGGCAGCTCCCGGCACATGATCAATAAGAATAAATCAGCGTGCGTCTTTATTTGACAGAAGATTGTTGTACATTTATAAGCCTCTTTATGAGATAAGATCACTCTTGGGTTTGCATCATGCACACACTATCACACTGGCATGCACAATCAGCTCTCGACAACAGTGTTACTTCCCCTCAGGAGGGCTGGTCCCCCATAAACAGCTTTATCCTTATTGGCAGTCAAATGATTAAAGGGAGGAATAATAATAACCGGCCTGTCAGTCTTCGGTGTATTACTATTGTGTTAAAGTAATGGAGAGCAGAAGTATCCCAGTTTATAGGTAAAGGGGCAGTAAATATGGATGGACTCTTAAATTAGCTAATAGCATATTGCAAGGGTGACACAAAGGCCTAATCATCACAGCACATTCATTTACTACTGGAGTGGTGTTTTGTTTCATTTGTGCATTTTTATACATCTTTAAAGCAGAACTAAGTAACTCATGTCCCTAGAGGCCATAAACGCCACTGCAGGTGTCGTAGCATGTTGCGGTTTTTTACTCATTAATTGTCCATGAGAGTAAATACTACACTGACAAAAAAGACAAAGGGAGAGCGAGATATTGCACACCCAATTACACAATGGAGATAATGTAAATACTGTTTAAGTGGGGCTAGCCCGCAGTTAGCTTTGCCTGTTAGCCTGTTAGCTTCTTCTTCGTGATTCCATTAGTGTGTATTGGTGGCTCCAACCTGGAGACAGGAAAGTTGCAATTGTGGTTTTCTGGCCAGAGACACCAGGGGGAGATGAAAGACCCCCCCCCCCCCCCCCCCAATCATCCCATTAACATTTGTATTACCCCCAGAGGGACTACGACAATGATTTATTAAGGTAAACAAGTTACTTAGTTCTTCTTAACAAACTGGTTCTGATTCTGTCAGCGGCAAAACGGTCTTCTTTGCGCTGATTAGCATGTTAGCTCGCGCGTAGCCTTTTGCTGGGCAGCTCTTGGGCACTCTGCTGGCCTATACTATACAGTAACTGCGCTTTATCGTACCATCAAAAACAAGCCTAATATTTAGACACATGCGTTACTGTATACTACAAAAAATATCAAGGCTAAGGGTTATGAAGTACTTAGAAAAGCTTAGAAAACGCATGATTATTGGACCTTTAAGTTTTTCTGGTTCAGCCATGATTTACACCCATTTTTGATGTAACTTTGTCCAATTTAGGTCAATTTCAGAACTTTTAACCCCTGGTTTAGTCTTGATTTCATCTTGATCAAGGCCTGGTGGTACCTGGATGGTCAAATGTTTTATGAGGTGGTACTTGAGATGAGTTTGAGAACCACAAACATAAGCACATCTTTAAATGGATGGAAGTTAGAGGGGACATGCCTAATCTAAACAACCAAAGTAATTAATTTGATTTATCTTGCTAACAACGGTACATTTTAAAGTACATTTATTCCTAAATTCTTTCAGGATTTCCAAGAGCGATTCATCAAAAATATGCATGTATATTTTTGTTTATGCCAACAAGAAAAAACTATTGATCTCATATTCCCCAGGATCCAAGGCGCTGTAGGACTCACGAGTGTGGTTCTAATGCAGTTTGAATGTTATATTAGTACCAGTCATTAATACTGTACTAGCTCATAATTGCTGCACAATACATTTCCCTGTCTTTATTCAGCCCGGTTAATAATAGCACTCGCTGCTGTAACACAGTTTTTATGATATTGGATGAATAAAATACGCTACGTTATGTTATACAGCGCTATCCATATCTGTCAAACGATAGGCCCATTGATTGGTTGTATCCTTCCTCTTCACACATGCATGAAAGACATCGAGGTGCAGCCTAGCAATTCTGTAATGTTCTGCTAATTACGTTTGACTAATTATCATTCTTTTATGTGGCCGTATAAGCTGGGAGTTTCCCCCTTATTACAATATAGCTCCTCGCCGCGCTTCATTAATCCTGATTGGATACTAAGGCCTCCTATTTCTGTTTATTTTCTAATTAAATATTAGCTTTAACCGTTTTGAGGTTGGGGGGTTGGCGATAATTAAACTATTACACCCCCCACCCATTGACCGCTGCAGAATGTAATCAAGTGCGACTGGGGCTTTAATTAGTCGCTTGGACATTAAGGTTTTTTTCAGGTTCGGGAAACTCGGCAGGATGCTTTCAACACTAAGCACATTGAGCGGGCTCAAATTACATCCGCCTCTAAGTAGCAGATTGATTGGGAAATGGGAGGCTGTCTTGAAGAGCAAAGTGTGTTTGAATAGAGCTACCGCGCATAGCTCCTCCGCTGTCCCCTTATAGGGCGCATAAAGAGAGCTCTGAAGGAATGAAGTGTGGACAATGAGGAAAACAGCAGGGATAAATTAACAGCACACGTGTAGCGGAGAGGACGGCGGGAAAGATAGGATGTCTCAATGCGTGTGAGTGTGTGCAAGGTGGGTATGGGGAGGTGCGACGCGCTCTTTCTCCACAGATGATGGATAGCAACAGTGGGGAGAACAAAACCAAGCATTCCTCATGCTGTCACCACAATGAAACAGGGACATAACAGGATTTGGTCACAATGCGAGCGGAGCACTTCAGAGAGATGCCAGGCCATCATGCCACTTCTGCTGGAAGTCAAAGACTCCATCCATCACGGAGAACATCCCCTTAGCATTTGACTGGGGCCGACGCTCATGTCTTCCCTGGGACTCCCCAACCCAACGCACTGCTCTGAATGATGAATTCATTGCATTGGCCATTGTTGTGTTGTTATTTCTCTGAGGTGTGGGACACAGAAAGGCTGCACACAATTTGATCTAATGTATTCAATCTGAACAATATGGCCCAGAGTAGTATATAGAAACATTATTCAATGGACTCCAGAGGAATGACTCAGAATGTGTTATATTCTATAGCACAAATAATATACAGTATACTGCAAAGCACATAAAGCACATTTTTATACAGGTATGACAAAAGAATGTTTACCAGGCCATAATTAATTGTATATTCGACCAATTATTCATACATTCTAATCATATTTCAATGAAGTTTTCAGTCATTTAAGCAAAATACACAGTTCAAATATTTTAATAATAAGACTTGTCATGGCTGTTTAGTGCATGGTCTTTACACAGGCTCTCTCCTCCAGTCTTAAGCACTAGAGAGAGAGGGGAGGGGGTGCAGCACAGTCTCAGGTAAAAGATCAGCTGTATCGGAGGCGGTGGGCTGTGCTCTTGTCTGTAACATGAAGCCCCCAGAGAAACCCCGCGCCAGTGGGAGGACAGCCTTTACAATCAGGCCCGTGAATGGCGGGCTCCTGGTGATAAACATGATTGTGTAATGCCCGTGTTTGTGATAATAGGAATCTCGCGTTGTGAGGAGGGGCGGAGGTATGTGGGAAGGGGCAGATGAAAATTAACGATTGGAGGAGGGGAACGCTGAAGGGGGGAGTCGCATTCTCAAAATTAAAAGTTGTAGCCTATTAGTCTGCGTTTGGTAGCCGAGCGCGCGCCCATGCCTAGCCCCGGCCGCTAATAGGAAAAGATGTGTGGAAGTGTATGATTTATGGTTGCACGCCGGCAGGGGTGGAATAATTTGGTGCAGAACGGGTACTTACTGAACGGCAACAACTCGGCTACTTATCCGTACTTTCTGGTGATAAATTAGCTCTTGTTTAAAGTAGCTGGAGACCCATTTTTCATTTTGATTACTACACTTGATATCTCTTTCTTTCCTACTCTCTCTTTGTCAGCACTGGGTCTTAGCATTTTTTGTGTATGCTTTTGTATGTGTTTTGCAGGTCCTTAACCCCTCGAAGGCTGGACATACAGTGGTTTTAGGAGCTACAGTATCTATATTCCTCTTATTCCTATGTTATAAAGTCTTATACTGAACAGTTCAAATTATTTTTTATTCGACAAGAAATGTACACTAAGGCTTATAAAGTGGAGGATGTGAGCAATGAAGGGATTTTGTTTTCGAAACTTTTAAACTTAAACAATAGAAATAATTAAACACAGCAGGTGAAAACATTGATTTTCTTTTTCAATTTTTAGCAAGTTTTTAGCTTTCCCACATGTAATCATTCACAAATATTGACACGTTTGGTATCCACGTGTAGCATGAAAGGCAGCCGATATGATGATGTAATCTAAATATGGTTATGTTCTTTCTGGGAGACAGCCATGGCTTAAGACTGCAAAAATAGTCACGCGCATACGCAGCTGTTACAAAACTCAAAATGAGGTTTTCTTTACAGTCGTGCAACAACATCTGCACATTAGTGGCTCCTAAAGACACCAAACTTTCCAGTACTAAACAATATTTTAAAGGTTTGCTCTGAGGGCCTTTTTAATGTCTAATTCCTAGCTTGATTTATTGAGCTTTGAACTGCAAAAACAAGGTGAAATACTTTTAAAAACAAAAAAACGAATATATCAACAACTAACTCCTGGCTCGAGTCATTTTTTAGATTTTG
Organism: Neogobius melanostomus; assembly: GCA_007210695.1. Classification (NCBI taxonomy): domain Eukaryota; kingdom Metazoa; phylum Chordata; class Actinopteri; order Gobiiformes; family Gobiidae; genus Neogobius; species Neogobius melanostomus. The sequence goes on from VHKM01000043.1 coordinate 3,223,067, forward strand.
CTGCAATTTTGGCAATTTTTATGCATAAAATACTTTTTTTTTTAAGAGATAAAACTTGCAATACATTTCCTCATATTGACGTCAGTAATCAATAGCAAACAGATTCAAATTGATATCTCTAAATGTCATTGTTTCCGCATATTCGCCTTAAACGAGGTCCGCGAAGTTTCTGCAGCCAAAGCTACTGTAACTGCGCATCTCCGACACGATCGAGCTGTTAATTGCATGAAAAGCTGGGAGGGACAGAGCTTGCTCTCGTTGACCGTGAGCTGTCCGGCTGCCAGTTGGGCGCGGGGCTCCTGTCAATCAGCGGGCGACCCCTGACGGGACCTTCCCCTGTGCAGACAAGGTTCCCATTGATCCCACCCATCGCCCCACTGACAGGAAGCAGCCTCGGCGAGGGAAATAAGCAGGTGAAATATTAAATTATCAGTCCTGCTGCCGATCGATAATGGGCCCAGTCCCGTGTGGTGAGACCCCCATTGCCCGCAGTGGCCGTGGGGTAATGTGATTGAGGTCTGTGGCTCACCCAAAAGGCACAGAGCCACGGCCTACACCCTCCAACACCACGGCCAAGAGCTGAAGTGCTGCCTGGCATGGAGTCCTGATGTCCGCTGTTTGGCACCGGGGCAGTGCCAGGGCTGGACACGCTACAGACAGCATAAATAAAACATATGAGAGCTGTAATGAGAACAGAGCAGCAGGGCCGAGCGCGCCAGGGACATTGTGCATTGATATACACTAATAGTCAGATGGGAGAGGAGTCTGTCAGCACCGCAAACTGAACAGCTCCCACTTTTCACACACACTTTTTTGGCATTTTGAAATATCATGGTAGTCATTGTGTATATTTTGGTAAAGTAATCTTTTGTCTGCTTTTCTATTGTTTCTAGTACACTACTATTAACTTACACTGGGATCAACGCGATTTAAAACTAAAAGATTAAACATTCCCGATACGAAGTAGTTCTGATTGATAAAGGACAATTGGATTATTGACTTTTGTATAGACAACCTATAGGCTGTCCAAAAGAGTAAATATTTTGTATTTTTTGATCAATCTCAGGCAAGTATTTGGCTCTTAATCTTCTCCAACTCTCCGGAGCAGTGTAAATGTACTTCACAAACAGCTTTTCATTTGGTCACAGACTCTCAACATGGTTTTCGACCCCAGCGGTCGACCATGTCCGCACTGCTCTTGTTCACTGAATATATACGGACTTCCCTGAACAAGGGACACACCATGGGAGCGGTGTATATAGATTTCCGCAAAGCTTTCGACACGGTCCATCACCTAATTCTCCAAAATAAGCTTCACTCTCTCAATTTCTCGTCACATGCCATAGATTTGATAATTTCTTACCTAAAGGACAGAACACAGCTTGTAAAGATAGGGTCAGTAAAATCTAGGCCGCTGGGCTGCTCTATGGGAGTACCACAAGGCAGTATTCTGGGCCCCCTGCTGCTCCTCATAGACAGCTGTCCATCTCCAACCCCCTTGTCATTGCACTAACTAAAAATTCTCAACTGCATCAAACTACAAATACCTGGGGGTAACCCTTGACTCTCACCTTACATACAGTGTCCACATACAAAACCTCACCAAAAGGTTAAAACAAACACTGTTTGTGTATGGTAAGATCAGAGCATGTTTGTCATTACCCGTCTCAAGGACATACCTGCATGCCATCATACTCTCCACACTGTCCTACTGTCTCCCAGTTTGGACGCTCACAACTAAAGAAATACTGGAACCTGTGGATAGACTCTACGATAGAGCATATAAGATCCACCACAGGCTCCCTGGTTGGACCCACCACTGCACTGCTCTATCACAGTCTGCGGCCTTGACTTTCCAGAACTACGCCCTGAGACATGGGATTAAGCTCTACTTCCATCTGCTCAACAACTGCCCATCGGCCTCACTGTCTGCTCTGGTCCCAAGACCCAGCGCTCGATCCGAGCGTTCAACCAGATCCACCACAAACCAAATCTTACCCATACCTCACCACAGGAACACCTATGGACAAAATCATTTTTCTGTGAGCTCACCAGGGCCTGGAACAAGATCCCCCTCACCATAAGAACCATACAGTCACCTGGACTTTTAAAAAAGACTATGTTGAAACATCTGACCGACAGCTATCGTTGTGACCACTAGTGACAGACACTATAGCCTCACACCAAATCTGTTCCTTCTTTTGTATGTGACAGTATGTTTTTGTGTCGAGTGTTGATGTTGATGCTGTGTTTGTGTGTTCTGCAGAGCAGACCTTTCCTGCCTAATAAATAAAATGAAATGAAATGGTCAGTTGTTAAAATACAGTACAAATGTAAATCCCAAGTTATTTTATATCAGAACTCTATATTTTCTCACCTTGCTGTGATAAACAATTATTATCTTTAAAACCCATTTAAATGAGTTGATCCCAGGGCTCTCCGGTCCATAGTGCTGAGTTGGTGAGTGTCTGGCCTCAGGGTTGTCCAGCTTGGCAGGTGTCAGCAGTTATCTTAAGCTTCACAGACAGAGTGAGGAGGTGGAGCTCCTGTCAGCCCGGTGTTAGACCTGGGGGGGGCCGGGGTATAGGCCAGTGGGGCAGTTCCTCCTCTCCCACACTCCCCCTGCGCTCTCCCCTGTGCACCGCTGCAGCTGACTGACAGCTATCTTCCAGCTGCGGGACATGTGCCCCAGCAACCCGCCGCTGATAAAATGTTAATGTAATTAACAGATAATGGCTGTTGTTTTTAGCTGTCAATACTCGGACCGGGAAGGGATAAAGGATTGGAGGCACGCAAAGTCACATTCAGATATCTGCCAGCCATTGTAGAATTTAATTATTTCAACCACACTCCCCCCCTCCTGTCCTCAGCTACTAACCAGCGACAAGCCCCACACATCAGATGGCCCTCGTGTGCTATTGACTGTGTGTGCTGGTTGCTTATAGGCCACTGTTAGAGCTACATATGGAACTTTTTCATATTCAGCACAGTCTTCCTGCTCTCTGCTTTGAGATCATAAATCATGTGACTGAAGTGGGCAGCCACGGGGCTCCTCTCACCTCGGACAGCGCGTCGGACACAGACGCACCCAGCCAGCCGACCGGCCCAGACAAATGTATTTATATTTGTAACCAAAAAAACTCGACGGCTATCAGGGCACGGCCAGCTTTGCTCTGGACATCTACTGCCCGACTATTCTGGTATTTTAATAAGTATCAGGTCCAAACAAGATTAGGTGCTTCCAGTTTACAAAATGTCAGTGAAGGCAGCGCTATCACTCATAATAAATGGGCTTATGCAAAGAGTGGGGTTTTTGTCATGCATAAGAGCTTGTTTGGTGCGCACTACGGTGATGCTGTATGCTGATATGCAATTATTCTAAAGAGTATCAAAGTTCAGGTGTGAGTCCACCATCTTGTTGTAGCGGTGGGGGATGCTGCGGGCAGCTGCAGATTACCACAGGAATATTCCATGAATAAAGAGGGAGAAACTTGGGATGATAAGGAGAGCCTGAGCGTATGATAAAATGCATACCATAATGGATGATTCATATTTTGTTTTTGGTCCGGCTCTATAGCTGATGAGAGAGATTATTCCAGAGTGTGCAGTGCTGTTAGCTGAATTTACTCTATGAACTTTTAGTCAGTCCATCTTTAGTCTGTGTGCTCCTGTGCCCCTATTAACCCAGTTTGTATGTGCTAATGATACCTAATTATCATTGGTTTAACAAGATTGTTCTCATTGCCATAATGAGAAAAACTCTTTCAAATGTTGTGCCATGTACAAATGGCTTTGTGCTGTTATTAGCAGAGCGTTTATGCAATCACATCTAATTGAAGTGTTAATTAAATCAGATGTTGCTAAACAAAGACGCTGTGGAGAAGGAGTTGTGCAATAACCTAACACGCCCTTCACTGCCTCCCATTACTGTAACTAGGCGCCCTTCAGACAGCGTAAACACTCACCTCATTCACCACAGCCAGCAAACAAGGACAGCCAATCACAGGGGGCTGTCGCTGCCAGGCCCCGCCTCCAAGGCTCCAGTGTTGATGGCCAGGCACAAGGTGGTCAGAGGCTGCTGACACATGACCTTGGTGACCAGTCAATATCCGCCGTGACCTCAGATGAGAGCGTGCAAAAGAGGAAAACAAGGAGATCTGATCAGCTGACAACAACAACAAAGAAAAACTTCATTGGCTCCTTTCAGATATTTAGCAGTTACTACTTCAGTATCCTCCCAAGAGCCAAGACTCCAAATATGAGCTTCTTAAGTTTCACAAACCCGGTTAGCCATTTTGATTAATCTTTTCTCGATTAACAGCTATAGCAAACATATGAAATATAAGCCGAGGTCCAGTTTTTCCTACAAAAAAATGAAATTCTTTCTTGGGCTAAGGCTGCTGATAACTCTTGACACACTTATTTTGTGCAGCTTAAATTTTCTCCCCTAGAGTCTGGTGATGTCTGCTTCCATCGGAATAATTGCTGAAGTCAGAGTGGAAGTCAGCACATTATGGCTTTTGAATTTAGATTATATATTATCCTATTGTAGATGTCCTGAGTATCTTAAAGCATTACTAATAGTCACTAGATAGAGTCGTTTCTATTTTTCTAACTCTGAATGAGAAATGAGGGAAGGGCAGAAAAAAGTCTCAACCAAAACATCGTTTGGAGGCAGCTGGTTGAAAGAGAAAGTTTCAGATCTCACGTTGCACAAATTGAAAGTAATCAACAATATTAAGTAATGTCTGTTATTTATATCATTAAATCAACACGTTTTATGCTTCATATTTTAAAAGCCATAAATGATACAACATTTATCAGAATAAATGTAAAAATATAACGTTCGTGTTTAGTTGATCTTGCGACGTTGCGTTAAATACAGACCGTGAAGCCAGCTGCACAAGTATCAACAGCAGTCTTAAGGGTACCTGTGATTTTGTTACCACATTCAGCAAATGTCAATTGATTCAACGTCATTTCGATGGGACATTGTATATTGAGACATTATGAAAAGGAGAGAGTAATTCTACGTATGAGCGATATCCGTTGCGCAGTTTGCATACTCATTCACCTTCCTCGCGCTCGCTAAAGTGATCTATTCCTCGGCTGTGTCTTTACGCGCTTCTCCTCTCCATCTCATTTCGTACCCCCGCCATTACGTCTCTCCCCCTTCTGTGTCGCCCTGCTCCTGAACGGGACCCACTGGCCCTGATTAATCTGCAGCGTTTGACTTAATGAGGGGTCATTCACATATCTGATCACAATGGCTACAGGAGTCAATGATAGATGGCCACTTGGCAGAAATACTGAGGGGCTAAGAAAAAGGTGCCGGTGCTTTATTAGACGTTCCCTCTTAGCAAAGGAGCGTGCTAGCTTTACAGCAGGGGTGTCCAAACTTTCCTCATTGATGGCCTCATATTGAAGTGTTTATAGAACTGCCTGACCAAAAATAGACCACCGGGATTTAACTAACTGTTCTGATCTGGGGCTGCTGCAATTTTTCAGCTCTGGGTTCAGTAACACTATGTGCCCAAACCATGAGATCCGCTGAGCATCCTGAATAACCAGGTTATTCAATCAATGGATTTCTTCTTCCCTGACGGCACATATTCCAAGATGACAAAGCCAGGATTCATCGGGCTCACATTGTGAAAGAGCGGTTCAGGGAGCATTATCATCATTTTCACACATGGATTGGCCGCCACAGAGTCCAGATTTCAACCCCATTGAGAATCTTTGGGATGTGCTGGAGAAGGCTTTACGTAGTGGTCACATTCTCCCATCATCCATACGAGATCTTGGTGAAAAATGAATGATCTATTGACATTTGACATTGCAGAGGCTTATTGAAACAACACCACAGCGAATGCGTGCTTTTTATAGTGTTTTTTGTTCTGGCAGTGTAGCATGTGGGTCTACAGATCAGTAGTCAATGCAGTCAAACATTCAACATGGGTGCATTTAGTTCAGATTTTAACCATGCCCCACAGCAGTGGTTCCCAACCTTTTTTGTCTCGGGTACCCCATTTAGTACCCCCTACCTCGAGGATCTTGCCAATATCATTACAAAGTGACCAACTAAATTAAGATTATTCAGTATTGTATAGTGTGTTGTGTTCAAAGTGAAGCTAAATTACTCTCAAAATCAAACCTTTTACTGAAAAACACTGAAGTAAGCACCCCCTGCTCACGTCCCCATACCCCTGGTTGGGAAACACTGCCCCACAGCATGGAACATGAATGTTAGCTCTGATTTTTTTTAAGTGTTTGGTATTATAATTGTGTAGAACTATTAAACGTGCTGTAAAAAGTACCTTCTCTACCAATGTGTGTAATTCAATAAGAATCCTGAGGTCTGAGGGCCACATTTGACCCCCAGGTCACACTTTGGGCACTTCTGCTTAACAGTGTGCGCAATACAAGTACCGTAGTTCGGTTAAAAGCGTTTACTCACTGAATATATTTCTAAAGGTACAAATGGGTTTTATCATATTCTGTCAACCCAAGTAGGCCAAAGAAACCAAAGCTGTTCATAAACAATAAGCTTACTGAAATGTGTTTACAACTTTGCACAAAGGCGTTGGTTGGTAATCGATGCTACACATTAGCATTTTGGGGATTACTTGGTTTAAACGTTAGGTTATCAACTTTAGAAAAGCTAGTATTAACTGAGAAAAATTGTGACAGGTTCAATAGTTACCATTCTTTATCTGCTGCTGACTGAACTGCTCTTCTTTCATTCCTCTGATGTTATAGTCAACTCTTCTAGACAGTAGTTGTGCTATTTGGATTCTTTGCACAACGCTGAAAAGTTGGATAAGGTGAAACATTTGTGGAGCATGATAGGTCATTCAACAATACATGAAATAGTCGGTTACTCACAGGCACGCACGCTGGAATAACCCTTTCAGTTTAGGAGATTATGAATTGATTTCTTCCGCCCTATAAAGTCCATGTCTTCCTCCACTTGACCTTTCGTGGTGAATTGACTCCTAAGTGTTGGCTCTGGCCTTTTCAGCTCGGCGAGTGTCCTCCGTCTGTGCTGTGGCCTGGATGGCAGAAAGCAGAGGGCTGTCAGGACATCATGCACCAAACACGCAGGGAGCAAGCGGTCTCCATTCACCAGACAAGGCCCGCGATTTACTCCAAACAGATTAGTTATTAGGAAAACACTGGCCTTGCACGTGTCTTTTCAAGTCATTTACATACTGTAGTTTCAAAGGAGCTGGTTATTTTCTCTACATTTGCAGTTCTATATAATAAAATCCAGTTCTGTAAAGTTAATGTACATTTTTTCAAATATTGTAAATGTTCATGAGATTGATGTGGGACTTTCGATTGAAAATGTAGTTATATATCTTTACTTATTACATGTTTGTACACAAAAAACAGTGTTGGATAAGCAGTGACACTGCTTAAAGTAGTTGACCTATCACTACCACACTGTCACAGCTTCCTTCCTCTGTGAAGGCCCATTATGCAGAGTGGACATGCTGCCGTTGAGTGTTTTTTGCTCCTGCCCGCTCCGGCCGGTCAGTGACACAGGGGTGTGAGGTGTCTGAACCAGCATCTGTTGTGTTGGAGAGCAGCACAGCGCTCGTCCTGTCCTCTCCGCCCGGCCTGACTATCCGCTGTCTGTCACGCCGAGCGCCCTGTGAAGTTAATTGTGAACTGGAGTGGCGCGTTGGGGCTCTCACGCTAAGCAGCCCCTAATGACAAGAGGAGAGACAGCTACACATGTTCCGGGCTCTCCCTCCGGAGGTGGCTACAGATAGCGGCCTGTCACAAAGCTGTCAGCGCCGCAGTATCCCAGGTGCTCGGCTGACAATCTCCGCGGGCCGCTCTGTCAGACGCGCTGCCAAGCCTGCAGCCAGCTAACATTCATTTAGGCTTCGTCTGACGCAGCTCCACTCGGCCACTTCATTAGAAGCAGCGCACAAAATAACACACTCAGACTAAATCACTGCTTCAATCAGTGCTGTGAAGATGCATTACTCACTGGTTAACCCTTTGAGCACAGGGCACAGCCAACTGCTTTTCCGAAAGATGTGGGAAACGTGGTGATTTAGTTATTTAGATTTTTGATTTTATACCACTCCTCCTGGAACTGCCACCTTAACGTGGTGGAGGGGTTTGAGTGCCCGAATGATCCTAGGAGCTCTGTTGTCGGGGGCTTCGTGCCCCTGGTAGGGTCTCCAATGGCAAACAGGTCCTAGGTGACGGGTCAGACAAAGAGCGGTTCAGAAGCCCTTTATGAGAGACCAACAGGCCCGGTTAAAACCATGAGGCCGTCCTTCTGTGGACCCACCACCTGCAGGAGGAGCCATAGGGGCTGGTGCAGCTCCAACAGCTGCCCCCACGACCCGGCAACGGACAAGTGGAAGAAAATGGATGGATGGATGGATTTTATACCATTTTTGATTTTATACCATTTTATACCATGTTAATTATTGTACTGTAGCAAACCCCAAGTTCACAAACCAATCCGATTGCACCAGATTGCAGATTATGAGTTTCATTGTAACTTTTTTTTAAATGCAATGTTATTTCTGGAACTGACACAGACTCAGGATTATTTGGCAATAGAAATGAGATACATGCCTTTGATAGTTGCATTTTGTCATACTTGCAAACAGTTTTACCTGCCTCTTGCTCCTCGGCTCCACTCCAGCCTGGTGTGAGGTGTGCGTTTGTGTTCCTGGAGGCTTCTCCTGGTGGTGTAATGGAGCTCGGCAGACGTGGGAAACACATGTGCTAATACCTTCTCATAGGAGCCCAAATGAGCCATTACAAGAGTTAATCTGACAGGCACAGTGCATACAGCTACTCCATCTGCCAGGCCCAGCGCGAAGTGTTCCTCCTGAGCGCAGAGCAGCCAGGGATGGGCCAGATGGAAAAGAAACACCCGGGATTGGAGTTGAACCGGCGACCACGGACCTGGCAACGAGGGGCGGAGATGCTGCGCCGTGAGGGTCACCTGGTGAAACAGAGAGAAACTTTGATCCTTAAAACCATGGCAGGTACAAACGCCAGCAACACGGTGAAGGGAAAGAATGATGTATTCGTTTGTGAAAACCTCCCCCATGCACCTGGTGGAATCCTTGTAGATAAGAGGGATGCTAAATCTAAATGTCCACGCAGGGTTTTTGATACCATTTGTAACCGTATAAAAAAGTCTGTGGTTTGTTTGCTATGTTCTACTTTTTTCCCAATGCTTACCTCCAGTATTGCTGCAGGAAAGAGGGACTACAAAACCCACTCTGAAACCTTTATTTAAAGAGCATTGAACCATTCTTTGGTAGATTTTGAAGTACTCTGCTGGACCGGTCCTTTATCTCCTTTCCTTACGTACGGTGTTCACACTCCTTGGCCACGGAGAGTAACCTGGAGGGAACAAAGGGGCAATATAGGCTGCCGCGCACCTCTTGGGGAAGAAGACATATAACATTAATGGTATCCGTTAACATCTCCTTAACCCCAATCCCCCTTACTTGCCGAGCACCTCCCATCCCCGTCTTTTTCCCCCGCAGCCAAGCGCAACCCGTTTGACTCCAGCGCCACAGAGGTTTCCGCAGAGGTTCCCCTGCCCCCGCCCTCCCCCCCAGGCTGTGCTCCCCGGGGGCCTGTTTGTTTCCCTGCCAGGGGCACAGGCGGCGGAACACTGATGAGGTGCTCAGGCCACCGTGAAATGCGCCATAACCTGCCAGCACGAGGGCCTGGTGAGATTGCCGTATTTACTTTTTAATCTGGCCGCCTTAATACATGCGATAAAAACTTTGTCACATTAGATGGTGACAGATGGGCCTAGAGATGTTATTACTGGTCGGGGGAGGCAGAGGGAGCAGGGGGCTGTAGGGAGGAGCGGGTAAAGGATGGGGGAGCACGGGGTGGCGAGGGGAGAGAAGCAATGTCCCCAATCACGATAATTTTTCATCACCCCAATTACATTGTTGAGTGCATCGCGGCAGTGGCATGTGCACAGCCAGAGCTGCTGCTGGGAACACAGCGAGCACACAGACATAAATAAAGATAAAATGAGGTGCCCGAGGTCCTCTCTCCCTCTGACTATTCCTCTGCCATCTTTCCAAACTGATGGAGGCCCTTTAAATGAAGGCTAAATCTTATTTAGATAAGAGAAGTGAAGTGCTGCCCGGGACCACAGCGTCATTGTTTGTTACTGATGGCTGGAGAGGTGGAGGAGTAGAGGAGGGGTGAGGGAGGGGAGCGGCTTTTTGCATGTTTTTATTCTATAGGAGAGATTGAATGAGGCGCACAGACCACATGCCCAGAATATCTGTCACTTCACAGATAGACAGCTATGGTTTTTGTTTTCTAAGCGTGCATTTGTGAAGTGAGTCCCCAGGTAATAAAATTTCATTGTTGTATATCCATCCTAATGTCCTTTCATATCTCCAGGCGCTGTAGTGCGTGGAATACAATATCAAAATATTGCTATTGTTTATTGCCTGTGCTTTATGGCTGAACATCTCAATGCGCGTGTGCGCCACAAACATTTAGTTTGAGCCGCTGAGCACCCAGCTCTGGGCTGCCAGGAGCTGAACAAGTTTAGCAAGTGTTTTTGTTTTTAATTGCTGTGGAAATGAAATTAGAGTGTTTGTGACATGAATGCTGCAGGTAACCAGGGGCTGGCAGCAGCTGGGAGGCTGCGGGCTGCCTGCGCATCATTAGGAGCTCAGAGGCTCTCACACTCCACGCTAGCCTAAGCCGCTAATGAAAAGAATGTAGTCACAGATCTCATTTTTCAGGCAATTCTTGTGTAAACTGGAGATTTTCCAGTGTATGCACAGTGGAACAGGGGCCTCACATAAATCACAGGCTGGCTGCCTCAGTGAGGGAGAGGGGGTCTGCACATGCTAACCACACAGACATATGCTGCAGGAAACTGGAAATCTGCAGCACCACTACACCTGTCCCCTGTCTCACCCTTCTCTGCCTCCCCCTTTCCCATTCTCCCACATACTCTTTTATCCTCTCCCCCTCTCTCCACCTCTCTCATCCTCGCTACCTCTCCCCCTCTCTCTACCTCTTCCATCCTCTCCCCCTCTCTAACTCTCCCATCCTCTTCCCCTCTCTATACCTCTCTCATCCTCTACCTCTCCCCCCTCTACCTCACTATCCATCTCCTGCTGCTGTCAAACGGCCCAGCCCCCCACACACCCCAACACCCCTTTACCCGGGGGCAAACCAACCAGCTACGCCTGCACGCAGCCACTCAAATGGGTCATTTTTTTAATTAAATACAATATTAATTACTGCGAGCATCATTAGCGATATGTGAGATTTGACTAATTAGTGTAATAGTTTTGGAGTCACGCTCATTAAATATGAAAATTACAGCAGTAGAAAGGATAGGTTCCGTGATCAATCTTGTATGGACAGAAAGGAAATGATTTAGAGAATAGCTTTTATTGTACAATTAACTCCATTACAACCTGCCAGACAAGAATAAAGAGAGCGGGGAATTCAGAGGCAGTTAAAGAGTTTCACACAAGTGGTGCCTTTGGCCGCGGCTTCCATCACTTTCAAGAGCAATCTCCTGCGGTAACTAGAACCGACGCGCACCAAAGAGACAGGTCCACTGCCTCCACTCAATTACAACTGCTGCAGATCAATGTGGACTTGTTGAGCTCTTCTAACAACTCAATGTCCGTGTGTAGATCTGCACTCTTCCGAAATAATATGGAAATTGCAATTTGGGGGGGGGGAATTGTGATTATTATTATTTTCTGAATAATAGCAATGACACTCAACACCAAAGAAACGCTACAAGAGACCTATCCTACAAAATAAGATGTTTTCTTTTGTGTTTGTTGTGTAATGAGTCATTCTTAATCTTATGCAGCAACTATGGGCCTAAAGCAGGATGTTTTGCCTTCAACAAAAACATACAAGGGACTTACTCAATATAGTTGCCATTTAGATTTACCAATACACATCTTTGGACTGTGAGAGATTTGTCTCTGCATTCGAGCCATCCTTCGAGCCGCTAGGACAACCCGTCAGAAGCAGTGGGCAGTCTAAGTTTATTTCCTAGAAAATGCTATGTGTAGAGTTGCTAAACAATTTAAGGTGCGCTTTTAGTTCAGAATGTGCCGATGGGATGGGGGCATAGGCTGCGAGAAGACGAGCTGCAGGATCAATCTGGACATCAGCCAAAATTCTAGCAAAAACTAAATGTTGCCGTGCGCAAAACTCTTCAGTGGCTGATTTCAAATTCCAGAAACTTTGGAGTAATTCAGAAATTCCTCGCCGGCGTTTGTTTGGGTCTAAAAATGAGGACATGGAATATTAGATCATCCGGTCACCCAAACCAAATAGTTCACATGGAAGAGAAGTTTTGGTAAAGTAAATAGAAACATGCAAATATCTATAGCCTAATGTTGTGGATCTTGTGAGTCAATGGCCTGCCTCCAAGGTGGCTCCGCTGCTGTTTGCGTGCGCCCATGTCTCTCTCCAGTGCTCCGATAAACACGTTGCACAGGAACCCAGCCAATGCATGAGAGCTGAACACATACCCTCCTGTACGCCGCAACATTGTCCCTCTTTTCTGGACTGGACTCTGTGTGTTTAGCATAACCAAGCTGTGAAAATAACTATGTTTGTGTTGCCTCCTCTCTGCCCAGGGTCAGTTATCTGGGCCCCCGAGAGCGGATGGCATCGACAGTGTGTGCGCAGGGGAGGCTGGGTAAGGGAACACCCCGGGCTGGCACGGCAAAAGCAATGGCTCCGCTTCCAATACAAGTGATACGCCAAATACAACACAGGCTAAGGCTCGGTCAAATATATTGTTTTCACGTGTCCAAAACAGTAATATTGTGCCCTTGTACTATCGTTTCTAATGCTATACTTATTACATTAACCACTAGGCGACGCTTCTTTTATTACATTAATCTCATATTGTTAAAGAAGATGGCTATTATTCAGAAGTCTGATACTAAATAAGATACTTAAAAAATGCACACTCAGGCAACTACAGAGACTATACTTTTCTGTAACATGGGCATTGACTGAAATTGACCACAGACTAAAACATTTATAGCCGTTCAAAAACCGCACAACTGTAATTGAGAGCAATGGAATGGTTCTGTTATTGTTGTATAGGGTCCAAATACTTTGTTAGTGTTTCTTGTTTTTTTCCATTTCTAATCATACAGGCCCGGTACCTGATATTTGTCCAAGAAGTGGAATGAAATGTGTTTTGTCCTCCTCCAGTAAATAGACACTGACGCTTTGCACCGACTTACTGAGCATTTTTTCCACTCAAGAACTAGAAGGCAAATTGGTGTTAGGATTATTGTGACAGTGACCCTGAAGGCTGTGCTCATCTCATCCCTGTGAAGAATTTGGATGTTAGAAAATTAAAAATAAATTTGGATAAATCAGGCGTAGGGCCTTTAATGTAATTGTAGAATATTTTATAAATAAATAAGTTGAAATAAAAGTGCTACATAATATAATTGTCCCAAATTAAGATACATAATGATATTAAATAAGGATTATGCAGTAAAAGTTCTGTTGACAAATTAGATTATGAACATTGCATGCTCCCCTCCTGGAACTGCCACCTTAACGTGGTGGAGGGGTTTGAGCGCCCGAATGATCCTGGAGCTCTGTTGTCGGGGGCTTCATGCCCCTGGTAGGGTCTCCCATAGCAAACAGGTCCTAGGTGACGGGTCAGACAAAAAGCGGTTCAGAAGCCCCTTATGAGAGACCAACAGGCCCGGTTAGAACCATGAGGCCGTCCTTCTGTGGACCCACCACCTGCAGGAGGAGTCATAGGGGCTGGTGCAATGTGATTTGGGCAGCTCCAACAACTGCCCCAACAACCCGGCAACGGAAAAGTGGAAATGGATTGATGGATGGACATTGGATGCTAAGAGGTAATTGATGTTTCCCATGCTACAATATGTGCATATAAATATAAACTGAATTAAACAGCAAAATCACAAACAGCAAAACACCACCAATACGGGATTATCGTGAAAAATATAATTGAAAAAAGTGGCAATGCATTGAAATGTTGTAACGGTCACAGAATGGAGACATGGCCTGTATACGGATCATTTAGGTCAGCTACTAAAACATTGTCCACAAAAGCTGGCAAACAGATAGATAATATTCTTTTTGACTAAATGCTTATGCCCAAAAACAGCTCTCCGCCGCTGATGACCTTGTATCTTGAAAGCCTTTGCCAACCCCTGCGCTTCGTATGTACCCAAGGCCCACTTTGAATATATGCAATAATGCTATCTCCTGCCACGTGAATACCGGCCCTCTGTATTATTGTAATGCTCACCTCCAGACCGTGTGTCTGATAGCCAATACTTTATCACGCCTTTGCCTTTTTTATGGCTCTGGCGTCTCTTTAAAATGATTGTCCCTGTTTTGATCTGATTAATTTTGTGTGAGCGCAAACAATTACTTTTCATCTTTATCTGCTCAAGGAATCACCCCCCTTTATGGCCATCATCTATTACAAGTGGACAGCTACTTGTTTATTAGAATTTCAAGCAGCCTATCGCGGCCAAGATCTCCCACGCTCTATATTTACATTTCAACTTCGGCTAAACAGGCATGACAAACACACGGAGCCAGGGGCCGGCGGTGGCTGCAGGCTGGGCACATCATTTTCATACAGGCAGACCAGACTTAATGCAAAAAAGTTCCTGATACGGGGTGGGCGATACATCAGGATTTTCATAAAGTCTAGATTACGATTTAGACTCACACTTATCTGCTTCACGTCTGCTTCTTTTGAGAGTTTACACTTTACTGTGATTGGGATTATAATTTCAATTTCAACCTGAACACGACCGCTTACCCCAGATGAAAAAATGAAAAAGAACTTGAGTTAAGTGAGTTATCAAGTTTGCTCTGAATGATAACAGAGATTTGAGAGTTTTTTGGGGTTTGAGTGACGTGTAAGTGGGCGAAGGGCTAGAGAAAAGGGAGGGATGAGAATAAACAAAGAAACCGTGAGATGTTGGCTAGAATGAGTACCTGCTCGCTCCTTCAGGTGAGTGTCCGTCATCCAGGGAAGGTGGACGGGTTCACGGCCTCTGAAGTCTATCTCTGGCGTGGGGGTCTTCACAGTGAATATAAATATACATATGTGTGTGAGCGTGCCACAAGCCAGGGCCACTCTTGACAAGCCAACAGCTGTTAATTATGAACTGGCCTGCGGAGAGGGGAGACAGCCTGGTGAATATGCAGAGCTACAGCAAGGCAGAACCAGAGGAACACAAGTGTCAGACCCCCTCAGCACCCGGAGTGGCAGGGGTCGACCTGCGTGTCAATCACCAGCACTGGTCCAGCAGCAGCGCAGTGCATGCTTGGAATGGGCCCAAAATATACACTTTGGCTTCCATAGAAAATAACTTTTGGAAATGATCACACATGGCAAGAAAGTTGAACATCTTTCTACGGTGAAACGTGCTCAGAGTTTAGAAAGGAGTGCAAGAAGGCAGGATAACTTACCCTTAAAGTTTGAATTAATTCTGCATTTGCTGAACTCTTACTTTTTGGTCATGCATTTGTTTGCTTGCAGGTTAGAATCTGGTTGGCATCGACTCTGCAAGATACTGAAATAGAGCACATGGCAAAGCGTAAACACGTAAATGTAATACGTATTTACGTAATTAAATACGTACGTACATTTTTGGAGTATTAAAGAAATGCAGTTCAATATTTGGCCACAAGGCGCGTTAAAGAACAGACATGGAACAACCTGCAAAAAACTAAGGTATTTAAAATGACAAGTGAATTTATGTGACATAATATTGTTTTTTATCTTACTGACTTTTTTTAGTCTGCTTACTGCACATAGATATCAGCTAACACCATTTTGAAGTATCATCAATTTTAATGTCGAATATGCAACATACTGTAGGGATTAAAATGCACTGTATGCTTTGTCCTTCACTGTAAAACGGTATTATGAGTTGTTTTGATAAAATACTATGATACTTTGATAACATTTGATAAAATACGGTATTATGAGTTGTTTTGGTAAAATACTATACAAATGACCCTTTAAAAACGGCCCTCTCTTACCGTTCTCATTCTGACAATGGACGGCGGGTTAACAGGCCCGTGCCTTTAATGACAGGGATATCTCCAGGAATTCTAATTAATTTCCCCACTCTTAGCAGCTGATTCTGCGTTAATTTCCCCCTCAAGGACTTTTATAAATTTCATCATTAATAAAATCAGACATTCAATTAGTCCAAAATCCAGATTGCCAACTGTTTCATAACAGTCCTGCTCTGATTTCCTTTTTTATTGGCTCCAGAGAAGAAAGTTAAAACTAATTTCATTAATCTAATTGTCATAACTTCGAACCATCTCTTAATTAGCTCAAATTAATATGATTA
This sequence comes from Neogobius melanostomus, assembly GCA_007210695.1. Taxonomy (NCBI): domain Eukaryota; kingdom Metazoa; phylum Chordata; class Actinopteri; order Gobiiformes; family Gobiidae; genus Neogobius; species Neogobius melanostomus. Next base: position 3,239,464 of record VHKM01000043.1, read on the forward strand.
ATCACAATAATGACAAAAACTCATTCAATTACAGGTTTTCAATGGCGAGTGGATGTGTTGGGGGTGAGGGGCATAAAGGATGAGGGCGGGAAGCAGAGCTGGCTGTGAGACACTCCATTGGTCCAGATTATCCCGATGACTGGCAGGTTATCAATCATGCAGCACTTTTATTAAGGCCTGAACTTCAGTGGAAGGCCCGGCTCAGTTGTCCTCTTTCTTTCTTGCTTTATGCCTTGAAAATCCTTTGGAACTCTCCTTATTCCTCCATGAAATATGATCCTCCTTTGAATGGCTTGAGCTTCACATTTTAATGAAGAGAGTGGTGTGCATAAAAACAAAAATGGACTCATCCATATGTAAATAAAATGACGGCAGTGCATATACTCATCTGCACCATGCCATTATGGCTGGGAATTGCACACGTTTATGCAGTGGAGTGATTTCACTTCACTTTCATTTGTCGTGGGCTCAAGCAATGCCCCCTTTTTCTATTCCATTCTTCTCTTTGCAGACATATGGATCTGAGGGATGCCCGTCTAACGAAAGCAAGGGAGCAGAAGCATGTCACCATTTGTCACATGCCACTGGGCCACAAGGCGAGCAGCAGGTACACCCTGGGGTGCAGCGCAGCGGGAGATGAGAGCAGCCACCCAAATATTCCCCCGGTTCATCGTCTGGGAAAATTGGGTGATCATTAGGTCCATCTGGGGTCCCACTGGAGAAGCCCTGATGTTCTCTGCACTTTCCCCTCTCTGCACTGCTTGTTCTCCTCTGATCATCTCACTCATGGGGGACTCACCTGCCAGCACAGGTAAAGTCAGAGCCCAAGCTGCTGAAGCGTAAGGAAAGCATGCCATATAGCATAGATACAGACGTTACATTCCTGTGACAGTGCTTATCATGCAGCTCAGGGCTCCTATCCTTTACCCAATGGTAATAACGCACACAGCATTGGATCCATGTCTGATGCATATCTGTGCTGACAGCATAGTTGAGAACCCAGAGCATGATAGACATGTAAAAGTATACATTATATACCCAAGTGCCCCGAGTGCGAGCCCAAGCTTTTAAGTACCTCTCTGTGTGTTGCCGCTGCGGTTCTGTCAGGGGCCGCTGATTAGAGGCCAGTGCAAGCAAACAGCGGCAGTGCCATATTTGAGCCAAGCTGTGAGCACATGGGGCAACATATGGAGCCATTTTCTTTTCCCTCTCCAGGACTTTTTAGACATGTCAGTTGGGCCTTGATCATGCATTTTTCTGCATGAGAGGACAACTGGAGTGTCTGTGTGCCCACTTGGCATTCGTGCCCTGTGGTTCTTCTGCTCTATTCCAGTCAATCAATGGTGCCCACCAGTGTCGACACAGTGCACCAGCATGCACGTGCACAGTCACCAGCACACAGCAAAAAACAAAGGCACACACTCAAGGACTGTTTACTGTCTCTTTGTCTGAACAATTTGCTTCTGCTGTGGAAGTGAATGCTAGTGGGACTTTGTGGACAAGGGCCCATGCCGTGGCTCAGTAGTTCAGCCTCCCTGAGACTCAGGGACAAAAGGGGCATTTTTCAAGGTCTAAACCCACCCTCCGCTCATTGGACCAGTCATCTCCTCAGTCCCCAGCCACCCTTGAGAGAGAAGCACAGCCTTCCATGTGCATAAAGTTGAAATAAACTGCAGTTTGTATTTTCATTGGGGAAAGTGAAGCCAATTTACACGCTGCTCCATTGGAGATGAGCACTCTAGCGTACTCTAGCTTTAGTAATCTTGCCCAGATTCCCTCTTTGTGTCCCGCATTATTGTTGAAATAAATAACCTTTCACTGCAATCAGTGCGGGGATCTTCACTTAAATTATCGCCCCACAGATAGCTCACTCATGATCTGCTTCTATATCCATTAACTATCTGAGAAAGTGATTTATTGTGAAGGCTAGAGAAAAGAGCTGGAGGAAAGGGACCAGGTGGGATGTTTGTAAGACAATAGTGCCCTCTACTGTTTGATGAATACATCTTTTTTCAGAGCTCACAATGTGGGGAAATGGTTCTGTAAAAGCAGGAGACCTCAGGTTCCTGTGAAGGATTTTTGTCAGGTGTTGGATGACGTTCAATCCAGTAAAGACCTAAATATTTGCTGGAACCAAAGAAAAAACAACATTTTTGTGAGAGAAAATCTCAAGATGCTTTTCTTTCACACATGCAGTTCATATTTAGAGATTTTCTGTCCAGTTTGAGCTGCATCTGAAGCCAAGTCTCTTCACCTTCTCCATCCTCCTCATGCTCTCCATCTCTCCTGGCGATGCTGCCTCCTTCCTCCACTCCTGTGATGTGTCGTTACACGCTCGGCTGGCTCCTCTTCCATGACAGACTGTTACTTCCTGGAGCGGAAACGCATTTGATTGTTAACATCTGGGCCATTACAATTGCAAACTAGGACTCTGTACATCAATCAGGAAGTGATTTCAAAACAAAGAGAGCGTCCTCCAATCCATCTATTGGGAAGCGGGGGCATTACATGCTCCTGTAATCCTGGCTAATTAGCGGGATAATGGGAATGAGATTTATGAATGTGCTGAGGAGAGTGGAGGTGCGAGGGCACGCTCAAATTAGCAGGGATGCACGCCAGCGCAGGCTGCAATAAGGAGGATGTGCTGTTGGTTTTATCTGCTTCTGTGGCTTTAGGTGTTCCACCGAGGGGAACATCATCATGTGAGCACTTTACACTACATCAGCTCTGTGTGTGTTAACACCACACACCCAGGCATTAGCCGGCCCTAATGCTGCTGTCGGCCATCTGGCATGTCACACTTCAAACTGTAGTAACAATACACTGCCACATCATGAAAGTACTCCACCACAGTCAACCAGGGCTACTCTGAAGTTCAGTGTGTCCCAGGACTGCTCCTAAAGGCCTCAACAAGAATATCTGTGAAGTTCACGTTATTGTTAGGAGAAATAAACATGCATGCAACTCACTTAAGCTATATCATTCACTGCAAAAAGTAATCTAGAAATAGGTGAAAGGTTCTTGAATTAAAAGTTCTTTCTTAAATAAGTACATTTACTCCTGATTTGAGTTTCAAGAAATCCTTCCAAGTTAATTTAAACTTAAATTAAGAAAAAAGATCTCATTGCACATGAAATTAGATTTTAAAAAGTAATTTACAAGAAATAAGATTGTTGTTGATGTTTTTAATTAATATACAGTTGTGGTCAAAATAATAGTGTGTTTAAAAACGTTAGTTAAGCACAAAATCTTCATAATAGATTTATTTCGATGCATTGGAAGCATTGCCCATGGTTTTCTAAATCAAAACATGAAGAGAAATGTATAATTTCTTCAAGTACTTTGTAGAACATTTTAAAAAATGAACATTGGGCTGTTCAAAAAAATAGCCGTGTCTGCATTTGTCTTTACAAGCTCAATATGTACTACATAAAAAGAAATTACCCGTAGGATTTAGCTTTCCTGTGAATCAATAAACTAATATTTAGTTGTATGACCACAGTTTATTAGAACTGCTTCATCAGTGTTGCATAGAGTCAACCAACTTCTGGCACCTGTCAACAGGTATTCCAGCCCAACATGCTTTGACAACATTCCACAATTCCTTGGTTTTGTATCAGAAACTGCATTTTTGATGTCACCCCACAGGTTTTCTATGGGATTAAGGTCCGGGAATTGGGCAGGCCACTTCATAAAATTAATTTTCTTGGTCTGGAACAAAGATTTAGCTTACTGGTGTGTTTGGGGTCATTGTCTTGTTGAAACACCCATTTCAAGTGCATTTCCTCTTAATAATAATAATAATAATAATGCATTAGTCTTATATAGCGCTTTTCCAGACGCTCAAAGTCGCTTTACAATTTGGTGCATTATTCATTCATTCCATACTTGGTGATGATAAGCGAGGCAACCAGTCTGCCCACATCAGCCACCACCACCAACCACTCACTCACTCACTACATTCGCTAGGCTTCCTGGTGTTACTGAACGGTCTCCCATCCAAGTACTAACCAGGCCCTACCCTGCTTAGCTTCCAAGGTCTGACGGGCTTGGGCATCGCAAAGGCGGTATGGCTCTTCAACATATGGCAACATGACCTCTTCAAGTATTCTGATGTATCCAAACTAACCCATGATCCCTGGTATTCGATAAATAGGCCCCACACCATAGTTAGAGAAACCTGCCCATATCATGATGCTTGCCCCACTACAGTATGCTTCACTGTCTTCAGAGTGGACTATGGCTTGAATTCAGAGTTTGGGGGTCGTCTGACAAACTGTCTGCCACCCTTGGACCCAAAAAGAGCAATCTTACTTTCATCAGTCCACAAAATGTTTCTCCATTTCTCTTTCGGCCAGATGATGTGTTCTTTTGAATTTTTGTATTCTCTTCAGCACATGTATTTTTTGTAACAGTGCGACTTTGCGGGGGCTTCTTGCAAGTAGATTATCTTCACACAGGCGTCTTCCAACTGTCACAGTACTCACAGGTAACTTCAGACTGTATTTGATCATCCTGGAGCTGATCATTGGCTGAGCCTTTGGAGTTCTGGCTATTGTTCGATCCATTCGAATGGTAGTCTTACATTATTCTACTGAATCTCTGTGTTTTTGCTTTTCATTTTAACGCGTTGGAGATCATTTTAGCAGTTTTAACCCCTCCAATCAACCTTTTAACAAAAGAACACAGTACTTCTGAACAATGTCTTGAACGACTCATTTTTCTTCAGGATTTCAAAGTGAAATGCATGTATAACATGTGCTGACTTCCTAAAATAAGGGCCACCTTATTCAAACCTGTTTTTCCACAGAATGATTGACCTCACCAATTGAACTCCCCACTGCTATTATTTTGAACACACCCCTTTCAATTGAATATTCACTACACAGAAGTAAGAGCATGCATACCATGAATGCTGGGTCTGTCTGTGTTTCTAAAAATCTACTGCACCTACTGGTAAATTGTTGTCCATGTAGTTCTATGATTTATACCAAAAACTGTGAATAATCTGGTTAGTCATGTTGGACTGCTATTATTTTGAATATTACTGTAAGTGTGAAAAACTTTCCCCGTGGACAGATTTCTTGAAATTAGTTCCTCAAATCACGGACAAATTTACTTATTTCAAGAAAATTGTACTTATTTCTAGCTTACTTGTTGGAGTGTTTTGTGTGGCTGCTATTGTGTAACGTGGCTTGCAGAGGAAATCTTCCTTATGCACAGTGTTACGGTACGATTTACACCAGTTAGTTACAGACTTTTCACTCTGCAGAACATGAGAACAGGGTAGATTTTCTAAGTTGCAAAATGTAATAAATGTAACAGATCTAGCCTCCTTGACTTGCTTGGCTTAGCCACACATAATGCAAGTCCTAATCTGCTTCTTCTCCACAGACTATGGAGCTGTTCTCCCAGAGGTGCCCTGGTTGTACCACCCTGAGCCTGCTCCTCCCCACGGCCCTGGGGCCTGACCTTGCCCGCTGCTGGGGGGACATCTCCCATTAAAGCCGCACGTTGTGATAAGGCCATTTCTTTTCCTTCAGCATCCTTTTAATGTCATCCCTGAAATATGAAGTCATTAAGCCATATTAAAACAGTGCTGACAAACTAATTAACAGAAGACATTATACGGGATGGGCTCGATTAATCCGCTTTAATTGCTCTTTTAAATGGGGGCTCCAATTAAAATTAATAAAGATTTACTGGTGATCGCGCCCAACTACACCAAGAAGTATCTGTCTGAAGGGCAGCCTAAAGTCAGCGTCCTGCGTTCTCAAGTTGCTCCTGCCTGGCCCCTGTGCGCCCTCTCTCTGTGAACGTGCCAAAAGCCTGCGTCTACAGGCGTGAGATTAGGCTGGGGGCCCGTCCCTGCGGCCCCGAGGTCTCAGGGCTTTCTTCGGAGCACTTGATCTCTCTATTGTCTTTACTGTGCCCTGTTTAATACGCATGACCTCATTTTACTCCTCATTGCACCACACACACACATCAACATTAAAGCACAACATTTGGCTTTAGAAAGGTTAAAGCAAACATTTTACATATTTTTACTCCAATGAATTAGAATTGTATCACAGTTTGGCTATATTGAAGATTGTGGGTATTTACCAATCAAACCAATGAATAATTAGAAGGGGGGAAAAAGCCTGTCATGCACTTTACGGGACAAGAAATGTTCCCTTGTGGACTTTCTAACATCAAACCAGCTGAGTCAATCTAGAGAAGGGGACGTCTATCTCATCCCCATTCACCGTCAAGGGATAGTTTCAGTGCCCCCAAAATATCCAAAAATAAAGCACTACTTGTGAAATGCAGAAGTTAGAAGTGATCAGTTCTTTATACAATTTTCAGCTGTACCAATATTAATCAAGGGAACTATACTCCACTGTTTTAAAATATCTTTTAGAGCTGTTCAGGATGCTGCAATCTCTCCACACTATTGATTGCCTCTGGTGCCTCTGTCCCAATCAATGGAGCCCTTTTGACCCGTAGCTGGCCCAAGTTTCAATCATCTCATTTTGCTTTAAGTGATGGAGACTTGTCCTATTAGTTTTATAGATATACTGTATTAACTTTATTAAATACTTTGGCTGCGATTGTATCAAAATCACAGTCTGAATGATTAGCAACAATTAGTAAAACGCAAAGACGGCAATTATTTAGGCAGTGTGTATTTTGAAAATGACAAAATAGTACCTCAAGCTCTATGAGGACTTATTATGTGTTGTACTTTAACTGTGTACTTGAGATTACATGCTGTTCTATGTTGTGCAGGTGGGTGGAGTCTCAGCATGTCTTGGATTGGTTACATCACAATAAACAACCACCAGAGGACGCTGTTACTCCAACCATTGGTCCACCAGCGGCTCCGGCGCTACTTGTCCTTATGAAACATCCAGGTTTGTGTGTGAAATGTGAAATGAGTGGATTGCTCAGACGAAGTCATTTTCTGTTAATTTTTACATCTCGTTCCCGTCACCTTTTACTTTCCATTTCATCTTCATTACAAGGCACGATTTGTTCCATAAAATACTTCCTCTTATCTCTGAAAATAATTTCCATCGCTGCGCGGGCGTCAAGGCTCCGAGCGCCCGAGGCTGCGCGCCCACTGAAGGCACTCTCTTTGTTTTCTTTCATTATTATCAGAGGTGACCAAGTCTTGTTCAGAAAATGTCACACAACAAATTAATTTGAGCACCGCACTTTGCTTTTGGACCAGAGGCATTTTAATTGAGTTGAGAATATAAATTAATTTACTGAAGGAGACCGATCTAATTGGAAGGAAATGTGTATGAAAAGATTAGCGAGCGTTATATTGTCTCCGGTCTGGCTCAATGTAGCAATTCAGACTATTGTTTTAATTTCCTTAATGTTATCATTTCTGATGTAATTGGTGCTTGGGTACCTGACAGCTTTTCCAATTAAAATGTTTGGTTTGGGCACTGACTGTTTTATCTCGGTCAGCAACAAGGAGCAGCACTGTGTTCTTTTATAATATTCACTCACCTTGGCCTTCTGTATTAAAGTGGGAGAAATCCTTTCAGAGCTGTAGTGTAAAAGTGTAAAAGTCTACAATGTATGTGCCCTGCATTTATGATCATTAGGAAGCCTTTTACCACGTGTGAGCCTACTGTTGTTGTTACTGTTTCCATGACAGTATTTCTCCCTGAAAGTTGGTAAAGGTACTTAAAGTGCATATGACAGCTTTTAATGCTTTTGACTTATTTAGATGAATAACATCTGTTGTAAGTAAATAATTATCATTTTATTTCAGTGAAGCAGCAATTTAATGCAGAAATGTTGGGTAGAAAAGTTATTTTTATTTGATTTTTAAACTGCTGACAGGAAGTGACATAGATAAAGGTAAAGTTCCAGAGCAGTTTGACTCATCTGCCATTGACTTAACATGGCACGGTTTATACACAGTTTATATTTGTTGTCCTCTATCTATGTCACTTCCTGTCTTTGTCCAATAAGGAAGTGAAACTATAAACATCACAAAAATAATCAAACTAAAAAAAAGCTGGGTAAAAATGTTTAGCAAAATCTTAAATATAATCGTGTTAACTATGGTTTAGCAAAAATTGTGTGTCATATGCACTTTAATGTAAACTCATCCCTGAGATGAATTGGGATGATAGAAATGCGCCGAGGTGGGTAGAGAAGCTAAAATGTTCACTCAAGTGAGAGTAACTTTTAGAAAATTTTACGCAAAAGGAAGTAAAACATAATTACTCATGTAAAAGTAAAAAAGTACCTGAAGTAGTACTGTGAGTAGTGTGTAACTGTGTGAGTGTAAAGGTCTGATTTATGATTCCGTAGTGAGTAGTAACGTATGAGAAACAAAACATGAAATCATATAATAGAAGAATAAAGTACATGAAACACACACTACATCTATTTTATGTGATATGTAAGATTTACTCACTGTGAAATTAGATTTTTTTTGTTACTGAAGTTAGAGGGCAGATACTTCATTATAATTTACTCAGGTAGAAGTAAAAAATACCACATGGTAAAACTACTCTAAGAAGTACAATTACTTCTAAAAGTTACTTAAAAGTGCTTGGAAGTGCTAGTGTTAGGAAAGTTGGAAATGAGATTGAACCACAACTAACAATTCAACATTTCAAGCATAACCTCAGTTTGTAAAACTCAAAGTCAGGTATAGGGCCTTTAATTCCTTTAATTTATAGAGGGACGGTGGCTTTGAGGTTAGAGCTTTTGCCTCATAGAAGTTCCCAAGAGTCTCCAAAATGACCAAAGTGCTTTCCAGTAAAGTCAAACCATATAAAATAAATACAAACCATAATGAAAACAATAACATTTAATGGAAATAGGGAAACTACAAAACAAATTGTCACTTCATAACCAAGTGTTAAACGCCAGTGTGAAAAAAAAAATATTTATGACCCCGAATTTAACCATACACCACCACACACAAGCTCATACATAATAGACAATAACTCCAATACTTTTTCACTTTTTCTAGTCTGGCATTTATTGTTTTGTTATTTTCCATCTGTTTTTACACCAGATGCCCCGCAGTCCCACACATTTCCCATTTAGTTTATCAATCGCTCCGTGTTTTGCCTGTGATCGGGCTCGGAGCTGCGTGGCCTGGAAGAAAGCGTGAATGGGCACCGGTGGAATTTGCTTGTGTGGCACTGGCGCTCGCATGAGGTCACTCTGAGCGTTAGTCATGAGGAGGGAATGCATTGTGGCTGTTTTTAAGACACGGGCCGCTGTCCGCATCCGTGTGGACAGTCCGCACAATGACAGAGGGCCTGAGAGGGCTCGCTGGAATCGGCGGCGAGGGGCAACAATGTGGCAATGTGGATGGCATTGTTTAACAGCAGTGAATAAGAGGGAGCTTATCGGGAGAAAGCACTGAGCACAAAATCAATACTTTGGAACACAAGACACACACTCTTTCCTTTGTCATTCAGAGGTTTAATTGCGATGTCTGTAAACAAAACTGTATGTCTCATCAGAACATTATCAAACTGTATTGTCAAATGGGTCCATTCACGTAGACGCCGATGTGTAATTATAACCAATCGGGCTCTAAAGCAGAACTATATTTTCTTTTATAAAAACATTTGAAATCATTACAAATCAAACACGTAATTGTTCGTTAAGACATGAAAAATAAGCTAAACAATGCACCGCTAATCATGAAAATGAAATGGAAAGATAACCACTAATCAATGAAAAACATGGGCGCTAGGTTAGACTATATTGGCGCGTAAGATGATTTCTCAGTGAATTAGTAGCCTTAAAAATCTCAAAATGTTCATTCTCAACTCTCAGGACCTATTTTTTTTCTTAAATACATAGTTACATTTACAGTGTTACAACATTTCCTAAGTCTTATCCTAGCTTTTACCGGATACGTCGCACAGTGTCCTCCACTATCCACATTCTGCTCAGGCTTAAGAAATTAAAATCAAACGTATGGGGGCGCTCAATGCCAGAAAGTAAAGTCGACTTCACAGGTTAGATCTTGTAAACGTTCCATATTTACATTTTAGTCGCAATATTATCAACCAGGGAAATGCCAAAAAACTCAAATGAACAAAACACAACAGCATTCACTGACAGATTTACAGGCGTTATACAGCTATGGTTTCGTTATCTTACATCCCACGTCGCCAGAAAGCACCATCAGAGCGGATTGACGTGCCACGTTTATAGATAGGAAGACGTCTTGAACTCATCGGGCACCTCGCTGTCCAGTTTGCAGATCACCTTATAGATGGCCTTCTTCCAGGACGGGTCAGAGTCTTTGGATGCGGACACGGCGCTGTAGAACTCTTGGAGGGTGATCTCGGCTACCTCCAGGAATCTGTCCGGCACCTGCGGGGAACAGACGAAAGTGGGAAAAGCAATTAGCAATTCCATAATATGAATCCTTAAAATGATGCTACGGGCCACATGGAGTCAGTTTCTCCAAAAGCAGACAAAGGAGCGTACGGCCAATCTTCAAACGCTGATAAAAGGGAGCGCGTCTCTTTGTTCTCCGCACTATAAATGCATCGATGCAAGCATTAACTTTCAATTAAAGGCTCGCTTTGATTAGCTGCTTCTGTTTTCTCCAACCTGGACTTGAGCAAGCTTTCATTTGGAGAGGTTTTAGGCTACTCACAAATCCTTGGATACACGCAAACAAGTGAGCGTTGCACCTGGTCCCACTGGGAATAAGTCAATATAGTTGTTTAGGTATATACAAAACAATCCAGTGTGGCGTATTTACATGCACGTGTTCATTAACATAAACCAAATCAATCAGACATAATAATGCTGTGATTTATGAACAAAATCGTCAAAGTCAAAACACATCGTATAATCTGGGTAATATGAGTGAAAGTCCTGAACAGACTTGAACTTCACTTTTATCATTGGTTAGGTGTCATCCCTACACACGGACCATTGCATAAGGACTCGGTGCAAGGAATGCTGGGAGAAACCCGCCCTGCCGCACTTGTTTCCCATCCACTGGTGAGTGAGCACAACACAGTTGGTACAAGTTATTTTTCTTTCCCCTCATCTCCCGGCACAAAGGTCCCTGGGAAAGGAATGTCTTGGTCCCAAGGTAAAGAAAACGCTCTGGACCTTTCCCACCGAGCGCGCTTCTCCCTCGCAATCCGCCGCGTCTTTCTCAGCATTCCGCATCAGTAGCAATCTCGGCCCCGCTCAGGCGTGCCGGTCCTCTAATCCGCAGTTGTTTTAGCCGGATTTTGCGGCTTCCTCTTCCCACAGTTTGATAGAGCGTCACTCGGGGATTTAGATAAGGGTGGTGGTGGTAAGGACTGGTCTACTACAGGTGCAGCTAGCTTAAGGGGATGCGTGGCACTATTCGGACACAGAAGCACTGCTTACTGGGCTGAATTAGTACAAAAGTGTGCGGGGTGACTAATAGGTTGTGGTCATGTGACTTCATAACTTTCTAAAAAGCTCACAGATTACTATTGAGGTGGAAGACAGCGCTGTGGTGGAGTTAGCATTTTGACTGCTAAAATGCAGTTTATAGTTAATATGTCTGTAATTACACATGAAACATAAACTGACATAAAGCTGAGTGTCTTCTCAGCCAGCCAAAAATGAATCAATGTAAGGGATTCTTTTTACGATGTAGTATTGGATAGTGGAGCCATTATTCAATCACACAATTACTGGTGAATGATTCTAAGGCCACAAGATTAATATGGCAAGTTTGAGAACCTAATCCCTAACAAAGTATGATATTCGTTCAAACACAGTACATTGCCCACAGAATCGTAAATGCCTCAGCCTTCATGATATCAAAGATGAAAAAACATAACAAAAAGAATATTGTGAACGCAACCTTTAGTGAGACTTACATGGAAGTCGTTAGCTTTGTTGTAGTGCATGTTGAGTGCCCGAAACAGTTCGGAGTCCCTGCTTACGGTGATGTCCTTGACGTCACTGACCCCCTCCACGATGGACTGGCGGGCGAATTTCTCCATCTGGATGTAGTAGAACTCCCTGAAGTTGCTGAACCACTTGATCAGCTGAGACGTGATGCAGCGGTTGAACTGGAGAGAGAGAGAGGGAGAAATGGTTCTGTTGAATTAATAGTGCGAAAAACTGTTTCACGTACCCAAACAGAAGATTTGCGAAGACAGTATTAACCTTTGGCCTCAACAAGCGTAGTAAAAGACCATTTGTTCTGGAGAGTAATTGAAAAAGGTGGTTTAAATTTCAATTTGACATGACTTGAAAATATGAAGAAGAGTTTTCAATTAAATCCAAATGCATGTCTGCTGTTGTCGGCCTCGTACCTGCAGGGCACAGACACCTGATGCTCCGTCACTCACTTTGACATTAATTACTCTGATCTCTTCCCACCAATGTCCCGGGTGAAAAAACATCTGTCGGGGTGCTGTGTGTCTTGACATTAGTCTTGTTATTCTATCTCGTCATCCAGAAAGAAAGGAGAAAAATGCCTAAGGGCTGGGCAGGCATCAAAGACGCTTCTTGTCTGTGGTGTGGCGGGTGAGAGCTGGCGTAAGGACAGAAGGAAGCCTCCCTCTGGTTGACTGGGGCTGATAGAATGGAATCAGACACTGGGATTAGGTTGCTTTTGTGCCTTGCCACTTCCCACCACCGGAGTTTAAGCAAGGAGGAGACGTTACACAGGCAGCCGCCCCAGCATCCTCCCCCCTGACCTCAGGGTCACAGCCGACCGGGACTGGGCCCGCACAGGCTCCGAATCAGGACAGAGCAGGCAAATGTACAAATGTTTTAAAATAAACATTCGTATGGTGCCTTTATAAGGCACTCATTGAAATACTTTGAAATAAATCATTTAAAATTAAGAGTGTTATTGGGGGACATGACATAAGTTTAGTTCTGTTTTAACATTTTCAAAATTTTAATTTCAAAAAAAGCACTTTCAGGTCTCGGGGTTGCTGGTACTCAGGAGACGTTGTGTTTTGTGATATTGATGTTTGAATGATCACACCTGTCATAGGCAACTAAGGCAAGAGTTTTTGTAATGTGATGGGAGGGATCAGTCACTTCCAATATTGTTTGCCTAAATATTTTACAAAAAATGACCTTTGGCAACATAAAAAACATAGTCCTTGGTTATTTGGTCAAGAAAATACTGTAAGTATGAATAATAGGTGCAACGGACATGTCCAAATATGGACAAAACTAATTAACTTTAGTCTTAAGTGAACAGGGCGTATGATCAAATATGGTGCCTGCCTTTTTCATGCCTTAATATCACTTATTTCACTACGTCCTCCAAAACCAACACATATATCATCACTTAGCACAATTATTCACCAATAAAATATTTGAGTTTCATCAACTTACCATGGTTAGTTTCCAAATTATATAAAGAAATCTATCATGAATTTAGTCAGTCTATAAAGGGTTAAAGCTACTACTTAACTATGTCAGGGAGAATAAGCGAAAACGTCAGCACAACACCCCAAATGGTCATGAGTAATGAATAATTTACAGTGGTCTTCTTGACCTCTTGCTGAATATTAGACCAACTATACTGTAACACATTTATTCAAATTCAATTCAAGTGAAACTAACTAGAATCTCACTTGTGCTGAACAAGTTAGCAAAACAACCAAACAAGGCAGGAGCCGACGTATTGTTGGAAGAGGTCACAAGCACACAGAAGCAAACAGGACAAACTCACAAAGGGACATAACAGAGTGGCACAGAGAAGCCAAAGGAGGCCTGCCGCGAGGCCAAAGCCACAGGATGTTGTGTTTAGTCCCCCCCGCCTGCTCACTCACTGCTGCAGCGTCTCTAATACCGACCCTGTGTTGACACTCAATAGCAATGCCGCTCCTACAGAGTCCTTTGTCAGTCCATTTGCTGACTGGAGTGGCCTTTTTACAGAGAGAATGCCCGTGTATCTCCCTCTGCCCCCAGGACATACTAGCAGCTCAGCGCCTTTGTTATTTAAGCCCTCTGCCTCTTTGTCTCTCCTCCGACGCACTGCTGAATATCTCTGTCCCAAACACATTCGGACAAGTCGCCACACCGGTTAAAAATGATGTTGATGAGTGAAAATTACCTTTACGTCGGGGAAGTACGTTTTGAGCACGTTGGAGCTGGGGTAGCGGGTGTAGAAGAACATGAGCTTGGCCTTCTTCAGATGGCTGGGCGTGAGACCCTCCTGGATGTTCACTTTAAGGTTAAGGCCAAATACAATTTACACGCAGGCGACACACACAGCGCCAAGTGATAGCGGCGCGGAGTATTCGGTTCCCTAATCTGCGGCTAAATTCAATTTGTCTAAAGAACAGCTCGGCATTAAGCGCAGAGTCAATAATGGCCTTAACATGTGTTTATTGGCAAAACAGAATTACTAAACGCGATTAGGGATTTTTAATTAGACAGCAGAGCACTTCATGTCTGGCAGTTACGACAGTTTGTTTGGAAACGTTTCTAAAAGGAAGAGCTGATTTGAGACATAATTAGGTTGATTTAAAGACTGCATATGCTGCTTTGTGTAGGCTTCCCGAAAGCCACAGGGACATGAATAAAAACTTTACTATTGGCTCTATACGATATATATGATGGTGAACATTATTGTCAATACCTTGTCCTTCCTGTCAATTAAAAATGTATTGAATTCTGCCTCGAGTCTTTGCCTTTGGTCCTGAAGATGGACAGGAGCAGAGCCTCTGTAGTCAGTGCCTTAGGTCATAATATTTTCTTATTGGGTCACTCCACCATACATTTATTGGGAAATCTATACCTTTGAAATTGGGAAGGTGGGATTAAAGATTGATGCGCTGTTGTTCAAAGTGAAGCACTGTGAAGATAAAGCTAAGACAGGTCACTTTAAATTAATCGGAAAAAATCCATCTGAAAAAAATCTATTCATGTTAAGGGAAGCATTTGTAAATGTTTGTTTGAAAATATGAATTTAGAGATATATTTTAGAAGATTTAAAAGTTAGACCCGATTATTTCCATATGAATTGCAGCATATCCCGTATTTTGTCTTTGAGTTTCCTTTAGGAAATAGCAGTTATCTTATCCCCACCTGTATCCATTGTGACAGTGGGACACTAATGCGGAAGACAAGAGCTCAAGTGTTGTGCTGGGGAGGCACTTGTGGTTTGCAGCAGCACTCTGATGTGACCTTTTAGATGCACCACTATCACTCTGATGATAGAGAAAAAGATCCTGCACCTTTTCAAGTCCGAAAAAACACGCTTCCTGAAACACAAACCCATGCTTTCTCTGCCTTTGAAAAATTGGCTTTTGTTCCTGGCAATTCTTATCAAAGCCTTGTATTCCTTTTTATTTGTCTTTTTCTAGACTTAAAGTCATTACTCGGCTCAGATTAAAGAAGATGCTATAATTTTCTGTGGGGTTAGGCAGATCAAAGAAAAAATTCTCCTTGAAGTTTGTTACTGGAACTGCCCGCGCTGCGCTGAACCTCAACTAGCCATTGTTCAAATGGATGTAGAGAGCTGCTGTAAAAAATCAAAAGGTAAATGTTTTATGTTGTCAAGAGCTATAACATAACTAAGCAGTAAGACTCTGATTTTAGGAAAAAATGCACTATCCCATAACTATTTTCAGCAAAGAGGGGGCAATAATGTTTGTTTTTATAGTGGACTTGTGCTTCTTGGACGGAAATTTAGCTATCACCCCTAGAAAACTAGTTTAAATAAATATCCTTCAATTATTATTATATAGTAATAATCTCGTTTAATTTGGACATTTTTCCCTTTTAAATAATGGATTGATTTAATGTAACATACTGTACAGTTTTCTTTCTTTTTTTGTCATATAGACCTGCTCTGTCCTGTCAGCCTTATTAGTAATATGAATGTTCATATGATTTGTGAAAGAAAAAAAGTCTCTCTGCTTACTAAATTGTAAAATAATAATTATGCAAATTATAGAAGTAAAAGGATATATTGAGCGACATGTACGGGTTGCGTTCAGCCATGCCCTCTCCACACTCCAGCTTGACATGAGGCAGACACAGATTGTCCATAACGACGGGGCCAAGGGCAGAGGGGCGCGGGTGATGCCCCAGGTGGCCCGACGTCACCTTGGACCTCATAGCGATGGCGTCCCAGGGCAGGTCCACCGTGTCCGGCGAGCTCCTGTCCATCGCCGCGGCGGCGGGCATGCAAGGCAGGAAGTTAGAATGCGGCCCGTACTTGAGGAGGTGCTCCAGGATCTGGCTGTCGTGCAACGGGGCACTGTAGTTGAACTGGAAAGGCGTCTGGTGCAGAGGGAAGGGCCTTTTCACCGACGGGGTGCTGATGGGGGTCAGAACGGGCTTACGCACCACCAGCGACAGCGCCTCGGTTTGATCTTGCGGGCTGTGGGACTCCTCATAGTACTCTAAGGAGCGCGTTTTGATCGGTGTCTCATCATCTTGGGGTTGCTCCTGAGCGGCCTTTCTGTCCGCGTTGATCTCTGGAGAGGGGCACATGCGCTGAGGTGGGGAAGTGTCCAGCCCCGTAGGTGGCAGCTTCCTAAAAACCCGATCAACGCACTCGCTCACGGCCCGGGTCAGCTCGTGCTTCAGTGTGTCCTCCAGGCTTTCCCGTTGGTGCACCATGTAGCCTACTTTAGCCCTGTCTTTGCACTCTGCGGCCACTCTGGTGTTCTTCCTGTCAAAATCTTCTTCCGAGCTGACGTACCTCGACTCTGTGCTCTCATCTAACGCGTCATCTCCATCGTCATTCTCTGGATCTTCTTGGTGATAGACCTGTAGAAACTTCTCCTGCAGTTGCCGTAGGAGCCGCTGCATGCTGTGGAGTTGCTCTTTCAGCCGGTGGCACTCCTCATCTTTGCTGCTGTTGTCACTTCCTGGTTTTCGACTAGCCCCCACGTTATGCTCCTGATGCTGTGGCAGTCGTTGCTTGCGTTTGTTCTCCCTAAAGGTGTCCCTAGCCTCCCTCGCCTCTCTCATCTCCATCTCTGACTTCTCACCGTCACCGTGCACCCGGCTGGTTGGAGATCCAGCCATGACGCGGATGATGTTCTCCACTCGCGCTCTCTTTGCCTGCAAATAAATATGTTTTGATATTAACCATGTCTCTGTATAAGTTGTAAGTATATTTGAAGGATAAGCCTGAAGGAACAATGTATTTTTTTTGCCTCACACAGGAGGTATTATTGTGTCCTGGAAATGATATTGTAGATGTGGTCCGCTCATCAGTGATTGAACAAATTATATTTTATGCTGCTTTTAATTAATAAGAACAAAGCTACTACTTGCACACCTACTGTTATCTATATAAAATCCAAGCTGTCAGTTTATTTTAAATTAACTGCATTGAAATGTTTAATAATATTAGGAATAGAAAGAACAAGCACTGGGATAAAGATACTCAATACTCTCAACAGATGTGTCCAAAGTGAGGGAGAGATGTGTATGCTGTCCATTTCATAAAAATAAAATGCTCTGTAAAAGGTTATACAAGATAAACTTTTTTTTTTATTGAACAATTACAGAACTTAAATATTGGTTGTAATTAAGTGGAAATGGAGAATTAAACAAATCTTATTTTATTATTGTAAATATTTGTATACAGTTTCTGGGCCCCTGTTGATCAAGAGCTTTGTCAATCATCCTAAACTTTCTCACCCCAGCGATGCCCCTGAATTTAAATTATTAACTTATGTGTGATTAATATGCTTTAGAAGATTTGATTCAATAAATTTGGCAATATTTTTAAACAGTCTAAAGAAAATGAACAATTTCACACTTTTTTCACTCTTCATTTTTATGAAAATGGTGACACAGATTTTTGTTTTAATTATGTATGTGTAAATGTCCTCACAATAACAGTGACATTATAACCTGACATTGGGACATCCCTACCTGCAGGTGATCACTGACTGGGTGCTCCCCAGTGGACACGTTGGGGAAACTGCCTCCATCACGCTGTCCTTAGAAGAGACACTACTGCGGTCCTCCTGTCCGGAGTCAGCGCTGCATAGGTAGAAGTGTCCCTCGTCCACAGCTCTCTTGCCGGGGAGGGACTTGCGCAGGAGCTGGGAGATGATGGAGCTGCTGGAGTATGGAGAGGAGGAGAGGGGCTCATCATAGGCATTTCTCCTGAAGCAGGGCAACATTACTTCAGGCTTATCCTCGTCCAGACAGCCCTCACCGGAGCCGTGCATGGTCTGATCAGGAAGACTGAGGTTCATGCTCTCTCGATACGCAGCTGTAAGTTCGCACGGCAGAACAGAAAACAATCTGGAATACATTTGAAACAGGGTTTAGGAGATTTTTAACAGCACATTAAGCATAATACAATTCCCAGTAACAATAAAATAGACTTACTTACTTCTAAATTATAGAATTCAGAATAACACGCCTACAGATAGTACTTTGTAGTAGTAATAAATAATTTCTACAGTTGCAAAAATAAATACTTAAACATCAATTGGTTACTTTTCAACCTTGAAGTTTAAAATTCAGTTTTAGATCATGTTTGAAATAACGACTCAAATCCTTGTTACAGAATGAATTAAAGATAAGGCAATGCATAGCAATCACACATCATATTCCAATCTTTCAACAAAAGGTTTCAACAGTCAAAATCTGGCCAAAATTTCTATTGATTTTGCCTGTTACAAATAAAACAAACAATTTATACAATACAGGAAAAAAAAACATATCATGGTAGTATTACTTTTTACACAATGTAAATGTATGTATGTAACCGATATTTATTTATGTATCTCTTAGATTTTCTCCTTGAAAAACTGAACTAATAGCATCTAATTTCTGAGTTTGATTTTAATGTTGTTATTTTGGGTCATGTAACAGAATAGTAATGATTATTGTTATAAATTGTTGGTAATATTTTATGCAAATCATAATTTTTATTCTGTGCCTCAAAGGTTTGTTGTATAATTTTTCCAAAAAATAATAATCAAACTTTTCTTTTTAATTTATTCAACATATTGGATGAACTAAGGAAATTAAGATGGATTTCATTCGAGATGGAAGTTGTTTATGACACTTAAATTATAAAATAGCTTTACTAAATTAAATATAGGCTAAATTAAACTAATAAACTGAGGAAGCATGAACACAGACAAATGAAATGATCTACCCCTAGTAGACATGCACTTGTCACACTAGTCTGGGGCACAAATGTATATCGCTAGAGAGTGGGACTTACCTGTTGCGCTGGGATGAGCAGTGAGGTACTGGCCTACACTTTGAGCTGGACAGTGAGTGAAGAGCAGCGGTGCACCATCAAAGGGAGTGGAGGCGTGGTCATGCAAAACAAACGTGGTCTGTACCTCAAATGTCAAAACCAATGCATTTGAAATGGGCCTTTGATAACTCTCACATTGTAAACATCTAAATTGTGTGTAATTAATTATTATCACATTCTCAAGCAACATGTGGGCTCATTACCTTAAATGTACTCATAATTATGGTATTAACATATAGAGCTAAAAAAGGTTTTCTGGGGTGTATACTCAAACTGCAAAAATATTTAGCTTGCATGTATTTCGTTAAGTTTTTGTTGAAATTTATGAGGTTAGCGTGAGCCCAGTGGAGGAGACGCTCCGGAGCGGCTCACCCCTACAGTCCCAGCACTTGGTTTATCCCGGGACACGCCGCTTCCTCGCCTCTCGCCCGTAGCTGTGACCGGAGTTCCCTTCCGCTCACCGGCTGCTGTCAACAGCCACCATGCTATCTCATTCCCGATGTCTTACCAGGAATTTGGGACGATCCCTCTCCGTTATCCGCCAGGTAGGCAACTACAGACATGGTACATTGCTGCTGCCTGTTACGCCAAGCCTTTGGGCCGCACGCTTGTCCAGGGAAGTGTCTTTGGGAGCTAGCATTAGCATTAGCATTGGCTGCTGTACAGTAGGCCAAAGACGGGCCGTAACATTGGGAGCCAAGGACAGTATGACACTTCACTCCTTTAGATCTTTGTGACGTCTGTTTTCAAATATAATAGCACACTAAAATGCTATCTTAAAGTGGGTTAAACAAATATTATATTCCGTAACATACGATCGGCTAGGTTGTTACGAACTATCCTAATTATATGCATTATGAAGTTAGCTAGCATCAACATGCTAACTAAATAATGACATGTTACAAACTAAGAGTTTAGAAAGAACAGATGCACTTGGGCGGGTAATGTTGTTATCATATAAATACAAAGAAGACAACTCTTATTTTCATCCCTTTTTTGTAAACGCTGATTACAATTTAAATGCTTGAAATGTTGTTGCAAGAGTCTCATTACATGGGACATTTTTTCTGGTTATTGATGATGTCAAAGGTTAGAGGTTGAGGTTGTGTAATCTGCCATAATGGATTTAATGTAAACCTAACATGATGCTTTTGTTGTGACAGGGAAATAATGTGTTAGCCCGGCAAGCTACTGCAGGTATGTGGTTTGTCCGCATGTCTGTCATTGAACATCTGATCTAATCCATGCTATGTATCATTTTCTCCTCTTTTTTACTTGCAGCCCTATCGACTTGTAATGGTGCCATTTACAACAGAAGTCTGTAAGTTCACAAAATAACACTTTATGAACATTATTATTGCCATGCATTTTGTTATTTATTTGTACTGTTAAGTAATGTAAATGAATAATGTGAAAAATCCTTCTGTAATGTTGATAATGCCATCACTGATTAAAGTGCTAATGGTGCCCTCAATTGATCCTTTTTTTAAATCAGAAATTCACAGCCTAGGTCCAGTGTCTTCCATATCCAGTACTTTAGGACATCTGCAGCCTACAGTATGTTTAAAGCATAATTTTAAGCATCATTATTGAAAATTCCTATGGCACAGAAAACATGAGTTTCGTCCTGTCTTCCTTTAGGAGATGAAGTTGTCACAGTTAAGACCCCTGCATTTGCAGAATCTGTCACAGAAGGGGACGTAAGGTGGGAGAAGGGTAAGTGCCACTTTATAATGTAGGTGAAGAATGGTTTTACTGACGCTGAAGCAAATGTTTCTCTTCATAGCTGTTGGGGACACCGTGTCGGAGGATGAAGTGGTGTGTGAAATTGAGACAGATAAGGTGAATAACTTACAGCTTTTACAGCTTCCTGTTTTTTCAACATAGTTTAAGGTACATTTTTTATTCTTGTCTGCAGACATCTGTCCAAGTCCCCTCCCCTGCATCTGGAGTGATCGAGGAGCTTTTGGTTCCTGATGGAGGCAAAGTTGAAGGAGGCACCCCACTCTTCAAGCTTAGAAAAGGAGGTGAGTATTCATAATAGTTTTAAGTAAAATCCTGTCATTCTTGGCATTGCCCTTTTGAAATAAAACTGTAATATTTCATTCCATATCCATAGCTGGTGCTCCTAAAGCTGCTGAGGCTCCTGTAGCTGAAGCCCCTGCTGCAGCTGCCCCTCCACCTCCTACCCCTGCTCCGCCCCCATCCCAGCCCTCCGCGGTGGGCCCCATTCCCACCACAATGCCCCCTGTGCCACCTGTGCCCGCACATGCTATGGACACCAAACCAGGTTAGTCGACTTGAGACAGACGGTCAGTGTCATGTGAGAAGTCTTCAGCGTGACAGCTGTACTCTTACTTTACATTACTTGATTTAATCTTTGGAGTTTCTCAGGAGTCTCAGCAGAGCTTCTAGACCTTACTTGTAAATCTTCATTACAGTTTCGGCCATCAAACCCACTCCGGCTCCAGCTGCACCTGTGGCTCAAACAGAAGGAGCGCCTAAGGGGGCCAGGACAGAGAGCAGGGTGGGTGCTGTTCTTATTGGTTATTAATATTTATTGCATCAAAACTAAATCTGTATTTTGGTGTTATGTATATTAGGTCAAGATGAACCGCATGAGACTGAGAATTGCCCAGAGACTGAAAGAAGCCCAAAACACCTGTGCGATGTTAACTACTTTTAATGAGGTTGATATGAGGTAGGAAATTCAGAATTAGCTAGCCCACATTATTAGGTTTCTATGTGCTGCATTATTGACGCTGCTAGAAAAAGTTTTGCATATGACAAAGTGTTTGTTCTTTTACAGTAAAGATTAAGTTTATGATGTGTTAAAAGCCTTAACAAGACAGCTCAAATGGTTGCAGAAGATGATTGTTATAGATCGAATCTGCCAAATAGGAAAAGCTTTTTGAAAACTGATACCCTTTTAAACACAGGAATGTAAATATTTGGTCATAATTCCATCTAAAACCAAGACAAGAATGGTTAAAACAGGTTTTATTAATTTACAAGGAAATGTTGTTGTCTGCACTTGCCCTCAGCACTAAAGAGGACACTTTGAGGATTTCTTTTCCCCGCAAATGTACGGTGTCAGCTTTCCGCTATTCAGGGTTTCTATGTGTCCTAATTGGATTGACATTGACGGTCTGGAGGAAGACTTCCCAGGCCAGGGCTCATCAGGAGCTGAAGGAGCTAGTCAGAGCAGAGGGCCCGCAGAGACCTGTGTGCTGAGTGCTGGAGCTGCCTCTACCGATATGGGCTTTTATGACAGCCCAATAAGATTTACAGGCTCTAGAAAGTGAAGATTTTTATCGCTTCTTCTCTCCTTTCTCGGAGAGTCTGTGTCTTGGGAGGGGCTAATTGTGTTAGCAAAGAAACCCTAGAGCTTCAACAGTGTTACAGACAGGAAAACAAACAATTAAAAACTGAGATACAACAGAAAAATGGGTAATGATAAAATGATTAGCGGCCCAATTGCAATGGCCTAATTTGCGATTATATGCTGCTACAGTGTAATAGCTATGAAAACAATAACGGCTAGCCATGACAAATAAAAAATGTTTTCTTTCTCCACAGTAACATCTCAGAAATGAGGAAGAATTATAAAGACGCTTTTCTCAAAAAGCACAACATCAAACTGGGCTTCATGTCTGCGTTTGTGAAGGCTGCTGCCTATGCCCTTTCTGACCAGCCTGCTGTCAATGCCGGTACATATCTAAACTTAAAAGGCAGTGAAAGCTCACTTTCTGTGGGAGCCATGTCTGTGTCTTTGCACGAGATGGTATCAAGTAGCTATAAAAGGATATGTGGTAAAGAAAGACATATGTCATTTAAAAACCTCAAACCCATGCCACCCTCTGTACCAGCTTCCCATCAACCTGCCCTATTTATTTCCAACCACAAAAGGAGGTTTTCTGTATTAAAGAGTCTAAAGCTGCCTGTGGCTTTCACACCATTTTATTTGCATGTGACTCCAGAAGTTGAGGCAAGCTTTGCTCTATTTACTGTAATTCAATCATAATCAGTGCATATCAATATGTTTGTTTTTTCCCAGTTATTGATGACACAACCAAAGAGATTGTGTACAGGGACTATGTGGACATCAGTGTGGCAGTGGCAACACCAAAGGTAAAACATTGGATTTGTAAAATTTTAATCTAGTACGATTTGCTTTAAATACCTTTCTATCTTAGGGTCTGGTGGTTCCTGTTATTCGAAGTGTTGAAGGAATGAACTTTGCTGATATAGAAAAGGCCATCAATTTATTGGGAGAAAAGGTAACAGTTTAAATTTGGTTTGAAATTTGTAAAATGTTAAAAAAATAATTGCTTTATTATACAAAATTCATTGTTTTTCTGTATTTCAGGCACGTAAAAATGAGCTTGCTGTTGAAGATATGGATGGGGGAACTTTCACCATTAGCAATGGTGGTGTGTTTGGATCAATGTTTGGCACACCTATTATCAACCCACCGCAGTCTGCCATTTTGGGCATGCATGGCATCTTTGACAGGCCAGTAGCTGTTGGTGGCAAGGTGAATTTGTTTAACATTAACTGTAAGAAAGGATGAATTATCCTGTTTGAGAAAATAACCTCGTGGTCCTGTGGTTTAGGTGGAGATCCGTCCCATGATGTACGTCGCCCTGACATATGACCATCGCCTCGTTGATGGACGAGAGGCTGTCACCTTCCTACGCAAGATCAAGTCTGTAGTGGAAGACCCGAGGGTGCTGCTTCTTGATATGTAAAACTGAAACCAAACAACACCATGACCACAGCCAAACTCACCCAGTGAACTTTATTGAAACTGCAGCTGTAAGAAGCCACTAGAAAGGGATACTAGGAAACTGTTGGGATGTGATGTGCAATGGCTTTTCATTTTGAATTCATTAAGACTTGCAGGGATAGCAGTGCTCTGTTAGGGTCTGGTGGTTAATTGGTGCTGGTCTTAAGATCAAAGTTATTAGTTATACACCTATGTTTTCTATGTAATTTTCAGGCTGTCAGTTTATATTAAAGTGACTGGCAAACGTAACCACATTGTAATTTTTAATTACATTTGGAATGAAAAGAACAAGCACTGGCCTACAGATGCACTATGTTTCAAAGGTTGTGTCTAAAGTTGAGATGTTTATGCCATCCATTTCATGACAATGAAATGCTGTGTAAAAGATTATTTAAAAAAACTTTTAAAAAATAAAATTTGCATTATAGAACTGGAATATTGGTTGTGATTGATTCGACAATACCTCTTTGCTGTAATGTGTATGAATATTGGTCTCTATAAATTACACCGTATAAGTAAGAAGAAAGTCAAAGGAAGTGTTTCATATCTTGCTTTAATCTTGCTTTAAATAAGCACAAAATGACAAGTCTTTTGTATGCACTCCATTTGAAAGAGGTCTGTTTAGTTTCATAAAAATAGCTGCCCTTCCTTCTAGCAGCTCAAAGCCTTCCAGGAGATGGCGCTGAAGAACGGATGACACTTGATGTCACTTACACCTCCACCTCCCGAACCGAGACGATACCCGGCATCGTGCTGGAGCAGCTGCAAAGACAAAACATGGATTGGTAACATTGTATAATGTTATTGCTCAATGCACAATACCATTTATTGTACTGTAGGTAAGGTCTGACTGAATGCTGACCTCCGTGAGCAGAGAGGCTGCCGCGGCGCTCAGGTGGTCTGGGATCAGCAGCTGAGTGTGAGCGTGGATTCCCGCAGGATGCAGCTGCCACAGAGGCTGCACGACAGTGAGTAGCAGTGTGTAACGTGCATGTAACACTCAACAAATAACTCTGGCTTTAAGGTTGAAATGACAGCGTAACCTCACCATTCCTGTTAGGAGCTCAAACAGCAAAGCCCCAAGACTCCACCAATCACAGGCCTCTGTCACTCTTGATACGCCTCCGATTTCTGTAAACAATAAGCCATGTACAAGGCCAAAATTGATCATTACTTGGATTTATGGTTAAGTCAATGTACAACCACTAGAGGGCATCAAAAACCAAAGATCTTTACCCGGTGCACAGTACATCTGCTCCATGGCTGTGGAGCAAATTTCTGTCTGGACTTCACTCCACTGGCCAAAAAAGGTCAGGCATACTTTGCCTGTGAAAACATTACCAGATTGTTTGCAGATTTAAGAATGACCATATCAAACATGGCTACCACTTCCACTCTATGGGTCTAGTTAAAAAAAAAAAAAAAAGGAAGGAAAACGGCCTTGATCTTACACATTTTCATTACTAATTCAATCTTTTTTTTCTTTTCTGATTCATTCATTGGACTACACATGTCAACTGTATATGATTTTTGTATTCCTCCATTTTCTTTCACATGTTGCTTTTGGCCTTACCATTCCCAGTGAGAAGAAGGTTTCTGGGATTGAGGTCTTTACAGATGATGCCCTGCTCGTGCAAACTCTCCAGGGCCAGCAGGATCTGTGCCCCCCACACCCGCACCTCCGCCTCTGGAAGCCCCCAACACTGCGCCGCTTTCTCCTGCTTGGACGTCTCGTCTTGCATCCGTGGCAAATGACACCATCCGTCCACCTCAATGATCTGGTCCCCTGCTTGTCCATCTGAGCTGTCTGACTTCAGAGCCTCTCTTTTCTTCTGCTGCGTATTCCCAAACCAAGACCAGCCTGAGACGGGTGCTCCCTTGGCCTCCTCAGCACTTGATTTCTTTACATCCCCCCTTTCAGTCACATGCAAGACGGGACCATCTGTACCGCTCAAGCTATTGCAGAAAGAGGCAGAAGTCCAGGAGGTATCTAGGGTGATTTTGGAATCCGTATATTCCCCAAATACTGCACGGTCCGTACTCCTGACCACCACCATCCCATTCCTTTCCTCAGAGATGGGACTATTCCTTTCATTGCTGTGTTGTTCTGCTGTGTTGTCACCTAAAAAGGATCCTTGTTGTTGGGAACTGCTGGTATCCCACGCCGCTTTGCCGTGAATTTGTGTTTGGCAGTGGAGTGGGAGGTACAAAATTGCCGGGGTATTCTCACCGTTTCCTGATTTGGGAGAAGAATTCAGATTCAGCCCTAAAGCACCGTCAGCCACTGCGTAAAGATTAGTCCTCTCGCAATTCTTTTCCGTTGCTTTCCACGCCATTTCGAAATCCGAACTGCACTCCACGAGACCTGTCCCGGTCTTTTTCTTATTGAGTCCTGACATGACATCAAGAGCCTGGCTGACCCGTGCGCAGGACAGAGGAAGAGCGAGCTTTTCCCGAGTTTCTGCCGAGTGCAAACACAGACTGGGGGCTGGTGGATGGATGTGGGCGCCGAGCTGCGTCTTGGGGGGCCCGGAATGTAAGGACAAGTGTTCGAGGTTAGTGAAAAACGAGGAGCGCGTGTTCTGCAAGCAGCCCGTCTCCTCGATGTAAGAGTGGGTCCGGCAGCTGTCCACCCGGCGCATGAAATCCACCTCTGTGCCGTCGTAGTTGGGTGCGCGCGATGTCCTCTCCTGCCCCCCGCTGTGATCGTGCTGGTAGTCGGTGGCGATCGCTGGGGAGGTGTGACTGGCCTTCATCTTGCCGTGGTGTTGCCCTGGAAAGGTGCAGTCGGGGTGCTCCTTGGCCTTCTCGTTGCGAAGCTTGTGCAGCTTTGAGAAGAGCCTCCCACCTGAAATAACATCCAATATGCAGTATTATTTAAAATAGGAGGAGAACAAAACATGGCAAACAGAATATGGGGGACTTTTATTGCAGCCAGCCATGTAGAGCATTTTGTGAATGAAGTGTCTTGCTCAGGTTTCGTCCCAAACTGACTGTAAACTCTCATTATTCCCACATTCTTATTGTAACATACCAAGCGTTTCTTGGGAACACTTCTCACCTTTGATGTGCTCCAGGTGCAGGTACACAGCATCCTCACTGACATAGTATCTCAGCAGCTTCACCATGTACGGGACGCCCTGAGGAATGATGGTCGACTGGTCTCTGCTCTCCCAGCTCGACTTCACTAAACTCTGCAGATATGCGCAGAGGCAACTCAGTGTCACTGTGTGTCTATCCCATCACTTTCTCATGCCTACAGCCTTGAAAAAATCTCTGCACTATTTTACATATATTACAATATTACAACTACAATATCAGCATTTCAAATCATTATCATCATCCCTTTGACTGACCTTTACCACAAACGTCTCCTTATTCACCATACTTTGCACAACCAGGACCTTTGGATAAGAAAGATAACATTATTCAATAGAAGTAGAGCTACTAATAAGCATGTTTTTGGGTACAATCCACACCTTATCCGACACTCCAACCACCTTACACATTTCCAGATCCTCCACCGGCGAGCTCAAGTGTCTGATAGGGCGGAATCTCAGGCTGCTGTAGCCCTATGTACAAAAAAAAAGAAGAAAGAAAAAAAAACTCTATAAAGATTGATCCCTCTTTTAATTTTAATTCATACTTTATTTATTCATAGACTTCTCTTACCCCCAAATGTGCGCTTCCCTTCCCGAGGTTGTCTTGCAGATGCGTTATGAAGATTTCCTCAGCTCTTTTCAAGTATTGCGTGGTCTTTCGCTTCACGGCCTCCCGGCGCTCTTTGTTTGGATCCACTGTGAGACAGAGCAGTCCAGTATTTACAAAGAAACGGCACCCCTTCTCCTTTGTGCGTCTTGTTCAAACACTTCAGTCTAGACTAACTTGATTGGACAGACCGACAGTGAGGAACGTTGAGTCATCAAAAAATGATGTGTGAACTTTGGTTTGAAACTTCCCTGTTTAGTTCTTATTTTGGTGCACACGTCAGAGTCACATGGTGATTGTGTACTGTTTGTAATCTCCCATTGCTTTTCCACTCATCTAAATGCAATGAAAAATATTCCACAGGATAGGAATGTACAAAACATCACACACTCATTGTAAAAGCTGACATCAGGGATTTTAATCACACTAAAGGAGCCTCTACATTTACCCATGGTTTAGAAATGATTGGCTCTTTTTAGTATATTTTGAATAAATGTAATTTGGTGGCGAGTGAACGAAATAAGTAATTTAACCCTATAATTATTCATATTCTTTGCCCCGTATATCTTCCCCCCCATTCTAGATTATTGAACACTCATCATTATGCACATTCTGTTCACTTACACTGGACTCCATTCAGCAGCAGATCCACTCCGTTCTTATAGTAGCTGAAAGCTGCCTCGTAGTCTTCGCTGACCTCGCTGTCCAGGGCCATGCGGATCTGCTTGGCCGCCTCCACCAGGTAATCCCTCTTTGCCATCGCTGCCTTGAATTGGACCAAACCAGGTCCTGCTAGTAGGGAATAGTGGAGGTTTGACATCCAGTTAGGGATAAAGGCTAAATGAATAAAATGATTTTGTAGTACTGTTCCTCACCTTTTGTATGTTGTTAGTATCAACAATGCGGCTCATGTCTTTTTGTTGATTCCAGGGTCAGTGGATGGCTGCACTTGACCGGAAGACTCCTCTCATAGAGGCAAGGCATCTTTACCTGAGAAGCAAAGAGGTAACAAACTGACCAGAGCGGTGGAAGAACAGTGTTGCCCCTGTTTGGATGACACACGAGTGAACGGGGAGGCTCACCTTTGGTAACGCATTAACACATAGGGCTATATACTCTAACTATCGAAATATGTGCTGTATACTCGACATCACAAAGCAGACTGAGACATCCAAGCTAATTTCATATCCCGCCTCTGCTTGTCAATCTGCCGTTACTTCCAGATGTACAGTATATACTTATACACACACAGTACATGTGCAGTTTGCAGTGCATCTTTCTCAGCTCTTGGACTCTGCTTTTTAATAGCCTTGCGTGTCTTCTCCCCGCCTCCCTTTAGCGTATGCAAGACACAAACATCACACACACTGAAGTGGGACCAGCCATGGTGGCGACATCCTTAAGGAGTGTTATGAAACACAGAGCCACCACAGTATCCCCTTTAATGGAGCATCTCCCCAGTGCACAGTAAGAGCATTTAGAAAACACAACTTAGCGAACAGATATAAAGAGATATATACAGATAAAGTACCTGATGTGGGGCCAGCATGTCCTCCACCCAGCATCAGCAACACACTCACTCCGCATCCCAGAGACAGGAAGGGGCGGGGGTCAGCTCAGTCCAGGGCTCCCATTGGCTGAGCGTGATGTCACTCCAGGGTAGCACTTAACACAAGGCAGCCACTTCCCCCTCTCATCCCTGATCCTCACAGATGCTGCCCCACTTAAAGAGACAGTGCTGTTTTTCTGCAGCTCCTGGAGATTCATTTACTGAACAGAACCGTTTCACCCCATTGACATTACGATTTTACTTGTTATTGATGATGATGTGAACAGGTGAATAGAAAAGAGTGAACTGCATACACATGGCGGTGTTGCAGCTCAGTCCCAAACAGAGACAGCTCCTACATCAGCACAAAGGGGCCTGCCAACCCTGAGGGAAAGCCAGCTGACAGAGGAGCGCAGCAGGAAGTGAGGAGGGGCGGAGGAGGGGGGAGAGTAACATTATCCAAAAAGCACTTGGAGTTGACAGCTAGAGAAAATGTATATAAAAATAAATGTAAAACATCCTGTTATAATATACACCACGTTTACATTTTTGTGTAAAAAAAATAGAAAGATAATTACAGAGGTGAGCACATTATTTCAGAATTGTAACATTACTTACTTTACTTTACTTTATTTATTGTACTGTACTCTAATATACTAATTAATAGATTTGCATCATTGTGAGTTAATCATTTCCCTCTCATTCAAATGATGATTAATATTTTTCATCCCAGGCACTATCTTCTATGTTTATCACTCGATCTTTTCAATTGGATTCCTCTTATCTTAAAACAAGTGAAGTCATTGAGTCACTGTGTTAATGCTTCAGTTTAATTTTATTGAGAAAAAATGCGCTGTATAGCACATATAGTAGTTTGCAACACATGGCTTTAAGAACAGTAGAGTAGATCAGCTGCATCAATCACTATACAACAAATCTTAGAGTAGAAGACTCGTCATTCAGTTGAACTTGACATTGTACGACACATAGTAGCCGTTGTTGTACATGTACAGCTTCTGGTCAGTGGGGTTGTAGTCCAGGTAGGTGTACTTCTCCTGAAACTTCTGGAAGGGGATGCTGAGGTGCTGCTCCTCCCCAGTTCTTGTGTCCAGAGCGTAGAAGATCTCCTCTGTGGTCAGGTCTACTGACCTTGTTGCATACATCACTCCACAGGCCATAAAGGCATTACCAGACAACTGCTTATACACACCTGTGTTCCACTTATCCTCAATACCGAATGACTTCTCATCTAGCTTAGCCACAATTATCTTTCCCTTACTGTCCTCTGACGCGTACATTACCCACAATCCATTTTCATCTCCTGCAAAGTCCAGAATTTGATTTGTGGAATAGGAGTAAGAAAAGCTCCCACTTGCTTCAGAAATAGCTCTGTAGTCATATTTGTTACTGGTTACATTGATTTTACACATATCATATGTGCTTCTCTGATAATATATGCTGTGACCACGAACTGCAAAATTATTACCAGTGCCTACCCATCCACTTGGCAAGTCATAGCGCTTAAAATTTGACCTGAGGATCAGACTGTCATAGTCACGGTAGAGGTAAAAGTCATAGATATTTGGGCCTGTATGTGCACCATACACATACATGGATTCATAGCCTCGGAGGGGCTTAGAGTCTTTGGCCCACCCTCCATACAGATAACCACCAGACAAGTGAGCATTCAGTTGGATGACGTTGGGTTTGCTCAAGCTCACGATTCCGGTACCATTGCAATTTCCTGAAGGAGAACCATAATATATAAACAAATGAATATATTGTTTGCAATTGACTGAATGTTTGCGTGTAGCTTCTTACCAATATCTAGCTTGAAGTCCTGATCCTGTTGACAATCCTCCAGCTTCTTCTGCAGCTTGGCAAACTCGATACGGATCACCTCCAGGTTGCTCTTGTCATAGCTTTCCAGTTGGTTCACAAACATAGTCATGTTTTGGATCTGGAAGCAAAGACATTAACATTAGCACATCACTTTACCTTGATTGTCTGCGATCATCTGCAGGTATTTGCTGTCACCTCTGTGTACAAACTGTCAAAGAGCGGAGACGAGACGTTCAGGGACTCCTTAAGCTGGGACACGAGAGCCTCGAACTCTCTGAGCTCAATGCGGAGCAGCTCAAAGTCCAGTTTGATGTATTTGTCTGGACTGCTCTCCAACACGGCTACTCTGACGGTTAGCTCTGACAGGTCCTTCAAGTACACTTGCAGCTTGGCCTCATAGGACACCAACTAAAGACACACACATCAGTTAGTAATCAAAAACAAAAGACTTCAAATAAGGCGTTGGTAATCTTACCTTGTTCACTTGTATTTCCACTTCTATAATCATGTCTTTGCTGACTTGTTGCATGTGCTCCACTCGATCTGCTGGGAAGGTGGTGTCAGGTGCATAGACATGGCAGAGGCACTGACCAGAGTCACCCACAGACGCAGTCACGTTTCCCGATTCCCAGTCCTCCACTGGCTGCAACAGTAAAAGAACTCACATTCTGTCTATAAAGCTCATTGTAATATAGAAAATGAAGTGACTTACAATCCAGGCTAAAGCTGGACTGATCAGTAGCAGTAACTGAACGGACAGCATCTTGACCAGCTTTTCAACTCTAAAACTGTCCTTGGGGAGAGGACTTATAAAGACATCTCTTATCAGACCATCGTGTCCAGGTTTTGTATTCCCATAGTAATTATTTCAGACGATGATCTCCATGTTTGTATTTGCTCGCAGTGTCCTGGTTGGATCCTGGTTGACATCAGAAATTGCGGTTAAGATGAGAAAAGTACCATCTGGACTAATTATAGACAGGAGACTGTGGCGCCAAGCAAGAGGTAAGAAACAGGATGTGGTTCATTCACTGTGCTCCAGGTGTTGCAGAGCCAAATAGGCCACACACTAAAAGTGTTCATTCTAATTTGGAAAATTATTAATTGGCAATAAATGACACAGTACACTGACAGACTTGATTAAAATGTCTTATTTATTATTTAGGCCTTGTACATGTGATGTATTTAAAGCCTTGATATTACAGAAAATGACAATTGTACAGTCTCGGACAGTAACATCCTAAAAACTGTTTCGTGGATCTTGAGATGTGAAGTGTCTTGACAAATAAAACTGGTCAGCTGCTCTTTGGACGTAAGTGGGTCACTCCTTTTTTCTTCAATAAGACAAAAGATTTTGTCTGCACTGATGGACGATTGCAGACTAAACCTTCAAAGCTTAATGCCTTTATTCTAACATGGCTGATTCCTTTTTAAAAGTTGCACCTACTCATTTAGTCTCAGTCAAGCCCTCTTCAGGGGTCTGAAACACACTGGTGTGAGTTCAGAATTATATAAGAAGGGGAACATAGTCCCAAATGTTATGTTTAGACCACATGTGTCTGAACATACCATTACACACAGGTTATTTACATTAATTAATTAATTCATAATAAATGGTGACATTTATACACCATAAGTGCACACACCAATGCTCCATAGTTTATGAAGCTGAAAAATTCTTATCACAAAGTAGACACAATGCAATACTTAAAAAGGCAAAATAAATCTGGCACAGTGTCAAAAGATGGGTGAGCGAATAAAGATAAGATACCCACCTAAACGACTCTTTGATCTTGAAACATTATATTTGAATACATCTTGAGTAAAACTATGTGTAATGTGAGGATGGTGTATATGGCTTTATTATAGATGGCTGCGTATTATCAGCTGTCATCTTTGAATACATTAATTCTGATAATTGTGGATAATGTACTGTATTTAGATCAAAATAAATTTCTACTAAACTTGAAAAGGGACCTAAAGATAATGGAGAAATGTATAATGCTCAAATTACTTTTATTGATTACATAGAGAAAATATTGTTTTCTGATTCCATTAAGGTTATGACGCTTGAAGGGTGTTCTAAGAACAAGGTTTCTGTTCTTGCTAAAATGTTAATATTCTGGATGGACAGACTAAAGTATTCATAGTAATACCACAACATGAATAATGTCTACTATATCACAACACACAGATCAGCTGCATCAATCACTATACAACAAATCAGAAGTGTTGGAGACATTTTATTGTTCATTTGAACTTGACATTGTAGGACACATAGTAGCTGTCATTGTACATGTAGAGCTTCTGGTCAGTGGGGTTTTAGTCCAGGTAGCTGTACTTCTCCAGACACTTCGGGAACGGGGATGCTGAGTTTTCTCTCCTCTCCAGTTCTTATGTCCTGAGCATAGAAGATCTCCTCTGTGGTCAGGTCTACTGACCTTGTTGCATACAAGACAAGACATAAGAAACAGCATGTGGTTCATCTACAAGCTTGCACGTCCAATTAGATCAGTGTTTTTCAACCTTTTTTGAACCAAGGCACATTTTTTTCATTGAAAAAATCATGAGGCACACCAACAGCAGAAAATGTGTCTTGAATAGGAACACCATATAATCTCGCTAACCACAATGCGACTGTAACCGCCACCTGTCGCAATCATGCATCACTAATTCTCTTGTCTCAAAGAAATGAGCTACCTGTGGCCACTTACTGATATGGAAGAATTTTACATGGTGACTCCGTCGATCACTAGACAGCACAGACACTTGAAAACGGCACATTATTTGCGGATAATAATTAATTTGTTTTCAAAAAATATTTTTTCAGACCCACTAGGTGAAATTGGATAATTTCCCACGACACACCAGACAATAGCTCACGGCACACTAGTGTACCACGGCACAGTGGTTGAAAAACACTGAATTAGATCATACAATTGAATTTATAAAATATATATTGTACAGAGTGATTCACTGGTCTTAAATGACCGCATCGCAACATCTCCACAATCAATTGTTTTGTTGGTTTTCTCATGAGAGGGTCTGTCAAGAGTGAAAATCTACCCAGTAACTCTAAAAACAATGGATCCGGGAGCATCATAGAGGCCACTATGATGTATATCACTATACAGCACTATCTTCCATTGTAACAAATATAATCAGAATAGAGAAGTCGAAATGAGGACTGAGAAGGCGGGGGATCAAGAACTGTTTTAAACAATGTAGAGGGTGAATTTAAGGATCTCCTGGTGGTTTTAAAATAGACATGATTATTTCATAGAACTTAGATAAATTAAATAAAAGGGATAGATACGTAGCTACTCTGGCCCATACTGTAGCATTGTGGGTGGAGGTAAAGCACCCTAACGTCCAAGTGCTGTCCGCCATTTAGTAACAAGAAGAACCACCCATACAGCTGCTGGGTCACTAAAGATCAAAAATGCACTCATGAACACTTTTTTCCCCACATGAAAATTTCCATAATGTACCTAATCACTTTGCAAGATGTCTTGAAACGTACTGTACACCTTTAAACTAACTGAAGTAGTGTGTGATGGCTGTTTGATAAATGGCTGTTTGACATGTAGCCTCATATTTTGTTAAATAAGTAAATAACCCTTCCTATTTGTAATAATTCTGGACATTGGGTGTGTAATTTGTACTGTAGTCAAAAAAAATGGAGACTTGCATAATGCTCAAGTTGATTTATTTAATATTTAGTTATTGGTTTCAACATGGAGAAATTATTCAGTTAAAATTACAATAACATCTTATGAATTTCACATGTTATTCTCGGTGATACTGTGGGAGCCCTCCTCCAGAGCTAGGGGCGGCGACTCAGTTGCCGGAGCTGTGTGGTTGAACCACAGGTGGTAGCTCACATAGTAGCCATCGTTGTACATGTAGAGTTTCTGGTCAGTGGGATTGTAATCCAGGTTTGAATACTTATCCTGGAACCTCTCAAAGGGCACATTCACATAGGTCTCTGTCTTGGTTTTGGTGTCGTACATGTAGAAAATATCTTCAGTGTGAATATCTACGGTTTTAACGGCGTACAGCACCCCACACACCATGAAGGCATTGCTCACTCCTGGTTTGTAGACACTGGTGTGCCATTCCTCCTCTAACCCAAAAGAAGCCTCGTTGATTTTAGCTATGACCAATTTACCACGCGTCTCGTCTTTGGCGTAAGTCACGTACAGACCCGTTTCATCGGCCGAGAAGTCAAAATTCTGATTGGGGGAGTTGGTGTAAGAGAAACGGGAGCTTGCTCCAGCGATCACTCTTGACTCGT
Organism: Neogobius melanostomus; assembly: GCA_007210695.1. Taxonomy (NCBI): domain Eukaryota; kingdom Metazoa; phylum Chordata; class Actinopteri; order Gobiiformes; family Gobiidae; genus Neogobius; species Neogobius melanostomus. Next base: position 3,274,856 of record VHKM01000043.1, read on the forward strand.
ATCTGACTGAGGTGAAGTTCAGCTTAGCCAGACCGAATGGAGAGTTGATTTGATAGTACAGGCAGTTCTCTCTTATGATGAAGTTGTTCCCTGTGCCTGTCCAACCGCTGGCTAAGTTCTGATGCAGGAAAGGGGTCCTGAGAATAAGGTTTTTGTAGTTGGTGTAGAATCGCATGTCTACCATGGACTGACTAGAGTAGCCAGAGTACCAATACATGGACTCCCGATCTGGAATGGGTTTGGAATCTTTCCCCCAACCTCCGTATTTATATCCAGCACTTAGATGAGCGTTTAGCTGAATAACAATGGGCTTACTGACTTTGATGATGCCGGTGTGAGCACAAGAACCTGCAACAAGTGGAATGAGTCATTTCAACAAGTTGTTAAAATCTGCTTGACGATTGTTTTATGGAAAAAGGAGCTTACCAATATTGGGGTTAAAGATCTCCTGGTGGCGTTTCTCGCATTCTTCAAGCTCTATCTGGATCTTAACGTATTCGCGTCTGGTGGCCAACACCAAGTTCTTGTCGTAGGTCTTCTCCAGTGTGTCCAGTTTGCTCACCATGGCTGTGATCTGTAATTACAGCAACATCATTTACGGCTGCGCAAATACAGGACAAGACATCGCAAAAACTCTACCTCTACTCGCAGGGACTCAAAGACGGTGGTGGAACTTTTGATGGAAAGCTGAAGCTCCTCGATCAATGCCTCCACCTGTTTAATCTCCACCTTGATCTCCTCCAGGTCTGCGTCATTGTAGTCATCCGGGTTCTCCTCGACCACTTCCACTTTACCTGTCAGCTTCACGATCTTCTCCGCATATGCTGTCATTTTGATGTCATACTCCTCCAGCTGAAACGCACAACATCATCACACAATTCTGTAGAGAAAAGAAAAGAAAATCACGCTGTTATATGATATGCATGTACCTTTCCTATCTCCAGCTCGAGTCTATAGGAGATCTCCCCCGCTGTTTCTTCCACTTCGATCAGGTCTTTGATGGGGAAGGTAGAACTGGGCAGGAAGGCATCACAGGTGCACCTTTCGCCGCCCCCTCCTCCAGTACCATTCCGGGCAGCCACTTCGCTCCACACGTCCACGCGCTTGAGGAGGAAGCACATGAAAAGGGGTCAGCCTCAAAGAAAATAGAGATGAATCAGTGGATCTAGGCATGGCCATATACGTACCCCCCAGGCCAGAGCGGAGCCGAGCAGGGCCAGGAAATACAGAGTGCCAATCATTTTTGAAGCAGTCTCTCGGGTGAATGAAGAAACCGAATGGCCATAGCATTTATATACAGGAGTGTGGTCAGGCAACTACTACACACACACACACACCTGCTATTGTTCACAGGCTATGCGGAAGGGCTAATAAAAATGCATTGATATCATCAGCAAACACTAAATATCTGGGAGAAGATGAGGCGGTCGAGCATCTGACAGTTTTCTTATCAGTGATGTCAAACAGTTATTGGCTAGTTTTATCTACAATAAAAGCACAGGAGGAAAACAGACAAATGACAAGGCCCGAGAGGAAAAAATGCAATGTCCGAGGCACACTGATTGTTTAGATAAAAGTGGTATGTTTAAATGTTAACAGGTTACTGTGTGGTGATTTTTAAAAAGATTCTCACTGTAGGAACAATATGCCAAATTAAAACCTTTACCCAAGTCAGATAAGTATACGAAGTATAAGATAAGAATGTCCAAGTGCCTAAACCCACGGTGAAAGTAACTAATCCATCACCACCTTGGGGCTTCTGCAATTAGACTATAAGGCCTGCCTAAGATTTCGGGCTGTTTATGACCAGTTAACGTTTTATGAAGAAAGACTGTGTTAAAACACCTTCTCTGTGGATCTGTCTGCAAAATAATTTATTCACTAGCTTGCGATTTTATTGTGGTCTTTTCACATTTCTCAATACAAGTGGTCAATATCCAAGTACTTCAGATTGTGCTGTGCATCGATCGGATGAAACCACAATAGCAAGAAAATGTGGAATAGAGATGAAGAAGGCTGGCAGATATGAAGACAGAATCTTTTCATTTTTTAATATTCTCTACATTGAGAAAATTGTCTCAATGAATTGCCAGTTACAAACATGGAATTCCTTTGTTTTCTGTTAATCTGATATTCTAATAAATGGGGGACACTTTATGAGATAACTTCAAACACAGTATAGTATATTTGATCGCTGAATACTTGTACATATGTCCAAGCTATTACTTCATGAATATACAGTATGGTACAGATTCTTCATAAATGGACAAGACATTCTGGTCTCAGATGCTTTATTATTTTTATGATACAGCAGCCATGATCAAACTCAAAGTCCACAAATGTATTGTCTTTGAACAGGGTTTCACAAACTTTTCAGGCCACAAACCCCTAAAATCACTTAACCAACAACAAATTCAATGTCAGAAATGTAAGAAATATCCCCACTTCAGTGTCCCGTGAACCCCCAAGGGGTCCCGACCCCCACTTTGGGAACCACTGTCTTCAAAAACTGACCCAATGTAAATTTGTCACCATAATGTATCTAAAACATCTCCCTTGCTCCCCTATAGGAAAATTATTTTTTAAAATGAATAAAAATTAAAACAATACAATTCAGTTGTCTGGGAGTGGTTGGTGTCAAGTACAGTACAGTCTTGCTCGCTACATCTTTCACTGTTGCAAGCATTTCTTTAGAGCATTTACTGAGTCACTTGAGCAGACTCCTTATCCACACGCTTCTTTGCTTTTTTCTTCTTAGTTTTTTTACTCTTGGGCTTACCCTCTGGTGGTTTGGGGTTCAAAGCCGGTCTGGACCTGGTCAGAGTGGAATGCCGGCTCATCTCTGGATCAGAGCGAGTTCCCTGAGCGGAGATGGACTTCCCCCTGGAGAGTGGGAGATCATCCAGCAGGTTAGGCTGAGAGCAGGACCTCAAACCGGGGGAACTGGTCGGCCTGTAATGGCCGCTGCTCCCCAGGATGGGCAAGTGAACATGGTCGAGGTATCGGCTGCTGTGGGACATAGCGATGTGGTGCCAGGAGCTCAGTGGGGTGGCGGAGAAGGGCTGGGGACCTCCAGAGTCGTCTTTGCCGGGCCCTGGAGATATGACCACAGAGCCGTGTGGGGTGACCGCCTCCACCGCAGTCTTGAAGGTTTTCAGGATGCGATCGCTCTTCTGTTTCTCCTTCTTCTGCCGGGATTCGACCTTCTTCAGATGCTTCCGGTGGTTCCTCATCATTTGTTTTCTTGTGTCGGCTAGACCCCTGCAGAATAGTAGGATATAGGGGTTGTAGAAATAATATTGCCATTACTTTCCTAGTTATGCTTGTCTTGGTTTAGAATAAAGCAAACTACAAACCAAATTACAGTTTCTCACCTGTAATCTACAATCCCTGTCTTGTCCCGGTCAAGCCTCTGAATCAGCTCCTCTATCTGGTACCGATCCAAAGGAATAGTTGATTGCTATTAAAAAAAAGGTTACGAATGAAATTTTGGAGAATTTAATTGTCAATCTAATTAGTGAATTCTTAAACGCTATAAAATCAGAAACCTGCACAGCCTTCCTGAACTCCGTGACAGGGACCCTCATGGTGCCATCTTTGTCAATGTTCCGGAAGAAATCCCATAGTCGCAGCTTGCGCTCATCCAAATAATCCTTAAAAAAACATCAAACAGAGAGTATAGAATAAGACACCACACAAGTGAACTAAGATGTATGTTAAAACACACCTGGATGACTTTCATTGGATCCACACGTTTAGGGGGCTTCTTGGCAATAAAGCCTCCAACGCCAGCATACTGAACGTCCAGACTGGGGTGCTCCTGGCAGGTCAGCTCCAGTAGATGCACAAAGTTCTCACTCACAAGGACATTCTGCATTCGAGAAAGACAAGCGCAAAAGTTTTTAATTCAAATCCTTTCAGCACAATTACATTCATACAGCATTGGCCTACACTTATGTTGATCTCCTCCAGGGCACTTCTCAGAGAGTTCTTCACTACACTGATCAAGGCAAGAGCTCCCTCTACTGTTATAGAGTTGTAGGCCAGCTGTGGGAGCATAAACACATGATAATATTTCACTTCACCTAGAGTACATACTTGTCTGTAATAATGATCCGTGATCACTGTGTCCAGTCTGTCCGACCCACCAGTAGAGCCCTCAGTGTGTCATTGAACTCCAGCCCTTTGCAGAGGCTGCCCACTCCCTCGTTTGTCAGGCGGTTGTTGCTGAGGTTGAGGTGAACCAAGGTGTTGTTGAACTTCAGCGCTTCCCCCATGGCCAGGGCTCCTTCGTTTCCAAAACCGTTCCATGATAAGTCGAGGCGTTTCAGCATTGTGTTCACCTAAACATGCCAGAAAGAGTCCTAATATCAGTTGCTGAATACTATGTGCAAAAACAACATGTCCACCACTGGCAGCATTATTTATGTGAAGCACTGTAAACTTGTGACGCCTCACCTTGAGCCCTGCGGAAAGGGCCACAGCTCCTTTCATCCGGAGGTGGTTCCAACTAAGATCCAGTACCTCCAGTCCCTCATTGTTAGCTAAAACAAATAAGTGGTTAAGTTTAAAATTCCATTAATAAAATCACAGCAAACTAAGAATGGAGTAGCTATAGTTTTTACCCAAAAGTTGTCCCAAATGCTCTCCTCCTTTTCCACGGAACTCATTGTGGCTCAAGTCAAGCTCCTTCATTCTGGAGTTTGTCTAAGTGATCAAAACTGATCAACTGAGTAATTTATTCAAAACATCATATTGTGTATAATGGACTACATTACATGTGTGTACAAAATTGGCTACGAATAACTTACTGACAAAGCTTCTGCAAAGTATTTACCATCCTCATCGATAAAACCATTCCCTGATAAAAGATTGTTTAGTATGTGTTAATGTTTTCTTGCAATAATTCTTAATCATCATATGTTGCAAATGTCGCAAATATGGAACCTGCTCCACTTGATTTGTTGTATCACTTACCAGATAATTTCATAGATCTTAGTGAAATACTGTCCAGCAACATGTTTGCAACACACTGAGCTCCTGAACTCAGCAGATGGTTTTGAGATAAATCCTGAACAGAGAAACACAGTGTAGGGAATGTGGTAAAAAAGTAGGGTACTAAAAATGTGAAATGCTCTAGTGACCTCTTGTGGAGGTTGCTTTAGTGCACTACTTACTACATGCTGAATGGTTAAATTTGCCCTCAGCATCTCCACCACATATTTGGCTCCTTCAGCTAATATGCCATTATCAGCCAATTCTAGTTTGTTGATCTGCATATCAGTCTGAAACGAGGGATTTATTTGATATTGTTTTTTTGTTTGGTTTTGTAAAGGCACTTATTTTAACGGATGTGTTCAAACTCACCACAAGGGCAATAGCAATTGCCTTGCAGCCCATGGGTCCCAGTCCATGGTGGCTAAGGTTAACCGTTGTGGAACTAAGATTTCTTAAGAAGTATGAAACTGGTACCACATTCAGCAGCCGGCAAGCCTCCAAGTACACCTCAGCTGTTGACATTTCCTTATGATCATCTTCACCTTCTGTTAGAGAATGAGTAACAAAAAGGGCCCATTGAACACAGTAAAAATACAAGGATAATTCACAATAAAATGGTCCCCACTTACCATCTGACTCCAAGTCTGTCTCCCACTCATTCTGCACAAAGGGTTGCTCCGCTGTTGATGTACAGTCTTCATCTTTAAGGGATAGAGACTCAAAAGACAACATGGGCAAATTTGTCAGTTAATTACTTCAACAACAAAAAACCTTTCATAACTATTTTATCCACTCACATGTGATATCTGTGAACAGGTACAGAGAAGGGGGAAGAGACGTTCAAGTAATTCTATACCTAACCGAGCATGAGGTGCCTCATAAATTATAAAGATGGTGTGGCTTGTGATTAGCAACAGAATGCAAATATTAGATACACAAGATTACGGCCATTAGCTTGCCTAATGTTTATTTTTATTTTGCAATATATAAGCTGTTATACAACAGGCTCATATAAGAAAACATTTTATATTTTATTGAATAAATGAAACAATTTATGTGCACAAACTAATAAATTCAGGTCAGTAAAAAATTACTGACTTGTTTTCAGAGCTATATATTCACTATGCCCTTTGAACTGACCCATGTTGGGATCAGGTTTGGGTTGGGCCCCCAGGCTAGGCCATGAAATATTTAGCGCATGCGCAATTCTACATTTCAAAATGATAGGCAGTATGCTTTTCTATGGACTTTACCCGTTGTCCCGGTATCTAACGGGCCGACGCTCAGGTAATTTATTAACAACACGATTTCCTCCATGTCTCTGTCTTCTGAGCTGCCAACTGTAAACATTTGCACAAAACTAACTCCGAAAGGCAGCTGCCCATGTGAGGCGCCAGAAGCTAACTGTTGCTAGCGTTAACTTGTGTTATGCTGACGAACACGCTCTATCCGACTCCTCCACTGGAGGTGGGTGTCAGCTGGAAATATGCTGTCAAGTACTTGTACAATATTATATAAATAGCCTGAACATTCACGCGTTGTTACATTTTATCTTTTTTTTTTTTTTTAAAGCACAGTCTTTAGTTTGGTGACTTTATAAAGTCATAGTGTCCAATCTCCCATCAGGGTTATAAGAGGAACTGTGTATTTCTTGATAAAGTGTTACCAGTGATTAACTTGGATCCTAATCTTTTCTTGCAGAGGTTTCTATAAAGGATATCCCGAATGCACTTGTTAATGGCACAGCAGTGTGTGATGGTGGAGCTGTCACAGCCAGTCAGCTTACCCTCTCTGAGCCAGCCCCACTGGAAGAGCTGCTCGCCCCATGCACTGGCTCCTGTGGACAGCCGGAGGAAAGGATGAGTGCACACGGGGCAGGAGATACTACATTGGGGGCAGACAAAGAACACTGTTTGACAGTTCTGCTTAACCAAAAGGGAAATCAGGAGAAGTTTGAACCGACAGCAGCACTTGAAGATTTTCCCAAACAACCAAATGAAGTGAACTTTCCTGACAAAGAAGTTGGAATCAAAGATGAAGATCCAGTACCTCTGCAAATCAACAATGAAGGCCTTTCCTCTTCAGTCATTCACACTGAGAAGACACTTTGTGAGCAGTTTGAGAAACTACAGGCAAGAGAAACTACCTGCAGTGTTCAGCCTGAGATTCCCAATTTAAAAGAATTACTTGCTTCCCCTAAGAGCCACACAGAGGAGGTTACTTGTAGTGGGGGACCCTTGTTCAGGAGAGTGTAGTGACGCCATCAGAGTGCTGGGATGAGTACATGGCAGTAACTGAAGATACAAGTAAGGACAGCGGTGAAGCCCGTCCCATGTGTTTAATCTACAGCTCTCAGACACCAGACATGTCCCTCACTGGACCTCATCTTACACAGCCCGTATATCACTTTGCAGTGGGTCCTGGCCTGGCAAATGAGGTGCAATGCCCTCTGTGGCAGTTTCCAACTCCCAGCTATTATCCTACAATGGAGAACACTCTGCCCTTTGAAGGTAGTCACTAACCCTAAACATTTCAGTCCCTTGCTCTTGTTTGCTGGCTTACTATAGTGTTCTTTGTATGCATTTAGTTATGTGGAGAGTGTGGGAGGATTTTGAAAACGGCTCTTCTGCCTCCACCCCTGCACTGATACCCTTCCCCTACACAAAGACAGTGATGAACTTCACTGTCATGTCCTACAACATCCTCAGTCAGGACCTGCTGGAGGCAAACCAAGACCTGTACACGCACTGCCCACTGGAGGTGCTGGAGTGGAGTCACCGCTGCAGGCTGCTTCTGGAGGAGATTCAGAGATGGGCGCCAGACGTAAGTTCAGCTGTTTAAGCCAGAAAGGATTACTCTAAACTGAAAAGAGCAGGGGATTGTTTTATTAGCTACAGAGAGGGCAGATCAATCCATACTGTCCAGTGGTCAGTGCTTGTAATATTGATGTTTTGTTTATAGATTCTATGTCTTCAAGAAGTGCAGGAAAATCACTTCTATCAAGAGCTGCATCCAGTGTTGACTCAAATGGGTAAGCCTGGGCCATATCATATTAGTATTATTGTTTCAAAATAATCTATGTTTCTACAAAAATATTGTTATTATATAAAAATAAAATAATAATCCTTTTTAACGTGACTTTTGTAGGCTACACCTGTGTGTATAAAAGGCGCACGGGAACTAAGACGGATGGTTGTGCAACGTGTTACCGCAGCAGTTCTTTTGCCGAGTTATCCATCATTGAGGTGGAGTATTTCAGGCCTGACATAGAGCTGCTGGACCGTCACAATGTGGCGATTATTGTGCTGCTTCGGCCAATGGTGGCCGTAGGATCTGAGGTGAAGGCACTGGGACCTTCTCTGTGCGTGGCAAACACTCACCTGCTCTTTAACCCCAGGAGGGGGACATAAAACTGGCACAGCTCGCCATTCTGCTGGCAGAAATAGACAAAGTGGTCAAGTCTTGCAAAAGCAAGGGTGAAGACTGTAACATAGTACTATGTGGAGACTTCAACTCTCTCCCACAAACTCCTCTGTACGAGCTGATCACAAAAGGGGAGCTCTATTATCAGGGCCTCCCAGCATGGATGGTAGGTGGTGGCACCGTTCAAGTTATTAAAAGAAAAAGTGTTTCTGTAACTGTTACATTTCAAATAGATTTCGGGACAGGAGGATTTGTCATTTAACCCACAATTTTACAAACTCTATGCTCCTCTGTGGCCGAGAACTCTTGGAATCACAGACTGCTGCCAGTTCACTTCCGTAAATCAGGTCTTGGAGAGCCACAAGCGGAAAGCAGGTCTGTGTTTGAAGTTCTTCCAAGAACGTTACAGCTCTATTTTTGGTGTGTTATGTCTGTGTTCTTTTTACAGGAAGTCGTCAATACCATCACGAGTTTCTTTTGCAGCTGCGTTTCTGTCCAGCTGCCTGTGAGCGGCCTGAAGATTTGGAGATGATCCCAGGAGTGACTGACGCCACACCAGGTACAGTCATGTCGCATTTAGTCAGAGTAGGGTTTGGTTAATAACGTTACGTTTGTACAGATTATTCAAAGGACCGTTCCCGCCCTCCCAGGTCAGCACTGGGCATACAACAGTATTTGTTCATTCATTAAGTGATTTTTGTCCTCACAATTACATTGTGTCTAGGTTCAGACAGACTCTGACTCACCGGTTAGACCTTCAGTCGGTTTATAAGCATGTGCTCCCAGGCTCTGGAAATGCTGAAGTTACTACGGTGCACTCTCAAGTGGGAGCAACTGTTGACTACATCTTCTACTCACCCAAACACCATTCAGACACAGAGATTCAGGGTAAGAGCAAATACTATCAACAGGTTTATAAGTACATTTAGTTTTGTATTTTGATTATTTGGGCTTTTGCTTTCTCCAAGAAGAGGGCAGCTTTGCGCAGAGTGGTCTGAAGCTGATTGGCTGTCTCTCGCTCTTATCAGAAGATGCGCTGTGGTCAATGAATGGTCTTCCTAGTGACACGTTTCCTTCTGATCACCTTAGTCTTTTGGCTAAGTTCCAACTTGACATGAATGAATCGCTATAATGATGGAAAGAAAATGCCTTAAAGAAACATTGTTTAAATTATGTAAGTCATACCCTGTTGAATGCACTTTTATTTGAATTAGGTTTATTAGTTTAAAGCCACATTACAGAGTTGTCTATATTGTTAGTTTTGAAGAGTATCAAAACAAATGCCAGTATTTTTTAAATGACTGAAGCAAGAATTTTGCTTAAAATGTTTAAGTCATTTTAATTATGTTTAGAGTACAGCTGAGGTCTTATTCAGATCCATCTGATTTAAACAATAAAGATGTTTGTGTTTTTATTTACTCCGTGATCTTTTTGCTTGTTCCTATGTACACCGCACTTTGATAGTGGAGAAGTTTCCTCACTGAAGAGGTTTACAGTTTATTGTCTGTGTCAGTTAAGTTTGTGCCGTTGTGACTGGTAAAAAAAAAAATAGCTCAGTAAGTTTCCCTTTGACCTGCTGTGCCTCAAGGGCTTTTGCTGCAGATTATAAACACACGCAGGTATGTTCACATCTGTACCTTCTGAAAATTACTCCTGATATTTCACAAATCCATTCATACAGAATTACAGACTAATTACTAGGGCAGGGACGATCCACTTTTGTCACGATCCGATACATATGATACCCAGGGGCCGATCCAATATGTATTGCGATACAGTAAGTAATTATAAGAAGTGATATGTTTACCTTGAAATGTGTAAACAGTCATGTGTCCAAAGTTTATAAACCAAATGCCATTTGACATTTACTGAAGTGTTTAGATTGAAAAGTGCATTAACACAAAATGTAACAAAGTGCTGTGTAACAGTTACTGGAAAACAAAGGAGTGTATGATTAAAAAATGCCTTCAAACACAAAGTATTGCGATACTTGGTATTGCAGCACAAAGTATTGCGATCCCATATTTTGTCCCAGCCTTACTAATTACCCTTTCCTGTAAAAGCATTTTTAGGTTAAATAAATTGTATGTGTGCAGCTGGTTGTCTAGTTAAGCCTGCTGCACATAATGGCAGAACAATGTTTTTTCATCCGTGTCGTGGGTTCAAGTCCCTGCCCTGACAATTTGAATGTGTTGGGCCCCTTTCATCCAGTTCTGACTCATCCAATAAAGCCTACAGGTAAAAAGAACAAACAAATATACGTATAGAGTGGCATGGTTCTGCATATGTGGTCTGCTAGCAGTATTCCTGATTTTTTTGTTAAGACAAAAAACGTTTTCATACCATGTCAGGTGCACGTAAGAAAGACTCAAATGTTTGTGCACATTTATTGAAATAAATTAATCCTTTTCAATACAAAAACACTAATAAACACTAATAAAACAGTTGAAAGAAGTAAACAAAAAATCATTTTTACAAAAACAAAAGTAAAACTGGAGCCTACAGTAGCTCCTCTAAATTGATTGGACTTAAGGCAAGTAACAGATTTGATTAAAAAAAATACTGTAAAAGCTAATACAGAATGTACCTGGACAACATTAAATAAATGACAAGCTGCGTTGTCTTTTCACATTGTTCATCTTCCTACTTCTACATTGTCATTAGCAACTACAGAAGGTCCGTTTATCTCCTCTTTGAAAGTTCAAGGCACAGGGTTTGCTAACTACTAATTAATCATAAAAAAATTAATATTTTTGCATACTAACTGTAAACCAAAGAGACTGCAGAGGAGCTACTCAAGCGTTTACTTAAACACAACAAACTGAGTGAAGCATCTAGCTTTTAATACTGAGTGGCAGGTGCACTGGAGTGTCCCATTATCTTAGGACACACACTTGGTACTGTATTTAAAAATCCTCCAAACTAAATGAGGTCAAAAAGTGTTTTCCGAAGTGTTGATTAGGATGGAAGGGTTGCTGGTGACCTATTCAAAACAGTGTCTTGTGAATAGGCCAATGTGCACGATACAATGTGACTACTAGTCGACTCAAAATTAGTAACTTCGTAAAAACAAGTGCAGGTTCATAAAACTGGAGACTGTGATATAGTCTTTAGACACGAATCTGATATGCATTCATGTCACCCGACGACGTCTGATCCAAAACCTTCTTCTCAGGGGAGGGACTGCAAGGAATCAGACATTTATAAAGACGTTTAGAATATGGTGTAAAATTGAGATCTCCATCTCAGTAGCAAAAATGTTTAACAGCATGAATAATCATAATATAGGACCTTTTGATTTAGCTTCACAATCTGACCACTGACATAAAAAGAAAAACTAAATTGGAACAGATTAGAACTATATACATACCGTCTCTCCACACGGCTGATCCTGCGCATGGGACTGCCCGGACCTTTGAGGGGGAACCCATGCTGTTTCTCCTGTCTTTGGTGGGTGACGGAGGAGGTTTTCCGATCTAAAACGTGACATAGACACATAAGGATTTCATATTACAAAGCACAGCACAAACTGCTGCAGTGAGAAGAGTCCGTCAGCACATCCGCGCCTGATGCAGCACGTGTTGTTAATGTGATTGTGTCGGGGCACTCAGTACAAACGATCTGCTGTTGATGGAGAGGGGCGGTCATGTGTGACTCAGAGCGTAGCCGGATGGAGCCATCACATTAAGGTTTATGATATGGAAACTCTCAGCATCCAAGGCATCATGTCAGAGTGAGCAGTGATGAGCGGATGGTTAATAGGAGGCTACTCCACAAATAGCAGTCTGCCAGGTTTAGTGTCCACAGAAAAGAAATGAGTAGATTATAGCTAATAAGACAGTTTCATAATTATATTGACTTCAGACCGCTCAGCAAAAGGCAAACTTATCTGTTGGCTTGGTACCCAAAAGTGGGCAAAAAAGATTGTGGATGAATTGTGTAGAAGTTTTGATCCTTGCTTGAATCAGCAACATTCTGTGAGGAAATTATATTGCCAATGATATTAGGCATTATAAGGGTTAAACTGCAAAATGATTTGATTCGAAACACTAATGAATATTTTATATGGGTTGCAGCTTGATGACAGGTTGAAGGTGGGTCTGGAAACTACACCAGTGATGAACCACCGAGCTAAGCAGTCCATCAATGAAATATGTTACCGTTTAGGCTTCAATTTACACCATTTATTGTCTCGTACCTTGAGCCTCATGTCCCGTGTGTGTCTCTCCAGCTCTCTCCTCAGCTCCTCCTTGCTCAGCTTGTCCAGGTCCAGGATGGAGTGTTTCCAGTCAATTTGCTCCACACTGTGAGGGTCATGTGACACGTACTGGCCTATCCTGACCTTGCGCAGAGTGTGCCAGTAGCCCCTGTACGCCGCCTCGTACTCCTGCACCAGGTCCGTGAGCGTCCGGAACTCCAGCGGCTTGAACATCAGTTCCTCCCGGCGGCTCATGCCCAGAGCCCCGAAGCGCCCCCCGCTGTGCACCCCCAGTACGATGTGGTGGAAGTGGTTTCCTGAGAACTGGGACATAAAACTGAGAGGGAAGCGCTCCACACCGGGCATACTGTTGGTGAGATAACTGCCGTAACGATGGTCAAGGAAAAAGTAGCAGTGTAATTAATAATATCTTTTTGTCATGTAGGCATTATTCACCAATCAGAATGGGATTATATCTGCTAAAGATTATTCATGCATCTGCATGATAAGGATACATTCCCAGGATTACGGCCTCCAGACACTTGATTGGCAGGGCCTCGCGTGTCATCTCCTTAGCAATGTCCATTAACCTGTGAAGAAAAGAATTTAAATATGCTATGAATTGAGCAAATATTGCGCTACAAGTCCAGTTATACAGTAGCTGGTGTCTGTTTTGCGCAGTGGATATGTTTTCCATGACCCAATGGTAATTAAATCTAGCAATAATAAATCTAATATACTGAGACCAGAAACAGTAATTTCACCTCATCTGCTGCAAATTTAGTTATGCTGTTTTCCAACTTACACATCTATAGGTTAGGCCAAGAACAGCTGAGTATCATGGATCAAACTTCAGAACACAAACACAAGAGGGTGCTTACGCAGTTAAAGGGCGGCTCTTCTTGATTTCAAAAAACTGTGTTCCAGTGTGATTGTACCTGGAGGATAAAGTTAAGGGCAACTCATGAGTCGTACATTGTCAGATGTCAGTTCAATACTAAATGTAAACAGCCACTCAAAAAGACACACATGTTTGGTTTGGTTTGATATATAATTTAAAATGTATACAATTAAATGTTTTGAGAACTTGGTTGGAGGAATAATAATGTACAGTATATTATTCTACAGTGGTTGCAGACTTAAATGCCTAGTATGTACATGGAAAAAGGAAATAAGTAAAGATGGCAGCCTGATGTTACTCGCTGAGCTAAATTGTTCAGGCTTAAATAAACTACTTCTGCAATTCCACAAGCAGAAAATAGTCCATGATGGTGTGAGGACCTGGCGGCAGAGGGAGAGGAACTGTCTTGCACATACAGCACCATGTGATTTCTGGGTGTACAGTCATGGGAGTAAAGTGCTTGTAGGGGCAAAATAGATCATATGAGAGAATAGATTAGTGCACTGAAATACAGGAGAAATACTTAACTATATTTATACTTGATTAATAATTGATGAACATCTACCCTGACTGGAAACATAATTGCAGTCTCTGTGGCCTACTTTTTTCAGCCTGTGCTGTATATACTGTATACACAATCTTAAATCAATGAGGAGCAGTACATTGAGAAGTAAAGGATACTGTAAGTCCCTGATGTATTTCTGTATGGCTTCCAGGCGCTGTGAGATGGTGGTGGTAGGCTGGTATGTAGGCACACTCGGTATTGGAATCTGGAAGACAGAGTATCCATACAATGCCATTATGGGCAGACAATCCTAATATTCACAGAAGGAGAATGCAGTGCTGTCTGGCTGGAAGCTTCTTCATAGTGGCGTTGGTAGTAAAAGCAAGACCATTGTCATTTGCTACAACCAGCACATGGTTGTCAGTGGATTGCATTCAGGAGATTGTCTCAACTCTCTAAATAGCTAATAGTTGAAATGACCACCAGGGTGTATTTATCATTTATGGTTGATTGGTTTAGTTTGTGATCTGATTTAATAGTAATACCATTGTAATTACAGTGTGAATTACCTTTATCTGTTGTGAACGCTTTTCACCATTCAAAAGACAATACTCCTTGCCCATCATCTGATTTTTTGACATTTAAAAAAGCTAAATAGTAGACCCATGCCTATTTGTAGACCAAGTTTATGAAGAGCAGCTGATCTCTAATCAGAAAGCCAGGCTTGATCCACTTTACCTTAGGCAGGTCAGTGGCACCTCGGATGCTCTTTCCCAAATCCTCTCCTGTGGGGTGAATTCTGGCCACATGGCGCCACATCCTCTCCCAAGTCTCCTCGTCCAAAGGGAAGCCTCCTCGATTGACATAAAAGGGCACTCCTCCGTCCCGCATGTCTTCTTCTCCTTCATCTTCCTGCTCCTCTTCTCTCTCGTCCAAAGACCCCACGGCTGTCCTCAGCATTTCTCCCCCGAATACTGTCGTCCTCCTCCTGGCTGATGGCTTTCACTGATGATCCGCTGCTTCCAGGTTTAAGGAGCCAGCTACAGCAGATGGCCAACGCATGACACACAACAGCATGTGCCAGACAGAACCAGCTCCAGAGAAATCAAAGTCATCTTTAAAGTTGGATCAGCTGATGATGGAGCACCGTTTATCAGTAGCAGATTTGCAGTAACCTTAAATCAAAACGCATCTAAGGCATATATTAATAATCTTTGGATGAATCGAGAAATAAGGTAAAAAATGATGATCCTACGACTCCAACGTGTCCGTCAGCCCAGAAGTCCGCCTTCATTCTCCTAACAAGATAAGGCTAATTAGACAGCACAGCAAAGAAGGCTTTTATAATTTACTAATGCCCTGGTGGTTAGAGGTCGTTCAAACCTTTAACACATATACAGTTCTTCACATCACCAGAAGTCCATCTTCTCTTTCTTGTCCGTCCAGTCCGCTGCTCCACCAAAGTGTGAACCTCTCCTTCAGAGCCAGTTCATTGTTCATGCAGATGCTCCAACCTTCAGCGACTGCAGCCTGCGCTCAGCTCAGACACTCCCTGACACCGCGCATGCGCAATGGTTAACGTTACCCCAAGAACCAAAAGATGCATTCGAGTGCTCTTCGTTCAGTGAAGCTTTCAAGCCATAAATTAAACATACCGATCTATTCATTTGTTTACATTCTATATTTCAACCCCCTATTCTTGGTTGTATGTTACAAGGAGTGTCTTTGGATGTACTGGTCTGTGCCCCCTTCTGCAGAGTTACACTCGTGGTCCCTTGGGATCATTTATGTTTCTCTAATATTTCAGTCATAAAATATAATTTTTCAATCAATTTGATGTGTCTTATTTTATTTTATTTTTCACTTTGTAGGCCTAAAATATCAAAAAAGGATAACTCGAACTATCTGGTCAGTTTCCAAGAGGAAATAGTCAAAATTAGGACAATTTTTGAATTTTCTCATATGTTTGAATGAGAACAAAATAGTTACACTCGTCATCACTTGGGGTTATTTATGACCCCATTTTGTTTCTCTAATATTTCACTCATAAAATAACATTTAGAAATAAATGTGGGTTCTATCTTTAGTTTAACTTCATAAAAATGCACTGATACTAAATTTACCAGTTTTTATTACTTTTTTTTGGTGAATTGGGAACTGGTAGAGGCTCAAAGGTAGAGCAGGTGCTGTTTCTGAAAAATGTTTTATTTTGAGAGAGAGCAAATACAAAAGATAGCGGATACAAGCGGCCGAAATTAGCTTGAAGGAGCTCGGTTACTCGGGAGGAGCTCGGAGTAGAGTCGCTGCTCCTTCATGTCGAAAGGTGCCAGCTGAGGTGGCTAGGGCATCTGTTTCGGATGCCTCTTGGTCGCCTCCCTCGGGAGGTGCTCCAGGCATGTCCTATTGGGAGGAGGCCTCGTGGAAGGCCCAGGACATGCTGGTGGGACTATGTCTCCAAGCTGGCCTGGTGTCGTCTCGGGGTCCCCCCAGAACAGCTGGAGGAGGTGTGCATGGATCGGGAAGTCTGGGCATCTCTGCTGAGACTGCTGCCCCGGATAAAACTGAAGAAAATAGATGGATGGATGGATGGAGTGAGAGCAAATAACACTCGTGGTCACTTGGGGTCATTTATGACCCCGGCAAAATCCCATTCATTTCAATGGACATGAGCCGATCCTGCATGTTTTTCTGTCTTTGACCTTTCGTACCGACTTCATTTGTGCTTCAGATATGAAAATTATTGACCTACCTTTGAGCCTCTACCAGTGCCCAATTCACTAAATACTTTGAATAATATCCACTTCAGGAATTTCAGTGTTACAGGGCCATTTTTGGCTCAAAAATCTACTTTTTTTTTTACATTAACATGTCCCACCAACCTAAAAAATAACCAAAACTGGTCAATTTAGTATCAGTGCATTTTTTATGAAGTCAAACTAAAGATATAACCCACATTTATTTCAAAATGTTATTTTATGAGTGAAATATTAGAGAAACGAAATGGGGTCATAAATGACCCCAAGTGACCACGAGTGTAACTATTTGTTCTCATTCAAACATATGAGAAAATTCAAAAATTGCACTAACACTAAATTTTGACTATTTCCACTTGGAAACTGACCAGTTATCCTCAGAATTCATTTTTTGATATTTTAAGACTGTTCTTCAGGATTGGGTGTTTTTTTTTTTTTTTTACATAAACAAGGCCTACACATTGAAAAAAATTAAAAAACACAAACATTTAGTATCAGGCCATTAGACTGAAGTTACACTAAAGATAGAACCCAAATTTATTGAAAAATTATATTTTATGACTTAAATATTAGAGAAACAGGGACCACGAGTGTAACGTTCTCATAACATTGTAATCACTTAATCAAAAAGGTAATTTTTTCCCCCTGATAAAAGTCATGGATGTTAACGCATTTCCGAAAATTCAGACCATTTGATAAAACTTTGACAGAGATGCGCATCAAAATAGCCTTGGGGTCATTAATGACCCCAGGGATGACACAAGGGTTAAAAGAGCAAGAGTACTTGGTGACTTGGTACCAAGATGGTATCCAACTCGGGCACCGATAACCTCGTTACACCAAGATTTAAGAGTAATACAATTTAAATTTTCTTGTGAATTTACCAAAAGGTTATCTTACAATACAATCACAAAGACAGCTGGAAAAGCATATTTATTTTATTCAATCACAACACAGCAACAAAATTTACATTTAAATTGGAGCTGTAAGCATTTCCATTTAATTTCACTGAGTGGCAAAATCAAATAATACCTCAATGTCTATGAAATTAATTTTGCCACTCATTGCAGAATGGTATGACATCCAGTACTCTATACATACTTTCAAACAATCAAAATCGTGGAGCACCGTAATCATCTGGCATCCGTTCAATGTTGTACCTAAAATAAAAAGGAACACAAATTAAAGAAGATATTCAGTGGAATATCTCTGTAGGTATGATATAAAAGACGCACCTATGGTTGGAGATGTACATGATCGGCACTCCTGGGATTTTTCGCACTCGTCTCTTTAGATCTCTGTCAACAGTTGCTAAGATGTAGCACTTGTGCTGAAAAAATATAGGTACATCAGAGCTGGACAGGAAGTACAGATTTTAACAGGTGCAGTCTGGTGGGAACGCTTGTGTCTACCAGATTGTGCCTGCTACCACAGGACAGTTGTGAATGGTCTCAACTTCTATAAAGTTTTTCTACCTGCATTAGGCCCAAAGCATTTTACAGGAAAGGAACCACTTATCCATTCACACACCAATGTGCGCAGACACTACAGGCAAGGTGGGAGAAGTGTCTTGCCCAAGGACCCTGATCGCCACTGTCACCCCTTGTGCTACAGAAGTAGTTACTACCACCAAGTATTTGGAGTGAATGAATATTTGATGAAAAAGTAAAGCTACTTGGGGGTCCTAGCCTTAAGACAAAGCACTATACAAATCTAAAAAAGTATGATTATTTACCTGTGTTACCCTTTGAACTAAACAGTCATCTGCATATGTTCCTTTGTGAGTACATGGTAGACGCTCAAACCTAGAATCTTTCGCTATCCTGTAATATGAGGCACAGAAACGGTTAAATTGATGGTCATTCAATTAAAAAAAATTAAACAACAATAATAATAATAATTGCATATTCAATCATACCTTAGTGCCACTCTGTACTTCATCCCAAGCTTTTCAATCTCAGCCATCACACAGTCTGTGATGTATGGTATGCCTGGATTTAAACAAATTCAAATTATACAATAACAATGCGTTGTGGACATATCCACTTCATTGGGCACAATTTTGTTAAGTCTCAGCACTTACATTTTGCATAAAGACAATCCATCATTGACTGGACAATGTCTAATTTGGCCTTGATGGAGAAGTTAATAAAATTAGTATCCACTAAAATGTGATAAGGTGGCCCAAGTTGAGTGTTATACTGGAAGAACAAACATGATGGGTGCTTTGCCCTGCAAAAGAGTGAAATATAATTTAGGATAAAAAATAACAGTGTAGCCCTGCCTGCCTTTAAATAAGAGCCATCTTACACTTCTCTCTCTTTGATTTCTGATGGATCCTTTTTCTTTTTCTCCTTGGCTTTAGCACGATCCTTATCCTTTCTACCAAACAGGGAAGGGAGAGCCATGGTAACATAATATTTGCCACAATAATGATCTAATAATAATATGAATATTAAAAAACTCACAGTCTTTGATCTTTCAAACTGATCATTCTTTTCATTGCAGCAAACTTCTTTGTTTTCTGTTTCCCCTGAAATAAGATGAAGATAACATTGTAAAATAATACATTGAAGCCAGGTATACAGCAAACACTGAAAGCCCCACGCACATAGGAAGCGCACAGTTGGACAAGCTACTCCTGAACAATAGCAAACTAGAGAAGCTTTAGTAGTATTTCTCTATCAATGTAGCAAGAATGCTAAGCTAGGTCGCGCCTCGACGTTTGGGCTAAACTAAAGATGATAATAAAGAGACCGAGGTCTGCCTAGAACTAAAATAAGTCAAGCAAAAAGATACGACGAAGACAAAATATCGTACATACCATTTTCAACAATCAAAAAAGGGAAACTTTAGAGAATTGAGACGCTCCTCTCCTCGTGTGTACACACTCTGACGTCATCAATTGTCGACGGAGATTGTTGGAAATTGCGGTCGCTTTGCTAACTGCAGACGAAGGTAGTGCAACGTTTCAGTTCTTTTAAAATCTCATATTGTACATGATTTAAGCTGCTCTGTTTGTCAGAAACAATTGCCAGGTTATTAGATTCTAGGAAAGTTGTGACTTCCTTCAACTGCGTTTGTTGATTTGTATTGTGCAGAGAACGCACTGATATTTGTGCTAACTTGGCTAAATATTAGCAGATTTGTCCTGCAGCTAGTGTAATGTTTTGTTTACACTGCACAACCTAAAGACTGTTCCCCCAACACCGTCTGTGCGCTTCTCAATTAACAACTGGCCAATCTAAACTAATTTTGTTTGGGAGATTTTTTTTTCCCGACATAACATTAACATTTTTATTACGGTAATCGCAATTAACAAACAGGTTTATTTTTGTAGGAGTATTGACATCGATGTTTGCGCAGTTGCCATGGAGGTGGCATTTTTCCGTATAAGCGCTAATAATAGTTTGCAATTATGCTCAGCTGCGAAAGGTTGTTCATGCATATTTTATTGTTATGTAAGTCTATTCTTCCACATCTAGAGAGGGACTGACTTTTAAATATGCATGTTTCCTTAGTTGACGAGTTAGTAGCTCACCTGACAACTATAAAAGGTTTTACAGATGAATGGAGTAAAAACAAAAAGATATTTCTGTAAAATTTATTTTAGGGAAATACCTAATTGTGATTTTACTGACAAGCATTGCGATTGCTTTTAATATTTAAAATTAATATTCAGTTCCCAGTGCACAGTTTGAACATGTTCAGAAACAGAACATGTTCAATGAACTGCTAAATTAACACAAGGGTCACATGCATTTGATGTTTGTGTAAACTACAGGGTTAGCTGGTTTAAACATGATCAATCTCAATAAAGACAGGAGAATTGACATTCACACTTTGAAATTGAGAATATTAAAAGTTGTATTAATTTGTGATTATTGTATGGCCCTGTTGTGCAGGTAATCAGAACATGGTATTACTTATGTGCAAGAAAAAAACATTTTATTCCTTATGGTGCAGGGAACCAACTATCCTTCTGAGGAATGGGAGTGTTTTGCGAGCAAAGCAGTCCCTGTGAAGGCTGAAAGATGGTCTGATGGACCGCCGCTTCTTTTTGACATTCCTCCTCTGCTCAGTGTCGTGGATTTTCTTCTGGGAAGTTCACTGGAAGAAGGACAGAGACAGTCAGATTAAAGAATGGCTCCAGGGACATCACCTCTTTCAGTACAGACACTTATTTGACGGTCAGTGATAGATTGATTTACTATGACTTTTGCAACATACTGAGTTATGTGATTTTGTGATTGCCTTAATGATCACCTATTGCGTAATAAGATGTAATATGAATAATTAAATAACTACATACTGTCTCTACATGTGGCAAAGTTGTTTTTTTATGTCATTATGCAGATGTACAGACCCTGGAGGAGCTGAGTCTTAACGTGTTAAGTCGACTGGAGGAGGTGGTAAAGGAGCAGAGTCACTGGAGGGAAATCGCAGGGGCAAACATCCAGCTGCTCAGAGATTTTGCTTTCCAGGAGTGGCTTTGTTCACAAAATCTGGAACACTACTACAATACGCAAGTGTCACATTTTGGCCTGACAAATTATTTACATTCATTTATTGCTATTATTTATGTTTTTCATTTCAAAAACATGCAATATAAACCTTTCAAGTGGAAAATCTAAGAAATGGCAGTGCATTTGTCCACAGGAGGGCAGTCTCTTCATTTGTTTTCTGTAGGGTGCAGTGTTTCAAGAGGTCATCACAGTTACAGAATAGACTGTAGTAGTGTGTTACCCTGCAGCAATGCAGAGCTTTGAGTGTTTGGTGTCATTGTAGTTGTTAAAAAGAGGTTATGGTTTACGTACTGTAAGTGATTTTAATCTTTTAGTTTCGAATTGTCTTGTGCCTTTCAAGGTCATACATTTTATCACACCAGTGATTTCTTCATTTATTGCGTTGCAGACCCTAATGTTATATTTGTTAATTCTACTTGGTATGCCCCTAGTAAAAAGAGTTTGAAATTCAAGTGTTAATGCAAATAGCTTTAGCTTTTAGGATGAATTAAACTACAGGAATATACCAATGACATTTGCATATACAGTGCCTTGCGAAAGTACTAATACACCTTGGACATTTTGTCATGTTTACAATCCTAAACGTAAAGATTTTATTTTGAATTTTTTACTGAAAGTTCACACACAAGTAACAGACAACTGTGAAGTGAAAGCAAAATAAGATTCTGTTATTTTTCAAGAAATAGAAACGTGAAAAGTGGGGTGTATTCATAAAGCATGACTTAATACTTTGTGGAACCCCCTTTTTCTGCAATAACAGCAGCAAGTCTTCTGGGGTATGACTGTACAAGATTTGCACATCTAGAGACTGACATTTTAGCCCATTCCTCTTTACAAAACAACTCAAGCTCTGTTAAATTAGAAGGAGAGCGTTTGTGAACAGCAGTTTTCAGGTCTTTCCACAGATTTTCAATAGGATTTAGGTCAGGACTTTGACTGGGCCATTCTAACACATTAATATGTTTGTTTTTAAACCATTCCATTGTAGATTTAGCTTTGTGTTTAGGGTCATTGTCCTGCTGGAAGGTGAATCTCCGCCCCAGCCTCAATTCTCTTGCTGACTCCGGGAGGTTTTCCTCCAAAATGTCTCTGTATTTGGCTCCATCCATCTTCCCAACTATCCTTACAATCTTCCCAGTGCCCGCTGAGGAAAAGCAGCCCCATAGCACGATGCTCCCCCCACCATATTTGACACTGGGGATGGTGCACTCAGGATGATGAGCAGTGTTAGGTTTGTGCCATACATAACGTTTTGCATTTGGGCCAAAAAGTAAATTTTTTGTCTCATCTGACCAAAGCACCTTCTTCCACATGGTAGCTGTGTCCTCCATATGACTTCTAGCAAACTTCAAATGGGATTTCTTATGGCCTCCTTTCAATAATGGCTTTCTTCTTGCCACTCGTCCATGAAGGCCAGATTTGTGTAGAGTACGACTTATAGTTGTCCCATGTACAGATTCCCCCAGCTCAGCGGCAATATGTCGCAGCTCCTCCAGAGTTATCTTGGGGCACTTGGTTGCATTTCTGACCAGTAAGTTCGCAGTGATGCTATACGCTTTCCATTTCCGAATGATGGATTGAACAGTGCTCCGTGAGATGTTCAGATCTTGGGAAATCTTTGTATAACTTGACACTGCTTTAAACTTCTCCACAACTTTATCCCTGACCTCTCTGGTGTGCTCCTTGGCCTTCATGATGTTGCTTAGTGACCAATACACTCCGACCATAGCTCTGAGGCCCTCACAGAACAGCTGGAATTATACTGAGAGTAGATTGCACACAGGTGGCCTCTATTTAATGGTTAGGGCAAGGTGTGAACATTCTGCAGTCATTAGGAATGTTATAAAGGCAATTTTATGCACTCAGAAAATGCTGTATGAATACTTATGCACGCCCCACTTTTCAGTCATTTTTTGAAAAATAACAGAATCATGTATCATTTTGTTTTCACGTTACAGTTTTCTGTTACTTGTGTGTGAACTTTCAGTAAAAAATTAAAAATAAAATCTTTACGTTTAGGATTGTAAACATGACAAAATGTGCAAAAGTTCAAGGTGTATTAGTACTTTCGCAAGGCACTGTAGCAACAATGTAACCTTCCTATAACATCTCTGTTTTTCCTTCGTTTTGGTTTTTAGTAGGATAAAATGCTTGTATGCAAAAAACAAAACAAACAAATTGTCCTCAAACAGCTGATCAGTTTTGTGACAGGCAACCACTAGAATGCTTATATAAGCAAAAGTTCCCTAGTACTGCTTTAAAACAAAACTTGCATATTACTTTCTTTACCATCTAAGTATACTCTGTGGGCCATTGTTGTTGAATGTGAAGTTGAGCCAATTTTTTTATGGGCACCTCTCAGTTAATAAATAACAGGGTTTTATTAAACCATTTCATAAAGTTTCATTTCCTCTGAAGGCTGAAGACCTTGGGTTGCATGAACCTAGATGATCTATCCCAGTTTGACAACACACAGCAGCTTTCTCTCGCTGCTTGGGGTTACTACTACGAAGATTACATCAAGTTGTCTGCTGGCATCAAGATCCTCCAGAAATCTCGAGGAAGCCGTGACCAGGACTACGAGATTGGGCTGGTACACAGCCTTGCAGAGAGGCGTCTGAATGAAAAGTGGTCAGTTGGTAAGAACTATTGTCTTTTATAGTGAAAGCATACAAGCATGGTTTATGTTCATTTATTTTTTTTTATTAATTGTGAATGGTAACCCTGGCATTGTTTCACTGGCGTCTTTTCAGCTGGAGCTCTCATATTTGGCTGTACTGTGGCACTGTGCTTCTTGATAAGGGACCTCATGTTTTACGTGATTGGTGAGTTAATAGCAGCTTCTTTTTTAACTTGTAGACATTTTTATCGTTTGATCTGCCAAACTGAGTAAAATACTCTTTATATATGAAAGAGTCTTTACATTTAAAGGACTAAAACTTATTGGCTTATTTACATATGATCTCCCTTTTACAGGTGGAATAACCGTTTCCATCATAGCTTTTGTCTTTACCATCAAGTTCCTTTGCGAGCTTGCAGCCAGAGTGGTCAGCTTTCTTCAGAATGAGGATCCAGGACGTCGCGGTGACCGCAGCATCTATGACTATGTGCGGGGGAATTACCTGGACCCACGTTCCTGCAAAGTGTCATGGGACTGGAAGGAACCACAGGAGGTGGGGCAGACGATGAGCTTCAGGGTGCAGGTATGGAGAGTAAAGTTCTCATCGGTGAGAAAATGTTGTAGTGTATAATTTGATCATGTTTGGGGGGGTTTCAGCTCTTTTACAAAAATGGCCAGCCTTTTCCTGCTCACCGGCCTGTTGGACTGAGGGTCAATATAACACACATTGAACTGGCTCTGGATATCCCAGTTACTCAGGAGGTCCTACAAGAACCAGAGTCCAATGTTGTTAAAGTGGCCTTCACCGTGCGCAAGGCTGGTCGTTATGAAGTTGCTGTGAAATTGGGAGGACTCAATGTAGCCTATAGTCCATATTATAAAATATTCCAGCCAGGTAAGACTGAACCGTCAAGTTCCCAAATGTCTGACTTACTCTTCTATGTAACACT
This sequence comes from Neogobius melanostomus, assembly GCA_007210695.1. Classification (NCBI taxonomy): domain Eukaryota; kingdom Metazoa; phylum Chordata; class Actinopteri; order Gobiiformes; family Gobiidae; genus Neogobius; species Neogobius melanostomus. The sequence goes on from VHKM01000043.1 coordinate 3,299,730, forward strand.
GTGTGCTTTCTTCTATTATAGGAACTGTGGTCCCTTCAAAAACTAAAATTGCCTACCATTTTTCAACCCTGGTGCTAACAAATGGCCAGCAGCACATTTTGCAAATTGAACCCAGGGATGAATATGGAAACCCCACTAGTAACTCTACAAGTCTGACAGATGAGGCTAACTACAGCGTCCACGTGCATTCGGTGAGGAAACAACCACCATCATAAGACTAATGTGCTCAGAGCAATCAGAACCATAATGCTGTCTTTGTTTTTTGTTTTTATAGTTGGGTACTGCAGATGATGAAAAGTTGGACGACTGCTACAGTAAATCGATTTCACTCAACAAGCCACAGTGCCAGGTCCTGCTCAGACTAACCCTGAAGAAGACGGGCTGTTTCAGGGCCCGAATCTCCTACAAAGACCAGCCACTCAGCAATGGAGAATTTGACATTATTGTTCTCAGTGGTACGCAACCTTCTAGACACCATAGTCCACATGTCCTTTCAAATGGGATTACTTATTTGTGCTTTAATGTGCTTGAACAGAGAATGAGAAGATCTGTGTGGAGAAGAATGTGTCCACGCCGGGCATCAGTATCTACTTCGAGGCCTACCTCTACAGCAACGGAAACTACAGCAGCTCCTCGTGGCAGTTGCCAGCCTCCTCTCTGCTCACTCCTCAGAGAAGGCCCTCCATGGGGGAAGAAGAGGATGAGCATGACTCCCCTGTGGAGGGACAACCGGAGAAGGTCAAGAAACCAAAAAAGGTCTATTGTTACATATCGCCAAAGGTAAGCCTCCATCTTAAGTTTACACAAATATATATACATTTAGCACAAACTAAGTTCTTGTCGACTTCCATTGATGATTAGCAACTGTCAGTGAAGGAGTTCTACCTAAAGATTATTCCATGGCGCCTTTTTACCTTTCGAGTGTGTCCTGGAACAAAGGTAGGCCATTAAAAAAGGAAAGCGCTTGTATTAAAAGTTTCTGGAAAGTAAGTAAGTGTGTTTTTTACAGTTCACCTACCATGGGCCCGACCCAGTTCATAAGTACTTAACATTAGTGGTGGATGACGGGATGCAACCGCCTGTCGAGCTTAGCTGCAAAGATAGAAACATCATGGCTGCTACTTTCATTCGCTTCTTGCACAAGAACATGGGTGGGTGTCTTTATCAACATTGAGAGTGAAAAGCTATGAACTCCTAAAAGTCTATTGATTTTATTGCCGTCAGGTGGCTCGGAAACGTTCCAAGACAAAGTGAACTTCTTTCAGCGTGAACTCAGGCACATCCACTCCAAGAAACCTCGCACCAAGACCTGCCTAAAAATCTCCAGGCATGCTATTCTGGATTCTGTGAGTATTAAATGTTTTCTTGCCTTCAAAATGGAATAAAGCAAAAAATATAAATAAATAAATAACAACAACCCATCCATTTCTGTTTTTTAACAGTCTCTGAAGGCCACAAGGAACTTCTCAGTGTCAGACTGGAGTAAGAACTTTGAGGTCGTGTTCCAAGATGAGGAAGGTAATAAACAAGCTTGCTTTTAAAGAGGGGCTATTATGCTATTTTTCCTTGCACACATTCGTCAAAAACACAAAACTATGGTCTAAAACAAATTCAGCTGCAGTTCCCACTGAAATGTTACACAATCTTTTGCGCAAAAGTTTCCTTTTGTGTTCAATTTAGTTTTGAAAATCAAAATTTCCCTTCATCCTTCTGTTTGATTGAATGTTTACAAATCTCACGAATTGTTAAAAATATTGTTTTAGGCATTAAAATGGCATTAAAAAGCATTACATTTAAAGGGATACTTCGGGATTTTTGACATAGGGCCTCATTTTCTAGTTATCCAGAGTGTTGTTGATGTCTGGAGATATTTTTTTCTTAAATTCATACAGTTCTTATATTTGAAGAGTCTAGTTGCGCTAGCCTAGAGCAAGGCTAAAGCATTTCTATGGTAAACGCTAGCCCGCATTAAAAAACAGTCTGGCGCACTCCACAGTGCACATGAGGTAAATCACTTATAACACCAGACTAAAGATATAAATGTCTGTGTCGATAGGTTAATTTTAACCATTTTGCGTTTAAAATAACTTATATTTGAGCGGCATCAGCTTCGTGGCTGTAAGCTAAGGCAGCGGCGGAGTGATCTGCGAGAAAATAGTCCCTCAAAATGCGGTAATTCATGTGATACAAGGTCAGTTTTATTTAAAAAAATATTCTATTAACACAGACATTTATATGGTTAGTCTGGTGTTATATGTGATTTACCTCAGATGCACTGTGGAGTGAGTCAGACTGTTTTTTAATGCAGGCTAGCGTTTACCATAGAACTGCTTTAGCCTTGCTCTAGGCTAGCGCAACTAGACTCTTCAAATATAAGAACTGCATGAATTTAAGAAAAAATATCTCCAGACATCAACAACACTCTGGATAACTAGGAAATGAGGCCCTATGTCAAAAATCCCGAAGTATCCCTTTAACATGCCATCAACAGAAACCCATTGTGACATGGTACAAAGCTCTAAAAAGTTGATTTTGCGTAATACTGTATTTTAATGGAATGCATACCACACACACTTATCTAGAATAGTACAATACAATATATTCTTACATAAACTGACCTCTCTGCAGCTCTGGACTGGGGCGGCCCGAGGAGAGAATGGTTTGAGCTAATTTGTAAAACCCTTTTTGATACATCAAATCAGCTCTTCACACGCTTCAGTGACAACAATCAGGGCCTGGTAAGTGTCCTATTCATCATTTATCTGCTATTATAGGTCACATCCTGAAGAAAAAATGTTCATCTGTTTTACAGGTGCATCCAAACCCTGACAGACCTCCCCACCTCCGCCTGAAGATGTATGAGTTCGCGGGGCGTGTTGTAGGGAAGTGTCTGTATGAGTCTGCTTTGGGCGGAGCCTACAAGCAGTTGGTCCGAGCCCGCTTTACCAGGTCCTTCTTGGCTCAGATCATTGGTCTCAGGATGAACTACAAGGTATTTCACAACACCTCTTACTCATAAACCTGGTAATTAGCCATTTCTAAACAACTGTGCTTTGGTCTTTGCAGTACTTTGAGACTGATGACCAGGAGTTCTACAAAACTAAAGTGTGCTTCATCCTGAACAATGACGTGAGTGAAATGGACTTGGTGTTTGCTGAGGAGAAGTACAGCAAATCAGGACAGCTGGAGAAGGTGAGGCAACTGTTGGGATGGGACCCCCCTTTCTGCGCTTGATGTCATTGCACAGAAGATAGGAGCAATAAACCAAACAAAAGAAACCATATTGTCTGTTTGGCAGAGTTTGTGGAGTGCTTGAAGAAAGGGAGTGAGGAGTTTACATAAAGGTGGATGAGCTAAATGGGAAGAAATGGCCCTCTTTAAACTTTGTTGCTTGGCCTTAAAGACCACAATAACTCTTGGGGTATTTCCCCTTTTAGAGAGACACAATCCAGACTTTTAATTCTTTATAAGTAGCACATGTTAGTATGCTATAATAATTTTTTCCCTCATTTTGCCTGCATTGATATCTGGCTTTCTCAACTTAAACAAGATTATATTCTTTCACTGAATAATTGACAGTGACACCTGCATTATTTTCTTGTGTCTGTAGGTGGTGGAGTTAATATCAGGGGGAGCTCAGATTGCAGTTACCAACGAAAACAAGATGCATTATTTGAACCTGCTGGCCCAGTACAGACTGGCCAGCCAGGTGAGAGACGAGGTGGAACACTTCCTGAAAGGTTCGTACCTTTCCCATTAGTTAAACTCCCAGATCTGCTGAAGTAATTACTGTGGACTTTCTTAATCATTTGCAGGTCTGAATGAGCTGGTTCCAGAAAATCTGCTGGCCATATTTGATGAGAATGAGTTGGAGGTGTGTGTATTGACTGCCAAGAAGCACTGATATATATAAACATAGCAAAACATAATGATTTTTTTTCTTTAGCTGTTGATGTGTGGAACAGGAGACATAAATGTACAGGACTTTAAAGCCCATGCTGTTATCGTCGGAGGATCATGGCATTTCAGAGAAAAGGTAAAACCTTTTCAGAGAAGAGGTAAAACCTCTGTCATTCTGCGAATGTCTAAATGCCTCACTCCTTGTGCCTCTCAGGTGATGAAGTGGTTTTGGGCAGTCGTGTCGAGTTTCACTCAGGAAGAGCTAGCCCGTCTGCTGCAGTTCACCACTGGCTCTTCTCAACTTCCTCCGGGAGGGTTCAACACTCTGTGCCCCTCCTTTCAGATCATCGCTGCCCCCACACACAGCACTTTGCCCACTGCACACACCTGGTGAGAGCCCCACTCACAGCTGCATGAGACTTTGAGAGCCATACAAGTTTAATTATACTTGTGTATAATGACAAATAAAGTATTATTTTCTATTCTATTCATAATGCATAATACGGTGTATGTCCTTGCATGCTCAAAAAGCTCATGGTATTTGAGCGCAAACCATTATCCACCTGTGTTTATCTCATTTTTATGGAGTCATTTCATTCTTCAGTTTGTGGAGCCAGTCCTTTGAGCTCCCAAAATCCTGTGGCATTCAAGTTTTTGCCAGCAATGACGAATGAAATCATTTTGAGTGTATCACATTGATTTGGAATAAGAAACTTTGGGGCCTCTCCTAAAAACAGGTTTACTAATTTATTTCACTCGGGTTCTTCTCACAGCAAACCAGCTGCAAAGTTATTATTACCATAATCACTTTTAATAGCATACACACTGCTATTAAAACAGTTGCATGAAACTGTAATTGTGGCCATACCGCCTTTGCTCTTTGCTCGGGGAAGGGCCTGGTCGGTACCTGGATGGGAGACCATTTGGTAACACCAGGAAGCCTAGCGAATGGAGTGTGTGAGTGAGTGGTCGGAGGGGCCGATGGCGCAGACTGATTGCCTCGCTTCGGTCAGTCTACCCCAGGGCAGCTGTGGCTACAATAGTAGCTTACCACCACCAAGTATGGAGTGAATGAATAGTGCAATGTAAAGCGTCTTTGAGTGTCCAGAAAAGCGCTTTATGAAACCGATGCATTATTATTATTATTATAATTACATGCAAATAAGATTTCAAATGTACATGCTGTAAATAGGTTGCTGTTAACGGTGTTTTCCCTTGTGTGTGCAGTTTTAACCAGCTGTGCCTCCCAACGTATGACTCCTATGAGGAACTGCACAAGATGCTGAAGCTGGCCATCAGTGAAGGCAGTGAAGGCTTTGGGATGCTCTGACTCTTGACTCGTCTGAGACTTTGTTTTAATTCATCTCTTCACTACACTATACTCTCAGAGTGAGAGGAAGCCCCCAAAGTCTGCGCTGGAAAAGGATTTACTCTATTGCTACTGTATAATAAATGCTCTGCTTTAGGGAAAACTTAAATTATTTAAGGGTAATGTTTGGGCTAATTTTATTTTCTAAGATTTAATCTTTTTCTTATTTTTATATGTTTGACAGATTTAAGTTGTAAAAGTAAAGGTCTTGCCGCTGTAACTTATTATTTTTTTTGTTGCAAACTGAGTAACACTTAAGTGTAACAGCTGCCCACCATGACGTGGGCGACCTGTGCACCTGCAGCACTTTGGCCTTAACCGATCAGGGACTGGTGTGTGTGTCTGTAAATATATGATATCACTCTTTACTGTACATACTAGGGAGTGTAAATACATTCTTGTGTTTTTTTTGGAAAAGGGATTTCTTCACGGCTGCACGTTTATGAGTTGACTTGATATAATTTCTATTTCTGTTAAAGATGAAGGATTTTAAAAGAAAAAAATATGCCAAGCTATTTCTTGTTATTATTATTATTATTATTACATGTAAGTTTGTAATTTATTGCAGTTTTTTATGTTGCTCCTTATGTACGTCTGGAACAGTCTTTGTTTTTGTTGTTCATGTTTTTATAACCTGCCTTATTCATGACCTCTGCCTCTGATTGTATGCAGGGAGGTGTGGGGGTGACACAAGCCTGGTAGACTTTGCTTACATTTGGGTTCTTATGCACCTAAACGGGAGAGCACGTTGACATGGGAAAACAAAATAGGTGGGTAACAGTTTTCAAATAACAATAGTGTTCTATAATATTCTTAGTTTTATGCCTTTTGAGTTTGACCATGACAGCTCGGTAGGAGTTTACCTCCGATATCTCCAAAGCCGTCTATCCATCCACAGATGCACGTGTTCATATAAAACTGATAACACATCCCTTGCCCAGTATTGAAGTTAATACACACATGAAGAAATGAATGTTCTTTTTCATACTATTGAGCCAACCAAGCTTTTTATTTTGAGTGGAGATGTTGACATTTCTGTTCATTTGTATTTGCAAATCCCCCTGTTTAAAACTATTCTGTGTTTGAATTGCAGTTTTCCATCAGGAGACAATTTAAATTTCTATTTTAGTTGGCCTGTTCAGTGTTAAAAAGTACATAAGGACGGTGTGGGTTGTGCAATGCTGTCATGGTGTCCGTTGAGAAAAAGATGGGGAAATGTTCAAGGCTATACCGATGAGGGTTCGGCCTGATTAAGAATTAGAGAATGTCTAGACTAGAGTTTTTGTTGAGCTTTCATCCAACTTTTACTACTGATTCTTTTGTTCTGTTTGGGGTGTTTCTGGATTAGTCTGCCCTTTTAGCTGTGTAGATATTGTGGGAAATGTACCCGTGACTTTTAAAGCTGGGGTACTTTCCTTTTTTATGGCAAGTCTCTGCTGATGAATGTTTTAGACTCTGCAGGCGCTGCAGGTTCTTTGCTATGGGAATAAAACTGATGGACTGAATTCTTGTCATTATTGCATATCACCGACTGGGCAGAAGTTTTAGAGTGTTTAGGACTGCACAATAATTCACAATCAAACTGAAATTGCAGTTTGCATGGTTGTAGTTTGTAGACCTCGAAAGCTGTGATTAATTAGTTATTTGTTATGTACAAAAACTGCTAACTCTAGTTTAGACCGTTCTGAAGTGCATTAGTTTAAATCATCTTTCAAGCTCCTGGGTGTGTTTGAAATGTGCACTGTCACAATACTTTTTAGAAAAATCACAAATTCCTAAAGAGACATGTTTCCAAAAAAAAACTTGTGCAGCCCTATAAAAAGTGGTAAAACGTTCAGTTTGAGTTATTTTTAGTCACTAGGTGGCAGTAGATGACCATTACATTAAAAAAAGCCTTCATCCGCAACAGATGCTTTCATCAGTAAATTAGTTATGAGGGGCTTTAGATATCCTTATTATTCTTAAACACAGCTTTCATATTCACACTGCCTTAACACACACATTGTTTATTCAAAACATTCATTTAAATAAAAATAAATCTATTCTTTTATATTGCCCATACTGATCTAATAAGACAAGGCAGTCCCTTCATTTGGTGTGTTTTCCAACTGCAGATTTTCCCTATTTACTTGTTATTGTGGAATGCACCTGTGGATTTGCATAATGGTTTCTCAGATTCCCCTGAGGAATGCTTGGTAAAGAGGGACCACAAATCTGAGCCATCATCTGGCCTCGCTAAGACCAATGCGCCCATTGCCTGAAGAACCTGTGGGGATCAATCTGCACATAGCTGATGATACTAATTCCCAAGGAAAACATGCTTCCTTGACAAATCCCACGTGTGTTATTCCATAAATCCAGTCGGTGCGTCGTGCCAAGTTCCTGGGGAGTCAGTTTACTTGTGGCTCTTCACGAGCACTTATTTTACAAGATCGAAAGTGCAGCGCCTCATTTCCCATCTCTGAGACAGACAGCCTGCCTCAGAGATGTCCATCAGAGCTGTCTCTCTGATCAGATCTAATTGTACACAGACTGACTCTTCCTGGGCAGCACAGCCATGGCATGTGTGAGCTACCTTTACAATGTGATTGGACGGACTTTCCTGTCTACTCAGCAGCCGTGGGGTTGTCTGCTTTTCATTCCAACATGCAGGTCCTCATTACCTGATTGGACACTGCTGATTAACTGCCAACTGGATTGGCTGCAGGTATTCATCATCTGTGATGATTGGGTCGATTTGGAGGCCAATGGTAATCAGAGTTGTTGAAGGACAGGAGAGATTTGCTCAGGCAGCACAGGCCTGGACAGTGGACAGGAAGTAGTCCCCCTAACTGTTTAATGTACTGATTTGACTTACATGCAAAAGGTCTGTGTTTAAACTTCTCCACACGTAAGGTCACAGTCTGCTTGCAGGCATGTCCACCTTTCATTGGGAGAACATAGCTGCCACATGCTTCAGACACAACTGTGGGCCCCTGACTTTAACTACTTCAAACGTTTTATTTGCTCTTTCTGTCTGTGCTGCTTTCTGAAGTTGTCCCATAAAGGTTCACTGACTTCCTTTTATTAATGCTGACAAGATGACTCTGCAGTGGATGTTACTGAGGCTTATGTAGCAAAGGCACAGCTCAGTGCTGAAAATGAGCTGGCCCTCATAACATAGGAAAATACAGCTGGGATATTGCTGCTGATTAAAGTCATTTTCCTCAGCATTTCACACATTTTCGAATACCCTGACCAGTCCTGTGTGGTTTAAGTGCTGAGAATGGGCTCTCGGCACTAGGATACTATGAATCCACTGTGGACATGCAGCCCTATGTAAAATATAATGTCCTCATCAAAGCCTGCGGCACATGTTTTGAAATATTAGATCCCCACACTGAGGCCAGAACAGGCTCCCAGCTTCATGCACTGGTGGAAAAGTGTTTGTGAGCAGATTAAGTGTCCCCATGCTCACGCCTGTCCCTGTTATATATGAGGCTGTAGTCAGGCATTTGATTCATGGCCTTAGTTGTCCTGTTGGGATATGCAGCTGGATTATATCCTGTGTGTCGTGAAACATTTTTACTCTTATATTTCTCCTATAACGACAGAGCCTCTAATGTGCACTGTCCAAGTGTCTGACACCTCAGTGCTGTTCCACACCTCGTGTCAGCATGCTGTCACATGGAGAAACAATCGGAAGATTTGTCTCCTCCTCCTCCTTAACCCCAAACTTCACAAACTACACAGCACATGCATGTCCATGTTCCTCATGGCCTCCCTGATCCGTGAAGAAGTGAAATGGCTTGACATTGTCTTTTCCTGTATGTATTCATCATGTGAGTAGTCCATGCTAGAATCAGAGTGGGCCAGTTTCTGAGTACACCTCATTTATTTTGATAGAAGAATAACATTTACATGGGATTCATACCACCCTGGAGTTGGGCAAAATGTGCCAAACTGTGGTTGGCTCTTGCCTTTCTTTCCAACCACAGCCATAAAGAGCTTCAGATCATGAGGTGAACATGACTTACACCAGAGCAGGATCTAACTAGTAAATCATCACCAACTAAACAGTGCAAAATAGTCTACAAGAGTCACTTACCAAAACATGACAGCTTTAAACAATTTCTATAGCTTCTTAGATGGTTTGTCAACTCCGTGGGGAATGCTTTCATTCATAATTTCTTGTTAGCGGATGAGGTCTTAAAAGGCTTTCATTGACCACAGCCGTGCAAACAACTTCAATACAATAGTAGCCACATCTGGCCTACATCTGTGTCACCCTATTGTGTGCGGATTAGCTGTGGCGCGAATTGGCATGTGTTTACTACGCAGAGCCGCTCATCATCACCTTTTACATCTCCGTGATGTGATGCTAAATCTGTCAAAGCTGGATTTAGGGCGAAGGAGCAAAATGATGTGAACATTCAAGAAAAGGCACTGGCTATTTAATCAGACCTATTTAGCTTGGCGTGGAGGGCATTGTGTAGGAAAGGCAAGCATTCCACATAAGACCCACCTGATGGAAAGTGCTGATGTTGTCGTCCTTGCAGCCAGATCAACTTTGGCCTGAGATGGCTGGCACTGACTCCAGGGACCACCCCAGTGAGAGGGGAACAGGGTGAGGCAGTGCTGAAATGACAGAAAGGCTGTGTCCCATCATCTGCCGCTTCCAAACGTGCCCCAGTCACTGTTTAGATCATGTCCGTGTGTCTCCCCTGAACCCTTTGGAAGACACAAGGCTTGTTTTTGGCTTGGTTTGATTAGTGTAACATGATGATAACCGACTGCCTTCCTTTGATGGTGTAATGTAGACAGCAGGATTATGACAATCTACTAATGCAGCATTACACATTAAACACAAAACCTCCACATATCCCGCTAAGCCAAGTCAATATCAATTTCCATTTTATTCTCATTTAACTTTTATTTGAAATGAAAAGGGATGGACTAAAACATATTATTATCATCATTAAAGTACCAAAGGTTAAGTTTAACGTCCTGCCTCTCCCATTAGGTCAGAATCCAGGTGCCACAAAAGAGGATATGATGAAACCCATCCATGTTGACTGTGCCACATGGAGCCCTTCCTGTGTACAGGACACTCTAGAGGTCAGGTAGAGGGGAGGACATGAGAGAGGCCATGGACATGGCAGCTAGTACTGGGTATGAGCTATGTGAGAATCAGTCTGTATATTTGTCTTTACAGTGGGCTGCTTAACAGCACTGGTTATATCCCTAACCATTTACTGTTTTTACTCTACCTTCAGGGCACATGAGTTAAAAGACTTCTCCTCCTAACACGCCAGCCATTCACAGATCTGTTTACACGAGTAATAATATGACTCATTCTTTTGGAGTAATTTGTTTTTGCGCTATAGTAAAGACATTCTTGTTTGCTTAATGAGCAATTACTCAAAGATAAAAGTCATGTGAAACGAAAAAACAAAGACACATTTGTGTTCATCGGGCATATCCAATTTTAAAGTGACAGGCTAAAGCAAAACAGGCTTTAAGATCCAAAAGGGCTTGGTGAGGTCAGTCATATCAGTCTCTATTCACGCTCAGAGCTAAAAGACAGCCGAGACCTGCTATTGGGGCTCACTCTGTTTGCTTGGTTTGGACCAAGATGAGGAATAGGCCCTTCAGGACACTGTCCAGGCAGTGGACGACCTCTTCCTCCTGTATGGAGACAGTCAAGACGTTATTCCACCACATTTCTAAAACATTTTGGCATTTAACTCATCATAATCAGTCAAACTGGATATTCTACTAAGAAGACACATCCACACTATTGTTCCCTGTCTCACTCCTGCCAACTGGAAAACAGATTTCAGGAAAAGTGATGAGGTCCCAAGTATAAAATCCTATCAGTCCAACTACTCCACATGGACACTGACACTAGACAATGTGTGCACAATGGGACACACAATAGATATTATCTCAAGAAACTAAGGTCCACTGGAGCAAAGTTAGGCATCTTCTCGTGCTTAATACTTGACTTAATTTTACAGTCTTTGTCTTTCACCACACACAATACAGTACTTGCCAAAATTGGTCTTTGAGTCCCAATACATGAATAAGCTCATTCTTTTATTCTCTTCTGTTTTCAATTTAACAGGAGGTCCTCAATAATGTTAACAGTTTAAAAAGTGAAAAACTATTCTCATCACGAACTGGGTTCTCTTGTAACTCTGAATACATCTGCATAATTCAGAAATATTTTGTGGCTTTGCAAACGTTTCATTGCAAAAGAATTCACCCAAGATCAAATCTCTCGAGAGTTTCGCATAGGAATAAACCTCCAAGTAAATACAATATGTAACACTTAAGGTTTCAGTCCACACTCTTGGACACCTTGTCTTTATAAATAATAATAAAAAAGGTTCCATTTCACTGTCTATTGCTGAAATGACATAATAGCCACAGTTATGCAACCAAAGGAGTTCCTGGGTGTTTGTGACAAGGAGATGGAGCTATTTTCTGTTTAGTTTTTAGAATTAACAGCTACCAGATGGCTTACAGATGTGGTCAAACTCGCAAGTACATTTTTTTTATAAGGACTTCAAAAGTGACTGTATCGGACCCGATTCGTCATTACAATGACCTAATACAGTAAGTGAAAGAACTCGGCAAACATGGATTTATTCTTCTTGCTGAATGTGGACAGATGCTTGCCTTCTGTGACCCATGGCAGCCAATGATTTCAAACTTATTGTCACTTCACATTACAAGACGCCATGAAAGAAAATGGTGGAAAACCATTATCAGGATCACTAGTTTCCTGCTTGCCTATTGAAAGCTAATGTAGTGAACTGTATATGAGCTACATGCATTATTTTTCACCCAGTAAACAGAAACTCAAAACTGAAACTGTGTAACTGTGTTGGGAGTGGGACACAAACTGCTATGCTTTAATTACAAGTTCAAGTCAAACGCTTTCATTTGATAACTTGTTGCAAAAAATAGCATTGTCTGTGTGTAGCTGAGCATCAGGAGCCTGTTTAATATCACTAGGTTTCTGTTGCTCTTGTGACGTAGTAACACATAGCCTGGAACAGATAGCATCTATGGGAACGCCCACAATGGTTCACGCTCTAGAGTCTAAGCTGCCAGAGGGGGAAACAAAAGGGGAAAAGAACTACTTTCTCACCTACTACTCCAGCACTACTTTAACAAATACTGAATAATGGTTACGTTTTCTCCCAGCTATGTGCTAACTACCGATCATCGCATGGATATTTTACAAGAAAGAAAACACTAAATACTTGAAAATATGGCAAAATCCTTAAAGTTGCATAATGGAACTTTTTATGTGAAAACAAAACTTTTCATTTGTGCGTATTTGACCTTTTAGTGACCTAGTGGTTAGCATGACACCTTTACTTTCCATCACAGTGGCCTACGATGCTCCAGGATCCATTGTTTTGAGAGTTTCTGGTAGGTTGTCACTGCTGACGGACCCTCTCACCAGAAAACCCACAAAACAATTGGTCCTAGAGGGTCATAGAGACCACTGTGATGGAAAGTAAAGGTGCCATGCTAACCAAACACACAGCCATTGGGTCACAAAAAGTCAGTTATGCACAAATATCAAGTTTGTTTTTCACATAAAAAGTTCCACAATGCACCTTTAAGTATCTTTTCAGTTCATACATTTTTAGATACAATTTAAAAAAGTGTGTGTTATGAGTTGTCCATGAGTTAGCATATGGCTGATTAACCTGTTTCATGCTTTTAAACTCTTAATATTTGAATTTTGAATGAATGGGATTTTTTACATACGGCCCGGCAAAGGACCGGAAGTGGGCGGGACTGTTGCGTTCTATTACTATGGCCATGTCCTATCTAGAGCTTTTGGTTACACTCCTAAGCACAATTTTCATCAAATTACTTTTTTTCTTTTAAGTTATGGTTTGACTTTTGAGGAAGTTATTTACTAACTAAATAACTTATGCCATTTTCATGATCAAAAACTAAACCACACACCAGTCAGATACTGCAATACAGCTTTTATTCCACTTTTCCCCTACAGACAAGCCAATATTAGAATAATGAGTAACATGGTACAAAGCGGGCCAGTTTTTAATCCACATGTCTCTGAATCTAAACATCCCGCACACGCTGCACTCACACATCCTTAAATGCAAGCTTTATGACTGATTCCTCTGGGTTATCTTATCTCCAGGCCCGTACCGCTAAGTAGCAACAATGTCATGAGCTGATCGTTTGGTTAACAGTCTGGGTGATTGCATATTTTTCTACTCTGAGGTCACCCTGTTTTTCATTCATTTTCAGTTATTAAGTTTTAAGTTATCTCCGTATATGGGTCTTGACGCTGCCAAGAGGGTATTCAAGTTTAGAGAAAGAGAAGCCATAATTCAGTTAATGGAAAATCACCAGTGTATTCTTCTCTTTGGGTGCATCTGTGGCTTCTATCATCATAGGGTTATAGTGGCCATTGCTTTTCTGTCAGGCATTGTTTGACATCTCTCTGCCCAGATGTACTCCGCTGCCTTGTCATGTGGGTCAGTTGGAGCAGGAAACTCACCTCTTCTGGCACCTGCAGACTGTTTAGCAGCATGTCTGTCTGCGGGCTTATTAAAACTTGGCTCCCTAACGAACGGCGGGCCTTGATGCCTGCTGGGTGCTTAGTGCTGCTCAGGAGACAGGGCAGTGGGACTTGGGGCCTCTCTTCCTGCTCCCTGCTGAGCCACTCACAAACTCAGCTGTACTCTCGCATCTACAGTGGATTCGTGCCCATAAATTTGATCACTATATTGAAGCTGAAATAATTTAAATGCCTGAAAACCGGCTGTACATGGACACACAGACACTTTCACACTCCTAACTCAAGTCCTGGGCCAGGCCACTGCATATCCATTTCATCGACATGCGTTGTTTTTCTTTTATAAGCTAGTTGTCATTTAGGCCCGCGGTGATTTAAACCCCAGAGCAGCCGTTTAGGGAGACGTGGGAGGATGAGGCAGTTCCACGTGGAGGGACTGAGCGCTTGCAAACTATGCCATGACTTCACACTCCAATGAGAACATGCCAATTCCAGTGCATGTGTGTTTGTGTATTACGAGGATGGATGGAGCTCGGTGCGGTGAGGATTTGTAGACAGTGTTGCGCAATGTTGCGTCCAGCCCAACGGCTCCCTCAGGGGTGTGATTTACGAGTCGGCCAGTGACCAGAGACGTTCAGGAACTAGGGCCCACTTAGCGCACCGCTGCAAGCCGCTGTGCCGTTAGTCTTCGATAATATTTTAAACTTTGACTTCTTGTTTGGCTTGCACAACTTATGCTCCTAATTGTGTTTTTATGTGTAGGAAGTTGCCAGGACACTAGAAAGGAAAGGAAGGGATTTTAATTTCATAGATAGGGTCACAAAGTGGTTCACACAAGGGACCATTATTGATTCGCTTTCCATACTTGTCGCCACAGCTCCCCTGAGGTAGACTGACAGGAGCTGGCTGCAGGTCAGAGCCATAAAGTTTCTGTTTTTACCCACTATCATCTGAATAAAGCCGCTCAAATGTACAATATGAGGCAGAAAGATTAATTGCAGTCGTAAACGAAATTTGCCATGACAGTAAATTCATTATTCATTCATTCAATTCTCTGCAAACTATATTTCCCCTCAATGGGGTCTTGTAGACACTTTCATTGTTTGTAAACACTGGAGGTGGATTGAGGGGCTTAGCATTTTTGGATGAAACTCCATATATAACTTTTTCAGTCGGGTTTATTAAAGTTAATATTTTAGTTTTACAAAAGTTTAGGGTTAAGGTTAGGGACAGGGTCATGGTTGAGGTTAGGAAAGGGGATTTGGTTAAAGGGGGGGTATTATGTAAAATCGACTTTTTCAAGCTTTATATCATGTTATTATGTCATTCCCTCATTAAACACATGCCTGGAGTGTTGCCTTGGCTCATTCACATATTTTTGAGTAATCAGTAAAAACGTAGACGGCAGCCATTTTAGGTGTAGCTATGCCTCAGTCCTCCTAGGAACGCCCCCACCTCCTGGAGACGCCTCTGGACCTTTTGTCACCAGCCAAGCCACCAACCAGTGCTCCTCAGCTCAGCAGAGCCCCCTCCCCGCACAGTGTTGTTGTTTAGATGCCACAGCAGTGTGCTGAAGGGGCGTGTCGGAAAGCTTCTTAAAGAGACAGAGGCCAATTTCAAGACGTTCAGTACAGCCATTTTGAGAGAGCAATTTTATTTAAGGCAGTTATTTTAATTTACTGCATATACAGACCAACATAAGGTTACGTCATCATTGTAGTATGCTATAGACTGGTGCTATGTGATTGAAAAAGCATAATACCCCCCTTTAAGGTTCGAACAATGTACGGGGCAGGATCACAGCACAACTGAGTTGGAAGATAGAAAGACGCACATCACTCCATTGTAGCTGTTATAGTGTTATAGTGTTTAGCTGTTGTTTTAAAGGAACAGGCCACCGTTTTTCTATACTGAGATATATTCTTACCTGAGCTTAGACAAGTTGAGAAGTACCTATCTGGTCTTTGTGTGTGCCCTCAGTCACGCAAATTGACCAAAGATGTTGTTAGTGTTTGGCCTCTCCCAGCATATTCCTATAGCTCCAAACAGGGGTGAAGTTGGAAGCTACCATGCTCTTCCACGGGCACGCACAAAGACCAGACAGGTACGTATCAACTCGTCTAAGCTCAGGTAAGAACATATCTCAGTATGGAAAAACAGTGGCCTGTTCCTTTAATACAGAATATCAGATAACACTTTAATTTACAGCCCCCAATGTTGTTCCTTCTTTTCTTTCACCTAAACACACAACAGCATGTCATATAACTTTACACTTATGATTGCTAGTTTTAGTTTAATCTTTTTTCCACTGCTCACTTCCTGCCTCCAGTTGATGTCACTGAAAGGCAGGGTAAGGGTCTATGAAAACCTGCTGAAACATTCTGAATATTTCTAATTATATTTCACTCTTTAGTACAAAACAACAACGTTCAAAGAGATTCTTCCAAATGTCCTGGTGAATAGGGCAGTCCTTTTGGCAGAGACCTTTGAACAGACAGGTCACCCTCGCTCTCATAGACTCCACGCTCATTACAAAGTTTGTCCTGTACGCTGGATCCAAATTGACTCTTTGTTGCACAGAGTTGCAGACGTTAACCCAATTGCCCTTTCACACCGACTGAGGGGATCCCCGTTTGACACCAGCGGCCGATAATTAGCAGAAAGCCGTGGCGGCGAGCACTTTGAAGTCGTCCCTGCTCGTTGTTGTGTTGAAATTTTCCCACTTCAAACATCACCCGGAGTACTCGCAGGCCGCCGCGTTTCCTGGACTAAATGGGCTATGGAGAAAAGGTTTAATGACGTGAAAAATAACACATTTATCATGCTGAATGGAAAGCTATTCAGGTCAAATTGACATCATGCAGGGGGTTAAATCGCATCATAACTTTCTCTCGCTCGACCTTCACAGCTAATTGAGGGCAGTGAAGAAGATGTTAAGTCACATGATTGTGGGCTCACGGCTGGCGGGGAACATGGGCCTGCCCGTGCAAATGGCCTCCTCTACAAAAAGTACAGCTGCTTATTTAAAAAAAAAAAAAATTTTAAATGTATAAAATGTGTTTAAAGCACTTTCAAAAAAAGCCAGAACAATGCACAATACAGGGTTCTCTAAATCCAGGAGCAAAACAGTGAGCAATTAGCCCGGTACAAACAGCAGCACCATTCCATAGTGGTGTGTGGTTCTTTCAGACTGGAAGGCACATGTGTGTGAGGTGAGTCAGCTACACACTGAACCGATGCCTCACTCATTCCCAGCAGTGAAAGTGCTTGACCTGCATTACTCAGACCACTATCAGATCTGCTGCACATTTGGTAAAATTACTCACCCATACAAAACTAAATCTTACAGACTAAACAAGCTCTGACAAACACGGTCGTCGTGCAGTTTAATTTAGTCATCATGTTATGTGTGTGATGACCACCTGATTTGTTTGGCTCCAACACAAACATGGCTTCACCGTCGTGTTTAGTCCGTACAGGATAGGGCTGAACGATATTGAAGTAACTTGCGATATGCGATATGGCTATGCAAAATTTGCGATAAACGATATTATTGCTATATTTTCACTAAACCATTTCAACACGATATGTTCCATTCTAATTAAACACAAATAGTAAGTAACTAGTTTTTTCAGCAAAAGAATCAAAAGAAGACTTAGAGAAAGACTACAATTGAACTCAGTAAATGTTTAACTAAAACTGAACTTTTACACATTTGTAAGTTCAATGCATTGTTTGTTTTTGTCGATCTCAGTCAGATAAAGACTTCAATGATGTTGCGATATATTGTGGCTTCTAGCGATACAGATATTGCATCACCTAATATCGCGATACAATATATTTTTGCGATATATTGTGCAGCCCTACTCTAGGAACTACCAGGAGACCAGAGCCAGCTGATCTCAAGGGCCAACGGGGCTCGCACTGGCTTAGGAGGTCACAAAGATACGACATCTGTCACAATCAGCAGTGATTTTGAATAATAAGCTGCTCACTGTTATTGGGTGTCCTATATAACACACACTTCAGAGGCCCATAAAGGTGCTTTGTGGGGAATAATATTTCTTATATACAGATGAATAACAGCCCATAGCCCAATAAAAGCCCAAGTTAACAATAAAATGTATTAAATATATAGTAATTCATGCTGATCTCACAGTTAACCTTACATTTTGTTTTCGATATCACAAAGACTCTCTAAGACTTTTTATGTGGAATTATCCATGTCATTCTTCACAGTAAAAATGACATAATGCCTGCCAGAGAACTTAATACACCCCGATTACCCGCGCTGCTCTGTCATATGAGAGCAGGAGTGACAAGCTCGGGGTCTGGGATCTTGTTTTGATTTTTTGACATGGAACTCTAGACATTTATGATTCATTCAGTGGCATCTAAACCAAACTGTAATTTCTGGCACAGGTCTGGCTGCAAACCATATTTCACATAATTCCTCAAACTGATACTTGCATATAAGGAGCCGTGACAACCGAGACTCGGTCCAAACATTCATGAGAAAATACCAACTTCATCTATCTGCATTTGTCAAAACAATTTGGTGTTTTTATTCTGATCTCAGCATCTTGAACCGTAAACATGCAAATGTAGTCATATATTCCTGGATTCTTAGCCTTATACTTAATTGGAGTACTTGCTATCACAACATATGGTTGGACTTACCAAACAATGTCCGTCATTCCCAATTTGTGTCAGATTAAGTTCATTTTGGGACTTTGTACTAACACGCTCTTGATATTTTGTGTGAGCTCTAGTGAAATTCACTTCCTGATCAAAGGGAACCTCTCCATTTCAAGCCAATATGGCACAAAGATGAACTTTTCGAAACGTTTATCTGCTTTGCTTTTAATACAGGATTGCATGTCGTCACTGTCTTGTGTCTGGTATATTTGAATGAAATGTTTTGTTAAGCTGGCTGGCCAAGTTAGTACAGCACGAGGGCTATAGTGGAGGCCAACAAACAGATGTAAAAATAAATGGCAGCGCTGACACTGAAACCATAAAAAACAGTGGGGGATAATGTCATTAGGTACGGACTGTATTAAGTAGAAAACTCTACACCAGGAAAGCCAACAGCGGTCATTTATCAGTGCAGGAGGACAGGCTGGCAGCAGAGGGCGCTGGTCCAGCTCGCCTCCTGACCTGGTCACTGTGGTTGGGGAGACACACAAGCAGCCTGAGGTGTGCAGCCAGGAAAATTAAAGACACGAGCGAGAAAATAGAAGAGAAGAAACCCATGATCTATTACCCCTATTAAAGCTACACTCTAATGGAGCCAAGGCAAGGTGATGACTAACAGTCCAGACTTTACAAGAATGCAAAGGGCACCGCTCCCTCCCACTCGCATTCAGACATAAATAGGACTATTTATTCACACTGTGATTGATTATAGATAAATGGGAATGGCTACCTCTCCCTTTGGCTGTACCTTTTGTAAATCCACAATGCTGTTTAGTTATGGCACGCTGTGATTGGAGCTCACTGGTCAACTCCATCCACACCATGAACCAACTCCACAGACATTTATCATGCTCGGGGTGACGTCATTGTTCATGGGAGACACTTCTAAATCACCCGCATGAGGACAATAGCTCTGTGCAAAACAATTAAGGTTCAAATGGAGGCTTTAGAAGAGTCTGAGACAACTGCACTTTCTTACTGGCCTGGGTTAAAGCATTGGCCACTGTTGTCTGTGCTGTCATATAGATAACATATTTTATTTGCAAACTAGAACACTGAATCTGAATTCCTTGAGTAATGGCCTAATGTTATACATATACACAGCGGGAACCTATGTTTACATACACTTAATAAAAATATACAGTACATTTGCATTTTTTCTCATTGCCTGACATGAAACCAGAATTAACCTTTATTTGTTTTAGGTAAAGCAGAATTTACTATCTATTTCTATTTGTCAAAGTCCAGAAAAATGAAAGATATAATTTTTTAGAACTGTTTTGGATATCCTTCCACAAGCTTCTCACAATAGCTAGCAGGAATTTTGATCCATTTATCCATACAGAACTGGTGAAACTGAGCCAAATTTGTAGGCCACCTTGCATGCACATGCCTTTTTTAGCTCTGACCATACATTTTCAACTGGATTTGGATCAGGACTTACTTTTTTTCCACTTCAAAACATCGATATTCACATTTCACACAACAGCACGTTTATCTCTGGGACACAGAACCTACCTTCTTTCTGATCTTTATGATGACTGGTCATTTCCATCATTGTTTTAACCAATGAAACTGGCACCTCAAGTGTCTTGAAATTTCCCTCAAGGATGAACCAGACTTGGGCTTCCAAAGACATGACATCGTCATCTGGGTTTTCCCAAAAGATGTAGTAATCTTAGTGTATGTAAACCTTTGACTGTAAAATGTAACAAAAACATAAAAAAATAAAAATCTATCTCTCATTTTTCTGGCATTTAGCAAATAGAAATATTTTTTTTTAATTCTACCTGACCAAAAAAATTAATAAAAGTTAACTCTGGTTTCATGTCATACAGTGAGTAAAAATGCCAATGTGTCTTTTTATAAAGTATATGTAAACGTATGGTTCCCGCTGTATATATAAAAGGTCCAGTACTTGTTAAGACAGCTCTGGGACAAATCGAACGAGTTCAATTGCTTTTAATCAAACTGTGATTAAATCTATGGTCAATCGCAACTACCAGACTGGTGTTTTTTAAAGTCTACAGCCTCCTGTGGTGGTAATAGCTCATTGTTTAGAGTTTGGTCTTTGAGAAAAAAAAGAAACCATTTTGTATTGAATGGCACTGGAGTGAACGGCCTTAATTTGTTGTTTAGGCTGAAGTACAGTCTGAAACATCTGTCTCATTTTCCACGTAAAAGCTGTCTTTTTGTTTTTTTATATTGAAAATTGAAAAAAAAAAGAAGTGTTTTTATTTGTTCGCCTAACCGTATAAATGTGACATCCATATGATAATAAGCAGCAGAGCACATTTAAAGAGACAGTCAAACTGCAAAAGCATTACCGCTCAAGTTGAAGTAAAAGCGATATAAAACTAATATGATACACCTGCGCACAGGAGGAAAGGCAGGAGAAATCTCTTGCCCCAGTACGCAACTGATATTGAACCACCAACCCTCTGGATCAGTGGATGAACATACCACCTAGAATTACTAGACTCAATAGGCAGTGAAGAATGCTCTTAGATATTTATGACAATAAGAGCTTTGTTTTGAATGTTCCCGAACATCACGCCTCATTTGGTGCATTTGGCAGAGAGCTGGTTACTCTTAAAATCAAATCCATCCCACATAGCAATCCACAACAAAGTCAAAGCTTAATCCAATCTCTGTAATGCTCTCCTTGCTGCATTCTTTTTTTCTAGCAGGGGTAATGCTATTGTTTACATCTCACACCCATAAATGAATTAGCTGATCATTCAGCTATGAAGCATTACACAGTGCATTGCCATTGCTATGACATATGGTTGCGTAATATACTTTCTAGCATTGATATTTAATGTTTTATCATCTTAAATAATGTTATGTATGAAATTTCAGGTAATTTCTGAGCATATAAAAAGCCTTAGTCCTTCATCTACTGACACAGACACTGAACTTTTTTCCACAAAGAAGCAAAGTCCACCTCATGACATCAGGAGGTGTGTGTGTGTGTGTGTGTGTGTGTGTCCTGATATGTTTTTTAGGAGAGTACAATATTGCTAAATGCTTAGGAAATCCCGATAAGTTGCCAGATACAGGCCTTTGAACATTTTTACTTTTACAAAAATAAACACACATTTTTCAGATACTTCCAGAACGAGGAGATGGCTGGTCTAAGTAACACCCATGTGACCTACTTCTCTTGCCCTTTCGACAGCACCTCATTTGTACAAGCTGGGAAAGGCCCCGTAGTCCTTGGCCTATGAGCACTTAACTTCTATCCTCCTCTATCTCCCACTACTTCCTCTTGTTGGCCCGAACGTCTGTTTAATGCACTGCCCGACCCGTCGCCGAAACACGAAGGAGATCTACTTTAATGTACGTTCCGAGGAAATGCTGTCATGTCCAATTCCTGCAAAAGAGATCAATTACGAAGCGACTAATTTGGAGATTTGACGTTTCCAAATAACCCTCCGCCTTATTCCGCCAAATTTTGCGCTCACACTGCCCGGGTTGGACAATGCGGCTATTATGCAAGCCACTGGGCGAGAGGAAATAGACTTGGATGCTTTGATGCGGTAAAAGGTAGCTAATGAAGAGATTGACGTTCCTTGTTGGTTTGCTCCATTGAAAGTCATCACAGAGGCCAATTCACATGGATCACTTAAAATTCTAGAGCAGGGGCTTTGAGAATGCGCTGTTGATGTGTGCCTATATAGTGAAAGGCTTACATTCTGGGGGTAATGATACTGTTTGGCTTTCTAATGGTTACACTTGAACCTTGACTCCTCCACTGGTTCGACATTGCAAAGCGTCCATTCAGTCCGCTCGCAGCTATGAGGATGCAAATGCGCCTCTCTCGGGATATTCTGGCAGGTAGGGGCGTGAAGTGGCCTCCTTTGATTATTCATTTGGAGCCATGAGTTGTCAGAAAGCATGTTTGAGTGGTTCGGTTGCACAAAGTGTTCTGGACACAGCGCAGATTCAACTTGAGAACTCTACATCACGCTTCACTTTTTTGTGACTATTCTATAGCACTTGATGTCACAGTGTTGAGTCAAAGAGAGAGATGGAAGCAGGGAAATTCGATGCTGCAATGTTTCGAGAGGTTTTACAACTAGCTTTACCACTGCTTTCTAGTTAACATTTACTTTTTGTTGACCTGAGCTTCAGCACCTGCCTCATGTCTTCTACAGGCGAAGAAGTTGGAGGGACGCGACATGCTGTACTAGCTATCGGAGTTTATGACAATTCGTACTCACCTAATTACCAGCCCACGATTTTGTTTGCTTTGCCTCCAATTTAGTAAGAATCTGCGCAATGTAATACACGTATGATCCTGCCCGGTGTTTGAAAGACGATAGGAGTGGTTTGCGTGTCATGCCAGAGTTTTCAAAAGGCTCTTTGTGTCGAAGCGTTGGTCAAAGCCAGGGACATCCTTCTGGTATTTGTTCTAAAGTCCCTCCAGATGCAGCAAACTCTGTAAAACTGGGCCACTCTAACTTCCCTAACTCCTGGTTTCATAACGCAAATGCTTAGGGCCAAGGATTATAAGAAGATGCAGAGAAAAGATTAGGGCCGCTAGAACCAGCTGCTCTCATTTGTCTGGTCAATTCAACATTTTGTTGGTGGTGCATAGCCCGGTCACACTAAATACTGGGGTCAGTGCTTCTCAAACAGACCCCCATAGACGCCATGAGGGCTGGGTGAGAACCAAGTACAGTCATAAGCTGCCTCTTCTAATTGCATTTCCCATGGGACTGAGGCTGGCCCCAACAGTTAACACTGATAGATGACATTAGTGCAAATACAACTTTTAGCAATCCTCCTCATGCTCTGTCTCACAGGCTGTCACTGTCCGCTTGCTTTCCTCACCCCTAACTCGGGCAACATGTTGGCTGAGTGGGTAATGCTTTTGCCCCACAGCAAGAAGGTCCCGGGTTCAATTCCCAGACCATGAGCGGCCTTCCTGAGTGGGTTTTCTCTGGGTACTCCAGTTTCTAAAACATTCACAAAAGGCCAATGCTAATGTTGAGAATAAAATACGTTTTTAGGAGATTTGCAAAGCATTTCTTTCAATTTATCTCTATTTTTTTTTCAATTTTCTGATTGACTTGGTTTTCTGAATGGGGTTCTGAAGACACTGACAGATGAAGCACTCACTTGGTCAGCCTTTAAGGACCTTTTCCCTCCCTCTATCTCGCCTGCCGCCTTCTCGTCTTCCTCCATGCTGCTGCTGCTGTGTATCTTGGATTGCGGACCAGAACGCGGTAATAACACAGCTAGGGGAACCACTCGGGAGAGAGACAGGCGTACATCCCTGTGGCTTGAACGAGGAGCAGGAGCCAGGGGATCTTAGGAGAGAAAAAGAAATGTGTTGTTTCCATACAGACAGTCATAGGGAAACTGATGAGGCAGCATGGGCTACGGAGTCAGACAAATGCACTTGTGTTACATAAGCTGACCAAGTTTT
Organism: Neogobius melanostomus; assembly: GCA_007210695.1. Lineage (NCBI taxonomy): Eukaryota > Metazoa > Chordata > Actinopteri > Gobiiformes > Gobiidae > Neogobius > Neogobius melanostomus. Next base: position 3,323,688 of record VHKM01000043.1, read on the forward strand.
CCAAAGTTTCACATTCAACTTCCTCCTACCTTTTCACTACTGTTTTGCCTCTCTGCATGCATCTGCTCTGAAAGCCCTAAATCATACAATGCAAACAGCTTTAGCTGCGTGTGTTACATTTATGATTTTGCTTTATAATGACATGGCTCAAATGTAATGCGTTCCCAAGCTGCTCAAAATCCCATACACACAATACACATATGCGACAATTATGACCACAGTGGAGTCCTAAATAACTTGTCAACTTACATTTAGATTGATGGTAATGCTTAGGACAGCTGCTTTAAATCTCCCTGTCAAATAGACGCACGGTAACATGATGTAACTTGGCAGACCTACAGAATAAGAGAGGGTGAGCACGCTGCTCGTGGAGGTGGTGGTGGGTGCAAAAACACGCAGCAAGAGCCGACAAAGGGGGAGTTGCCTTTGCTTACACAGAGAGCGTGTGATCCCTTCAAAAATTCCCGGTTACTTCAGATCCAAGGAGGTGGGTGATCTGCGTGGTGTGGGAGCACGACATAGTTGCTACTCTCTTCTCCCACTGACTTGGAGCTGTAGTGGTGGCTTGTAAAGTGGAGCAGCAGCAGCAGCACCGGAGCCCACGCGCGGCACTTAACTCCCCTGCGCGCGCGCGACTCTTCATGTTCAACTAAACAGATGGAATAATATTAGCTTGAATTAATTGCTTTTCAGCGCTGGACTGGAGAACGCTTTTGGACTCCCGTGTAAAGTTATTTAGAGGTATTTTTTCTTTTTTCTTAGGTGGACATTATGAAGAAATATCCATATTTTACTCCCGGGAGAGGATGACGTTTTATTTTGCTAGTTGTTAACTTCTATTTTTGTATGCTAACTCTGTTGCGGTTTTAGCCAGTTTTGGGTTGCACGCGCTCACTTTTTTCCGCGGTACGTTTGAAAAGAAACAGAGAAAATGAAACGCGTGGGAGCTGCACTTTTATTTATGATGGCTGTTGCTTGCATACAATGCGGAGATAGCCAGAGTGTGTCTACAGGTGAGAGGAGGGAAGGTGCCCACGCTGAAAGATCGTTTCGAGAGCAGCAAAGTCAACACAACATCCAATTTAGGAGTCAAGGTCGCTCAGCAAAGGAGCAGGGGGAGGACGCATCCTCGGACGCGCTGGAGGAGAAGACTCTGGTTCTGCTGCCAAGGGCCACGCAGCCCCGGGAAGGGCAAGGAGAGGCTGCTGCGGACGGCTCCTCTTCACCTCGGAGTGTCAGACAGACGGCAAGCCAGCTCTCCCCACAGCAGAGAGGCAGAGTCAACCGCAGGCAGAGCACCAGGCAGGGGGCCGCTGGCACCACGAGGAGGCTCACTGGGTAAGGTTCCCAATCCCAGCCAAGACATACTGTAACGCGCGCAACCACATCATTTCAGTCAACTTAGAGGGTATTATTCTGTGCAGAATTACAATGCCATTATTTCAGTCAGTTGTCCCTGTTATTGCAGCGGTTTGGGGCAGTGGTGGAAGAAGTACTCGATATTCGTACTTACTGTAAGTAAAAGTGCAGATATAGGACCAAAAATTGACTTAAGTAAAAGTAAAAGTATCTGATAAAATTTTTCCTTAAGTAAAAGTACAAAAGTATGCATTGTAAAATGCACTTTATGAGTAAAAGGTAAAAGTATTTTAGAGTTTAATGTTTAATCAAACTAGGTCTAAATGAGTAAACCACTAAATCAGGTCAAAAACAGGAAGTAAACCAGGTCTAATCCAGGACTGAACTAGGTCAGGTCTAACCAGATCTAAACAATGTCTAAAGGAGTAAAACACTAAACCAAGTCTAAACTGGGACTAAACCAGTTCATCGTAAAGAGGTCACTTTGAAAATAAAATGCTTTTACTTTTAACCCAATTTAAAAATGTAGTGGAGTAGAAAGTACAGATACAGGCTCTAAAATGTAGTGACGTAAAGGTAAAAAGTATTCATCATAAAATGTACTTAAGTAAAGTAAAAGTACCTATAATTTGTACTTTTTACTTGTACTTTTTACTTTGTTACTTCCCACCACTGGTTTGGGGGAAGCATATGAGCATCCCAAACAGGGAAATCGACCCATGTTGCTGGAAATATGATGCATTTGGACAGTGATTCTCAAACAAAAGCACATGGATGAAAACTAGGACGAACAATCCCATCCAAATTCCTGGCTAAGGCTCTAGAGATGGGTTCCTTACCCTAAGGCATAAGGTTGAAGGTCAAATGCAAATCTACATGGACAATAAAGCCTACAGATACACATGATAGAAATATGAAGATATTAGCTGCGTGGAAAGGGCCTGCAATAGCACTGTACATAACTAGTTGCTGAGCCAATCACATGTCAAAATAATCTTGTTATTAACCCGTAACACACAGTTGAACCTTTTTAGGAGCATAGTCCGTCATTCTAACTGTTTTTTTTTTTGTAGTTGTATCATTGCCCCCGACTTCTTCCAAACCACTGCACTCCCATTATCTATTCATGGTATTATCTTAACCACCCCATAACAGCCCCATTAGCACAGCATGTCCTGATCCCTCACTTGAAAAGAATCAGTGTGACCTATTTTACTATACGGCCCATGTGGTTCACTGTAAAGTGGTAAAGGTACTGGCCCAGTTTAGCCAAGCATTTCCTCCCACAGCCATGATGTAACTTCAGCCGCCACATCAATGACTGCAGACTTTTGTCTAATAAAAATGAAACACCATTTAGAGCCGTCCTACAAAGTGGCGCAGTCCAGTTGGACAAGGGGACTCCCGACGTGTGTGTTATAGATATACCGTATTTTCCGGACTATACATCGCTCCGGAGTATAAGACGCACCAGCCAAAAAATGTGTAATGAAGAAGACAAAAACATAGATAAGTCGCTCCGGAGTATAAGATGCAAAGTATGAAAAAAAGTGCGACTTATAGTCCGGAAAATACGGTAGGTCATAGTAGGACACTGGGTTAATTGGTGGAACAAAACAAACATATTAGTGTCTACTGGTTTGATCATGTTCTGCCATTTACTGCCACATGAATGATTTCTGTTTAAAGGAGCTGGCGAAGGAGAGGCAGAACACCACTTCAATGTGTGTGTGCCTCATTTTGGTTGCTTTGCCCCTAGCCATGTATTCTAGTGAATGTTCCCTGATCGAAAACACCTGTCGTGGAGATGGCCACTTCTTTTTCTTTGCTGTGCACTATGCTATGTACAGCTATTTTCAATTTCTATTTCTGCACAAAACAAAGCTGTCAAAATGCGTGATAGCTTGTTTCCATGTTGTGAATCCATTGTATCCACTGCAGTTTGTTCCGCAGGACAAAGCCTGATAATTGCAGGATGGAGACTGTTTACATAATAATCAGGCGGGATTTGAACGGCTCACCTTTGCAGACAAATGTCATGTTAATTTGTTGCCCAGTTTGTTAGTCATGCTGTGACAGTTTGGATATAATGATTTATATCAGCAATATAAACAGACAGCACTGTGGGTGCAACATGGGAATTTAGCCATAGATAGACTGATAGGCAAGCAGTACATATTAAATCGTATTCATCACTTTTGTCAGCTCTGTGGCAAGCACTATCCTATGGCCTTACTGCAATAAGGACCCAGGCTGGCTTGGGGACTTTCTGTGTTGTTTGCATGCATGCTGTGTCTGGGTGGGTATCCTCTGGGTGTTTCACCTTTCCCCATCAACCTAAAAGGAGTAGGTCCTGACCAAAACTTGTGCAATATCCGGGTCCTCAGGCGTTAACTTATACTGCAGTCCATGTTGAAGGGTGGGTCAAATGTAAGAAACTAAAGAAAAAGTGCTCACATTCTGTTACATCAGAACCAGTAAGATGAAGATATATACCTTTTCTTTCTATTTTATCATTCTTATTGGGTGGAGATAATTTGTCTCCTATGAAATGAATCAATATAGACTTAGCAAAGTTGTGCTTCTCTTCCAGTTCATGCTTGAGACTGGCTAGATGTTCACTTCTGACTCAAGGAAATCTTAAGTAGTATCTGGAGTAAAGAACTAAACTGAACCATAAAGTATTGATAAAAGTATTCAGTATCATTTCCCTCAGTACTTAATCCCTTTACTGTAATTGATACATTTTTATGTTGATGTTTTATTCATTGATTTGATCTGTTTTCTTGTAATTTTATGCAACTGTGAAGCACTTTGAATTGCCTTGTCTATGAAATGTGCTCTACAAAGCCTTACTGTGCTTCAGTGGGCATCCCTGGCATCCAACACTTGTCTTGGCTGATATGCTCCAACTGTCCTTTCTCCATCAGTTTAAGAACAACATTTCCGAACAAATCCGTCACTCTGACATCCTCACTGGTGCGTGACTGAGCTGAGGCCTGTCGTTTCAGGGCATAAGGGAAATAACTGCTGCCCGTGAGTTCAGATCCAACATGCTTTTATTGAGGCGCGGGGCGGACGTCTTGCCTGACAGGGCCAAAAACAACACATCCCGGCTTTCGATGAATAGAAGCAAACCGTTTAACTTACATACATCAGCGGTTACCTTACCAAATAGTAGTCCGCTTTTAACACTTTGAAACAGGACGCCTCATCTGCTGCTTGTTAGTAAGAGTGTTTTTCATGACACATTTCCTTTTTGGAATTCCCACTTAGGCTCACTCATTTCGAGTGGCCGGAGGCACTGGCAGCACGCACACACTGACTCACGGCGACTCCCGCTGTTTTCACGACACCTGTCAGTATGTAATAAGTCGGCCTGCACATCGACTTATCTCCCTAAACCCAACGACACGCTGCTAATTACACTCTTCAAAAACCTTTTACATATGTCCTTGTGAACGAGCGTGCTGAGTGATGCTCTTGGCACGCGCCTGGCTTGATGCGTTTGATTCGTATAAAGGGGCGTCTGCCGAACAAGCGTGACTCTTCTGCAGCTCTCGTACGATGTCACGAGCACAAGGCATTCAGCGGGTCCAAGGCCGCGGCTGGTTATCTCTTCCAATCACGGTGAGCCTGACACCTACTTACTGTAATACGGCGTGAAACGTGATGCGGCTCAACTCGCTGCTGACTGTTGCCCCCGGTTGCTCTTGCGGTCTGCTGCTGTCTCATCTATCTCTCGCCCCGCAGGGTTGGCTCACGCGGCAAGTGCAGATTAAGGGAGAGGAAAGCGTCCAGTTATAACAGTTCAGGACTTGTTATTTTTCATCTGTTCTGTCATTCATAAAAGATACAGCTGGAATGCCTCACTAAATTCTTTTACCCCAGGCCCAGAATAACCTGCACCAGCCCTCCCAAACTGTTGCTCTATCAAAGTACTAAGAAATCAAAACTGAATATGTTACTTTATTGGCCCCCATAGATTCCCAGCCTTTCCTACTTTTTGAAAGACTTTGGTATTGTATAGAATGTTAGGACGGTACCAAGAATTCCAAACCTTTCCATGGAAGTGAACTGGACTGGCCTGGATTTTCTTGTGGGCTCTCAATTAAAGAATGTTACGTCAGTGTCTCTGGAATTTAGTTTTACATAAAAGACAATTACAGTGTATTCTCAAGAGAGATCATATCTTTAGGACAGCTAATTCTTAGTGATTTGAAAACAACCACAGCAGTGCTATCCCTGGAAGCATCTGACTTCAATGCCGGAGAAGCCTTTTATATGAGTGCGCTTGAGGGTGTTCTCTGTGTGTCTAATGCAGCATAACATGTTGCATGTCTCCCATCTGTTCAGGCCCAACGTGTGTGGAGGTCAGCAGTGCTGCTCCGGCTGGGCTGTGGCTCCAGGAACCAATCGCTGCATCAAACGTGAGTTACATGCTCTGTGCACACGCCGCAATGCTTATTACTAAACAGACTCAGAACCCTTCACAACTCTATCTTGTCCTGTGTGTGGCAATGGTAAAAACCTCCAAACCTTTTGTGCTCCAAAACCTGCGAGTTCAAGGGTAAAAGATCTTCACTTTGAGCCATAAAACCTTCTCAATCGAGCGCTTTGACAGACTTTTTCCGTCACTTCCTCAAAACCTTTGCACAATCCTGGCCACAAGTGACAAGACATACATTTGACTATTTTTATTCCATTGACAGTGTAAATATACGCAGGCCGACTGAGAAATAACAGCCTTAATGGTCACTAATGGCAGGTCTGACAAGTCAAATTGCTCTATGAAACTGTTCCCAAGGTGTTATTTCCCCCTTCGCTCGTGTTCATCATGCGCTGTTTGCCTTTTCCTTTCAACTCTCGTCCAGCTCGTAGCACTTGGCTCTTATTGACTAGAGCCCTTAATTATTTTGGGTGGAACAAGCTGCGTTTTATTTGACCACAACATAATACTGGACGAGCAGGTTGCCAGATAATTAAAAGTACAAGACACCGACTGAGTGAGAGTAATTGACTGCTTTAAACACAGTGTTTCTGTCTGACTTTCTAGACGGCTTGTCATCTGTGACCTACTGTATATTTGACAAGGCCCTCCTTTAAAATAGCCCTATATTATTCTTCTTTTTCTGCTTGCATGTCATGTTTCAATTTCACTTTTACGACCCCTGTTTTCTGTTAAAGCCTAAAATAACAGGTTGGTCTCTGAGCAGTTTTAGCACAAGATATCTTTACTTTTTTACAACTGAAGTAAAACCAACACAGCAATCATCCTTCCTCTGCCAAGAAAGCCCTCTGTAGGTATACTACAGTTTTTATTTTTTAAACTTTACCATTTCCCTGTGTCTCCTGTGCTAATTATCCGGCTCACACGCACGCACATTTGAACTGGTCGATTGCACAACAAACTGATTGGCCTCAGCACCCTCCTCCTAATTAGATCTCTGTCTCTGCAGCTCAAAGCAAACTCTCTACAGCTTCTTAAGTCCAAGCTTAGGACACATTTTTGGAGTGCAAACTGCCTAAACATGAAGTCACAGCTCCAGCAGATTTTATTCATAATATTGCTATTAATCTTGATTTAGTCCTTGCAGCTTGACTAATTTCTATATAATCTTGTTGTTTTACAAAAGAATTGACTTTGATTTATACATTTAACTAGAAACAGAAGCAAAACCAAAAAAAAAGAAATCAAAGGAAAACTGGGAGCACATTGTGCCCTTTGAAAGCCCAAAAACACATCATAAGTCAAGAGCTCAATTTCACTTAACGTTTACGAGGTCAAACAAGGAAAAACAAGGCAGCCTGCAGAGTGAACATAACTAGGTAACCTGTGATGGACTGACCAGGAATGTGTCTTTCCTGGTCTAAGATGTAAAAGTATGTATCAACGAAACTACAGGAGGAGTATAGAAAAGAAATATGTGTTGCCATCAACACAGGCTCTAACAATATAAGAAAAGTATGACTGTATTCTTGACCTGCGTGTAAAGGTAGGGAGTGCAAACAGGAGAGTGCCTGTGAGCAGGCCAGGGGTCGGACGCCACATCTGGACCCTCTTACAGCTTGGCTCTGGCCCAGGTCTGACTGGAGACTGGACTGTCATCAGCTGAGAGGAACCCCGCGGCCCGGCAGCGTGCCAAAACTTGGGGCTCAGACGGGACAAGGAGACCCCCACGTTAGAAGACCTCCATGGAGGGGGACGAGACTTAAACTCACTTTTGCCCACTCCTCAGACTGACTGGCTTTATTAGGAGCCCGAGCCAGCAGTATCACAACACAGCCAAGGAAAGAAAAGGAACCAACCTGACGACGAGGATGATGAAATTTGATGTTTAAAATAATGCCTCATAACAATACCAAGCTTGTCCAAATAGCTTCAGCTCAGTACATATATGACAGGAATTAGAGTTGTCTACATGCCTTTCAAATGCTTTTGTAAAATGGTTTAAAACATGTCTGGATCTCTTTGGGTCTGTCAGATAATTGCTCCCTGGCTTTCATAGAGATTTGGGTTGTACTTGTGGCAATGTAGTGCTGGCAATGTCTGCGTTAACTTTGGGAGAGATTATAATAGCTGACCAGCACATCGAATTCTCCAATATACAAGAAGTGAATAACACTACAAAGCTGTTTCCTGTTTATCACTTTCACAGATTACAAGTTGTGAGTTGATAAGGTTTATGGCTGTTGGTAGAAACTCTTGCCAAAGTATAGGTGTATGTATTGTGGTCAGCTGGTAAACGGAAAGCAGGTGTTGACTTGGCAGCATGTTCACTCTGAGGAATGACAGAAATGAGGCCTCATGTTTGTTAGCATTTGTAGTCTCTTACTGTGTAGTCATTCGGTATAGGCTTGTCCAGAATACATGCAATAAAGTAATGTGAGCACCTTTTCTTTCGGCATTTTATGATACTTGGTATATACAGTAGAGCATGAACTGAAGTGAACAGGATCGTAGTTGTAGTGGCTAAAGGAATTCAAACCGTCTGGCTGGATTTAAGTCTGTACATATCTAGCATTCTATTATGTGCTTATGCTTTTCACCTTTGGACCACTGTTCATATAAAACAATAACACACAAAGAGTAATTTCTGTGTACCGGTAGTAGTGATTTCCGAAATGAGAACCTTGCATGTTTGTTCAGTGAAGCCAAACCATTAGTTTATGAAACACCGAAGACCAGTTGACAAAACAATACTCCGCTGTGAAAATTCTGCTGTGTTTAAGGCAAAACAGTCAAACCCTCAATTGAAATCGAGAATGACTGTTTTACAGATTTAAATCAATTTGAAACAACAATAAATGGGAAACCTACAGCAAAGCCACAAGTCCAGGAGGACACATTTTAATACACTTCTTATCATTGAATCTGGCTTTTCTATGAAAGAGCCCTGGCTTCTCATATAACTTAACATTCTTGTTGTAGTTACAGACACTGGGCTGTATATGGATTATAATGACTGTACATTACCAATATAGATCTCTAGATTTATTTCCCCACTGCACCGACAGGAACTGACTGGAAACCAGCTCTCACCAAAGTGCCGCCTTTTACATACTGTGGCACAGTGCATTTCACCACATCGTACATCATGATGTTTTGGAGGAGAGACTGGCATATGGCCGGACTGAGCGTTCTTGATTTAAACCTCACCATGTCTTAGAGATGAAAGGAGCATCATTCACAAGGACGGATGAAGTTGTTTTTACTCTCTTAGGCATTTGGTGATTGACAGACTGAAGTGCGGCAAAAGGGGATGGGTTTCTTTTTGATTGTCTTCCAGCTTTTCCAGCTCCTAAAATAACTCTTGGAGCACAAAATCATATTGTCTTCTTTCTGCCATGGAGGTGAAATTATAGCATAAAGTGTTTCCATTTGCTCAGGAATGAGGTGGATGCGGTCAAAACCTACTTGGCCTTCTTTTTTGTTTTTCATCGAATTGTCAATCACTGGGTTTATTTCAGTCTCGTTTCAATCCTTATTTTATCTTACATGTGTCAGGCAGATGTGGACATTTGAAGGACATGCGGGTTTGCTAACGTCTAGTGCGGCCGATACCTTTCGCATCTCTAATAGATACAAGCTGTGTCTCTGTGCTGTGGCCAACCCCTGAGGGACCCAAAACTATATCTGCAGATACAGAGTGCTTATTGTAACAAATTTATCATCATGTAATACACTTTATGAAGTCAAAGCCAGACCAATGCTAAAAGTTAAGCTTTGACACATGTTATATACTTCTCTGTCTTCTATTACATCTATCAGCAATGGGGGGGGAATCCATATTGTCCAAGCCACTTATTGCTGAACTCTTACACTCTTTTAATTCCATGTTATATTTCTGACAATCTTTGTTGAGTGGTTTCTTGGCCTGAGCAGCCAGACCCATTTTGTATCCACTTTGTTGGTGGCCAGATGAGGGCATGTGTGGCAGAACTGTAGACCTTGTTTGACAGGACATCACAGCAGGGAATTGGGTAGAGGATTCCAACTCATCATGATGCAGAGGCAGGCAAGTGGCTCTTTGCTTTACCTTAACAGGTCTTAAGAATCCGATAAATATATAATACAGAAATAAAGAAATATTGATAAATGAAGCGTAGCACCAGTTTCCCACTCGTAAATGGCCTTGTAATCCAAAGATAACCAACCCACTAACACTGTGCCCTCACCTTCGTTTTACAAGAACTGGGAGTGCTTCCTGCTTCAAGAACCCCGTGGTTAAATTTACCGCTCTACAGACGGTCGCTCGGCCCTTCTCGGCTCCCGGTGTCGTCTGTGGATTTGTGGGGGTCATACGGTTGAAAGTTCACCCCTCTGTGGCAGCCGCCTTAGAGTTATGGCCATTAGACAGATCCTGTAATCAATACAGACCCAGCCCTCTGAAAAGCCATTATTAACACACTCCTCAGTTTTGGAGAGCTGCTTTCTCCTCTCCAGCTGGCCTCGGTGTTTAAAGGCTGCAATTGAGTTCTGTTTTGGTCTTGTGCACACATGTTTTTAAAAAATTGCTACCACAAACAATGGTACCAGAAAAAGGCAACACTGCGCCGTGTCCAGACCTGGATATCTTTGCGTTTGTATATACTTTATGTGCACTTTGTAGTTCATGAACTCCAAAGAAGACAACTGAGAGGGATTTGTGGAAATATTATATCCGGCTTGTGTTTACAGCATCATAAACAATAGATGTTAAGTTGCCTGAATGAAATTGCGAGTCTAGACTTGATTGACTCCACATTAACAACAAGCATCCCTCTATGGAAGTGGTTCTTGCTTTCCGAGGCCACAGTTGTGTTAGGGCGTCCCTCAGCTAGCCATATATCACAGCGCTCTTCGGCTTTAAGGCCATATGGAAACTGTTGGGACGCGATCCCCCAGGAGGATTCTGGAGGGTTTGTGGGTTTCTTGGTGCGAGGCAGCTTTACAAGATGTGGTAGAGGCGCACACCACCCCCGGATCCCGAGCACACGCCATGCCGTTCATTAGAGGGATAGTGAGATATGCCGTGGCTAAAAGTAATGTATACAGTGCCATGGGTCAGCTGCAGGTTAACCAAATCCCTGGGAAGAGATCAAGAGGAGTTAGAGAATAAATATGCTACTGCAGTGTAAGCCAATGCGAGGGGAACTGGGATTTGCTAAAATATTATCAGTACTGTCATAATGCTAACCTCAAGGAGAAGGGAGGAAATGATCAATCATTCTAAATTAAATAAAATTCATGTTGTTCTGTTTGATGAAGCATTTTGAAAAGGTATTTTTTACATTTAGTGAAACCTCTTCGCATTTTGTGATAATTCTTTTATTACATTCATTTTGTCTTCTTGTTTACAAATTAGTTTTAAAGGTTATTTTAGAAAGACACAAGGTATAACAAAAAGCTTTGTTCAAACACCTTACGCGTTTCGACAGACTGGGAATTCTACTTCCGTCTTCATCAGAGGCGTCTCCCTACGTGCCTAACACGTCTCTTATTGGGATGTTCTTCCCAGGCGTGGCCACACTGACATAAGCAATAAACCTGTCAGTGTGGCCACGTCTGCCGCCGAGTGGTGCTTAGTGGAGTAGTGCGTCCCATGTGTGCGCCACTGTAAAGGCGCCCTCATCTCTGTTGATGGATCTTATTCGCTATGGCCTCCCGGATCCAACGCTTGTACTTCTACGCTCTTCTGTGCCCACGATCCTTGCCCCCTCTGAGTCCATAATATGATTTTCCCTTTTGCAGTGGTCTGATATTGCAGATTTTAGGTTTTTCTTGTGTGGCCTTTTATTTTATTCCTCTGGTTAGCTGTCCTGCTGTCTCCTTTTCACACTCCTTTTGATGTTCCCGTTTTCGTGCATTGAAGGTCCGTCCTTTTTCCCCAATGTATGTTTTATTGCAAGTTTTGCATGGAATTTCGTAGATCGCGTTGCATTTATGGTCGGGTTCAATTTTGACTTTGGGGTGTACAAGTACTTGTCTGAGCTTTGTGTATGGTTTTGTTGTTGCATTGATGTTGTGCTTTTTGAAAGCTCTTTGTATTTGCTCCGTGACTCCTCGCAGGTACGGTGTTGTGACCATGTCTCTATTTTTTCATCTGCTGCTCTGGGTGGTTTTGCAATGGGGTGCTCTGATGTCCATAGTAAATATTGATCTGTGTGCGTGGGTTTTCTGTAAACTGTCGTTTTGAGGCTGTTGTCCTGTTTACCGTCCTCTTCTTATTGGGAAGAACATCCCAATAAGAGACGTGTCATGCACGTCGGGAGACGCCTCTGATGAAGACGGAAGTAGAATTCCCAGTCCATCGAAACACGTAAGGTATTTGAACAAAACCTTTTGTTATACCTAGTGTATTCTAAAAGAACCTTTAAAACTAATTTGTGAAAATACTGATTGAGCTGCACTAATACAATAATTGATCTGACATGTTTGCTCAGGAGGCTGGCAGTGAATTGTATTTTGTATCACGCTTTTCACAGACACAAAGCGCTTCACATGAAACAATTTTACATTTTGTCCATACTCAGTAGTGACAAGTGAAGTATGTCGCCGCAGCCATTAGGCCTTCCAACCACCACCAGGCCTCACTCACTCACCCAAACTACCTAGTATTCCTCCCACACAGTCACCCATCGCCCAACCCTGCTAAGACCAGTCGAGATTAGGAATTCCCAAGCTGGTATGTCCAGCAAATTAGTAATGCATGTGATGTAAGTAACTTGTGGTTTATTGGTCCAGTTTCCTTTACCTAGATGTCAGACTGGCAGTGAGGGGGTAGAGTTTTAAATTAAAACAGCCATGGCAAGTTGAACATATTATCATCATCAGCCATGTGGAAATCACATGTGCAACAAGATAAACACCCTGTTGAAATCATTAGGATTAGAGGCAATTGTATTATACGCTCAATAGAAACATTCTTTCTTCCTCAGTGGACTGAGCGTTCATGTCAGAGGAATTCTCATCTACCACAAACGAACAGCAGCATTTTCATTTGGTCAATGTCATATTGATGCTCTGAATCATAATTTATCTTCATAGTTAGGAAAGTAATTCAATCAATTGAATTCACTGTTCATATTATACTCTATGCAAATTGAAATTGAAAAGGAAGCGTTTTTGTATAGCACCTTTTACATGACACAAGTCACCCAAAGCACAGTTTTGGGGAATTTGCTAAATTATAGGTAATTTCTTCATTAAAGAATCCCAAATGCTGCAGCGAAAATCTAAAAGTGCTTTAGCTGCAGCTGTTTCCAGTTTTAGTCGAGGGTGATGTTAGTGATAAGGCAAAGGCATCATGTCAAAGTTTTGAATTATATCTTAAGATACACAACCTACATGTGTGGCACTTGTGTTTAAAATCCATGGATGTAGCTCTTACACAAGGAAAAAGCAGGATTTGTTTATTATCATGTGTGGGGTCTTATCTTTAACACTTCTAAAATATGTCAGGATTACAAAATGTTACAGATGAGCCAAACTTCACAGGATGTTTACCAGACGCCCAGCAAATCATAGCAGTATTTAAAGCAGCTCAAGGCGGTCATCCAGACTAACACTACTACGGTGTCTGTCTGTCTGTCTGTCTGTCTGTCTGTCTGTATGTCTGTTATTGATGTAGTATAATGGACTTTTTACACTTTCTTGCGTATTGGTTTTCTATTTTATCATCCATTTAATTGATTATAGTTTAGTTAATTAATTTATTTTTCGGCAGGGACAGTTGTGCAAAAAACAATAATTAAAGATGTTTTGCACCAGCTTTAGCTTGAGCTAGTTTCCATCTGCAGTCCCTGAGCAGGTGAATTACAAAATGTACAATATAAAATATATTTAACCACTCAAATACAAATATTCATTCATTCATTCACCCGTTACAGCCATCAGTCCACATAGAATGATGCTAAAATTACTACATAAAACATCACTAAAGGTCCTATTTACATTTACAGTTATCAGTGCTGACACGACTGGTTTTCCACCAGCACTTTTTTTGTATTATGAGAGAAATCTTTCAGATCTAAGAAAAGTTTCAGACTCTGTGGAAGTTTGTTCCATTCTTTGATGTATGAGTTACGTTTAGGCAGTCTACAGTCATTGCGACTCGTGGACCTGGAGCTCCTAGTCATCTGTTCAGAACAGAGCTGGACAAATGTTTTGTCCAGCTCTGTGTATAAGAGCTCTGCTCTAATACACAGCTCCCCGATGACCTTGATCACAGCCTTGACCACTCTCTTTTTTTAAGTAATTATTCAGCTTTTTGCTGTGGTCTCAATGGAAGAGACCATAGCAAGGTAGCAGTTCAACCCCGTGAACTGCTACCTTAACGTGGTGGAGTTGTTTGAGTGCCCGAATGAATCTAGGAGCTATGTTGTCTGGGGCATTATGCTCCTGGTAGGGTTCTCCCATGGCAAACAGGTCTTAGTTGAAGGGTCAGACGAAGACCAGTTCAGAAGACTTCTATGGACAGTATAGCCGTCATTCCACATAGTGCGACCCGACCGCGCACTCCACGATCTACGTGCAGTCGTGCACGCATCGACTCTACCCCACATACCTTTCTGTTTCCACCACACACACACCCGCAGTTGTTGTGGGCGGCGCCCCCACAGAGGAGCACGCTGTACAGATCGTCATTGAAAGTTTTGTAAGCCGCGATGAGAACAGAAGTAGACAAATGCTGTCATCTGGTGAGAGTTATGGAATTATTCAGAGGTGCCAAGCTGTATTAAAACAGAAAAGAAACTGCTAAACTACGAACTATGAAGGTAAGCTACATGCAAATGTTATGCTAACACCAGCTAAAGCTGCGCTAACGGCGGCTAAATGCTAATATCGGAAAAATCCCCTTTTAGCACAGCGGTATGATATTAAATCCATATGACCTGTGTGTCAATAGTGAGGGCTGTCCACTCTCTCATTGCCAATCAGAGGCCAGCAGTCTGTTCACGTCACATCAGACACGGGCTAGCGCGCTTTGGCCACAGCCAGAGGTCAGTCCCAAAACCTTTACCTGGTCAGACTGGTTTGGCACTGGCCTTTGTTACGGAAAAGCTTGACAAAGCGGGTGAACGAGCCATTCGGCTGACACGTGCCTGCATGTGGAAAAGAGCCTTATCAGATCAAGGACTGTGACGTCGCCCAGTATGGTGCAACCGGGGCCCCACCCTGGAGACAGGCCTAGGGTTGGGGCTTGAATGCGAGCGCCTGATGGTCGGGCCCGAAAGGATGACGTGGGCCCGCCCTCCTATGGACCCACCACCCGCAGAGGGATCCGTAGGGGTCGGGTGCAGAGAGGACTGGGTGGCAGTCAAAGGCAGGTGCCTCGACGACCTGGTCCGCGTGCACAGCTTCTGGCGTTCGGGACATGGAACGTCACTTCGCTGGGGGGGAAGGAGCCTAAGCTTGTGGGGAGGTTGAGAGATACCGGCTAGATATAGTCGGGCTCACCTCCACGCACAGCTTGGGTTCCGGATCCAACTCCTGGAGAGAGGCTGGACGCTCAATTTTTCTGGAGTTGCCCGCGGGGAGAGATGGCGGGCTGGGGTGGGTTTGCTCATAGCCCCCCAGCTTAGCCGCCACGTGTTGGAGTTCACCCCGGTGAATGAGAGGGTTGCGTTCCTACGCCTTCGGGTCAGGGACAGGTCTCTCACCGTTGTCTCGGCCTACGGGCCCAACATCGGTGCAGAGTACCCGGCTTTCTTGGAGTCCCTGGGAGGGGTACTAGATGGTGCTCCGACTGGGAACTTGGTGACTTGGAAGAATGGCCTCCCCGATCGGAACCCGAGTGGTGTTCTGTTATTGCACTTCTGTGCTAATCACGGTTTGTCCATAACGAACACCATGTTCGAGCACAAGGGTGTCCATAAGTGCACGTGGCACCAGGACACCCTAGGCAGGAGGTCGATGATCGACTTTGTAGTTGTGTCATCTGATCTCCGGCCGCGTGTCTCGAACACTCGGGTGAAGAGAGGGGCTGAGCTGTCAACCGATCACCACCTGGTGGTGAGCTGGATCCGCTGGCAGGGGAGGAAGCCGGTCAGACCTGGCAGGCCCAAACGTGTTGTGAGGGTCTGTTGGGAACGTTTGGTGGATCCCTCTGTCAGTAGGGTCTTCAACTCCCAGAGCTTCACCCAGATTCCAAGGGAGATTGGGGATATGGAGTCCGAGTGGACCATGTTCTCCTCCTCCATTGTCGATGCGGCTGCTCGTAGTTGTGGTCGTAAGGTCTCTGGTGCCCGGAAGTAAGGGATGCCGTCAAGCTGAAGAAGGAGTCCTACCTGGCCTTGTTGGCTTGTTGGACTCCGGAGGCAGCTGAGAGGTACCGGCAGGCCAAGCGTGCTGCAGCTCATGCAGCCGCATGAGGCAAAAACTTAGGTCTGGGAGGAGTTCGGAGAAGCCATGGAGGAGGACTATCGGTCGGCCTCGAAGAGATTCTGGCAAACCATCCGGCGCCTCAGGAGGGGAAGCAGTGCTTCACCAACACTGTTTACAGTGCGGGTGGGGAGCTGCTGACCTCGACTGGGGATGTGGTCGGGCGGTGGAAGGAGTACTTTGGGGATCTCCTCAATCCCACCGTTACGTCTTCTGATGAGGAAGCAGAGGCTGGGGACTCGGAGGGGACTCGCCCATCACCCAATAATAATACTAATAATAACGCATTGGTTTTATATAGCGCTTTTCTGGACACTCAAAGACGCTTTACATTGCACTATTCATTCACTCCATACTTGGTGGTGGTAAGCTACTATTGTAGCCACAGCTGCCCTGGGGTAGACTGACGGAAGCGATGCAACCGCTCTGCGCCATCGGCCCCTCCGACCACCACCAACCACTCACTCCCTCACTACATTCGCTAGGCTTCCTGGTGTTACTAAATGGTCTCCCATCCAAGTACCGACCAGGCCCTTCCCTGCTTAGCTTCCAAGGTCTGACGGGATTGGGCAGAGTAAAGCGGTATGGCCACAAGCTGAAATCACCGAGGTGGTTAGAAAGGTCCTCGGTGGCAAAGCCCCAGATGTGGATGAGATTCGTCCTACCTTAAGTCTCTGGATGTTGTAGGACTGTCTTGGCTGACACGTCTCTGCAACATCGCGTGGCGGTCAGGGACAGTGCCCTTGGATTGGCAGACCGGGGTAGTGATCCCTCTCTTTAAGAAGGGTGTGCTCCAATTACAGAGGCATCACACTCCTCAGTAGGGATGGGTACCGAACCCCGGTATCATAACGGCCCCGGGGCCACGTGTGCCGGTCCACCCGAACCGATAAGCTCCAGCCTTAACGGTCTTCTTAACGGGGCTGCTACGCTCAAATAATCACTCCGTCCTCATGGATGCGTTCGCTGCATCGGATCTGTTCATCCCCGCTACCCCACACGAGAGTGCAGGGTCTCCACCCATCCCTGCGCTCTGCCACTGCCCTGTCTCCCCTCTGCAGCCGTGTGCAGCTAGACAGGTGCGCGCGGGAAAGACACGCGGTGTTACGAGCTGCTACCGCTAACCCGCAGTAAAAAAGCGAAACGTAACGACTTCGTATTGAACAGACAGACGAGCCACTCGCACTTTTCTTCTTTCACAAATACCCAAACTAAAGAGTTTCGGGTGGAGTCTATTTTTCCACAAACGGCGTACAGAGTGGCGTGTACGTGGACATGCGTGCGCGCTCCCACGTGCACGTCAGCGCGAGCCGGTGTCGACCCCACTGGACACAAGCTGAGAACAGTTCATTATTTTAATGCACTAAGTTTTCATTTGGACTCATTTGGAGCTAGAGCCAAATCTAACCAACAGCCTTGATTTACTAGACAATAATGATAAAAAATAAAAAAGCATTAAGAAGTATTTTAACTCCCATATATTAAGTGTACAGTATGCGCAAAGTGGAAATGAAATGTAGAGTAATAAATAAATAATATAGACCAAGGATTAATGCCTACGTATACGGTAGTCTCAATCTACCTATATACAGTATATTTTTCTGTTAAAGTACCGATAAGAGTACCGTTAAAGTACCGGATCGATAAGGAGTATCGATAAGAGTAGTAGTATCGATAAATCCTTAACGATACCCATCCCTACTCCTCAGCCTCCTCGGTAAGGTCTACTCCAGGGTGCTGGAGAGGAGGATCCAGCCAATAGTCGAACCTCGGATCCAGGAGGAACAATGGAGTTTTCGTCCTGGTCGTGGAACACTGGCCCAGCTCTATGTACGGGTCAATGACGTTTCAGAGTTCGAGTCCGGTCATAAAATTCTCCTTTGATCGCGGGTCGGGTTGGGGTGGTTGCCGCCACTCGCGCATTCATAGTTAAGCCACGATTCAATCTATCATCTTTAAAGCGTTTTTTTTTATACATAAAATAAGCAGCGTTTTGCTGTTTGTGGTCCAGAGAATGCTTTTGTGGGGCCCTATTTTCCACAGCATGTGCGTCTGTGCGCGACTTCTCTGCAGCGCTCTACACAGAGGGAGAGAGAGGGGGTCAGCCCTATGTTCCCCGGTACCTATGTTCCCCAGTACCTATGTTCCCCCACTTCTATGGATTAAGATTAGGCACCAGCCCACTATCCTTAAGGTTAGTGCCTAGGACAGGGTCAGGGTTAAGATGATTGATATACTGTATGTATGACATTTCACTCTCATAACTTGTGATTGGTTGAAGTACAAACTCACCTATGGAGAAAAAAAAATCGCACCCGGGCAACATAGGACCTGGGGAACATAGGACCCGGGGAACATAGGTATGCACCCGAGGGGATAAGACACGCCGGTCCTGCTCATTTCTGTATGTGTGCAAAATAGATTTAACTGATCATAAAGTCAATCAGGATACATAACACAGTTCCCTGTGCATATTCATTCATCAGAAATGACACATGCAGCCTTACAGGCTACACTTAAAAAGTCCACTCTCACAATATAGTTCCCCGGGCCTGTGCCATCCCGGGAGCGCGTCAGCTTTCAGGCATTCATAATAAAAAAAGAAAAGAAAAACACCTATTTGCAATGACGAGACATGCGATCCATGAGTGTTTCTGACTCCGCAGACCATCGCTCTCTGCAGCAGTCATCTGCAGAGTTTAGACCCCGTGCGCATTAAAGCCGCTAAAACAGAGATCACCCGCGTGTAAAATGAAATCAATTGGCCAGCAGGTGCACGGACCTTGAACACACAGCCAGTTTTACAATGTATACCCCCTTACGTTTAATACAATAATACAGCAGAAGTAAGGATAGGGATAAAAGAAACAGAGACGGGGACAAGAAAACCAGAAGGGGGGGAAATCCCCCCCATCCCCCCAGCAAATCGCACCCCGGTTGTATATTATATGTGGTGTATCAACACTCGTTTCTTCAATATGCCACGAAAAATTTAAATACTTTTCAAATTATAGTAAACTTCATAATATGTTCATGTGTCGTCTTTGTTTTCTGTATTTGATACTATTTTATAAATAATTTAGACTTTTAACAGAAATTATTGTGTTTGACTATATGACATCCTATGTTAGACCAAATGACGATAACTGCACTTAACATTACCACACAAATCTCTTGTAATTTGTAATGATACAAATAACACAAAAAAGATACAAAACCTTTGTAATGATAGTTTTAATCCAGAATAAAAGTTTTAGAACCATTTTAGAAACATTTTTACAAAAGTAAAATTGCATTGAGAAACGTGACTTTAAGTATATTCACTTAACTGAAAAAGTTAGTTTCTTGTGGATGTAAAGGAACCATGGGCAAATTTAATATTATTTTTATTATTATCTATGATTTGTATTTTAGTATTATCTTGCACATAAGCATTAAGAACTAATCAGTGTGTTATGCAGTGGGAGGGAAAAGTATGTGAACCCTTTGGAATTTTTCACATTTCTGCATAAATTGGTCAAAAAATGTGGTCCGATCTTTATTTAAATCACAAGAATGAGTTAACAGTCTCTGCTTAAACTAATAACACCTGAACATTTACATTTTATCATATATTTTTTGGCCATAACATGTAAACATTCACAGGACCAGGAGGAAAAAGTGAGCACATCCCCTGGCTAAGAATCCCCAAGAGCTAATTAGACACATTTATGCAGACATTTAGAGTCAAGTGTGAGCCAACCTCAAGTCTGATCTCTCAGGTGTGGCTTAAAAGCTGCTCTTTCCACTGAAAAACACACACTAGTTAAGAATTGTCTCTTGTTGAGAAGCATTCTCTGATGTGTACTATGCCTCACTCAAAAGAGCTCTCTTTAGACCTACTATCAAGATCTGCTGACACATCTACGATACGCAAAACATTGAACAAGAATCTCTTTCATGGGAGAACGCCATGGAGGAAGCCATTACTGTCTGAAAAAAAAAAAAAATTGCTGCACGCTTGAAATTTGCGAAAGAGCACTTGAATGCTCCACAGCACTACTGGCAAAATATACAGTGGACTGATGAACACAAAGTTGAATTGTTTGGACGGAACACACAATTTCATGTGTCGAGGAAAAATCTAAAAGCCAGCAGCATCAAAACCTTATCCCCACCGTGATGTATGGTGCCGGGAGCTTCATGGTGTGGGGGTGCTTTGCTGCCTCAGGGCCTGGATAATGTGCTGTCATCAATGGAAAAATTAACTGTCAAGTTTATCAAGACAATGATCCAAAGCATAGGAGCAAATGAACTTCAGAAGGGTCTCAGAAGAATACAATACGCGTTCTGAAATGACCCAGTCAAAGTCCTGACCTAAACCCGATAAAGATGCTGTGATATGACCTTGAGAAAGTTATTCACACCAGACATCCCAGGAATCTCACTGAACTATAACAGTTTTGTAAAGAACTGTCAATTCATCCTGATCGTTTTGCACGTCTAATCTGCAACTAAGGAAATGCCTGAATGAAGTTATTGCTGCCAAAGGAGGGTCAACCAGCTATTTAATCCAAGGGTTCACTTACATATTCCTCCCTGTCCATGTTATGGCCAAGATGATAACATGTAATTGTTTGGGTGGTATTAGTTTAAGCAGAAACTGTTTACTCATTCTTGTGATTTTAATGAAGCTCAGACCACTTTTTATGACCAATTTAGGCAGAAATGTGAGACATTCCAAAGGATGTACTTACTTTTTCTTTCCCCTGTACCTTTCTCTTCTTTTCCTTAGCATCCTCTCTCTAGCAACAGGATCTGTTTTGATCTTTGCACTAAAATGGGCAAACCTTTCCTTGATGGAAAGAGGCATTTGTTAAAATGTAAAAAAAAAAGGAAAAAAAAGTATATATTTTAGCTAAACAAACAATAAAACAAACATTTTAGGTGATAAAAATATAAATTGTATAATTATTTAATGAATAATGATCGTAAACCACTTTCATGTCAGTTGGACTAACAGAATTTTATTGTTAGACCAACTGACATTTCCACTTATTTTCATTCTAAACAGGCATTAGATAGGCCACATATTAGCAAATATTTACTTAAGCAAGGTTTATTTATCTTCAAATTTCAGATCAAATATAATTTATCTTTTAAAAAACAACAATAAAAATACTTTTTAAACGTTTGACCACATGACACCCTATTTTGTGACACATGCTACTTTTGTTGGAAAAGGTTAAATGTACTTTCGGGCAAAATTTTCAACCTACCACCAACTTGACCAGTCATCAGGTCTCTTTTAAATACTAACATCACATGTCACATGGCTTATGATACTACATTTCAGCTTAAAATGGCCCCTTATCACTGTTAGACTATTTGACATGGAAGAAAATCACCTTTCCAGGACAAAAGAATTTTGGATTTTATTAAAACTTTGAAAAGGTTATTTTTATAGATATGTTAACATGCTTATCTTAAGACACATAAAATTATGCCAGATGTGCTCGAGGGTTTGTTGGAGTTCGCCCAACCAGTCCACATGTGTTTTGTGGATCTGGAGAAAGCGTTCGACCGTGTCCCTCGTGGTGCCCTGTGGGGGGTGCTCCGGGAGTATGGGGTCCGGGGCCCTCTGCTAAGGGCTGTCCGTTCCCTGTATGACCGCAGCAGGAGCTTGGTTCGCATTGCCGGCAGTAAGTCAGACCTGTTCCCGGTGCGTGTTGGTCTCCGCCAGGGCTGCCCTTTGTCACCGGTTTTGTTCATTACCTTTATGGACAGAATTTCTAGACACAGTCAGGGGCCGGAGGGTGTCCGGTTTGGGAACCTCAGGATCTCATCTCTGCTGTTTGCAGACGATGTTGTTCTGTTGGCTTCATCAAATCAGGACCTTCAGCGTGCACTGGGGCGGTTTTCAGCCGAGTGTGAAGCGGCCGGGATGAGGATCAGCACCTCCAAATCCGAGGCCATGGTTCTCCACCGGAAAAAGGTGGCTTCCCCTCTTCAGGTTGGTGGGGAGTCCTTACCTCAAGTGGAGGAGTTCAAGTATCTCGGGGTCGTCTTCACAAGTGAGGGACGGATGGAGCGTGAGATCGATAGACGGATCGGATGGAACGTGAGAGGCATGTCCTATTGGGAGGAGGCCTCGTAGAAGGCCCAGGACACGCTGGTGGGACTATGTCTCCGAGCTGGCCTGGTGTCGCCTCTGGGTCCCCAGAACAGCTGGAGGAGGTGTGCGTGGATCGGGAAGTCTGGGCATCTCTGATGAGACTGCTGCCCCCGCGACCCGGCTCCGGATAAAGCAGAAGAAAATGGATGGATGGATGGATGCTGTGGTCTCGTTATTGCCCATTTCCTGAAGCTTGACAAGTCGAGTGTGACCTGCAGCATTACTTCCCCTTCCCATTAAATCTTGTATTCTCGTCTCTGTTACCCGTTTTGACCGGCTCATTTTACTCTAAGTCTTTGTCATATTCTTCTCGACTGCTAATCTTTCCAGCACAGCTTCCAGTCAGTAAATCTAATAATGGCCCGTAATGTTCTCAGTCAATAGAGATTTCTTCCCTGATTATTATCCACCCATTCAATATTACTTTACAAAAATTGCCAGTTCAGCCCCGGTGTGCACTGTTGACCCCTGGAAGGCGAGGAGGTTCCTGAAAGTGGTTTCAGATTGCTCTGTGTTGAATGAGGAGACTGTGAAGATGTGACAGCTTGTGTTACTGTGGGTCAGACTGACAGAAAGTCCAATGATCTTTCTGATGCATTAGAATAGACCAACGATGATGGTGATACAGGTTTTAAACGTATGACTTACCTCCACACATCCAATCCTAATCTGTACATAAGAGTGAAGTGACAAAAGACGGATGGTAAGGAATTTCCCTAAATCCTGTGTACTACAGACTGTAGAGTTAGCTTTTTTACGTGTTCTTGTGTGTTTGTTTGGGGCTGGAGGAGCGCTGGTTCCCTGTCCCCTCTTTTCAGATGACTGGCTATGAACACAGTCGACTGCTGAAACGTGGCCAGTGCGTCTCAGCCGTAATTGAAGCTGAAGTGGTAATGCCAGGAATGTTTGCCATTTTTTATTTCAGACAGATTCTTATTTTCTTATAACTCCTGCAAAGTAATAATTGCTGCACATATTTGTGAAATGGGTGGAATGTGAGGCAATTAGTTTTAATGATGTGCAAGACAAATCTGCACGACAGCAATTACTGTGACAATGTGTTCAGCAGCCCAGAGGTAGCAGCAGTCTGTGGGCCGCAGGCGTGAGTGGGCCCTGAGCCACCCAACTGTCCCGGCTATTGTCAGAGCAGACCGCATGTTTGTCTGGGACTACTCTCTGTGGCAGTAACATTATTGCATTAGAGTTAGGACTCCAACAGTTATGACTGCACATTGCAGAGATGTATTTAGGAACTACAATACTGTATAATTTGCAAACAACAAAATGAACATGGTCTGAAATGCATGTCATTTTTGTATTCGTTTATTAGCTCATATTTCAGTCCTCTCGCCAATTTTATTGCTCCAGGATGTGGATCGTCTAAAATACTTACCCGAGCATGTTAGTTTGGCTAAGCTTGCAACAAAGACATGACATGTTGACTGTAAAAACACAAAATTAGCCTTTAATGCATGAATAACTTATGGTAAAATGGATAATGTAAAATGAATAACTTATCTAAAATAACAGAATTCACAGATTGTTTTATTAGCTTTGGTTGTTTATGAATTAGATTAAGCAGAAGTGCATTACACATCTCAGCCACTGAATGGCGCCTGAGACAGTTGCCTTGTATTCTTAACATGGAGAAGTATTTTGCTCTAAAGTAGCACTTTATACCATCATCAATTCAAAACTCCATTGTATAAAACAAATAGAGGCTTGATTTATTCTCATTACAAAATGTGTGATCATGAGTGAAAAATGACTTTTAAAGACCTTGAGGAAATGAAAATGCGTTGTTTCTCATGGACGAGCGCTCCAGTGTTCTGTCCCAGCCGTGATGACAGACTCAGCCACTGAAGCGCTAAAGAGTGTGCAGTATCTCCTCATATTTATGATACCAACCCGGAATGATCATCTTACACTGTGGACATCAAACCCTCATTTGTGAAAGGAGGTGGGTGATCTGGCCAAAAATAAATATCACATTTTTCATAGAGCATATCTATTTCATCTCAGTAATTGTGGTTTCTAAGCATTGATACTTCACTGTGATTGGTTAAGTCCACCTGTCATTCACTCAGCATGACCGTTAGGAAGAAGACTTTGTGAAAGGTTGAATGGCATGTGTCTGTGTGTGTGCTGCTTTACAAAACTGAATCACAAAATTACAATTTGCTGAATTGGAGAATTGTTACGGGTCAGATCATTCTGTAATTAGGCCCGAGCCAGACGCAGTCCCCGGCAAGGGACTATTGTTTTTGGGTGGTTTCTTTTTTTTCTTTTTTGTCAATGATCGCAATTTTGACCTGCTAAACGTCGACGAAAACTCACCGGATTTGGCGAAGTCATTTGGGTGGCATGAAAATGGATGGAAATAGACAAATGGGCCACGGCCAAAACAAAATGGCGCGACAGCGCGCCCTCAAAGTTGATCCCTATTCAAATCGGGACGCGCGTTTTTGGGCGTAGGCCAAAACTGTTCGGTACAGTGAAAGTGGACATCAAGACAAACCAAATACTGAATTTGAGCGCCATGCCCCGATGCACAGGAAGTCAGCCATTTTGGCTTGAAATCCAGAAACCCTCTGGACTAGTCCCTGATTTTTCATCGGAATAAGATCACATTTGCCACAGTGCATCTAGACATATTGAAATTCAAGATTTGGCCACGGTTTGTAAAACTGTTACACCGTCGTGTGACGTTGCGGCGAAGAACGCATTGATTTCGTGTATTTTCGAAGACAGCTCACGCTCACAGGAATAAGCCGACAGAGCTCATATTCAAGTCACTAATGCACCACCCGAAACTGAACAGAACGCAGCCATTAACATATAGCCTGCTCTAGGGCTGGGCGATATGACGATATTAGACCGTCTTACGATCTCCAGAGCTGACGATCTGTTATTTTTGTGGGATCGTTTTATCACGGTTTTATGCACTTCAGCAAAGTTGAGTCTTTTCACCGTCAGTGAAGCAAACACAAGCCGCACACCTTCTGCTACGCAATGTCGGACGCTAATGCGAGCGTTTGGCAGCTAGCCGCTCCTCTACAGGGCGCATACACGACCAGACTCCTCATTCTAGAGCTTTAAACCCAGCGTTCTGTCTCTATTTCATGTCTGTGTCTTTCCCCCGCAACGCCGCTGCTCTGCTCAGATCACAGCGTGTGTTTATTTATTTACCTGGCGGCACATGTGCGAACAAGCGAGTGTGTCCTTTGTCCTTACAGTTCTGTCAGGCGCCACATCCTTCTCATTTGTTTAATTTAAACCCTGGACCGTGTTCACAAATGAGCTGTTTATCCATGTCTTTGAAAATATAAAAGTTCTCCAAAAACACCGTCAGTCTGAGTTCATTATTGTAAATTCGCCTTACAATGACAAACTTCTTCCTGTTTGAGTTTTACACAATAAAAGTCACTGCATGTTATCGCTTTAGTAAGACTCTTATTGTGAAAGGGACAGACAGCGACAGAGCGTTACATTTACAGAAGCTTGACGTCATGAGAGAGACCTCAGAAAAAATGCCAAAAGCAACAGACACTAACAACTAATAATATAATAATAATATTAATAATATGTCTATGCTAACAACAAGCATTTACCAAACTTACTCTTTAACGTCTACTTAATTTTAGGTCCAAGTCTATTATTGCTGTGTTGATTATCACAGTTGAATAAATTAGTGTAGTATTTTTCTTCCTCAGTGTGTAATTTAAGTAATTTTGTCATTATAAAAAATCGCGATAAAACCGAAATCGTAAGTTTATTATTCAAAAATCGTGATATTCTATTTTTGCCATACCGCCCACCCCTAGCCTGCTCCCATGATAGCGCCCCCTAGCTATACCTTGAAAACTGCAGTTTGGATTTTTTTTTAATACAACGTTGCCAGTATGTTCTAAACACTTACTCAAACAAAACAATACATTACAGTCATGTCATATTTTGTAAGATGTGGGCGTGGCCAAGGTAAATGTCTCAAAAATGGCACATTATTGTTTATAAATCGAACATGCATTGAAATATTGAGCTCACACTCGTGTCACTAATGCACCACCCCAAGCTGAACAGAACACACTCATTTTTAGACTAACTTCACCACAGTATAGCGTCACCTTTTCTATACCTTGAAAATGTTAGTTTGGACAATTTATATGAAACGTTGCAGGTATATTCTACACATTAAAACAAACACAAAATTAAAGCTGCAAGCAGCGATAAAGGCCCTCGCCCCTGGCGCAGTGCCCCCCCCGCTCGCTCTCGCCCAAACCTGCCTTTCTGACAGGAGGGGGTGTGGCATCACGATGGTTGCTCTACATCGTGATGTTGCTCGTCCATCGTCCCAACCCTAGGCCATGGCCAATTCGTCCATTTCCATAAATTTTCACGGCACCCGAATGTCTCCGCCAAATTTGGTGAGTTTTCGGCGACAGTTAGCAGATCAAAAATGCGATCGTTGACGGATTTTTTTTTAGAAAACCAAAAACAATAGTCACTTGCCGGAGACTGCGTCCGGCTCGGGCCTAATTATAGAAAGAATAAAGCGAGATAGAGGCATGTTGTAATGGACTTTTTTGATCAGTATGGCATGGAGAATCAGAATATGTTTTTTGTTTTCACTTTTGTTCAAACGGTATTGCGACCACCCAGACTCGATTTTGTCTCCAGCCTCACAATTCACACTGGCTTTATCCCTGTTTTAGGGTGTGCTATAGCATGGACCATCTCTATTGTCATGAGAATGGATTCATTTTCATCCAGTTCATACGTGATTAAATTTCCAACTCAATCTGACAAGGTACCTGAGAATTATAAAGGATATTATGCAGTCTCTGGGACATTTAGTCTTGCCACGCCTACATCTTAGAAAATATCATACACATGTAATATATTTTTGTGTTTGTTTTAATGTGTAGAATATACCTGCAACATTTCATATAAATCGTACAAACTAAAATTTTCAAAGGCTATGTCATTTGCTCAGCCTGTGTTTGTTTATTTGTTTATTTATTAGGATCCCCATTAGCTGTGCCCATGGGCCAGCTAATCTTCCTGGGGTCCTGTGTAGCTCCATAGGTAGAGCGCTGTGTTCCCAACCATGAGACTGCCAGATCAATTCCAACCTTGATTTATTGATTTATTTTTTTTGTTTCGGCACCTACTGGGAAGAACATGAATCGGTGCCTATGGTCCCACCTTTATTAAAAACGGGGACAAAACTGTTTCAATTTTCAAAATTGTGGATTAGCTTGAAGCTAAAAAAGTTGTCCCACTTCCTAACTACACCTGAGGTCAGGATAGAACCTGCAACCTCATGGTCGGGAGCCCGACACTCTACCTATGTAACTAAATGGGTGGTGCGAAGTACACGTGTACATGTATATTAGGTATCGCCCCCTGCTCGTGTATTTGCTGAACACTGAGTAGTGGCTTTACAGATTTGCCAATATTCATTGAATCATTTTGTAATCAAGGCAAATTCGCCTGGGTGCCCAAAGATTTGAGTGGGTGCTCCAGCCTGCAGCACCCACGGGTTCGGTGCCTACAATTACAAGTACGTGGAAAGGACTTCCATGGAATTTGGCACATCTGTCCAGATGCCGTTTTGCCTGGTGGCTTCTCCCGAGTATTGCTTTTCACTGGCCTTAGAAAGTATTTCAACTATAGAACGAGTGAAAAGCACAGCTGAGGCGAGCGTGAGGCCGGAGCCTTGAGGCTGACGCAAGAGTGGGCCAGCACCGGAGTTACCTGGGGCAAGATTGAGACCGGGGTGTGACGAAGCCTCAGGCGAGAGTGGGCCGGAGTTAACTGGTGCAAGAAACCATGTTGGGTGTGAGGCCGAGGCGAGAGCAGGTTTGGGCGAGAGTGAGCAGGGGCGGTCGCAAGGGGGGGGACTGTGCCAGGGGAGAGGGCATTTATCGCCGCTTGCGGCTTTAATTGTATTTTAGATCTTCATATTGCCCATCCCCAAATAGAGGCTAGCAAAAACAAAAGCCTGTGTTGGTTTGCAGAGCCATCTCTGTGCAGTGCTAGTCCCTCACATAGAAAGGCCTGAACACAGCAGTGTAATCCTCGCCTGGCACAGCCAGACTCCACACTTTAGCAGTGAGTAGTCTGGAAACTTACTTCAATTTCTTTTACAAGCGAGGTGAAAAGACATGGCATAAAGCAGGCCTGGTGGATATGACAATAAAAATCCCTGACTGTGGTTCTAATGCAGCTCTACAGTAAGTTCAAACACAGGCCCTTTGCCCTTCTCACTCCTCCTGTTGGCCAGTGTTGGCTCTTGTCATACTCTGAGTGAGTGACACACCGATTTAACTAATCACTGTAAAGTGTGAACCTTAAGAAAGAAATTGACTAATAAAAATGAAACAAATAAATGATTAGAAATGAATAAACTCTCAAAGCTGAGAATGCCAACATGATTGTTTTGAAAAGACTGATTTGGTCAAAGCAAATAAATGATGATTGGCTCCGTTCCATTTGGTCAGAGCTGAAGCCGAGGGGGAGTGAGGAGAAAGACCAAGTTTCCCTTAAAGAGAACTTGGTCTCATTGTACCACATTCACACACTTTATATAAGGAACAAAACTGAGCGCATTACAAGGCTCAAGTCCGGCAGAATCATCATGTCACTGATGCATGATTTACCACAACTTCATCACTGACTTTGAGCAGACCTGGGTCATGGCACTGGCACTGGGCCAACCTGAACATGATGTATATTTGAGTTAGACAGAGCTCATGCCCATTTTAACCAATCGTGGACAATTCAAATTACAAACCATGTTATAAATTTACAACCACATCCCTCAAAATGTGTATATTTCACACAAAAAACTATTTATATAGAATGAATCACTGTTTCTACTCAAAGCGGTCCCAGTAAAAAGGATATTGTCAGGGTTATAATCAGGATTTGTTAGTAATTTCATACCACAGTCTGCTAATGTAATGCTGTGGTTTTACAATGAAGACAGCCCAATTTGAAAACGCCACTGGCCTCACTGCAACATAATGCCATGTTTCCTTCTATTACTGGTATGGAAAGCCCACTTCACTATAGAAACCTGTGGGGTCCATGGATCACTTATGTCAGAAAGCTACACAGAGTTGCCCGGGGGTCTGACAATTAGCCAATAACAGGAAGTGTGCTACAGGTAGAGCCCTATTGGGGGCCGCTCCGGCCCCTTTACAGTAAATGGCACTGGTACTCTCTATCTGTCAGTGTCCGCGGCATCTGTGTCAATAGCATTTCTCTGCTGTTGACTGAAGGCCGGTGTTTGCTTTAGCCACTGGTGTGATATATGTGCTGTACACCACATACAGGCCTGTCATAAGACTGAAGGCTTGTTTGCTTTAAATGCGTGCCACGGGTCTCTAAGTACTAACCCTATCCCAGCAATGATGGGAGGACGGAGAGGCGTGCTGCAAATGACACAGATTTTTTTTTTATCATGGCTGGCCACAACCTGACCTCAGCAACGTGTATTTGTGGTCTCTTGATAAGTATTATGCACTCATCTATCTTGTAAATACAGTAAGCTCCTTCAGAGTTTATTTTTTCATAAAGTTACAGCATTTCCAAGTCTATAATATACTGTCAGCTATTTACAGTTGGCATTCGCTTTACAGTTTTTCCCAGGCACTCACTTTTATGACTCTTTCCTTTATTACATTTGTGAGCTGCTCATGTTGCTTGTGCATTCTAGAGCAGTGACTAAAGTAGGCGGTTTGAGGCTACGCTCATGAGGAACTTAACTGGAAGTAACTGGATAAGGGTTTAACATGTGTGATCATCTACATTTCAACAAAACGCTGCTGTTTAAGACTCAATAGCAATTCAATCTGACAGCTACTCCAGGCACTCTGCTGCAAGAAATGGACAAAAGGCATGAGACATGAAACAAATGGTCCCTTGATTGAATCAATTTAAAAAAGTGTGCTGGAGTCCGGGAAATCCATCTGTGCTACTGCTGCCTGTGCAGAGTGCACATGCTTCACTGTGACCTTCTGTAAACCTGATCTCCATGTGTTCTCTCTGCAGCCGACTGCCAGCCCCCCTGCCAGAACCGTGGCTCATGCAGCCGGCCTCATACCTGCGTGTGTCGCTCAGGCTTCCAGGGGTCTCGCTGTGAGGAGGTGGCCCCGGAACAGGTGTACATCCGTGACAGAGGGGCTCTGAGGCGAGTGCAGCCCGGGATCAACCCCTTCCACAGGGACCAACCACAGAGACAGCCCCATGACAGACAAGCCAACGATAGTCCCAGGAGCCAGACCCCGCGGCCCATCACCACCAGGCAGCCCTCCCACTCCACGTAAGTCACCCACTGTGGCTCAGCATGTGGCAGTATAGATACAACTCCTAGTAGGTCACACTCCATCAGCCGGCGAAGATTTTTGTTGATGCTCAGCTGAAAAGGTATTAGAACAAGGCTAAATGTATGACCAAACATTTCCAGTGGAAAGACTAGCCTAGAAAGCTAAAATGTTTCTAGACAGCCATTTTGTGTCCAAAAGGTAATACCATCAGAAATGGTCTCATTCAATTGCGTTTTGGCTGGAACTAATTTGTTTCATCAACTGACCTAAGCTCATACTCACAATGTTGGTTCTCACAAACAGTCCTCTCTGACGTATGTCTGTGAGTTTGCTTCACACAACAGGAAACACAGTAACCTTGTAGAGTAGCAGCTTCTGTCCACTCCAACGGACACACAGAAGCTCATTGCTCTCCAGTTCAGAACTGCTGTGTTTATCTTAATCAAATAAATCAAACCAGATGATGCTTAAATCTCTAAATCACTTTAGGCAAAACAAATTTAGAGTAACAGCACATTTGGCGTCATGTGATGCCGCACTCAAAAACCTCATAGGGTAATTCTGTAAAGTATAGGAAAATATAACATGATTTAGCAGACACGTATTAGGCTGTTTTGGAAATAGAGCAAGCAGATTATCCACCCCAAAGCCTGGTCCTATTAGTGGCTCTTTTGATCTAGTGGAATGAATGCAACTGTATCCAGTTTGTTTTTGCTCTGACTAAGGCTTCCATCAGTGCATTGGGCTAATTCTTCAAAGATCATTAATCAGACTAGCCTAATTGTTTCTTGCCTAGAGTTCCTATTGTTTCTTTGATTCCAGTCTTGTGGAAAATACCTTATTGCCAAACCATTCACAACATTTTGAAGAAGTAAGGTGTATGCCCATTGTTTATTATTATTTGCAGAATAACCACATTGCGAAATGTCTTTCCGTTTTGAATTTGGCCTTGCTTTTTTGCTTCGAGTGCCATAATTTGTCGGGCACTGAGGTCATTGTGCAATCCACCGCCAGTTTGTCATCTGGACAATTTCTCTCCACCACAACACTGAAGCACTCATAATTACAGACAACGTTTACGGTGCAGCTCACGCTAATTTTTCACTGCCTTATGTCATTTTTGCACTCTTGGCGGTGTTTTCTGGCTGACCTGTCCGGCTGTTTGTGGTAGCCCTGTGATATCCTGCTAAATGTTTTGGCAGATGTTTCATAAAAGGTTTTATACATCCGTCTTCCCAAAACAATTATCTGAGAATCAGAGTGAATCCGCTAATCAATACAAGAGCTCCGAGGCTGCACAGTTGCGTTGCACATGCTTGTGTTGTTCTTCACAGGACATTTTTATAAGCTGACTCGCTGATGTGGGTCAAGGTGAAATAGATGGCCACAGGTTGAAGACTGTAAAAAAGCAGACAGTATTTTGAGTCATCCATGACTCTTTTGTGTGTGTTTTTACTAAAGATGACTAATATTCAGTTGTATTTCATGCTTCACGATTTCTCTGTCATTTTTTAGAATAGCCTTCATTCTTGAGCGAACGGACAAATGAAGAAGTTATAATTTTATCATTAGTTTACCTTCTGCTATGAGCCGGGGGCAGCATACCAGCTTGCCAGTTCCCTAGATATAAGGTCTTGTTGCTACACTACCTCTACCACTATTTCATGTCCTATTAATTTATTTGGAGATTAGCTTAGACCGGTTCCATCCATCCATCCATCCATCCATCTTCTTTCACTTTTCCGTTGCCGGGTCGTGGGGTCAGCCATTCGAGCTGCCCAAATCACATTGCACCAGCCCCTATGGCTCCTCCTGCAGAAGGACGGCCTCATGGTTCTAGCCGGGCCTGTTGGTCTCTAATAAGCGGCTTCTGAACCGCTCTTTGTCTGACCCTTCAACTAGGACCTGTTTGTCATGGGAGACCCTACCAGGAGCACGAAACCCCCGACAACAGAGCTCCAGGATCATTCGGGCGCTCAAACCCCTCCACCACGTTAAGGTGGCAGTTCAAGGAGGAGTAAGACCGGTTCCAATATCATATTTTTTAAAGATTACGTTGGACAATGAATTCCTGGTTGGTGATCACAATGCAGTATGTGATCACCAAATACTTGATGTGATGATATGAATAATTCAGCAGAGGAGCCGTCTGTGTTTATAAAAATCGGAGAGTTTGTCTTGGAGCTAAAGACTAACATGCAATAATTGAATTGAATAAAAATAAATAACAAAATAGAATTGAAATAATAGACATGGCAGTTGTTTTTAGGCAGATTTATGCACCACAAAGTCTGTAGAAAATATGATTACTCAAACAGGTTTAAGGTAATCGTTATAGAAAATGAACAGGAAGTACTGGCGCTCACGACTACAGGTTGGTGGAACTAGCCTGACCACATCGTGCAATCAGCCATTAACTCTGTCACCTGGGAGGACAACAGAGTAGACCTGCTGCTCCACCACATCAGAGAAGTCAGCAGTTTTACACCCAGGGGAGTGTCTGAGCAGAGGAAAGTTAGCCTGGCCATTCAGACTACACTCTTTTCCTAATTTCTACAACTTGGTGGGCGTGATTAACAGTTGGATGAACGAATCAAAGGAAGAATTAAAGAAATAAAATGTAATGGAACTAATGAAAAATAATAAAGACTGAGAAACAGTGGCCAGTCCTGCTGAAGTAGTGTGGCTGTGAACTTGTAGTTATAAAATAACTCTGCATTTTGTGGGATCTCTTTGTCCAACACTTTTTACTTTCCTGGCTTAGACTGATAAATGAATGTAAAAAAGACTTTAATGGAATGGGGTTTAGAGGTACTTGGAGCTGGCTGTCCAAGTTGCTATTTCTGAGAATACATGGTAAATGCTTATTACTCAAAAGGAAGACATTCTGGCTTTACTGCCAAAGTAAATATGTCACAACGTACAGTACATAGGAAGCATTAGGTATTCATGTGTGAATACAACTGGAACCCGAGCTGATGTTCTCCACTCTCTCAGGCCAGAATAATCTTTTAGGGGTGGAACGGGGCTCCCTGCGGATCAGTGCGGGACGTGAGTCTTGGTATCATGTGTCAGGCAGAGGTTTCCAAAGCATTCGAAAGCCCATGCAAAGTGAGCTCACTGAGAGGAAGAAGAGGAAATCTGGTGCCAAACTTCAATTTAAGCGCGAGGAGTCCATGCGCCCAGGCTCCGTGACATCATTTTGGTCCTGGCTGCGCTACACCCAGGGAGCAAAGGCCATCCCAAACACACAGCACTCAGTCTCCCACTTCTCCAAGGTGCGAGGAGCTCTATATGTCTACCTTGGAACGGACCGATTGTTGTGTCAGCTGCACCCGGCTACTGATCCAGTCTGTCAAACGGCGCCAAGAACAAGATATACGGCAATAAAGACAGATAGAATGAACGGCAAGAACAAAAGGACATCAGTCAGGGAGAGACCGGCAATGCACTTCATAAATAAGTGTTGGATGTAGTGTGTAGACTTTCCAGATCTGGCTTCTTGGATGTTCACTACAGAGCAAACTCAGGACATGTTGAATCCTAGCAAATCTCAAGAACATTCATTTAGTCTCTCATAGATTTAGGATCACTGATATTAGACAGACAGCCTTAGCCAGCTCGAAACTTTCAACTTCTACAAAAAACACTGCTTTTGCTAATAACGGGATACAGTCCATTTGAGCTGCCTGTGCGGCTCCATTAAGGGAATACATGTTTGAATATATTTTATAAAGTGAGCATGCTTCCTCTGCTGACTTTGCGGTAGAGTGTGACCCACTATTTCCTACTCTGAGGTTCTTCCTTGTCGTTGTGAGATCCTGGAGCTTACAGGAGGTCAGAGAGAGTGTATGAGCCAAAACGGCCAGTGATAACGCAGTCAGAGGGTTGAGCACACCCACTGGGCTTGGACAGAAATGCAGGAAACAGCATTTGAGACCAGGATGTGGGAGCACCCTGGACAGGTCACCACTGAAGAGAAAGCTCTGTCACACAATTGTGGAGAGCCAGATTGGATAAAAGTGATACAAATAAAAAGAGTAACATTGAAAATATGTTTATCATTGTGGCATTTAGGACTTTTAGCAGAGATTCCACTTTCACAGCGTTACACAACATGACATAAGACACAGCACACGTTACTC
The DNA here is from genome assembly GCA_007210695.1 of Neogobius melanostomus. Lineage (NCBI taxonomy): Eukaryota > Metazoa > Chordata > Actinopteri > Gobiiformes > Gobiidae > Neogobius > Neogobius melanostomus. The sequence goes on from VHKM01000043.1 coordinate 3,358,545, forward strand.
TTTTTTATCACCCACTTCTACGGGCACACCATGTTTATTTGCACATGTTGCTCATCAGCACTCACTCAGTCACATGATCAGTGTTTCCATGATAATTAACTTGTAAACAATAAGTATGTAGTAGAACATATAGGAATCATAACAAAATCAGAGCATATCTCAACAAGGACGTGAAGAAAACATTTCTCTGTCCTTTGCTTTGTGCCCGGCAGCTCTACTTAAAGAGTAACTAAACACCAAATCAAGTTTTTTTTTACTGATAAACTGTCTCAATGGGTGTCTCATAGTGTTGTCCACTGGTCCCTGACATTATTCTGACATTATAGCGCAAACATGTGTCAAATCCTAACTTTGGCCTGAAAACGAATGGGTTGCGCCCCCTTCAGGGTTAACTCTGCTACTAAATTAGAATTTCCTGATTGACTGGAGATGTGTCCACGGGTCCACGGCCTCCACAGAACGTCATAAGCCGCACCAGCTCCACACATCGTCATCAGGTGCTGCCAATTGTCCTACCCCATGCACCTGTGGTATATAACCAAGTCCCTCCCACGTAATCAGTCTGCTGTGAATGTGCAAATGCAAAGGCCCACACACTCACCCCCCACATGTCACCCCCAAACTTCAGAGACCGCCTCTTTCACAGCAATTTTTGACTTTTGTTTTTGGGTGGGGAAAGGCTTTGGCACGCCCGTTTAGTTACTCTTTAATTGGCGAGGATCTAACTGGTACAACAAGAAGATGTCTAGTCACACCCAAAATGTTTGTAGGTGCATATGACCCAAATTGATCTCACTCTGGAGCCCTTAAAATTGGCTAACGTTATTAGGCACAATCTACTCAAGTGACAGGTTCCGCCTCGGAACATATGATCAGTGTTGCGTGAAAACAAAAACACCCAGAGAGATGAAGCGATCCGAGGGTGAGACACTTTACTTGTATCGCCTCTCCATTCAGCTGGTGACTAATGCTGGTGGTTCTGCGGCTTGTTGACTCAAGGCTTTACGCACGGCCACACAGCCGTTTCTCAGAGGAAACTGTGGTCATAGGGAGTTCTCCATGTTAATCATGGATCACTAGGTCCTTTCACTCCCAGCTGCACAAGTGGACAGGAGCGGCTGTCACAAACCCTTAGGTGACCTCCGCACCTGTAGGACTGCTGTGTGTTTGGATCTTGTTCTTTGTAATATATGGCTCAACATCATTCTAATATCCTGTTCAGAGCCAGGATAAAATATGATCGTAAACACTGAAAGGCTGAATGGACATCCACTCAACAAGTCACTCATAAGTCATACATATAAAGCTTCCCATAGAAGCTCTGCATAATACTCTTGATGCAGTGGACTTTGATCAGATATGTGTTCTTAGGGTAAAATTATAAATCCAAACATGCCTGGGAAAGCTGCGCCAGCCCGGTGGTCCACTGCGCTGCTGCGGGAGGACGACGTGTCTGGATGCTACCAAAACAGTGGACGCCTGCAGAAGCCCTGTTAAATTAGAACTAAGAGGTTAATTGCTATGGCCTCTCCGCAAAGTATAGGGAAGCTTTTGATTTAGTCACATCACCAAAACAAATACCTTATAAAACTGATTGGTTTCACATTTGTGAATGCAATGACATCAACTGAAGAGTATGAGTAAGTATGAATAAGAGTAGTAAGGGTTTACAATCACCTGACAAAGAGCAGATGAAGATATAGTCCACTCTTGTCCTCAGGTGACCCTCGCGCTTCCTGGGAAATTTTAGCTAGCCCTACACAATAATGCTAATTTGTTTGGAAGTACACAGGCAAAAACAAAATGGAACGCTTAGCACTTGATATTCAGGAAGAAATTTCTTTTTCAACTCTAACTTCATCGCCAAATGAGTCCTGAGTGTATCTGGCTTGGTTCTCCAGGCCAAAGGGAACAATGGACCACAGAGAGCTCACTCCTCATCATGGGCTTTCCGACGTTAAAATACAGTATGCCAGTGGGCCAAGTCAAGCCAGCCAAATCCTCCTCATCAGACGTCCCATGGCGAATGCAGCTGTTGGAGGGACGAGCTCTGAACAGCAGTTGTGAGAGGAGCCAATCCCACAATGCACTGGGGTGTCCTGTCTGGAGCGCAGGCAGATGGAGACAGCATCAGTCAGCTCTATCTTACAGATATGAGGTAGGGCGCTGAAAGCATGAATTAGCTCTGCGTTGGACCAAAAACCATTCACGTCAGGATCTGTGGCTTCCTCTTTCAAATGTGGAGGCCAACCAAGTTAAATCTCTCCTAATGGCTGGGTTTTTCAACGTATGCTAGTACTTTTTTTTGTCCTTTGAATGACTTTTGGATGAACTCATCTCTCATAAAATAAGATGAATGAAAAAATAAAATGTATGCTTTCTAACTACTAAATATTCCACCGACCATCATAAAATTCTGGTATGGTTTTTGTTTTTTGATTGAAACAAAGTGTGCACCGAAAGGCCTTACAGTGCTGTGCTATGCAGCAAGAAAGTGCCAGTTTGTTGAATTCATGATCTTTGAGAAAGTTTACATTCCAAGTTAGCATCTCCTGCAATAAAAATAAAGAAATAAATAGGGTTTGAGTAAGTACTTCTGTTTTGTAAAGTCTAAAGCTTTCCTCAAACCTCCTCAGACACTTTCTCAGCATTTCCTAACAGCTCTTCCTGCTGACCCGTCTAAAGGACAGAAAACGCACTTCTCATTTCTCCAGGCGTTTTGGTCCGGGCTCTTGAACCACAGCAGCCGCGCAGCTTTGTTTTCGTTCAGACGTGAGCTGATCGGTGAAATCGACTTTTGAGAGAAACAGACAGGTTGGCAGTACCGAGCGTCCCCCAGCGAGCGAAATTATTGTTTTTTCATTTTCTTAACATGATGAAGGCAGTTGGTTGTTATAATTGAGTCTCAAAACCAAACTTAATTCCACTTAATATGTTTCCATGCAGGCAACAGAGGAAGTTCTACAAGTGAATGTGAGTGGAATTTCATCTCTTCATTTGTCTGAGTAACATTTAGACTGATCCATAAAGCAGCCTTTTGCTGAATAAATATATTCAGAACCTTTGCTCCTCGGTTAGTTTTCATGTGCAGTTGTAGCTTTAATATTAGCCTTACCCTGAAAAGAGATACAAAAGCGTTTTGATTAATTCACTGCTACCAGAGAATTCCTGTAAGGTCATACAGACACACAGATAGAACATGATTTAATACAGCCGCCATTGCTATAAAGCCTTCACACACCCAGGTTTTCACAAGGGGAAATGCACTGCCAGGACCCACAATTATCCCGCTCATAATGAGAGATGCTATCAAAGACCTGCCCTTAATTGCTCTCTCATGTTTGGCCCTACAGTATGTGACCATGTACAAAGTGCATTAGCCAAACTTGTCATTGTTTTAGGGAGAAAAAGTTTTCTGTGCGTCATGTATTTCTTTAAAGAAAGGTATTGCTCATTTCCTTGATTGAAAGCAAGGCCATCGCTGGGTTACCATTTTCTGAAAATGAAATGTTGGGTGCTGTAGATTTTGTAGTTAATGTGTTCTGACTGCTTCTCTCAAGGTTGTGCTGGCTTAATCAATTGTTTGTAGTTGGTAAACATATTCACTATTAGTACAATATCCTATCTATAGTTGAAACTTCTCCAATGACAGATATATCCCGCACTATATTGGTATTCTTCCATCACAATTGCCACTTTAGTCCTTAGCTATCCTTAGTGTTGCCTTTGCCGTTGCTCCTGTAAAAAGAGAAGTTCATAATTAGCTGGCAAAGCAAAGCGTGAGAATAGCCAATACTGTGGCGATTGCTACAGTTACTACTGAGATTAAACGCTTGCTAAAAGCTGTAATTTAAGGTCTGCTATTAAAGGGACACAGGTTTGTGTCAAGCTATTTTAGTTTTCCAATCAAACTTTGACCACTTTACCACAATTTGGTTCCTGTATTTGTTGCTATGAGGAGCACAACAGCAGCAGAACATTTGATACAGGACTGATTTGTGAAGGATCAAGCCTCCTAGATTGATTGGGAGTAGCACGTGGAGAGCTCGGTGGTCATTGATAAATGAACAAGTGTGATGCATGTAGTGTGAGACGTCATATATCTGACCACAATGCGGTTTGAGATGAACAGGCATGACTTCACTGAAGGGGTGGGGAGGGAGCAACTTAAGTTTTTACTTACAGTATGTGAAAGTACAAAAAGACATATTATGTCAAGAGCTTAAAAGAAAACTCTGAATGAAAAATGGAACGATTAAAACTATAATACTTAAATGTAAAGCTTCTCATAACAAAACAGTTATTATAATATAGGACGATGTCTTACTTTCCTATCCTTATCACCTGTTGCTGTCAATCATACAGCTTTGCCTCTCAACCATTTATCTTTCAAAATCACATACTGTAACAGTAGAAAAAAAGATCAACTTCACTGTGGAAAAACTGTATACTTTTCATTATCAACCCCTTTGGACCCAAGAGCTGAATTAATCCATCCAAATGAAAACAAAATGGACACAAGATACCCAATTAATAATCAATCTCTTATCAATAATCAGTAATAAATCCAGTTCTGGGCCAAATCAAATTTTGAACTGTGGAAATCATACTTGGCAATAGGTATCAGCGCCAATCACCCTGATAGCATCGAGGCTAATCTGAAGTGTTTTCTTTAGCAAGCATCATCAGGCGTAATGTCTGGAAGATTCATAACACTGCTGGGCTTTGACTGGCCAAACAAGAACAAGAGTCAAGTGTGTGTGTCTTTGCTAATGTCCTTGAATATCTCCTCCAGGGACCCGCGTTAACCGTCTGCGCTCCCCTTCATCCGTCTGAAAGTGCGGCCTGGGAAATATTCACCAGCAGCTGTTGGAGCGTTTACAGCCACAAAACATCTTATTAAGCACATGTAAAGTAAAGACATACATAAACAAGAGCTATTTTAGAGGTGATGGGTCACGATAACTGCTCCCTCGCTCTGTTTAGTTTGTGACTAGTTTGAGGACTGCGCTAAATATTTATACCATAACACGGAAAACCCCATTTGAGTCAATTCCTTTTGACCATCTTAAGCCAAATCAATGTTAAAAGTGCCGGCTAAATTAATGTGTGAGCTATACTGTAACTTGTAGCACATGGTTTGTTGTAGTGAGCCACGTGTTACTACTACTACAGTAGACCAACTGTAGTAGTAATAGTACTTTGTGAAGTAGTTTTCCTTAGGCTTCAGCAGAAAGCCTTAGGACCAACACAAATTGGTTAGAGGGCTGGAAATGGCCAATAGCTTGAATGCCCTTGTTTTATTATATTGCAATGATCTATAATTATTATAACACAAAGCTTATGTTAACTCATGCTGTCAGGTCTTATGAAGCAGTGTGTTCAGAGTTATGCAATAGACTTTAACAGAGTTCCAGTATCCAGTGTATTGTAGAACTATGTGGAGTATTTAGTTTGCCAACTGGGTTCTTCTGGTACTTCTTGTCATTACTTCTTGTCATAACAAAAACACATTTCACATGTTTTTGTTATTATATTGTGCTAGTTGGTTTTGTTACCTTTTAGCAGTATATTTTCTATGGATTATTCTCATGCGCAGACCCCCTCGGTCAGGATCAAACTCTGCCACATGTTGGGAAAGCTTTAAATGACTTAAAAGCTGGAGTGTTGGCTCTGGTCCAAGGTGCTTTGCTTTGTTGCCTCTACAAACTGTTTGTACCCCTCACATCGAGCTCAGTGCTCCATCTTCTAAAGTAAATGTCCCAAATATGGCCATAAATCTTGGCGTCCTTTGTTGCCAGAGCTTGTTTGCGGTGATTGAGAAGTACAAAGTTTTCTTTGTTTCAGCTGCTGTTTGCACATTTTTTTTCATGTTTTGGCTGTTCACATTAGTTAGAGTGATGATGGCTTCAAAGTGAACAATAATCTTGCGCTCTCACTGTGAATTAGATGGCTTTGGTCAAACGTTTATTTACACTTGTACTTTGATAACCATCATTTAGCTTCCTATTTACCAAGTAGCCTTCAAATTGCCCTAATTATGCGTAGCGCTTATGTAACCCGGGTTTTTGGCGAAGGCGCCTCTTTGGAAAGAGGTAAATGGAACCATTAAACATTTTGTTTAAATAAAAAAGAATGAGTCCATTTTCTTCAGAGGGATAAAATAAGCATTTTGTTGATTGGTTGTGAATGTGTGGTTCCAGGTTTGTTTCTTTAAAAAGACGGTGCTCGGTCCAACTTGTATAGAAGCGTAACAGGCAAGTGACAAATCTAGGATCGATGTGACCCAAATGTGGAGTTTCCTGCCAAATTCTTCCCTTCAGTTGTTTAGACTTTCAGTTCAATGCCATGTGGCTCCATCCAACTTCCAACCCAAGCCTTTCATATCAGTCTATTTTCTGCATTGGCTGCCTCACGCCAACAGCCCCAGTCATTAGATGTAGCCTCTGGTATTCTCAAACAAATCAAAATGAGAAAAAGGGGCTTTGCCAATAAAAAAATAAAAAAGACGTTTATGGTGACATTTTCTAAGGTTGTTCCAACTGATTTGGCACACTTTGTCCATAAACGCCGCCTCCATCTGAAATGCATTATTGCCTTCTGACAAATATGCTACTTCTTCTCACATGGAAATTTGCAGTGACTGAGGGTGATATTGCACCAGAGGGACCAAACTATTAGTAGATGAGCTGTGGCCTATAGAGTACAGCGAGGGGCTCTACATAAACAGTGTTGGAGTGGGATGAGGATGTAAACAGTCTCCGCAGATCTGGGTCAGTGCATTGAAACGCATTTGAATGTTGAGGGCCAGGGTTATCCGATAAATCCAAAGTTCAATACTTTTACTCTGGATAGAAGCCAAAACCTCTAACCAGAAAAAAACAACGGCCAATCTTCTGAGACGTGGTGTAGGCCTCGCTGGTGTCTGTGATCAACAGTGAGTACCGGTACTCTTAAAGGGACTAGATGAGAGTTTTCGTACTTGCTACTGCCACCTCAGGTCTTACGCGTAACTGCAGTCTCTATGTTAAAGGAATAGGCCACCGTTTTTCCATACTGAAATATGTTTTTACCTTAGCTTAGACGAGTTGATGCGTGACTGTCTGATCTGTGTGTGTGCGCTCAGTCATGCAAATTGACCAAAGACGTTGTTAGCATTTAGCCTCTCCCAACATATTCCTGTAGCTCCAAACTGGTGTGAAGTTAGAAGCTACCTAGCTCTTCCACGTTTCCCCTATTTCAGTACAGTTCCGTGAAAAGTTACACGATGCAAGTATATACACAAAATTTAACATGTCGATTTTCTAAGCCGATAAAAAGGGGTACTATATTGTAAGGCGTAATTATACCTTAGGAGCACTCCGATGTCCGCGCAGGTCGTGGAGGAGCTTGGTAGCTTCTAACTTCACCCCAGTTTGGAGCTATAGGAATATGCTGGGAGAGGCTAAAATGCTAACAATGTCTTTGGTATTTGCGTGACTGAGCGCACACACACACACAGATCAGTGTGCGCTCAGTCACGCAGTTGATGCGTAGTTGATGCGTAACTACGCATCAGCTCGTCTAAGCTAAGGCTAGAACATATCTCAGTATGTAAAAACGGTGGCCTATTCCATTAAGCTCGTGCATGATGGTGGAGATAGTTGGTATTTCAGGCCAAAATTGTGGTGAATAGGTCTTGGCTTATTCCACACATTAGGGCATTGCTGGAGCATGTAGGGGGTGGAAAATACATTTCATTTAAGATTTTTAAATTCCACCTAGTCCCTGTATTACATCAATGAGACCTATTTACATCAAAGCCTATTCCTCATACCAACATAGCTGCTGCTGTTTATTTTTGAAATATTTAGTAATTGGGTATAATATGCATTTATCGGAACCAAGAAAACCTCCCTAAATGTGTGTTGCTTAAGAAAGTGTTGATCCCATTGAGGAACCATAACCATATGCAACAAGAAAAGTTATGATACAATTCATTCAGATCATGTGCTTCATGGATGTTGCATCCCAACAGCCTCATCTCCCACTCCTTGGGTGAGCCCTTCTCTCTGTCTGACATTTCAACAATTAATATTTTTATGTTGCAATACAGTGATAATGATACTGTACACGGCCAGTGCCAAGTCATACTTTTGCAACACATTTGGAAGTGTTGCAGATTCTTGGCTATTTGCGTGATATGTCATTTCCTCACATTTGGTGGAGCTTATCTCTAATTGCTCTCAGTCCATATAAAATGAATGATAAATAGGCTTAGTGGACAGTGCCAGTGGCTTTATGTCGGAGTTGGAGCCCTATTTTGCTATCAGACATAAAGACAGGCTTTGATCAAGTGTTTGGACTGAGATTTGTCGATGCATAAGAGAAGATGGTTCCCCTTTGAATATAATTATCCAGCATATGTTTGGACCATGAAAAAGATGTCTTGTGCGAAACACAGTCCTCCTCCTTATGTGACAGACAGCGCACTGACAAAGCCTGATTTCACTGCCCAGTTTCACTCTGTATACAATGTGTACATGAAGTGACACAGGCATTTTTCATTGTAATCACAAAAAGATGAACACAGTCAGATCTCATCATGGAGTTCAGTCAAGCAGGCTTTAGCACAGAATCAGCTGACCACATGCAAGTGTCTCGTACATGACGTTACAATTTGCTTTTGAAATGGTACTTTTTAATCATATGCAACCACATTTATTCTGCACAAGGGATTTAAGAAATGGCTCTTTTACTTTTGCTTTTTTGTCGCAGGTAGGCTTGTTTGTGAGCATAACATATGTAGGTATTAATGGGTTTAGAAGGAAATTGAACCAATATGTAAAATAAACCAAACTCTTTCTTGACACCTCTGCTGTACCTCGAGGCTCTCCAGTGGGTCACGACCCCCAATCCCCAAGCTGAAGAACCCTGCTTTAATACCGCCTTTGCTATGCCCTATCCCGTCAGACCTTGGAAGCTAAGCAGAGAAGGGCCTGGCTGGTACTTGGATAGGACACTGTTCGGGAACACCAGGAAGCCTGGGTGACTGTACTGTGTGAGTGAGTGGTTGGTGGTGGTCGGAGGGGCCAGTGGCGCAGACTAGTTACCTCGTTTCTGTCAGTCTACCCCAGGGCAGCTGTGGCTAGCTTACCACCACTGAGTATGGCATGAATGAATAATGACTACAGTGTAAGCGCTGTGAGAAACTTGGTAATACAGGCTTGTAAAGTGCAATACAAGTGTAACGCATATTATTGTTATTAATTACATTAAGTAAAACAACGGGGTTAAGTGCCAACTGACAATTGGTTATTGATTTGAAAAGGATTTTTATAGCGAATACAGAGTACACAGTTTTTGTTCTGCTTTTCTATTACAGAGCATTATTGTATCAATTTCAGCTCATTCAGCAGCTGTATTATCTGCATCATCAACATTTTAATTAAAGCTGCATGGCCATTCTTCATCACCACAAAGTTCCCCGTCTGTCTGTCCAAATATTCTCCATGAAAATTTGGCAGAAGTCTCTAAATTGCTCCCGGGTCATGTTGAACAAAACGGGGAATCCTTCCTTCATGCATCAGCCTGGCCTTGAAGTTCCTAATGATGACATCAAACGCACAGTGCGTGGCGTTCTGCCCCTTGATCTGCGGTGGAGAGGGCAGTGCTGAGCTCATGCTGGGAGGAAGTCACTTAAAAACCTGTGTGCGCCACGCAGACCCGTGGATCAACATCTGGCTGCGGTGCAGGAAGCGAGACAGGATGCTTTCAGGCCAGGTGTCATAGCAACAAACGGAAACACCCAATAGTGGCTGGACAATGTAGCTACGTTCCCGCCTGACCTTTTGGAGAGATGCTGACTGACAGGAGCGCGTTCCTTACAGAGATCCGCCCTGTGGATGCGTGGCCGCAGCTGTCAGGTGGAGGTGCAGCCTGTTGTGTTCTGCAGAGATGACGTGTGAGCGACCTGTATTGAACATTTGTCTTGCCTTCTCATTTTCTGTCCTGTTCCCTTTGGCAGTAGGAATGTGGCTCGCGCTGAATAAAAGAGACGTGCATAGACCTGCCGGAGTGTAGCGTGTTTATCTGACCGGCTTCTATTTTGCGGCGTATGTAAATACATGGTGTGTGGCTCCAAAGCTCTTGTAATACACAGTGAGTAGGGTATGGTTTATATCCCCATTCAGGGTTTGATTACGCTCGCAATTACCTCAGAGGACCACAGGTGCGCTCTCTGAAGGCGATTCCTCTGATGTGTCTGCCGTGCTTCGTCTTGCTCTGCCGGCTGTCTGTCGGGCCAGATCAGTGGGCTCCAGATGTTTTGCGTGGGGCAATATCTCCTCTCCTCTCGAAAGCCTTTCTCGTCTCATCAGTTCTCCGTGCTACGAGGCCACCCCGGTCACTCACATGAGGTTTGGTCCAGGTGGAGCAACACAGCCGCAGTAACGGACCCAAATCAAATGCTCAACAGGTGACCCCCTCCCCAGCGTCGTCCTCCCCCTGCTTTGTTCTCCGACCCCGGCATTAATACTTCCTCCAGACGTTCGCAACACTTCCCTCCCTGCTTTGACTACAAGCAGACAGAACAGTCAGTTCCCGGTGCAGCAGCGCAGATATAATAAGTGACAGAAAGGTTTGGAAGTGGGCATAGAATGTGTTGAATGCGTTTAATTTGAGCTCCTGCATATCTTCACCACAGAGAATGCACTAAACTGTACTTAAATATATGAACTCAAATGTGCCAAATTCAGGTTCAATCACAGTCACATGGTCCATGTTGTGCACCACTTATAATTGGATTCATAAAAGTGTAATTATTTCTTCCCACAATGAATTAAGGAATGCCATGACCTAATCAAGTGCGGCTGATTCTCTGTTACACATAAAAGCCATACAAAATGGATTTCACACTAATGCGCTAACAAAGAGTGCACCGTGTGTCTATATGTATATGTATTCCCTCTCTGAGATCATTTCTGTATCTCCATGTTGTTCCACTGACAGGACCCAGGTGAGAAGAGGGCCTCCTGACTCGTCCCCTCAGCACACAGGGACTTCCCGCACAGTTAAGCGCTACCCATCATCCTCAGGGCCCATCACCTCCAACGCCCTTCCCAGCACCAACAGCTACTCTAACAACTGGAATGGGCACAGCCGAGTATACAGGCCTCCCAGCAATGGACAGCACACCAACGCTGTGTTACCAGCGGGTAAGTGTTTTAACTTAAGCCATTGCGTCTGTGCTGATTATTATCTTCATTTGGATTTGTCACTCTCTTTACACGGATACTTAACATTTCCATTCTCCTTAGCCACGTCAAAACAAACAACCAGGTCTGGCACAATATTCTGCGGCCAAAGTACATACATACACATCCTGTGTTGTCATCACTGAATGGAACATTAGCCATGAAGAAGAAAAAGCTGGCAGTATCCCAGTTTGCACTTCCTTCTCACTGTCCCTCCTTCTCCTGCTCATACTGAGCTGTATGTTCAACATGTGTGGCTTCATAAACAGCGCAAGAGAATGGGCTCGGCATGTGTCTTTAAGAAAAATGCATCATCACCACCACAACAAAACATAAAATATGATCTTGTCTCATCCCTCTATTTCGTTCTTCTGAAGTACTGTCTAGCGCACACAGCTGTGTGCTGCTCGTATGTTTGAGCTGTGTACCAGGGCAACGGCTGTTGAACAGCTTCCCACCATTACACAACGTTCATTTGCACTCACTTTTCTTTGTCTGTGGATCACACACACTTCCAGAACACCTTTTGCCACAGATAAAGTGCTGGAGTCCAGCCGGATGCCGGACAGTATCCTCTCTCTGTGCTGGCCTGTGGCACATGGCTTGTTCCAGTGCGAGCATGCCACTGGCCGGCCGTCAGCACACACCCTCGCACTCTTATAAACCTCCCTTCGCCTCCACCAGGAGTTTGTCACTGTGCGCCGAGGAGGAAGGATGCAGGTCGCTTCAGGCTCATCTGTGCTGCTGCTGCTCTTTACCCAGGTGTGTGTGTGTTTCCCAGGAGCCAACCTCACCTCCAACCTGGACCGCATTAAGATCATCTTCACTCCTATCCTCTGCCGCCGGATCTGCAGCAGTGAACGCTGCTACAACAGCTGTGAGAGAGGAGACATCACCACTGTTTACAGTGAGACTCCACAACAGCAGCCGCAGCCGCCCAAGAACCAGGGCTTCAGACTCTGTAAGTGCAACACACAGGCCTGTGCAGTCTGTCCTCTCATCTCTTCGTCTGTCTCCTTACTGTCACCAACCAGCCCATTCCCACATTCTCACCTACTTTCACCTCGGTGCTGGCTGCTTTCTCCTTTCTTTTTATGGAGTGAGTTTTGATTGAACTATTTTCCTTTCCAGCAGCAGCATTCTACCCACTGTAAATAATGAGTGGGAGCAGAAAACTTGAGATAATTGTTTAGAACTGCTGTTAAAAAAGTCAATAATGAAGAGGTAGACGAGAGGAAAACAGGGCAAACACTGGTGGAGCAGCTTAAAGAGGTGCCCTGTAAAACGGGGCTAATCTGCTCTCACACGTGGAGCTGGTGGTCCCACGCTCCCCACATTAGCACAGCTCTTTGTGGCTGCTTGAACTATTGAACACGCTGCTGGGAGAGCGGCAGCCGGCGAACACACAGGCAGAGCACAACAAGAGAAAGAGTAGCAGCATGAACAGGATTTTACAGGGATTACATTAAACCTGCCATTTATCCAGGGGGCTTTGCCACCAATTCACACAGGAGTGTCCATGGGGAGGGCAGGGGCAGCCCGAGCCTCGACCCCTGCCCGGTTCCCACTTTCTCATCAGTCTGAAGGCTCAGGCTGCGGCTAATTACTGTTGAGGTGAAGCCACACATTAACAAGCAAACACACTGAACTGCAGACTGTTTGTTAAGCTTTACATTGTATAAACTGTTGATTTCCATGGATGTCAGTCTGGTGTGGGTCTGTACGAGTTCTTTATACACAGACCCTCCACACAATTACCCTCCTAACACCTCTTCTCACAGCCTGTTTATCGTACGTTTTATTCCTTCTCCTTTCATTATGCGGTAGTATTAAAACAAGATTGCCGTCCATTTAGCCTTGTGTTCTGCTGTTGCTTGGGGTGCTGCGTGCTCGTCGCGGAATGTCAAGTGGACAGCATAACAAACAGTTATCTCATGCTGTTGTAATGTTCCCGTACACAGCGCAGTAAAATCTGGCCCTGATAATTATAACAAGCTCCCTGGAAAACGCCCCCAGTGAGGAACCTAAAAGCCTGACATGGGGAATGAGAGGAGCTTCTTTATGGAGTGAGAAGTGTGCTTGTTTAACAGATAGACAGACCGGCGGACAGTGCACTATGGCAAGGAGGGCTAAAAATAGTCTGTGTCCCGTGCTGATGTGGGACGGGCCTGACCGGCTGGGGGAATCTGTGACCCACATTCAGGGGAAATCAGTGAATAGCCGTTAATAACACTGGAAATGCTAATCAAGAAGAGCTTAATGTAATCTCCCAACAACATCCCATTTTCACACTTGACACTTGTCGCTAATTTGAAGATGATTATTTATGTTTTGAAAGCAAGTTACATTGTACACATTTTTGGCATCTCATTCCCTTCATGCTGAGCTAAGTCGACGTGCATTTCCCTGTTTGCGCCTTGTTAGTGTGTCAAGTGCAATACTCCTCAGTGTCTGGAAGCAGAAAGTACGTGTCCGTGCAATAGGAGAATTTCACTTTAGTCTTATTTAATATTGGCAGAGTTTTTGTCACGGTTGTCTAGTTACCTTTACGTGACAAGCCTTTGATGTGTCAGGGGTAGGTCTATAGATAAAGAGCCGGTCCAGGTGCAATGGGGGTCCAGGCTGGCACCCAAACGATAGAGCCAATGAAATGCAACGCACCATCTGGACAACGCTAGCCTTTAGCCCTCTGTCTCTTCACCTTCTCCATGGTAAATTACAAACTATAAATCACCCAGATGTTTAAGGCTTCAAAACTCTTCTTTCTGAGAAGCTTTTCGCGCTGCAGGCCATAGATGCCAGTTCACTTGTTACGCTGCACAAATGATCGCATGTAGAGAGATCACTCATCGGGCCACAGCAGCATGTAATTAGTACAGGTTATAAAAGGAAGGACATAAAAGAAGGAGGTGCCCAGGATTGTCTCAGGGGTAAAAGTAAAAGCCTTATGGACAAATAAGAGTCCGATAAAATGTATGTATTTATGATATACTGTATCTTGAGTGTATTATGTGAAATACACAGATTGTCTCAACATCATCATAGTTAATCTCTCATCCCATTCTCCTTTGCAGTCTTCTGTCAGCTCCCATGTCAAAATGGCGGTCGCTGTATCGGCCGAGACCTCTGCTGGTGTCCATCGAATTCAACGGGAAAGTTCTGCCACCTCCCTGCCCCACCTCCTCCCAGGGCCAGTCCTACCAGCACCAAGAACGGCAGCCAGCACTTCCCCAGAGCTCCCTCACACACTATGTACACGCTGCCACTGTCAAACCAACAAGGTAATCATGGTACCACAATTAGGACTGCTCGGAAATGAAATAGAAATAAGTGAAACTGTTCTTCTTATTGCTTTTCAAGACAGGAATGAATGTCTCACACAAGTTTTATTATGTATTTGAGCCAACAAATCCACCGTAATAAATGAGTTTGCTCTTCCTGATGCTCCTCTGATGATCTTTTTAGTTCCTATTAGAAACAGAGCAAATCAACCTCATGAAGACAAATTCTAAACGCTAATGTCCCTCTCCTTTTTCATCTGTCTTTTTGTCATTTTTATTTCCTCAACACGCAGCCTCTCGCTCCGTCTGGTAGTAAGTAGAAACAGAAGTTCCCTTTAAGATTCAAGAAAAATTCCTTCATTGTAGATTCGTAATCAATTTTGAGCCAAGTGTCTGTAGACTATTGCAACATCCTTATTCTACAGCACCACTTTCCGCACATGCTGCGGCTGTTCGACAAGGTTTACGTCTTCCCCTTGGATTCACCCTCCGTCTGTCTCCGAGATCATGATTCACCAATGGGGTCACACTTCTTGGAAAAGGCCTTGGCACTCCCTGAAGATGGATGCTTCCTTTCTGTCAGACAGACAAACACCCTCACTCTCCACATTGCAACATCTTCTCAGCAAATTCGATTTTGGTCTACAGTAATATCCGATTAAATGCAGACAACCCACCTCTTTTGCTGGGAAGTTCTTTTTGTGGATATCTAAACAATTACAGTAATTAGAAATGGACTGTTTTTCTATTGAAATAATTTTGTATTTCTTATATTTAAAATCATACATTGCTGTTTCAAAAATATTGTTTAATTATTTTTATAATTTCACAGTAAGTTCTAGAATTTTATATTAGGCGGGACATCTGGGGCGAGGGCTACTGTAAGTCTATGGGAGTGGCATGCTTTTTAAAGCAAAATGTCTCCGATTTTTGCTCATTGTCTACATAGCCATTTTTGAGAAGGATTTGGGAAAAACCCATTCTAGAACCAAGTTAAATAGTGGAAAAGATATGTTGCTGATGTCTTTATTATTTATGAAGGGTCAATATCATTTTCTAAATAGTTGTCATCAGCATTAAAGTTTACCCTCAGCTACAGTACAGTGAGTCAGAGATAAGCGTCCTGGACATCCTGATCACACGTGAAGACAACAAACATCTAACGGCCCTGTATAGAAAAGAAACTGACAAACGTTCCAACCTACTACTGACTCTTTCCACCCTCCTTATTAGAAATAAAGTTTGACCGCATGTGCCTAACAGATCAGCCAATCAGGGAGCAGAGGATATTTAGGGGCGTGGTATACACAGACACAGTGTGACCTGAGGATGATCCAGTTTGGATCCAAATGTTGTGTATTTAAAGGCAGTGAAATGGAGTAAGTGTGCAGGTTGTCCCCATTTTCCAGTGGCATGGTTTTTGAAAGAAATTCCCAAACAAAAAACAAACACAAATGCATTGTGAAGTTTATGAACCCAACCCAGTTTTTGTTAAGGGCTGGGTTCATAAACTTGATATTGATCTTGCAGCTTAAAGTACTTTCAGCTGACAAAACTTGTGCCCGGGTAATAAAGAAATGGTAAAACATTTTTTACTTTGTTTTGATGTTTTGACCTTACTGGCTAATGGTGACAAAGGAAATGGACTCAATTACAAAGAATCAGTTAAACTTTAACTGTTAGAACTTTTCCTGATGCCCCTCTCTCCTCCCCAGCATCTCTTCACCCATCCATAGTGAACGTCCACATCCAGCACCCTCCGGAGGCAGAGGTGCATGTGCACCAAGTGGCGCGCGTCCAGCACGGACAAAGACCTCCCTCTGCAGAAGGAGCTCACTCAGTGCAACAGCGCTCGCAACCGGGCAACGGCCACGAATCCACCAACGAGCACCATCACAGCCACGACCACGCCCACTACAGGCCACACCCACGTCCCAACGGCGGTGGTGTCGGCAGATGCTTCCAGGAAACAGTGGATGGAAAGGTGAGGTCAAGACAAACAGGCCAGTTTGTTTGGGAAATACGCCTTCCCTCTGGTGGTGGTGAAGACGAGGAGAGTTAGACTGAGGAGGCAGATGGTTCTGCTGCTGCGCGGGTCATAGGACCAAGACTGTTGAGTTCCATATGAATAAGGGTTGAAAGGTGAACGTAGCTGGATGTAGGATGTAGGGAGGAAAAACACTGGTCGATTCAGCCTTGTTTAAAGTGGATTTGTCCTGTCACCGAGTTCTGGTCGAGCCACATGGAGGAAGCTGAGAGGTTAGGGCAATGCAGTAATCATATAGGTGATGAAAGGGTGAGGTTAGTGCTTGTACAAGGAAACCACAGTAAACACATCCTGACACTCACACAGCTGCCTCAAACAGGAATCCCATCTGTGATGAAGAGCTATATACTAAAGTAACACACTGACCAGCTCATGTTGCACTGGTTTAGACATGTTAAGATAAAATTAGACAAATGTGTGTCATGAGAAATAAGCTGCTGGGACCTTTTATTTCTTCAGGGACTTGTGATTTAAGCATGTTAGGGTCACCCTTTAGTTTGAAGAGTTTTAGTTTTTGTGTAAATGCATAGCACAAGGGAACAGCAACTTTCTCTTTGGCGTTTAGAACATACTTTTGCTGTGAGTTGGGATGGCCAACTTTGAATTACTATTGTTATTGCCAAATGCTATTGCCAAATGTATAAACATATTATTAAGCCAGTGAGTGGTAGGGGTGTGTATTATTTCTGAGAGTCAGCTGTTCGTGCCCTTTCCCAGCTGTTTGCCAACACATGCTTGTTTCGGAATAAGCGTGCAAGCCCAAATACATAACAATGGGTTTAAGACTCTAATGTGTGTGCTGTTGTTGTAGTGCGGCAAGCCCCTGCCAGGCCTTACAAAACAGGATGATTGCTGTGGAAGTGTGGGAGCCTCCTGGGGTCTCAACAAGTGCCAGAAGTGTCCGACCAAACCAGGTAAGCCCTTCTGACTGAGGCCATGAGAGTGACTCACTGTGCTCCACTGTGTTCCATTACGCACTTAAATGAAATTAGGGATAATCTAGGCTGCTGGTTAGCTTCATCTGTGCAGAGCTTAAGGAATGTACTTTTTATTGTTCTCATTGATTGTGAACATTGGTATATGAAAGCAAGATGTAGTATGTGTCATCCGCCGCCTGTCCAAGTTTACTCAGTACCAGGATCACGGCTGTGTGTGGTTGGTGAAACAATAGGTATTCTGTGTAATATTCACTCTTTTCTAAAGAAAATGTATTAACTAATCAAAGTAATAAATGTATGTGGCTGTAGTAGAGGGGGAACATGTTGGCGATAGTGCCCTTTCATGATCTAGACTTGCTGCCGACAGGATAACATACAAGTGCTGCTTTTACGTTCAACTTTCAGAGTTTACAAAACAATACCGTTCAAGATTAGAAAATCTATAATTCATTCACTTGCTGGCATGTCGCTCTGCTACTTTGTTTGTAAATAAATAGTATTGGAAGTAAAGGCGAATCTAGCAGAAATGTCACCCAGTCTCTGGGTATGGTCTGAGAAGCCACAAGCCGATGTGTGGTATAGTTTTGGCAGTTAAAGGTAGTCTTCTTACTGGCGCGCTGGGTGGTGACACCATTACTGGAGCTGTGACAGATGTGTGTGACCATGTCCTCTCTGTACTGCCACTTTATAGATCTATATAAAGTCTCTCAGTGGTCTCTGGGCCGCTACAGCCTTCTCCAGTCTAACACTGGCCTTAATCAGAAGCAGACGTCACCCCTCTGTCTTCTCCATCGATCATGATGCTGCTGCCGCTGCTGCTGTGTCTTTTTTTCTCCCACTCACTATCTCCTCTGCTCTTCCAGAGTCTCCAGCACCATCTCCTTTGGCTCCCAGATGTTTCCTCTGTGTCTGGCTTTGATGTTTGTTAAAGAGAGACTCGAGGGACTGTTGTCCATTCTTTAGTTATTTAACGGGCAACATACTTCAGCCCCGGTTTACACCCGGGAAAGAATAAAGCAGACACTGTCTAAATATAAATGATAATGCCGTCACATACTACGCCACAGGTCCCATAATTCTTAGAAAGGGCTTTTAATCAGAAATGCTTAGAATTCCTTGGGGTGTTATTGTTCTGAGTTTAGATGCTGGCCTGATGTAAGTGCATACCTCTCCTCTGTTCCAGACGTGCAGCGTGATTCCTTATGTGTTTGACAGGGATGATGTGCGGCCCCTCTAAGACACTGTGCTCTCTTCTTATTCATCTCACTGCCAGTGGGTCAGTGTACAGCCTTATGTGGAGAAAAGTCACGCACATTTATTATTCTCTGGTGTCTTTGTTGAGTATGTGATAATGATGTCACTAAAGCTCTCGCTTTGTTCTGGCGATCTGCTTCCATGGGTCAGCTCAGTTTGGCAATCACTGACGAAGAGTGTGCTTTTTGTACATTACTGACAGATGGACGAAGAGACGGTGATTTTTATGCATGTTTTTAAATTTTAATGATCTGCAGAGTATGTAGATGTGACAGGGAAATGCGATATGTTAAAGCTGCTCTTTAAACTTGGCCTGAATTTTGATTCACCAAGATGCAGCTGTATTGATTGATCGAACTTTATAATTTTAAACCATTTTTCCTGCTTATGATCATAGACTTTTAAAATAAAAAGTGGCCCACAATCATCAATTATCAATAGCTTTTTTAAATATGCTGTTGATTAATTATTTTATTCTTTATCATTTTAATGTATTGTTTTAGAATATTCTGTCAATAATGGTAAATGGTCTCAACTTATATAGCGCTTTTCCACCTACGTTAGGCACTCAAAGCGCTTTACAGCAGGGATCCACTCACCCATTCATACTCTAATTCATACACCAAGGTACACAGACACTGGAGGCCAGATGGGTGAAGTCTCTTGCCCAAGGACACAACGACAGTGTGCACCTTCAGGAGGCAGGATTCGAACATCTGACCTTCCGATCATGAGACGACCCGCTCTACCATCTAAACATCTAATAAACAAAAGTATGAACAAAAAGAAAGAAAACCCATCATACCTCTCCTTAAAAAACAGACAAAAATGTGTTTTTAGTCTGGGGTCAAGTCCAGTCAACTCAAAATGCATAGCGCGATTATTTTTTATAACCTTTCCCTTTATGGAGTTTCAGATACATATTGGTGTCATTGTTATTGTCAATCTGGCACTGGAGAGGGTTTCGAGGTACACAGTCACTATTGAGCTCCACTGAACACGCACCGGATCAGTAATAGGGCATAAGCAGCAAAGTCTTTGCGTGTGTGAGAGAGTGTTGTGGAAGCACTAATACCAGCGTGTCCCTTCACACTGAGCTGAAGGCTCCTCGCTGGACCCCATGCCTCACACAATCACATGCTGAGGATTCCTGGAGCGTAATGAGATCCAGATCGAGTCAAAAAGAACTGCCAGTAGGCCGCTCCCTCTTCTGCTTCTAATAAGGAGGTGAAGTGAAAAAATAACTGCCCCTAGTTTTCACAAAACTTGGTTTATTTCTACAAGTGTGATTCCTAATGCAAGGCGACACATACTACACATCTCCTCCCATCCAAGGCATTCTGTGGAATTGGCTGCCTGAAGTACACTTACATAACAGCGAGATTGCACTTAAAATCATACATACTGTATTAGCTCAATATTGTACCACAAGAGACAGAAACGGTACAGTGGTTCATCAGTTAGAAAGATGAAAATGATTGTTATAATAATTGTCACACTTGTAACAATGTGTTACGTAAATGTGGATACTGTCATTTTACAAGCTATGTACATTGTGCAAGAAAATGTCAGTCGCAAGGAATAGACAAGGGAATAATCATTGACATAAATATTGACTGGTTCTTATTTGTATTTGCACACTAAAATTCCCCAATATTCAGTTGACATTCTTTGGAATTTAATGGATTATTAAAACCCAAAGTCATGTTTTTCTCTCTTTAATTGTGACCGACACAATTTTCTGCCATGACTCATGATTATAGCGCAGACAGTCCCGCAGTCACAGTATTGTTGAGGATTAATGGGGTTTCTGTTGCCAGGAGATTTTTAGAGCATCTCCCGGGTGTTGAGTTAGCACCCCACACCCACAGGAGCCTTGGCTTTCACTAACCTGACCTCCCAAAGTCAACGGGGTCATCCTGAGGTCACAGTGAGTATCTCTGAGAGTTGTGCTCACTCCTCCCTCAACCGTTTTCTTGCCTTATAAATTCATCGCTGTCCAATAAGTAAAAGTGAGAGGGACGACGTAATGCTTTATGATCTCCAGATCTACCCACAACCCTCCCAATTCTCGAATCTACTCTCCTGATATACAATCTGACATAGAAGTCAGTGCTTATTGGTTTTCTTTAACGTTGATCAAACATGAACATCAGTCAATGGCTATAGAGGCGCAGAATTACGACAATTAGATTGATCAGACAAAGACGTCCCAAAGTTTTGACTGCATTTGATTCATAAATGTTGACACAACGTTATCCTTTTCTAACCGGACTGATGGAATCTATTAGAGCTATACAGTATGTGCGCAGAGCCCTGCCAGCCCCGAGAAGCTGATCCCTGTTGAAAGGTTTTGCTCCATCTCTTAATTGGAGAGCATTATACTAAAAGAGAATTTACTGGGCATGTCTTCATTTGGAATCAACAGAGGTGGTTGATTTTCCACAGGGATCTTTCAGGAATGTGGAGCTGCTGTGACTTTGTTCGATGCCATTAACGTCTTGGAAAAATGGCCGTTAACCAAAACAATCCGTGTCCAAAACGAGATGTAAAATACCCGCTTTGAAAATAGAAAAGAAATTACATATATTTTGTGTAAAAATTAACTGTTGCAGAGAAATCATTTAATTGTTTAATCAAGTTTTTTTTGGGCAAGAGCTGATCCAGTTGGATAAATTTATGGCACAACAATGTAGTTTTTTTTTTAGCTTAGTCGTAGGGATTATCGCCACAGTGGTTAGAGTATTTTCCATAGGTTCAAACGGTGAGTGGTGTAAACTGTCATCGTGTCCTTAGGCAAGTCACTTCACCAAACTTGTTTATGTGTGCATGTGAAATCACAACGGCAAGTAAAATAACAAATTATTAGTTATTAGTGTCTTTGCTGTGACCTCCGAGTGCTTCTTGTTCAAGCTAAAGCCACATGAGTGCCAAGAACTGGAGGAAATTATTCATCTCATTCTCTCAATCAAGTTCTGGTGTAAAGGCCAAGCAAATAAAGTTACAGAGGGCTCAGTAATTAGTGGTCTTTCACCACTGGACTTCAGTCCGTGCAGCAGTTTGTGCAGTGGCCGGCTGTCAGCGAGTCGTTTACTGCAAAGGGTCCTGTAGAGGTTCTGGCCCGTTATTTTCCGAAGACTAGTCCCAATGACACAGAAGGGAACTCTGTCTCCTGTTGCCTTTTTGTGGCTGGCATCCGTGCAGGCTCCTTGTAGTCTCTCACTTCCTCAGGTCATTTAAGTCCAGGAGCCAAAGTCCAGGGCTTCCTCATCGTCACATTCACAGGGAGGCTGCTAAAGGCACTCTCTCGAGTGATTGATAGACCAGATCCCTCTCGTCTTAACACAGCTCTGCTCAGGAGGTGGTCTGCATGATTGTACCAAATTAACAATTAATGACTTCTGCAAAGCTGAAAAACCCACTGGAAAAAGTCTCGTCCGGTCTTTTTTGTCTTTGCTTTAATTCTACTTCTACTTCAATTCTACTACTAAACCCTCTCTATATTCAAATCCTCACAAATTTAGAAGCAGAAAATCAGTTTAAAGCATTTAATCTGAACAAATTAAGATGAAAGCAACAAACGTTAATAAAAACATCTAACAATTGTTGGTCGAAGCCTTTAGCTAAATATTATTGACTTGGTGCCAAAGGAATCCCAGACCAGCGCCGGCTCCAGAACAAACTGACTAAGGGTGCATTCGAGTTTCAAAAGAGTGCAAATAATTCTCGCCAAAATTCTCACCATTTAAATTCATTGTGATGCCACTAAAACTGAGGGGCAAACATTTCAAAATGAGGTTGCAATGCACCCTCTTGCACCCCCGTAGATCCGGGCCTGTCCCAGACACAGCCAAATGGACAAAGACAATAAATAATTCTGTGACCTGTGTTAAAGAGGACTAAATAGATTGGGAGGCTTCTGTCTGCACTGTCGCATCGTGGGATCCGTCACTAAAGTTTTCGTAACCAAGGGCAACACTAATGCGTAACTTGAGATCAGTGTTGCAAGCCGTTGCCCCTGTAATGCCATGTTGTCTTCTACGCAAATGACCAGAGCAACAGCCATGGGAACTAGCACATCGTAAAATGTTAACGCAGCCGCATGGGGCTGGTGCCACTGAGAAATGTCATTAGAGACCCATAAAATGAGCCTTAGATAGTCACGGCTGTAAATTATAGACTCAATCAATTAATTAAAAATAATGAAATGAAAAAAAGCTCTAAATATCCAAATTAACAATAGACCAGAATCAGAATTGTATTTATTGTCATTGTTTGACAACAGGTTCACAAACTAGGAATTTATTTAACACAGAATTTAGATAAAAATAAGCTATGGAAACTTTAAAACTATAAGATTATAAGGGCATGCATAAAGAATATTAAACTAAATAAATAATAAAACAATAAAATAAAATAAAAATAAAATATGATTGGACAACAACAATTTGACATAGAACAACAGCGGTATTGTATTCACAGATGTATTAAGTGATAGCAGCAGATATGAGTGTGGACATACCACATAGTGCAATAGAGCAGTGCAAATGGCTAGAACAGGTTATTATGTTCAAGAGTCTGATAGAGTTATTGGATCTTGTTATCGTTTGTGAGTCTGATGGCTGTGGGGAAAAAAATTGTTCAAGTGGCGGGCGTTATGGGCCTGGATAGACCGTAGCCTCCTGTCTGAGGGGAGAGGGGTGAATAGTCCGTGTCCAGGGTGAGTAGGGTCAGCTGTGATCCGACCCACACACCTCCGGACCCTGGAGGTGTACAGGTCCTTGAGAGATGGGAGCTCACAGCCAATCACCTTCTCAGCAGCATGCACAATGCGCTGCAGTCGGTGCCTGTCCCGGTCCGTAGCGCCGGGGTACCACACAGTGATGAAGGAGGTGAGGATGGACTTGATGATGGCCGTGTAGAACTGCACCAGCATCTTGGTTGGCAGCTTAAGTTTCTTCAGCTGCCGCAGGAAGAACATCCTCTGCTGAGCTTTCTTGATGAGGGGGCTGATGGTTGGCTCCCATTTGAGGTCCTGGGTGATGGTGGTGCCCAGGAAACGGACGTCCATGGTGGAAATGGGGGTGGGAGAGTCTGTCAGGGCGACAGGGACGGTGGCGCTGTGTCTTTCCTGAAGTCCACGATCATCTCCACTGTCTTTTGGGTATTCAGCTCCAGGTTGTTGTGGCTGCACCAGGACGCCAGCCGGATCACCTCTCTCCTTTAGGCGGACTCATCACCATCCGAGATGAGCCCGATAAGGGTGGTGTCATCTCGGATAGACATAATTTTTCTAACCACACCTTACAAAAAATCTTATAAACTTAATATATTTTGTAAAGGTTGGGCGGTAGAAGTATAATTTAATTGTTTGAAGAATTCTCATTTTAACATGTGTCATGGAAATAATGGTTTGTTTATTGGTTTTGTAACGTGAGGCAGACGGGACAAATATTACTTCTCAGACAGTGGATTAAACTCTAAACTAGTAACACCCTGTTTTCCATTTTTTGTGAAATTGTCATCATTTGAATCACACATTTAACACCAGCCCTTTCCCCTCTTCATTCAAGCTTTAGAAACGCTGTATAGGAATTGTTTACTGTATTATTGTCAGGGAGTATTATTATTGTATTATTATTATTGTATTATTATTATTGTCATAGCAGGCAGATTTACTGCTTGTACAATGTTAATGTTAATAAACAGTGTTAAAATGCGGTGCATGTGGTGAGATAATTGTTTACCCCAGTTATTCTCAAACTGAGGTACGTGTAACACTTTGTCAGGTGGTACTTGGTCAGGTGGTCATCTGCAATTTAGACATGGTTTACAATTACATCCAGTTACAAAAAAAGTCTGAAAAAGTCCAATTTAGTTCTATTTTAGTTTAGTGTAGTTTTAGTTTTATCCAGATTTGATCTTGATATAGGCCTGGTGTTACTTCGATGGTCAAATATTTTATGAGGTGGTACTTGGTGAAAAACCACTGGTTGACGCCTTTGTATATTTGCAACTCTTTTCACATTCATATATTCATGAAAGATGCCCTGTTGTGAACCTATCGCCCCTGCTAATAAGCTTCATGGAGGTGTAGGGAGGACCCCCACTGCGCTCACTTTGACATATACACCCCATTCTCACTCGGGCCAGACTGTTCTTGATCCCGCCTCTACAGGGGTCCTGAGCCTGAGTCCTAACCACAACAGCTCATTACCCCACAGCCCTGAGAGGATGAGGAGGTGAGCAGTGCTTTGATACAGTTAGCCCCCGTTAGTGCTGACCTAGTTCTGCCCCGCCGAGCCCCAGGTGAATGGACTGGGCCCGCTCCACTGGGTCCCAGCAGGATCATAACATCTGCCACTCTCCAGACCCCATTCCCACAAGAACCTCTGTGTGGCACGCATTCCAGCCGTTCCTGGGAAAGTGACACAGATGCTATTCAAATTGTGGATTGCTGACATGTCTGCACATGCTGTATTTGATTAGGAATAGGATTGTTGTATTGAACGCTATGGGCAGTGGTAATTCTTACCACTTGTAACTTATGAAAACATGTTTTTTAAGACTTGTCCCCAGGTCACTTGCAAGAAGATTCTTGAAAATGCCAAAATCTCAGTCTATCTCTCTGGGAGCAAGTTTCAAATAATGCTACTGAAGATCTGGATATATCTGCTGTATGTAGTATAAATTACACTAACTTTAGAACCTCTGATTTGTTAATGGTCCATTTGGTCCATTTGCAATTTCAGTTCAGAAGGCAAAGGTAAAAGTACCAAGAACATGCAATTTGTCAAAGCTGGGCATAATTGGGATTAAGATGGTCAAATAAGTAAAGTAAAGAGCAACTAACTTAAACATACAGACTATTGCAACATCTACTTTCACACCATTCATGGTTTACATAATGTTTGTGTCAGTTACACGCCATTGAAGTCACAGATTCAGACTTCCCCTGTGCCATATGAGTGGCACTGACCCTTGTGTACAGTAAATGGAGCATGCTGGGTTCTGCTGGTGCTGAATGAATGATGATAGTCAGTGAGAGTATGGCCGCACAGGGCATTACAGCAGCCCCTCAGATGAACACACTTATAGCTCACATCACCTTTACTGCTGTGGAAGACAGTGTTTCCTGGTGGCCTCTGGTCTACAATGGACACATTAGTTTCTCGTTAAAGTAGATTTATGCTGGAGCTAATGGTTATGGTTAGGCCTGTCATGTAGATTTTCTCCACACATTTGTGATGTAAGCACTTTCTTCATGTGTCTCTGGGGTGAGGGAGAGCTGGAGGTAATATGATTATAGATGACGTCGAGTGTTATCCTTACGTTGTACTGGATGGCAGTGGTGTCTTATAAATGCTTGTCTGATGGAGATCCATTTCCATACACTCAGCCTGGAGTCCCTCAGGGCCCTGCTGTGGGTCCCCTTATTTTTCATCTTGCCATGATACTCACATCTGTAAGCTATAGTGTAAACTCCTGAAGCGTCTTTACAGTAGAGAATGCAAATCTTTCTGACAAAAAGACATTTGTCTTTGAGAACAATGAGTTTTTTTTTAACTGGGCTTTCCTTTTCTGTTTGCAGCATACGCAGTGATTGCCAACGGGCAAGTGGAGTGTTCCAAAGGCTATAAAAGGCTCAATCTCACACACTGTCAAGGTAAGTTATAGGGCTGAACGATTATTTACATTTGCAATTTTATCGCGATATTACACAACGCGATTTCGTAATCACAGGGCACGCAATTTTGGAAGTGAAGGAGCTGCAAGATATGGCAGTAAAGTCTGCTCTGCTGCGTGCTTTTGCTTACGTCTCAGTCTAGTTAAGGTGCGTGGTAGATTGTGGATGTACAGTGAAAATATCAGCGTTTATCATGCAGCCACCGCGAAAGACTATTGCTTTCTTCTCCGTTAGCATTGCGTTAGCCGCAGCGCTAATCACGCCATTCTCTCACTGCTACTACATGCTCTGATGATCACAGAAACTCCCTCCCTCACCTCCGGATTCTTGCGCCTCTGCCTCCACAGAGATATAGGTGAGCCTGTGCTGCTTGTAAAGAGTAAAGAGTCATTTGTGGCTCAGTTTAGGAGGCTTATGTTTGGGAATGTTGTGGATAAAGAACTTATCTCAAAAGCATAATGACGGTTCATGACCATAAGTATCCGCGGAAGCGATGTGCCATGTGCCTTTATTTACCTTTGCATCTACCGCATATGCGCTCCGTAACTAGTACAGACGCAAGATATGAACACTAAACTGCTGTATGAAAAGTGTTGGAAACTACAATCCGAGGCAGTCTGTGTTTGGCACCTCATGTCCCAGTCTCCTTGCGCCACTGTGCTTCTCTTTCTTCATATTGTCCAAAGTTACATCCCAAAACCAAAATGCTGCTCCTAATTCCACTGTGTTTTGGCGTGCGCTCCATCTGGCCTCTCCGTGTCCATCAATAACGCGCATCTGAAGCAACTACGAGTTGCAGCTCAGACCGGTATTTGATTGGGCGAAATAATAAATAGTTTATTTTGTATTAATTGGGATTTTTGATTTCCTAAAACTTTTTCAACTAGTTAAAGCAGGCGTTTGTTCCTACTTTTCCTGCACTTTAGTATGGGTGATGTTACTGACTGGATCAGTGAGTTTTATCTTTTTTTCAATATCTATATACTGTATATATATATAATTTATCTTTTTCATTTATTTATAGACTGTACTGTTAAGTTTAGACAGTTTTTAAGAAGTGCAGTCCACATGTTCACAAATTTTGAATAGGTCCAGCAACAATTTTGTTTTATTGTTGCAATTTTCACTTCAAATTAATCTAATATTGTTTATTATGAAACAGACTGATTTATTGCTTGTGTTAGGTGAAAAATACACGAGAAGAGGACCTTGCAACAATAATCGCATATTTAATCGCAATATTGAAGAAAAAAATCGCAATTAGATTATTTTCCAAAATCGTTCAGCCCTAGTAAGTTATACATTCAGTATTTTATAAATATATTTCTGTCAAATTTAAGAATGTCCCATGCTCTTTGACCGGGACACTTCTATTGATTACTACACCAAAACCTCTGCCTGTGTCTGTACTGTGGACTGTACATCGGGCCAGAAACAAGTACCATGCAGCAGTACCATGGGCAGCAAGTACCATGGGCTTTTTTTTTATGTTGTCTGGAACGTTTTACTTTAAAACTTAGAAACAGTTTGCTACTGACTGTGTGGCTTGTAAAATTCTAGAGTGTGCTCCATGTCACGGCCTCCTACTGCATTACCATTTAGATAATTACCATGCCTTTATTTATCTATCTATCATGTTTCTATACACTCTCACTCTGTGGTTTAACCTGAGGTGATGCAAAATCATATACTTCCCTTTTATTACTCGATAAAACAAATCTGAGGGCTGAGGGCGAATAATGGAGGGAAATACTTTCATGTAAAACTGCGAACAAGGACACTTACTTTCCAGCAGAGTAAACTTGCCAACAGCTTTATCTTTGTATTATTCATGCTTTTATTTGGATTGTTTCAAGATGTTGTCCTTTTACTGCTGTTCCCATAGATCCAAAAGGCATCCCTGCCTCAGCCACAGTGTTTACCAGAGAGCTTTAGAGCTGCGGCCTGGTCCTTAGCCCTTCCATTGAGGCAGAAACGATCCAAAAAGCTGCTTGTGCTGGGATTTGGTCATTACTATTCAAGTGTCTAGCCTGATTGTGGTTCCTACCATTGATTTGCTCCCAACAGTACAGAGCTTGTTCCAAATTCAAACCGGCATTATGTTATTTTCACTGATTGCGTTTTGACCTGAATGGCCACAGCTATAAGACAAGACTTTCCTTCAAAGGCTAACGCTGCTCCCAGCCTCAGAGAAACGGCTTTATCTGCTCAAGACGCTTCTCAGAACTTGAATTGGCCATTTGTAGCAGAACTTCCTGGATCGGAGTCCCAGCTGTGGGTGGTAGACTGGAGAATAGAGCGGGGCACATTACTCATAACCACTTCAAAGAATATATGTTGGATTTCTTACAAAGCACAGTAACATTTTTGAATCAACTTAGTCAAAGCTTACAACAAAATAAACTGTCCAGCCTCTGGCATTTTGCACATTTTTGTATTTGTTCATAAATACCTTTGCAGATGTCTCAGACTTCGGTGGGGTGGGACAGGTGGGGTCATACGAGGTCAACCATCACAAGTTCAAGCCTTCCATGTTCACAGATGTCGATGTGAGCGCCCGAGCGCAAATTCAAGATACTTGTTATGATTTGCAGCGGTCGTGACAGCTTGTCATGAAAGTGGGTCCCAATCCCAGTCATCCCACCAGCAGACTCCCCAACAGCACTAATCTGGGACTCAAGCAGACCCGGGATTAACGAACCCATGTGATGTCCATTGAGCCCAAAGTTGACCTTAACAGTCTGCAAAGTGAAGGGCTAAAAAGTGGGGACAACCTTAGGATATTTTTAATTGACATAAATTGTGTAAAGCTAATTACCAGTGCTAATCCAGCCTGGATAACATTGGATATTGAATGCCCCCTTTCTTCAGAGCTATAGCTTGACAAACCTTTATGAAATGGTGAAATACCTCACCCTTCAACTGTTGACAAATTGTATATGGTCTGTTGCAAAAAACATAAACACATTTTGTTTTCCCTCACAATTGAAAGTGTCATAACTGTTTAGGAATCAGGTTGTCCAATCTCACTTCTAATAAGGCAATGACAGACTCCATTTGTTTATATTAAAATGGGCGTTATTTGCTTGCCAACATATTGCACCAATGTGTCGACAGCTATTTTGAAATGTTTGTTCCCCTTTCAAATGTATGCAACGAACTTAGAAACGTGGACAAACAAAGAAGAAACAACTGCTCGTTAAAGAAAACACATCACGCCCGTATCTGGGTTCACTTCAGTCTATCAGCCCTGGTGCCCTTGTGGGATCACTTTTTCCAGGCACGCAGCGAAACAACCAAACACGGGGCGATTAATTAGAATGGGGGGAATCTGTGGTGGCAGGCTGTCGGGTTCCAGTCGTCAGAGCTGTTGGAAAAGACCTAATGGTGTTCGCTTTGTTTAACGCAGAACAACAACAAACGTTTGCCTGGTCCCTAGACATATCGCATGACTAAGCGGCTCAAGAATGTCCCCCCTATGCTCCTGGTCGGCATGTTAACTGGACAGTGTTTTGGCTTTGTGGCTTAAGAACAAACTCCCCTAACCATCAAATCTGGAAATAATATTTTACAGCTTTCACTCAGGATGTTTTAGTGTCTCTCCTTTTACTCTTTTGTTTCCTATTTTCAAAGAATTTACTGACACTGACTCTTATTGTGCAACTGTAGCTTTTCACATTTCATCGCCTCATAGCAGCTGCTCATTTGGACGAAAGAATCTATTGATATGTCCAGTCATATTTCTAAGTGCAAATGACTTCTGTCTTAAAAATTGCGTCACATCTGCTCGCGTGGATGACAGTCAACTTTGGATACTCTACTATGTGGACAGCGCAGCAATAGATGATATCGATGCTTGCATGTTTAAAGCAGTTCGTAGGGAGTTCAGTTCAGTTTTCCAAAATATGACTTCATACTCATTTCTCATTTCTCAATAACGATGCACAGAGTGGCTTTGTGAATGACATGCGGTGTATTTTACAGACATAAACGAGTGCTCGCTGCCTGGGATCTGCAAAAATGCAGAATGCCTGAACACTAAAGGGAGCTACAGGTGCACGTGCAAACCAGGATTCATGCTGGACCCTGCCAGGAG
Source organism: Neogobius melanostomus (assembly GCA_007210695.1). NCBI lineage: Eukaryota > Metazoa > Chordata > Actinopteri > Gobiiformes > Gobiidae > Neogobius > Neogobius melanostomus. The sequence continues at coordinate 3,389,082 of VHKM01000043.1, forward strand.
CCACTGCATCTGTAAGTACTGCATCACTGACACTCAATCACTTCTGTGGAGTGTTTTGTGTAGTAACAACTGCTGTTGTGTGAATGTTCCTGCGCAGCTGACAAGGCGGTTTCAGACCAGAGGGGACTGTGCTACAGATCGTTGTCAGCCAGGACGTGCTCGCTGCCTCTGACTCAACACATCACAAAGCAGATCTGTTGCTGCAGTCGGGTGGGCAAGGCCTGGGGGCACGCCTGTGAACGCTGTCCTCTACCCGAGTCAGGTATGCCAGCTTTCAAAACCTGCTTTCCACAAGCTCTCTGTGACTTCAAACGAACATGCCAAAGTCCTGGATTGCATTGGCTCCTTTATCCTGCCTTGGCCAGCCCTCTTATTTTTACAATCCATACAAAGAATCAGTCTGTTCATTTTTTGTAATTAGTTATGATTGTTCAGACTGGGCTGATTTCTTTGGAAGTGGGTTTGGATGTGACGACTTGCAGACTCATGTCACTTTGCAAAAATGCGTGTTTTTTTCATTGCTTTCTCTTTCTTTTAAACATGAAATGCCATATTCTAGATTTTTGAAGGGGCAGTGTATAGGGACTTCACGTCCTTTTTTTTTAAGCTTATTGTTTTGTTTTAAGAAGATTGTGTGTACAACTCCTCACAAAAATAGACTTGCTTAAGCTTAAGTCTGACTTGCTTCTTGTTCACAAACTTGGAGCATTCAGTAGACAAGATTCTACCACAAGCATCAGGCTTGAGCATTTTGTCCATGTGTGCATTTTTACAAATAAATGTAGCATATGTGCAAATGACCATGTGACATCTAAGTAGAATTTTGGAAAAGGTTCACAGACACACTGGTTTCTCAATCATGTAAAACATCTGAACATAACCTAATTTGTTTGTGGTGGAACAGCACCAGAAACATAACGGTTTTCATATTTTGTAAGCTAAATGAGAGTGGGAGTCCGGTTTGTGTTATCACTCCAGCCCTTGGAGAGAGAGAGAGGCCACTAATAGACCTTCACTGCTTTACTTCTGTAATAAATAGCAACATGGGAAGTAGTTGTCATCTTTTTTTCATTCCAATCTAATCTTCAAAGTCGGCGAGAGAAGCTGGCTGGTTTATGGGGCGTCTGAACTGGCCAGTGAATCGAGACGCTTAGTAACACACAGTCAGACCTCCATGGCGTTGCTTCGGTTGGGACAGACACTGCACCTCTGATTACAAGGGAACACTGGCTTTTGTATGCCCTGACAAGCAGTTGGAGCCTCGGACAATGCTGCCAGGACTATTATGGCGGGCTGAGTAACAAGAGCCCACTGACCCTCATTCCATATTGACTCCATTTCTTTAGATGTGGCTGCTGATCGTATATAGCCCCATTTCCCCCTTATGTACTTTAAATTCATCATTCAGTAGCCTATCATACGCGTTTCCTGCATTTACACAAGCGTTTACAGGGACCACATATCTGTCATGACCGATATCCTCGCTCCAGACTCCTTTTGGCGTTGAGTTGCGGGTTTCAGGTCAGTGGGAGGACAGGCCGCTTCTCACTTGTAATGGATTCACCATTGCTGAGGTTTGCTGGGCTCACAGACAAAGAGGTGCAGTTCATATCCTTTTATCTTTGCAAGCCAATCCTCCATTAACCCCCGCACTTGCACTCTTCTACACAGAGGAGTTGAAAGGTCAAGGCTGCATTACATGATCTGAAGGTTCCCTTACCGGTGTAGCAGCTTTGCTCATTTGACTGCAAAGATCTTTCCAGAATTTGTCGCTGGTGGGTCTTGGTGACAGCTTTGGTCTGGCAGCTATGTAAGCGGGAGATGTAACTTTATCTTAACATTCATGGGATAATGCCTCAAGTTCACCCTGACGGTTACACGGCGGCTTATGCCATTGTTATGAACTCTTGGCAGCAGTATGAGCCACAATGTACTGGCAAAACTTTAATTTCATAGGGAAGGGGGGGATTTGGACTTACCAAAAAATCCTTTTGTCCTAGTTCCACCTTCTCTGTACAATTTGATGATTTCATTACTCCAGTCGTAATCAAATTCTTCGAGACTTAAATTATAGCAGTGGGTTTTTACTTGGCTTCCATGTTCTCAGAAATGTTTTGTTGATAGTGACAAGTAAGATCTTTTCTTGTTTAATAAAAATGAAAAATGTAGGGCACCATTATTGTACAGTATAGTGTAAAATGAGTGAAGAGTGGGATGAGACATTCAAGGTTGAAACCAGACGGTTGTGTCCTTTAGCAAGACACTTCACTCATCTTGAATGTGGAGTGTGAGTGGAGTGGACTGATTGGTTGTTGGTGAGGCTGTTGGCCCAGACTGGCAGCCACATTCCTGTCAGTGTCTATAGGCTTGGTCACTCCTATCAAATGCAGGAGAAATGTGCATTAACACTTTGTCCTTTGTCTCACTGTTTGTGTGTGATTCTGTTCGTGTGTGTGTGGACCAATGCAGACCACTTCAAGGAGATCTGCCCGGTGGGTCATGGCTACACGTACTCACGCTCAGATGTGCAGATCTCTCTCCGGACGCTGGACGACGAGCTGCAAAACACTGGGCTGTCATGGGAGGAAGAGAGCCCCACCTACCCCCAGTTCCCTCCGTCTGACCCCCACACTCCCCATCTGCCGTGGCATCCCGTGTACCCCCAGACACCGCAAGTGCCACAAGAACCGGCCACGCCATACCTGCCACACCCTCCACACCCTCCACACCCACCCTACGTGGACAACAACACGCCAAGTAAGACGGATGATGAGGATCTATGTTTAAACAAGTTCATTCAAAGATGCAATTTGGCTAAAGAATGAGCATTATCACACAGGAAGCAAATAAATTATATTATTATGGTATTTCAAACAACAGGAAGTGCTCTTTCTCTGTAAATTCTTTGGGACACTTCAAGGCCTAATCCTGCTGTGTATTAGCTTTGTGCACACACGCAAATCCATGTTGCTCATTCCTCACTTCCCTCCTAAATTCTCAGATAATATATCTCTATGATTTAGTGCTTTAGGAAGCAATTTCTTGGCCTGGCTATGACTATTTGATTTGTTTAAGGAGTTTCACGCAAATATTTAGGTATTTTTCTCCTAAATATTCACTGTTTCCTTGGTGCTTTTCAGTACTGTGTAACTGTGGGTGTTCCACAAGCTTTGTTTTAGAAATATAGACCTCTAGTCAAGTGACACACACAGACACAAGTTGCCCTGTATGTCGAATGTGTTTTGTAGCTACCCCATTGTTAATATAAAGAGACTGTCAGTTTTTACTCCTCACCTCTCCTCGTTTCTCTCTTCACAGATGTGGAAATCCTGATCCCGGTGAGTTGCACTGCTGTCAGGCTGCAGGCACACGCGCCTGATATGTTTATCTTTGTGCGATGTGCTCTCAGCTGGAGGTTCTGTTATGATTGCGTAACTTATTCAGACCACATTTCACGGCGTACACGCACCGCAGCAGTAATGACTTACATGACAGGAGCCAGCTTCATTAATGTTTAACATAATAGCTTTATGTGTGCTGTTTTCTAGCCAGCTGTTGTGACGGACTCACCATTGAAATATCCAGGTATTTATGCTGTTTTTCTTTCATTCATGTTGAAACGCTGCACACGATCCTTAGGAATCTGTATGAAATGGAAATAAACACAGAAGGCACTGATTTGCAAATGTTACACACACCATTATTTCGTCGTAGTAGAACATAAACAAAATCGAGATACGATTTCTCGTTTTATGAAAAGGTTGGAATTTGATTGCAGCAATACATCCCAAAACAACAACTTTGGACAAATCCAAAATCAAATTTCAATATTTATTTATGTTGCATTCTACAAAGTTTTCCGACATTCTCAAAGCCGTCTATTATTGAGATGATGTTGCTTTTTTTCCATACCCTGAGCTTGTTTAGTTCATCCTGTCATATTTAAACAACGCTTTAACCTCACGTTAGTCCAAATATTGACAAACGCTGTCTACACCCCACACATCCAAACCGTTTATTTTGGTTATCTAACTTTTAGCCTGTACCAAAGCACAGATGATGTAAAAATAGCTGTCGGCCCAATGTGGATTTGCTGCCATAACAAGCAGAACATTTAAGCCCTGTGTTGTTTGTTTGTAATTCTTTTGTCTCCGCTCACTCTTTCCCCGTCACAGACTCAACAATCAACAACCAGCGGCCAGATTCAAAGGACACAACTTACACAGGTCTGTCCACAGGTAACCAAAGCTAAAACACCACAGTTTCCTTGGTTTGGTTATTGAAAACAAGCACCTCACTGAAAGGCCACATCACAGAACATCCCAGAGCCCAGCCTTGTCTATTTTTGGCATATTTCACAATACATATTTGTAGGATTACCCAGAGTTTAGCTAGGAAGGGCTTGTGTTTTGCTTGTATTTGACCTCCTTTCTTCATGCCAAATTGGCTTCACGATGCTTCGCAGGATGTGAGAAACCAAGATCTAGCGTGACTTTTGGAAGAGTGTCCAGTGAAGCCAGTTTGGAAAAGTCATGGAAAAAACAGGAGATCAAAAGTGTGAAAGGCTGTCGTGAGAGATTTTCTATTAATGCTATGGACTCTTCTAATGTCAGAGTGGCTGCAGTCTGGAGCCAAGTCTCTGAGCCAGTCCATGATACATACTGTAAAGTTGGCATTATCAGTAAATATTTATTCTTAAAAGTGATTTGGTGAAGTAGTTGGCTTCCAGATTAAACGTTTCATCATAATTATAGAACATAATCAAGGACGCAAACATTTAGTTACAATTGTTGCAATTAAAGTTATGCTGATGAAAACTGAACCGGACATTATTAAATGCAAGATCATTATTCTGAACATATTGTCTTATCTATCTGAATACTCTCTTCCCTCACAAAAAGGTTAAAGATAATATTTTTTCTACAGTTTGACATAGGGTGTCGGTGAAAGTCTCTTCTATCACAGATCATTTGGATTGAAATAACTGGAACACCACCAGTGTTAAGCTCCACTGAGCGTGACATGTTTCTCTTCGTCTCAATGTTAACTCTATGTTGCACCTGTTCGAACATTACTGTCCCGTAAACCTGCCTTTTCATCCAAAACTATGGTTATAAAACAGCCAGACCCTCTCTCAACATATGCTCGAAGAATGCTGCTTTTTATTTTTACTCTCCCAAAATTACGTAACTCTTGGTCAAGGGTATTGTCCTCTGCCCTAAATATTTATTTTAGTGGGAATGTTGCGGTTGTTTTGCAGATGTTGACAAGTGTGCCAGCGCCCCTAACATATGCGGTCATGGGAGATGTATCCCCGTGCAAACAGGCTACACCTGCGACTGTAACCACGGATTTAAGCTCAGCGCTCTGCAGACCAACTGTATTGGTAAGCACAGGAGAAACGTACACAAAGACACAGACAGGCCGACACCAAAGGGTTCTGTCTTTCATCAACTCAATGGCAAGTTTTCAAAACTGTTACAAAAACGCAGGACCCACAAGTCATCCAGAGTGGAAAGGAGCCTTGTGTTTACGCTGACCTGTGCTGTGACGCCTGACAACATCTTACAGCGTCCAAAGAGCTGATGCCTCATGGTAAAGCTCTCCGCTCTGGGTGGAGCTGGGCTCTGGTCCATCTTTGAAAAATGCACGTACACAACAATACAGTTAAGAAAGTGATTTATCTCTGTAATTAGCCTTTAGCTGTCTTTCTGCAGCTATATGGGCGGTTAGCTCTCTAGCCTTACAGCAAAATGAGGTGCCTTTCTGTTTGGATTTTGCCTCTTCTCTTATGTCTGCATAGATTTGCCCTTTCATTGATGTAACATGTACAATAGAGTCCCCTGTGAGATCAGGAATCCTCTGGAAAACAGATTCTGAAGTCCAGGTGGAACTCTAGTGGTTAAATAAAGGTCACATTGATAAACAAACATGTAACTCCATGACGCTTTACTCTTTACATTGGAAATATTTGGGCAAATGGATTTCTAATTAAATGGGAAAATTGTAAACATGAATTCTACATTAATTGATTTACCTCTAGCAATATACTGTATAGCAGAAAAATCTCACTCAACAAACTCTCAGTATGTGGCATATCAGACTCCACTCAGTTTTTGTCTGAGTTAGATCAGTAACATGGGTAACAAGAGTTCAGAAAATAAACTGACGCCTAAACAATCGTTTTAGTGTTGCTCTTAATGTAACATAATTCTTTGCTTGTGTGTTTTGCAGACGTAAACGAATGCGACGATGACCCGTGTGAGGGCAAGGGCCGCTGCATCAACAGCTACGGCTCCTACACATGCCACTGCTACAGCGGCTACAGTCAGGTGATCACCCAGAACAGGAAGTACTGTCAAGGTGAGACTGAGCCCACAGCCGACATTCAGTATTAGGTTTCCAATGGGCAAAAGCCACCAGAACACGCAGCTGTTAGCTTTTAGGGTATTGTCTGTCAGCGCTGTTAATTTTAAAAGTCGCCAGGTGTAATGAACACAATAGTCACTTTCTTTTCCTCTTTCCCTGGGTTTCATTCAAACTGGCAGACATTAATGAGTGCAATGTGCCCAATAAGTGCCAGAGTGGCAAATGTGTCAACACCGAGGGCTCGTACACCTGTGAATGCAACGCTGGATACGCCAAGTCCTGGAGAGGCCAATGTGAAGGTAACTACCCCTAAGACAGCTTCAATTGTTACTAAAAGAACTGAGAAAATGTATACATCATTACGCCTGTTCAACATTTATCAGCACTGCATTATTCATATGAGATTTTATTCTCCTTGCTATCAACTGTTGAAACAATGTCATGGTCTAATTCAGCTTATTTAGGGTTGACCTTTGTATGAGCAATCCCCATGTGCCTGTGTCTCTGTCTGTTCCCTGGGAAGATGTGGATGAGTGCCGAGACCCCAGCTCCTGTCCGGACGGTTTATGTTTCAACACTTTGGGCTCCTTCCTGTGCCAAGCCTGTGGCCCGGGGTTCAGGCCGCTCCATGACAGATGTGTGGGTAAGACGACACCACTACTCGAACTGCACAGCTCAGTGTGCCCAGTGCATCTGAGGCTAAACCCGTGCACCACAGAATGGAAATATGCCGGGTTTCCCTCTCTTACTCTAAAAGCTTCCGCATTTCGGTAACACTTACGTTGAGCGAGCCTCTTTTGTCGGTTGGCATGAGGGAGGAAAAACCTCCATAGCAACGATGCAAATACACAAGCTGTTAATGACGTGTGGACATGCCATGATGCAGAGCAGTTCAGCTACTGCCACAAAATAAATTAGCTCACACCTTTTAGTTGAAAGGGCCTACTGTCTGGGGAGGTTTATAAAGAGAGAACAAAATAAATTGTTTTGTGCTTCAAAAGGCTTAATGTTTAATGTCTTATGTGTGGGATGACCAGACCGCGGTGATGATTGGTATATTGTGCGTGGTCAAGCTGAGCTCAGACCTCCGCCCTTTTGGTCTTTCACTGTTTCCATGTGCACTTTTCTTTTTATGTGCACTAGTTTATCTACTCCTCCTGCCAGTCCACTCCTCATTATTGTTAGAAAACATAAACCATGTTATTCTTGCTTTCCCAGCTTCAGGTTCCAAGGTTTGTTTATAAAACCTTAATATGTTGAGTCCAAATATTGTTTCTTGGCCACGGCATATTATTGCTTGAAAGCTGTGGGAAATAATTACCGTAATACTTCGCCCAACTAGAGCGACTCTGACCAGATAAGTTGGCTCGAACCGTTCTAATGGGTACAATTTTCACTCATCTTGACCTCGTTTAGTTAAATTAATTATTACTTAACATCCAGGAGAGTGAAATACCATGTGCTTTTAAGCGAACACACCTATAGTTACATAACGCGCACCGATTCGTGTTACTTGCCACATTCCCTCTCTCTGACCTTCAACTCTGCTAATTTGTTTGGAAACCCAAGCTCCCGTGTTAAATTTTCTTGGAGATGTGAATGAGCTACGACTGGGAGCATGTAGGAATGATGGAAAATCTGGTCATCAACTTCAGCTACCGGTTTTTAGGAGCCATTGCTAAGTGGCCCTGATGCTGATTGAAACACATCATTGCCACTGCCTTCTATTTTCGGTGGTCCCATGAATTTGTAGCTTCCAGAGAAAATACCGCCTTGGCAAGTTTAGTTTGTACAAATCCTCTTTTGTTATTCCTTCCACTGAAAATGTCTTTAAATAGTCAAATAGAGGAACTGGGCTAAATGAGGGAGACCAATGGAAGGTAAATGTTTTCGCTCTCTGCAGCTGAAAGACCTGCCCTATACTATATGTCTGGCCCAGCGGGAGTCACATTAAACAGCATGAGCTGGCTTCCAGGGTCTGTCTCAGTCAATTGACAGCAGCACAGTAGTTGGTGGCCAATTGAGCAAATCAGGGATAAGCCTAATTGCTGGTGTGATAGAAAAAAACAGCTCCATAGCCATGTCAGGGCTTATCGTGGAGGACTTGAGGATGTAGGATAATTGCAGAAAATCAAGCGTCAAGCCGCACTGACATAGCTCTGGCAGCACCTTCACAAAGGCACACGCTGTCAGGCTGGGTCACTGTAGCATCATTCTCAGTGTAAGAAAGGAACTATATTTACTTTCTGTTCAAATCACTTCACCATTTTTGGTGTATTTTAGCCTTTCATAGAAGTGTACATTAGTACTGCCCTGGTTTGAACCTGCGCTCAAACTCTATAAGTCTATTTGAGCAACATCCTGGTCTACAGAATATATATGACTTTTCTTTTTCCAGCTTTAGAGTACTTCTTTTCCCTTTGGCATTTCCACATAATTAATACACACTATTCCTTAACTTATAATGTGTCTTCATGCTTTTAGTTCATATTATTAGCATGATTGGACTTTTCTTCCCCCTCCACACCTTCACCTGACCTATAAAACTGTTAACACTCCGATAGATTCCACTATAAAACATTGTTTCAGCAGAAAGTTTATGGGTGACATATTTCCACGGTCAATAGTTTGAGTCATGGAGTGGAAAAGACATAATGATCTGCTGATGTAACCTAATGACTGCTGTTACTCACTAATTATGCCCAATCATTTGCACTGCAGCGCAACACAATACGTACGTGTGCACACTGTTTTCTTTCCTCTGGAGTTTCCTTTAACAATGGATTCATTTCCCTGTTGGGGCTGTAAAGCTAAGAGTCTGTTATTCCAAATGATAAAAAGCCTATTTTATACAGTGCTATGTGGCCCTGCCGAGAGTTCATGCACCTAAATATGAATGAAGTTTTGATGTTTTTTCCTCACTACTATATCCACGCCAGGACAGAAGGCTGTTTTACTTAAATTCCTCTGACCTCTGTTCACAGATGTAAACGAATGCTTGAACCAAACTGTCTGCCGCCAGGGAAGGTGCGTCAACACTGAGGGCTCCTATAGGTGCAACTGTTTCCAAGGATACAAACTGTCCTCAGACAACACCTGCCAAGGTAACTCTCAATATTATTATTCCTGTTTGCAGTGAAGGATTATAGCACCACTGAGGACTTCCTTTATCCTATGTGCAGATGTGGATGAGTGTCTGCAACCTGGAGTGTGTCTACATGGGCGCTGTTCAAATCTGGATGGAACCTACAAGTGTAGCTGTAACCATGGTCACCAAGTTACATCCGACGGCAAAGCCTGTGAAGGTCTGCAAAGAATCACCCAGAGCTCTGGACCACAGTCTCTGCAGCACTAGTTTGGATGACATAATCATGTGCACAAATGCTTTGTCTTTGTTAGATGTGGACGAGTGTGCAGCTGGAGCTGCGTGCCCTGCGGGGATCTGCCTCAACACAATGGGCTCCTTCACTTGTCAGAGGTGCAGCCCTGGCTTTGGACCATCGCTCAATGGACTGAGATGTGAAGGTATGAAATTCTCTAATGATTTACACAAACAGCAGATTTAAACAAACTCTGGGTGAAGTCATCCTCAGTGCTGTGTCCAGATGAGTGTCAAGTGGTCTTTGTTTCCAGATGTGGATGAATGTGCCCAGGCCGATGTGTGTCAGGGCGGGATTTGTGCGAACACTGTGGGATCTTACACCTGCACCAGGTGTAAGTCCGGTTACAGAGTGTCCTCTGACCAGAGGAGATGTGAAGGTAACACATCCAGCTTCTGCCTTTGTGTAAAATATTTACTGTACGTAGTTCACTCCTACTGTTACCTCTGTGTGTATGTGTGCCTCAGATATCGACGAGTGCCAGGCGCTGTCTACCTGTGCCAACGGGATCTGCCTCAACACGGAGGGCTCTTACACTTGTGAGAACTGCCCCACAGGCTACAGAGTGTCATATGATGGAGAGCTGTGTGAAGGTGGGATTTTTCCTCATATATTCAATTTCACTTTTATTAGAAAGTCTTTACTGAGGTCTTTGTCTATAAACCCCTGTGTTTACCTCCCTTTCTCTTTCAGATATTGACGAGTGCTTACTTACTAACAAGTGTGCACAGGGAACATGTATAAACACTGACGGCTCCTTCACGTGCCTTGTGTGCCAGCCTGGGTTCAGAGTCTCCGATGATGGACAACAGTGTGATGGTGAGCCATATTGCCCAGCAGTCTTGCTTTTATTTCTGGCTCAAAACAATGGGTCATTCGTTATAACATCTTGACAGGGAATCATTAAAATTAGATAAAAATCCCCCACTGCTCAGACATCACATCATCACTAGATTTTACTACCGTCCAGCCCTGGCATCCCCCTCGTGATCCTCGGCAAACAGTGAGACACTAATCCTTGAATAGAAAATGACGATAGCAGCTGTTGACATGCATCTTAATCTTTGTCTTACCAATGCAGCTGATTACATTTGGCTAACTTTGGGTTTGTAGTCCGTCAGCCATATTGTAAAGGATCTACGTATTTTCCTCTCCAGATGTAGACGAATGCTTGAGGGGTAACGTGTGCCCGGGCCAGCAGTGCTTCAACACTCAAGGATCTTATACTTGCATAAGCTGTGGAGCGGGACTACAACTGTCCAGTGACGGCTACACATGTGAAGGTACAGCATTTCTAATCACATCGGGCCTTAAACAAAGCAGGTGCTCACTGTCCATCCAAGGCATGAAAGATAAACAAATATGAGAATCACATGTCACATTTCAGAACAGTGTGGCTATACTTTGAACAGGGCAGGACCAGGTAATGCTCTTTGTGCCATAAAAAGAACACAGTAAGACCTAGAACATGACCACAAAAGATCTTTATGGTGCCTCTAATTTGTCATGACATGATTTATGAGTCGTATGCAGTGAAACGGCTGCTTTGACGAATCAGGGGGGGTTGGATCTGTCATGACTTCATGGGAAGAGAATAGAAAAGATTATTTAGATAGATTCAGTAAGTCATACGCACAGTGCTGTTGTTTCAAATGTAGCACAAGAGAAGATCCCCCACTGACGTGTGGGATAACTCTGGGAATGGAGCTCCATAAAACAAGCCAATGCCGGCCGATGATAGGATTTTAATGAAGCTATCCGATGCCATGGAAAATATTAACGCTTTAATTTGAAATGAAGTCAACCACTCCCTCGGTGTCCGTGTTCCTGAACGAGCTTCTCTCGCTCAAAGGCAAAACAGAGCTGTCTCCATGATTTAACAACAGCCCACGCTCCTTTCTTCAGCTTGAAACGCAACTCCGCCGCCTGTGGAATGTCCAGTGATCCCGTTGCAGGGAGGCAGCGACTGTTTGTAGATTCAGCGATTATACGGCACCTGCTTGCCTTTTTGGACCTGATGGCTGTTCTGCATACTTATCTTTCCACCCTTTTTAATAAAACAGCCAGAGCAATCTCATAAGAGCTTTTCTAATTAACCACGTTAGTCCCAGTGCAGTCCCCTTTTCACAGATAACACATTAGAGCTGAAACTAAAATAATAAACTGGGATTTTTGTACAATTACTTCTTGTTCTTGCAGACATCAATGAGTGCCTGACCCCGGGCGTGTGTCCCATGGGTATTTGTACCAATACAGAGGGCGCTTTCTCCTGCATGACCTGTGACCCTGGCTACAGTGTGGCACCCAACGGATTCTCGTGTGAAGGTAAGCAACAAGCTGACGTTCATCGTCACCAGCCTTTATTATAGTATTAAGTGTAATCATTTTGTTAGTCATAGTCAGAGACAGCGGTGTGACTGACAGAGGAGTGAGCACAAGCCGTGGCTGCTTTACTGCTAATCTCTTGCTTTCACTGTGGTCTGTATTTATCACATGCTTGACAACTGTGTGTGATAAAGGAACATTACCCAATTTTCATTATTATCAAATGATCTTGGTGCCAATACACACATTACTGTCAATACTAAAGCGCTGTCTATTTGCCCAGACTATTGGTATAGGTATACTATTGGTATAGGTATACCTCACCAATAGTCTTTTCTATTTCTACATTTGTCTTTCATTTAGACGTGAACGAATGCGAAGACCCTCAAATGTGCCAAGGCGGCCGCTGCACCAATACCATCGGCTCCTTCACTTGCTCGTGTCCCGATGGTTTGGAGCTGATGTTCGGGACGTCATGCCAAGGTGAAAACACTTACCCTACTGTAGACACCCGCTATGACACACGAAACATTACACCGCTGAACTATTTCCTGCCTATTACCTCACGTCAGCAGCTGTGTGTTGCTTTGTGTGGCAGATATCGACGAGTGCGGGCGGGCCACCGGGCTGTGCGGAGAGGGGCGCTGTCAGAACACACCGGGCTCCTACATGTGCCTCTGTCCTGATGGATATACCACCGTGGAAGGCACTAACGGCTGCCATGGTACAGTGCAGCGCCACACAGCAGCAATAACACAGCATAAACATGACGAAAATGTATAGGATTGGAATAATTGAGTGAGGCGGGCTCATGAGTGTTTCTAAAAATGTCATGTGTTTGGGTAGTATAACAAGAGAGACTGGAATGATGCTGGGAAGTAGGCCTGCACAGTAATTGCCTGAGTAATTGCGGCCTTGGTGATTTGTTAATTATGACCATTCAAATTGCGAGGTTAACACTGCATTTGCCTGGCAAGCCAAAGTACATGCTTTTTCAAAGATGTTTTTTCAACGCTAATGCTATATTTTTCAACGAAATAGAGAAACACCTGAGATGACGCTGGAACAAGCTGCAGGAAGCCTTTTCAGTAAACATTAAACAAGGAAGGGATGGCATGTCTGCCAGTACAATGCTGTTTCTTATTTAAAACAGATGAAAGAGCAGAAGAAACAGTGTATCAGTAGCCACGCACGCCATCTTTGATGTTTTGGAAGAGTGTGGTTACCGCTTCCGTCTCTGGTGCGATGAACTCTCGGGCCATGAGTGGACCGATAGTGGTAAAATGGGACATGATTGGCTGCGAGCAGCTGCCCAGATGGATCTTCTTTTGAACAGAAAGGAGAAGCGTCTGGGTGGCCAGGCAAACACTGCATAGGCCTTTATCATAGCACCCATTATTTGTGGTGGAATGGAGAAGTTGTTTTACCAAAACTGATTCGCCAAGAACTATTACTTTTCGTAACCGCAGGTCTTGTACTGCACTAATTCAGATTGCTTGTTTACCAGCAAAGCCATTCAGTAGATATCTTTAGAAATAAAATAGGGTTGCACCGTTGACAATTTTACTTACAGTGCCTAATTGTTTTTAATGAATGACAGTGCCTCAGAGAAGCTACAGTAGAAGAGTGAGTCACAACAGAATGTTTGAGATGTGATGCGGCTGAATTGTGCTTGGGCAGAAAGTCTTTTTTCTAACTTGACATGCAGGATCAGGATGTTCTTATAACAATAAAATTTTCACACACAATATCATGCAAACTCTAGGAATATTACATCAAACTATATCTAATGTTTTGACAGTTAGGATAATGGCATGGTTGCTAGGGAAAGTAAAATATGTTGGACTCACGCATTTGCTCACTCCCCTTTGACCCCTGACAGGAGTGTCCATTCTTTGAGCAATGGTCCATGTCCTAATCCACCGTCTCATCTCACCCTCAGCTTGATGTAATTCCAACCACACCCTTAGACCAAATAGCCATAGCACCATAGAGAAAGACAGATCTGGAGCTTTTTTCCCAAACCATGGCATTTTCTGTCAAAATATATGATATAACTAAGCTAAGATGTCAAAACCTGATCTGTGTGGTTTTTTTGCTGGTATGCCTTGTAAGAGGTGAACAGTCAATGACACAATGTTTGGCACCATGGGATGTGAGGCAGGTAATGCTCTCACCAAAGCCTTGTTATACACAGGCACACAGACCAACAGAAGGACGGTGTTTGCTCTGAGGCACAAAGCTTTAAGGCACATTCTCCGCTGTGTGTACCCAGGCTGCATCAGGTACTTTGGCCGGCCGCCAGTACAAATCTAGACCGCTAATTATCCTATAAATCAACAGCTCTGCCATTGTGTCTCCCTCTCTGACACAATGAAAGAATGAAAGACAGATCCCTCTCACATTGATACAAGGGCATATAGGTTTACTGGGCTGACAGGTGTCCTTCGCTCATGGTGAAGGTGCAGTTTTTGGTGATTTCTTTTTATCCTGTATTTGATATGACTGTTTAACACAGGGGTGAACAGTGAGACATCAAGTATTTATTGTTCTAAATCAAAATTCCGTGCCGTGGAGCTGTTGTACTTTCAAATAAAAGCTTTTTGAAGTTCTCTTCTTGAGTTCCATCCAAAACTATCCACTGCCGGCATATTTATGTGTTTACTTATTGTCTGAGGACAGATTTTCTCCCTCCGCCTTGTCTCTGCTAATGTTTGTCTACCTTGCTGTCTCCCAGAGATTCCAATTATCACGAGCTGGAAAAGGAAGACAGGCTTTTCCTCCGCAATATTTTTCCCTCCACCTTTCACCTCGGGCCCGAGTATCTAACAAGCTTACATGTTGTAATGCCGCAATTACCCGCCAGTAATTCACGGCTAATCAAGCATGTAGCATTCATTATTATATTTTACCATTCAAACGGAATGCTCTAATCCAGGGAAACTGACGTACATAAATTTCCCCTTTCTTTGCTTCCTGTTTGTCAGCACACCGTTAAGTGCTTCAATTGGCCAATGCATCTTGTGTGCTTGATTACACATTTTCGGCGCTCCCTGTGGGCTTAGCGAACGCGGTAGATGTATGGAGGTATTTAGTGATAATTAATATGTCTAAATCCCCCTTTCCAATTATCTTCCCACTTTTTATTTTCTCACAGATGTGGACGAGTGCAGTAAGGACGTGTGCATGCGAGGCGAGTGCGCCAACACCGAAGGCTCCTATTTGTGTTTGTGCAAAGCGGGATTTAAGTTCAACTCTGACACGGCCGACTGCGAAGGTAAAAGTAGACACAGAACTCTCAAGTGGCTTCCTTTTGTATATAATCACTTACCGCAAATCCTGCTCGGAGATTCGCACATGTCAGCGTCAGCGATTTGATATTCATGCTACATTTACGTCCGATTGCTCATGATGGATTGCGCATTGCCTTTTGGGAGACGATGTTCGAGGTCCGTTCTCCCCAGGGTGCTGTCAGTGACCCCTGTGTGCGCCGTAGGTGTCGGTGCTCATGCCGTGCCTCCCTTTGATTTGCTTCGTAGGTTCTTGGATTGCTGTCATAATATTGTTCTTGGCCATTTGTCTCGCTCACTGCATTTACAGGGAACAGTTATAACACAGGCCTCCGAGGTGGCGTGACAAGTGCCGTGTTCGCCAAGGCTGCGCAAATCGCTGTTTACATAATACAAGACTTAACAACTGATCTATCAGATTCAAATTATTGTGTTATGGCATTCCACAGATAAAA
Source organism: Neogobius melanostomus (assembly GCA_007210695.1). NCBI lineage: Eukaryota > Metazoa > Chordata > Actinopteri > Gobiiformes > Gobiidae > Neogobius > Neogobius melanostomus. The sequence goes on from VHKM01000043.1 coordinate 3,404,901, forward strand.
CGGATAAAAGACACATGCAATGAAGGGAAAGAATGGTGGATGTGAAAAAAATATCTCCACCCAGGGCCTGGACACGGGCGATAAAGGGAAGGGTGTTGAGGGACTGGAGGTTCTGCTGCTGTTATGGAGACACCCTACTGTTAGTACAAAGCAGTGCCTACATGTGGGTCACCTTGGGTTCGTTTGGCCTCCCATCAGTCAAGCTCGCCTTCCCCTGCTTTACATGATCAATATTTGGATTCATATAGTTGAAAATAACAGTTTTGAGATCCTATATGGGTTTTACCTGGAAAATTAAAGACAAGGCCATGTGGACCTGTTATCAAAACACTGAATTCACATGATAGGAAAAATAAATCTCACACATCAGTGAGCTGCTGTGCCCCAGAACACTAGAAATGATCCCACCATTTTGTCATTTTTTCTACGAGACATATGCTCACACACATGCTTAAGCTCCATATCTCTTCAGACTCTGGATTTAACCTTAGACTGCTTCATTCGATCATGTGCCAAAAGACAGGGGAAACTTTAAGGGCGCAAACGTGGGCTGGGCTGCACAAAATGTATTATTTCAAGTTAAGAATGGAAACCCTGGATTATTATTTACTATAAATCCTGGTATACATACATGAGCAAAGTCTGTGCAGCCACTTAAATGACTGTGTTCTTTTTCTCTCCCAGATCAGAATGAGTGCACAGATTTTGGAACTTCCCCTTGTGGTACTTGGCGCTGTGAGAACACCATAGGATCCTATCGGTGCTTCCAGGGCTGCCAGCCTGGTGTGAACAGAGACGACGCCATAGACTGCGGTGAGTGGTCAATGCTGGCTCTTAGTACTGTGGTAAAGTCTTTCTGGTTGCATGTACTGTAAAATCTGAATTGTACATTTTATCCTTTTGGCATAAAAACTTCACCACTTGAAACAGCACACAATACACTAGAATCGTCCCTAAGTACACTGTAAAAGTCCACTGTGCAACGCCAAGCCTTTGTCTTTAGTGCAAAGCAATGTAAGTAACTACAGATAAAACATGTTCTGATTTGTAAATGTTATCTTTTCTTATTTATTTGAATTCATTATCACCGTACCTGATTTAATTATAGATAGAGCATGTCAGTGTAAGTTCCTACTTCGCGTTCCTACCTCACAATCAGTTTGGCACAAGTCCGCGTATCAAACGACCACGAGGGAGACGCGCAGAAGTGGCCGTGAAACGAGAGCACTTTGCAGAGTGGATTGCACTGTCATCTCGAGCCGTGTGAGAGGCCAGCGCTGATAACCAGAGTTACATCCATATTTCTGCCAACACAAAGAGCTTCTGGCAGAGGCTTGGGCCGTAACATGATCGGGCCGCGTCGGGCTAGTGGAGAAGGTCCCTTAACTCCCTGTGTCCTCAGGGAGCTGTCCAGTCACCTGCATGAGAGCGCCGGGATATCACATCTGGAGCCACAGTTTGCCAAACACAACATCATCTACATCTCCAAAGTGTTCAGAGCCCAGTCATTGGCCGGATTAAACACCTAGGGTTTCCAATATTTAACAGTTTATTGCTCAATGATGGCTCTTGTTTTGCCTCGCTGGTCCATGTTGTCTTTACCATAAAGCTAGGAAAGACAGCTTTATGGTTACTAGGGGAGATAAACAGCTAATCCAAATATTTGACTCACATGAATACTCCGCCTAAACAGTTGTGGACTGACAGGCCACGGATGGAAATTTGATTGGATGGCACTTGGATGGGATGGCGATCACGGCGTGTTGGACAGGACATGGTCACTTTGTGTTGGTGGGTCACTGTGTTTTTTATGAGTCTCCACATGAGGAAGACCTGCAGACCCTTCAGCGCTGACCTCAGCCCAGTGTGGCCCTCTTCTCAGGGCGTTTTATGATGCTGTCTGTCTGGCACCAGGTCTGCAGTCTGATAAGAACCAGCTGCTTCGCTCTTTTTATAGAAACATGTGATATAGGGCTGTGCACACTGTGCAATATCTATGTTGAATATTGGGCTAACAATGTGAACTGCAATGTTAAATTATACCTATGGCAACAATATTCCCTTCGTATATAGTAGCTGGTTTATAATATAATTAAATACATTTTGGTTTTGGTGAATCCAGTTTTACCTCTCTTCTTGTTGCCGTGCTACGCTACAATGTTTTCAGGCCGTTGAGGAGCGAGCCCCGTGCGCCTCACACAATGGTAGCTTGTTTCACCTCTCAATGGGAAGTTGTGGGAGATGCTGCCGTCACCTCAATAAAAGTCCAGAAAGGCAGCTCAATTACTCTGGGGCATTTTTGTCTGCTTGTAAAAATCATCAGATATTTAAGTGGAGGCCAGACGCTGTAATTTGCAGTTTCAGCGCAGGGGCGTTGTTTTATTTTTGCTCGCTGGCTGTCAGAGGGGCAGCGGTTGTCTTTGGCTCGCACCGCAGCTCTCATTAAGATTTAGGGACTATAATACAAAAGGGAAAAAACAGGGTGTTTTCCATCTCAGCATCCCGGAGTTCACCGCTGCACCGCGCTCCCAGGGCCCGAGACATATGTAGTAGCACTGGACGACAATATTATGTGCTCTGGCAAATGTATTGTTTTAAAACCTTATGTTAAATGTTCTTTTGAAAGCTTTTAACCCGGAGTTGTATGCTTGTTGCTCCTCTATTTTCTTATGTTAATTTCAGTGCTCAAACTTTACCCCTTCAAAACATTTCTTGCTAATAGTCCGTACATTTTGGTTTCAGCCATGTCCAGGTGTTTTGTATGGTCAGAAATTAGGGAAGAATTACGACTTCCTGTTTTTCCTACATACATCTTACATTCCTCACATTGTTTTAAGGTTCAAAAACACTAATGCTTGAATATCGCATATTCACTTTTCACTAAGCTCATGAATTCCCCCGACTTATTCTTTAAAAAGCAAGGCGGAAATTGTCTTGTGGTCTGGCCACTACCAGCCTCCTGCCCCAGTGAATGTATAGCAATATGACGACTTTACCATGTGCGTGTAGGATGTGTCCGTCTAGACTCTAGCATGTTACCCAACAGCCTGAGTGAAAGTCGATAGGGGAAGTTGTCGATCTAATTGTAGATAAAGTGCTTGCCCTGAAAAGCTACACCTCATCTCATCGCGGTGTGAAATAACCCCGACATATGGGCCCAGTCAGACAAAGGGGCAGCCGGGTCAAAGGTGAGCCAACAGGTAATGCTATTGAAAACCAGGTATTGTTTAAGTAGTGGTTTGATGTTGCATGTCCATCTTGAATAGCCCCTCACGTATTGCGGCAGAAAATATAAATAATACTGAAGCGCATCCACTTAATTGCTTTTTTTTAGATGTTGTGGAGTTTGTTGTCGTACCACGTTTGCCAGATCACTTACAAAAGTAAAAGGCACATAAAATATTAAGCCCAGGGGTTGTTCTGATACTGATATGGGTAAAGGTGCCAATGAAAGCACTTCCGTCAGGTGCAAACGGATGCGCAAGCGAGGAGATTAGCACGGGTAAAACTGCACTCCTCATCACCACCGTAGGACACAGGAAACACAAGCAGCTCCAAAGTTACCCACCTGCGCGCTTCAGGGGGCCTGATGTAATGCATAATTACATGGAAGTAAAACTAGCTTCATATCCTGCTTTCTAATATTGACATCACTAATTCCTGCAAACTATAATTAGCATGCCTAAGACACACACATAAAAACATTTGCTACTCATAGAAATGATTTAATTAAAAGGTTTTGGCCTGCACGCTTGATTTCCTCCCCGGGATGAGACCGCGATTGCCCCGGTCCTGATCTCAGCACATGTTTTTCAGCAGATTGGGTTCCTCGCTGCAAAAGGCCGGCGCACTGATCATTTCTTGAATTAGTGGAGTGCTATCATCGCCTTTCCCTCAGACCTCCCAGCCGGACTTTACTGTCATTCCAAAATTCCACTTAAGCTTTTTCCTCTCGGGCCCCTCGCACACCGATAAAACGGACTCTGATTGAACTTCTATTTCGAAATCATGTCATTTCTCTCATATTTGCGCTATCTCCGCGCATTCTTGGCATCGCGAGCCATGAAATCTAAATCTTGTGTGATGGGGCTGTTCATGTTGCCTGCGTCTGCTCTTCCTTCATCCTCATTGGAGTCGTTCAAATCCACATATATTTTCTTTCATTCTCTGTTGTTCATCGGATTGCTGTAATTTGGTCCTGGGCATTTTATTAGCTGGTGGGAGCCGCTGTCTGTGACCCCAAAGGCCTGACAGACGGGAAGATGCCAAGTCAGGACAGGAACGCTGACAGCTGCTGAGAAAGACTTAGTTTGTTGCACGCAGGAAGTAGCGCTTCTGTCCAAACTGTGGGCTTAGACGCCATAAGGCTTCTCTGGCACCCAGCCCTTCAAGTTTCAAGTAGCTTCTTGTCTAAGATTTTTTTGCATGAAAATCTGCGTTTGACCAATCAGAGCTTTCTTTTCTATTATCTTTTATGTATATTGTGTCTCAGGTCCTGAGGTCTGAGCATAAGCATAAGGTAGGACTTTTAGAGCACTTTGTAAATTAAATAGACTTTGAATGCCATACGTTGACTTTACATACATAATCTGTAATGCAGGTCACCTCCAGTTCATTTCCATTCTCATTCTGAGGACATGTTTAGCACATTTCTCATTAGGTCTAGAGGGCGCATTGATTTTCACTTCATAAATCAGTGTGTTATAAATATTTCTGTTGCCTCTGAATGTTAAAGCCTCTGATATTAGCGACACATGTGATTTCTGGAACCCATTCTAAACAGTGAACACGATCTGAACATAACAAGTCATAAATTAAACATAATAAGTGGCTCAGTAAAGTTTGATTTGTTTTTGTAACATTATTTGTCATGACGTCTGAAATAGAGGGTTGTCACTGGACAAAAACTCATTGATGGTAAAATGTTCTGTAATTGAGTCCGAGCCGTCCAAAAATGACAAATGACAAGTCTGTGACAGTGCTGCAGTAATGGCTCACAGCTCGGCTCTCACCACAGCTCACACTCTGGAGCTGAGCCCACTTTCATCTATTGTTTGAACTGTAAGAAAATCTACATGCCCATTTTAACTGTACGCAGCCTCCAAAACACAGCAAAGAAACTTGATCGCCTTGAAGAATGAAATTCCAGCTTCAAACTGGTTCAGACAATGAGCAGATCAACGCTGATGGATTGTAATGTGTTATTTTTCAGCCACCAATTTCATATACAAATGCATAACCTTCTGTATCTGACATGCAAATCTTTTCTTTATGAAACATTGCCCGTCAGGAAATACAACAATTTTTCTTGCTTTTGCCCTCATAACGTTGTTGAAAGTTTTGTATTGAAATAGAAAACTATCCCGGCGCCATTTAGCCACAGCAGAGTCTGTGCTATACGGCCTTCTGATTTTCTGATGTTAGTTTTGGCCATATTTCGATTAGCTGCATCCAAAAACGACAAATAATGCTATACTAATGTAGACCCATTAAATAATTATTGAAATAATATTAATACATCAGTATACTGTATTTCCTAACGGGTTTCTACACATACAGGAAATGCCAAGTTCTATTTTGCTTCGAATGCAATCTGTTGATTTTAGTACAGTCACAATTGTGGAGCTATTTATTTTGGAAATTTGGGCGTGCGTTTCGAGAGGCAGCTTGGTCATCTCTTTCAAAGTCTAAATGTTATTATGACACTCACCTCTTGGTGCATATTTTATTTGTGCAGACATTGACGAGTGCCTTAACGAAACCATCTGTGGGAACAACGGCATGTGCGAGAACACGGACGGCTCCTTCCGCTGCCAGTGCGACCAGGGCTACACCAACCCTCCTGGAGACAACACCAAATGTGTGGGTACGTCTCTGCCCAGAAAAACCTCCTCCACTCACCGGGCTCTGGATATGGATCTGCTAGTTTCTTGGGAGCGTTGTCAAATGCAGTGATATGATGGTTCTTTTATTTGATTTATTATGATCATCAGAGTGAGACCCCAGCGTGTGACCTCTCCTTCACCTTTGTGCCTGTATATACGTGCTGGTGTTGGCCTTACCTTCTGCCTGTTCTCCTTTCTCAGACGTGAACGAGTGTGAGATGAGCGAGGCGCTGTGTGGGGAGGCCCTGTGTGAGAACCACGACGGCAGCTTCCTGTGCTTCTGCCCCAGCGCCAATGAGGAATTTGATCCCATAACCAGCCAGTGCCGCCCCGCCGGTAAGAGCCCGGGGTAACGCCCGCAGCACGTCCCGTCGCTCTGACACCCAGTTTTCCCTGATTTAATGAGCCATCTGACAGTATCCAAACACACAGGGTGACGAGGTGGACACGACTTAACTCCACCTTTGTCCAGGGATCTCTTGACCTGGCTGTTTCCATTCCAGGCTGACGATATGACTGGGTGGATTGCCTCCAAAAATTGGCCTAATCCTTCAGGATAATAATAAAGTTATTGCTGCAGTGGAGCTAGCCAAATAACCCTGAGGCCCATAAACCTATTTCCCAAAAAGACAGACACATTGAAGGTGTATCAGTAAGCATCCATTGTCCATTCTTTGTGTTACATTAGGCTTTCGTGAGATGCTATGTGTGTGAGAGATTTTCACTGATGAAAACCCTACAGTGTGTGCTGTGCAATAGGCGTGTGTGTACACAAATTGGGTCTATTTACATTATTAAGCGGCGCTCCCTCACTGGGGATGTTTTTCCTTCTGCCTGGCCACTAAACCCCAGCTATGCCTTTGTGTAGCTTTTTGCCACATTCCCGTGTTTGCTTTCGACGTGTGTTAATCAATCATGTGAGAGTGAATGGTGTGTTGACTCACATGCCAGTGTTTCCATTTGGCTAAGCCAGCAGCTTAAGGGTGAGATGCCTGAGCCCATGCCTCTGGATGAATGAGCGAGCTCAGCAGTGGCAGAGTGAAGGCACTACCTGCTCAAGGCCTGCGCCCGGTATGGCCAAGCGTACCATCGGTGGCGTAGCAAGGGTACTGGGGGCCCCAAGCAGGAATGTCAGTAGGGGGCCCTCCGACGGCCATTTTGTGTTCTGCGACAGGGGAATACCAAGCAATAAAGGCTGCTAAAAGAAGGCACTTCAGAGACATACAACTACAGTAACTTATTACACTCCTGTCTTGCTCTCCTTCCTCTTCTTTCTCCTTATTTTCTTTCGTCTTTGCTGCCAGAGGCATAACTTCTCTTCATTTTGTTGGGGGAGATGCGTAGCTTCTCTGTTTACACCAACACGTGGGTTTGCACCATCTCTCTCTCTCTCCTTCCCCTCTGAGAAGCAGGTGGGGGAGGGGCGCTCATGGGGCCCTTTCAGGGAGTATGTGACAGCCAATTGTCGTTGCACCTTGTTACTGCTGCTGCAGTGACTTTATTCTCTTGGTCGTTTCTGTCAAATCTGTTGGCCCTCTGGGGGCTCCTGCTGGCTTGGGGGCCCCAGGCAGCTGCCTGCCTTGCCTTATGGCAAACTACGCCTCTGCGCACCATCGCACCAACATGTTCACAACAAAACCATAGTGGGACAGATATAAATATAAAACTAAGTTTAAGGTTTTATTCATGTCATATAAATTGAAAGCAAAAATGTAACTGCTTTTTGTAAGCTCTTTTCATATGACCACTCTAACCATGTACACCCACCAACCCCCACCCAGGACTTGGGAGAAACACACATTTTGATTGATATGAATTGACAATAAATTCTTTTGGATCTTTACATATTTTACAGAAGAAGCTGGAGTCAAACCTGCTGTCCCCCTCACTCCTTCTGTTGCATCTGAAGAGAGAAAGGAGTGCTACTATAATCTAAATGATGCCAACTTCTGTGACAACGTCTTGTCCCGAAACGTGACCAAACAGGAGTGCTGCTGCACAGTGGGAGCAGGCTGGGGAGACAACTGTGAGATCCACGCCTGTCCGCTGCCAGGGAGAGGTATGGCGTAAAGTCATGATGGCATGATAAAGTAGTGCTTATTAGTAGTTGACTGTTTCTTTCTTCTTTGGCTTTCTCCAGCTCTAATACGTCTTCCTTATTTCTGTTCTCTGCTTTCCCCTGACATGGATTCTTGTGTTTCAGATGACTATAACCAGCTGTGCCCTCATGGCAGTGGATTACTGTCAGTGCCAGTATCCAGTGTTCAGGCTCTGGGAGACCGGCGCCTCTACATAGGTATAGTCATCTCTGTCAGTGATGTGCATTCAGGAAACTACCGGCTTCATTTCACACACACTACACATCACCACCTCTGCTCCTTTTTAACCAAGACCTGCTGTATGTTCAACTCTTGTCAAACAGATGCCAACGAATGTGAAATGTTTGGACCGGACATATGTAAGAACGGACAGTGCGCCAATCTGTTCTCAAGCTATACCTGCTACTGTCGCTCCGGCTTCTACTACGATAACATCCGGCTGGAGTGCGTGGGTACGAGAGGCTCTGATATGGTATCGCATACACATATTCCCCAAATGTAATGGAATATTGATGTTTGTGTTATAATATTTGTGCAGATTATGACGAGTGTGAGCTGGGTAATGCGTGTGCGGACGGAGTATGTGTCAACACCGCCGGCTCTTTCAACTGCTTTTGTAGTCCTCCGTTAGTGCTCGACAACACGCGTCGCCACTGTGTTAGCCCCAACACCACAGGTTAGCCACACACACTAGCACTTTTCCAACATATAAACTAAAACATTCAAACAGCAGATAAATAAGGCCAGACTCTTGTTGCAGAAGTTGCGGAGCCCGAACACGACGTGCACATGGACATCTGCTGGCAGCGTTTGGAAGGAGACAACATGTGCTCAGAGCCGCTGCAGGGACAGAGGACCACGTTCACCGAGTGCTGCTGCCTGTACGGTGTGGCGTGGGGCGGGCAGTGCGCCTTCTGCCCCAGGAAAGACTCCGGTGAGAACAAGACCCTGAAATGTCAAATAGTACGACGCGAGACAGACTCTAAACACGACCCATATCTCTTTGTGTTCAGAGGACTATGCAATAATGTGCAACCTGGCGCGCCGAGGGGGATCGGACAGTCTGCGGGAGCGCCCTGGTTACGAGTACGGCGTCGAGGGGCCGGACGACGGGGCCGAGCCTTTTGTTCCACCTTACTGGGACAACTACGGAAACCCAGCAGGACCATATGACATCCCTGAAAGCATCCCTCTCTTCAATGACAACGACTACAGCGCCAGGCAGCCTCCCGTCCGGGTTCCCATTCATCGACCGCGAGAGCCACCGCCGCGACCTGTGGACTTCGCTGGTGAGGATCTGGTTTATTCTGGTGTTACGTAAATAGCGAATGACTAAGTCGTCTTGAACACTCTCATTTTTCCACAGAGCGGTACGAAGGGTTTGAAGGGCTCCGGGCCGAAGAGTGTGGCGTTTTAAACGGCTGTGAAAATGGCCGCTGCGTCCGGGTGAGGGAGGGCTACACCTGCGACTGTTTCGACGGATACGAGCTCAACTTGAACAAGATGGCCTGCATAGGTAAGTTGTGTCAAAAGGGAATTTGAAAACGTTAACAATCTTCAGAAATGGCGGTCGAGCTCAGTTGACTTCAGGACATTTGATCTGTGAGTTAAACTGCGGTAAACTTCTCGCTGTGGTTTCTGCTCAGTTGGCCTGTGACGTTCTACTGTATTAAATTATAAAGCCCAATGCACGGCTTCACATCCTTGCATTATAGCATATGTTTTATTGGAAACTAATGAAAGCAGCAAGACGCTTTAAAACTTCTGGTCAGAGTTTGCATCGTGCAGCTCTGCCAAAGGGAGAGAAGGCCTTGAAATAAAGCCATGAGCAAATTGAAGATGTAATATCTTTAAGTGTCCTGTTTGTTTTGTAAGATTGTGAGACGCTATGATTACAATATTCTGCCGGCACATAACTTCTCAGTTTCAAGGTCAGGTATTTTCCTAAGAAAACCAGGGTCTAATACTGGAAACATGTGGGAGCTGTAGATGCCACAGCGGCTTGTAAAGAATATCACCAGCAGTGTTTTCTCCAGTGGAACATGATGTAAACAAAGAAAAGGTAATTGCAGATAGGCTCTTAGAAAATGACAATCAGACCTCCCATGATAACAGTGAAAAGTAATTCCCTCCAAGGCTAAAACTTTTACTTTAATGTTATGAATAGTTCAGATTGTAGCCAGCTAACACTCAACAGGATGCCATCTTTGATTAAAGTCGAGGCTAAAAGAAATAGGGCTTTTACAGTAAAAAGGGGGTTTTATGTAAATGCTACAGACCCTCATGACGGGGCCACAAATGAGCAAACTTGTTCTGACTGGCCCTTCCTCTGTGTGCAGACATCAATGAGTGTGAGGACATCAGCGACAAGGTGCCCTTGTGCCAGAACGGACAGTGCTCCAACACGGAGGGCTCGTATAAGTGCACCTGTTTGCCGGGCTTTTTGGCCTCAGCCCAGCCGCACAAATGTATCCCGGCTCTCCCCGAGAGGCCGACAGAGAAAGACCAGAGGAAACACAGTGACTGAAGAGGGGCTTTATCTGCTCCTAAAGACTCATCCCTGCATCCCCTTTGTGTCCAGCACCCAACCACAACTACAATATGAGACGTCCCGAACTCTTCCTACCACAGTGCTCCCTGATAAAACACGCCTGAGCAGTGAATGTATCCAATAATCATCTGATATCTATACGCCTTAAAGGGATTCTACATGTATGGACTGACGTTCATTTGAAACAAACTCTGCATCACAATTTCCACAAAGTGTCCTTTATTTTCCCTGCTTATTTATTTTGTTGTGACGGGCCTCTGCAAACAAAGAAGATTTCAGATGGCATACCTAATTCCTGTTGTCTGACCACATTTCAATCATGGTTTATCCCAGGACCAGAGTTAAGGTAATTGTATTTTAAAAGATCATAACCGAAACAGCTCCAATGTTGTTATGAATATAGACATAATTCTATAGAGTTAATGCTCGGGCCAAAAATGGTGAAACTGTCAGAAACCTGTTAGTGAACATGAAAAGAACACTTATATTCAGGGTGTGGGACAAACAGAATGAACCCAAACCCTTTATTTATGTTTATCACCAGTACTGAATATTTTGGGGGAAATATGAGCTACATGCTGATATTTGATACGGCATAATTAGTAAGGTGCAGGTTTGTATTTTATACACAGACAAAAGTATCCCTGCATCCCCATGTTTCCACGCACTTGTTTCACTTTTACTGCAGTACAGAACAGATCACACGAGTGCATTTCTAAAGGCAAAAACATTGGAAAGGTTAGATATTTGTTTTGTACAGATCTAGCACAATGTATTATTTCGTTACATATTCTCTTAATGCATTATCCGGTTTGATATAACATATATGTAGATGTATACATGTCTGTAAAGGTATCTTTGTTGTATGTATGAGGAGAGTGGCTGACACTGTACCAGAAGAACTGTATGTATCCTGCCCTGTGGAGCAGACAATGAAATATATTTTTGAAGTGACAGCAGTTCGATGTAAACCTTTGACTTTGTAAAGACTGAAATGCAAGCACAAGTGTGCAGTGCAACTTATGGACTAATTATAATAGTGACTGACCATCATCAACTGCATCATGAATGTAGCCTGTGTCAATTGGGGCTTCCATGTTGTCTTTCATACTCAGGTGTGACAACATGTGGCCTTTGTGGATCGCACCTGCAGATTAACAAATGTACTATTTATATCCACATTCTTTACAAACAGCCCATGCTCTCACATCAGTTTCCTGTTTGTGGAGCCGAAGAACAGAAGTCTGCTTTTTACTGTTAAATCTATGGTCATTGAAAGGATATGCTCTTTAACTGTGTTTACCTGCTGACTGTAATATTTTCAGTCATCAAAATGAAATAAAAAAATAATACACATTAAAGTTCTGGGAAGCTTTTTTGCACATACACATACCAAACATGTACAGATAGCATATAATAGTAAAACAATTTGAATTGTACACTCATCTAATTCACATATGCAATAACTTTAACTTTTTATTGAACTATATATTAATAGTTAAATATTTATTGATATATTAAATATATATATACATTTTATATAATTAGCTAATTTCCATTTTTCTTTAAATGTTATTGTTTTCATGAAGTAATACCGCCCTCTAGTGGCCAATATTAAGCGACACATCCAATAGATGTTTTTCCTTGCCGTGTTTCTCCGGTGGGATTCTGGGAATTAGTGTTTTGTTTCCTGTATTGCACCCATTGCCCCCACTGCATATCCGTGTCGTTGCCTACACTTCCCACAAACCACCACGCGTCGTACGTGTATCGTCCACTTCGGTCCACTCTCGTGAATCCGCCGTGTTGCTATTGAAGGTATTTATTCACTGTATGAAATAAACGAGATAAAGGCAAGTAATATTAGTGAAATGTGCACGCTCGTAAAGAAAGTGTGAGAATTTGCTGGTATTTGTGTCATTGCAGTTGCATAGTTAAGACATTAGCTGAAGTGTTACTGTTTTTGTTGAATGTATTGACATTCACTTATTCCACATTTGATTTATAAAACATCCATGACCGCTATTTCCTCATCATTGTGTTCCACAGTGCGTAAATAAACCTCTTCCTGTCGGCTCGGGGAAGATCTGGACATTTTGCCAGCGGGTTGTCGTTTTCAGATGGCAGGGGGGAATGTCTCTCTCAGAGCAAACCCCAAATGGACAGTTCATCCCTGCGACATCGGAAACCCCCTGCCAGCCTGAAAGAGGGGCACAACAGCACCACGCACTTGGCCGAAACTCCAGATGACACCCAGTCCTCCAACGGGACCTCAGGCGCACGCGATGGTACAAGAAGAAGAAAAGCGCCCAGCAAAGTCCTTCTACCTGTGGTGGCGGGCATCTCCTTCTCCACACGCCTGTACAGGATAACTGAGCCCCCGCATGTGTGGTGAGCGCTGTCATCTTATTATTATTATTATTATTATTATTATTATTATTATTATTATTATTGCGTACTTTACACGAAACTGCACAAACCTCATGCATCTCTGTGTATTTCAGCTGGGATGAGACGCACTTTGGGAAAATGGGGAGCTACTATATCAACAGGACGTTCTTTTTTGATGTCCATCCTCCTCTTGGGAAGGTGGGACAACTTTATTACAGTTTTTAAGTGTACAACTATAGTAAGATTGTAAATAATGACTTTTTTTTTTTTTTTTATGTCTTGCAGATGCTTATTGGACTGGCTGGTTACATGACTGGGTATGACGGCTCCTTTCCGTTCATAAAACCGGGAGACAGATATGAGCACCACAACTACTGGGGGATGAGAGGGGTAAGCATTTTATTATTGAACAGTTGTGCTTATATTATATTGTTTCAGGGCATAACGGCAACGATTTCTATGGCGTTGGTGCAGCCTTTGCGGTTTGACAATGGCTCCCATTCATTTTGCGTTTTCAGTTCAGTTGCCAATATTTCCGTGCGTTTTTTTTTTTTTTTCAATGACCATGCACTGAATCTGTGTGTGCAGTTCTGTGCAGTCCTCGGCTCCTTCCTCCCCATCTTTGCCTACCTCATAGTGCTGGAACTGTCCCGCTCCCCAATGGCCGCTCTGATAGCTGCTTCTTTGCTCCTATTTGGTCAGTAATAGTAGTTGTTTTTACCACAATGTTCAGCCCCTATTACGCTCCTTTTTTTCTTTTTTTTACATTTGCTTGTGCTCTGACAGACACTGGCTGCATCACAATATCCCAGTACATCTTACTGGATCCGATACTCATGTTCTTCATCATCGGGGCGGTGCTGAGTATGGTTAAGTTGAATCACCTGGCAGACCGGTAAGATATCACATTTTCTTTGGTCATTGACTTTTAGCTTATTTTTGTTTTTTCTCCCCAGTCCATTTTCTGCACATTGGTGGCTTTGGCTGATACTGACCGGGGTAAACTTAGCCGGAGCTTTAGGGGTTAAATTTGTCGGTCTGTTTGTCATCACACTGGCGGGCCTCAATACACTGTCTGACCTGTGGAGGCTTTTCGGAGACCTGAGCTTATCATTGGTGATTTGCCTCCTATATCGCTTTTGAAACTGTCCATTCAATCGATCGGATTCACCAGAGTGACTTTTCTGTGGCAGGTCGACATTGGGAAGCACTTTGTGGCTCGCGTCGGTGGGCTCATTCTGCTGCCCCTCTTTCTTTACGTCACCATATTTGCCGTGCACTTTGTCGTGTTGAATAAAAGGTAAGTTATTATGTCTGATCATTTCACCTTGGATTGGTTTGAATTAAAACAAAACAAAAATAGGCTAAATAACTGTTGGTCTCTCGTACCAGTGGACCAGGGATGGCTTCTTCAGTTCAGCTTTTCAGTCCCGCCTCATTGGCAACAATCTGCACAACGCGTCTATGCCTGAATGTACGTACGAGCTTGCATGTATTTTTATAACTGTTTTGTGAAAGCTGATTCTCACAGTAATATGTTATATCCCACGGACAGACTTGGCATATGGCTCCACCATCACTATTAAAAACCTGCGCATCGCGGGGGGCTACTTGCATTCTCACTGGCACTTGTACCCAGAAGGAGTGGGAGCACGGCAGCAACAGGTGAGTACACAAAATAACATGCTAATGACGCCAGTATGCGGATCATTTGATTCTTTCGTCAGAATAACTGTGTTTAATGTTTTCAGGTGACGGCGTACCTTCACAAAGACTACAACAACTTATGGCTGGTTCATAAGCACAAGTACAATAACTGTAAGAGGAGTGTGAATCGATATACAGTATTTAGTTTATTTTTATAATTAATTCAGGTGAATGTTTTTCTGTTTAAAGCTCATACTGAGAGCCCTGATCTGGTTCGTCATGGTGATATCATTCGCCTCGAGCACAAAGAGTAAGTGATCCAATATTTGGAAATCGGCGTCAAAGTTAAAATGACATGTAATGGTATTTTATTATCTACACTTGCAGAACAACTCGCAGTTTGCACAGTCACCTCCATGAGGCGCCGCTAACAAAGAAGCACTTCCAGGTCACAGGCTATGGCATTGTACGTATGTGAATCATGCTGCTTTGCATTTACACAACTCTTTGAATATTTTAGGCCTTTTAACAATAAATATTACGCGTGGAAAGTGTGTTGTAAGGCCGAAATTTATTTGGCTTCCACTTTCTATTTAGCACTCAGATTCTGAAATGAAACCACTCTCGGTATGTTTTTTACTCTTTTTTTTTTTTTTTTTTTCTTTTTTGTATCTTTATTTACCCTAATACGTGTGATTATTCTCGCTGTAGGCTAATCTGATTTCCTGTTCCTGTTTTTAGAATGGCACTGGAGACAGCAACGACCTGTGGCAGATACAAGTCTGCGGGGGTCGAGCTGGTGACCCGGTCAAAGTGCTGCGCAGCAAAGTCCGCCTTCTGCATCGGGCCACGGGCTGCGTCCTGTACTCCTCAGGCAGGACACTTCCAAAATGGTAAATCCTACTTTTGAGTTGAATTTACAATATAATAATAATGATGATAATAATAATGTCACAGGGGCTGGGAGCAGGTCGAGGTAACGTGTAGCCCATACCTGAAGGAGACCCCAAGCTCTCAGTGGAACATTGAAGATCATATCAATCCGAAATGTAAGTAATCCATGTACATGTTTTATTAGTTAATATCCTCCTTACAACTTTTTATTTTGGTCTGCATTGCCAGTGCCCAACATTAGTCTTTCCCTGCTGAAGCCACACTTCCTGGAGATCTTAATTGAATCCCATATTGTCATGTTAAGAGTAAGATGCCACATAAAAACTGCAGTATTTGTTTCAATTGAAAGAGAACTGAACCCCATTTTTAAATGCGGTTTGTCATTTTTCAGGGAAACAGTGGTTTGAAGCCAAAAGACAACGAAATGAACTCCAAACCATGGCATTGGCCCATCAACTACCAGGCACGTTGTCACTCTTACATGTGCACACCACTTTTTCACAGTATGTAATTACTTTGATATTATTTCTTTAGGGATTAAGGTTTTCTGGAGTGAATAATACGGATTACCGGGTTTACCTGCTGGGAAACCCTGTAAGTATATCCCTGCTCTACTCATTTGTTTTTGATGCCAAAGCTCCTGTAATGTAATATTTTTTCACAGGTGGTCTGGTGGATTAACTTGGCCAGTTTGGCTCTGTACCTGCTGATGGTGGCGGTTGCGTCAGTAACAGTACAAAGAGGTTTTTCATTAGTCCCAAAGAGAATGGGTAGGAGCCTTTATATCGGCTGCATTATCACTGTATTATGTTTCAATTACATGTTCTGTATTTTAGAGCAGCTACGTGTTCTCAGAAGAGGAGGAGGGCTGCTGCTTTTAGGCTGGCTGCTACACTATGCACCTTTCTATGCTATGGGCCGAGTGCTCTACTATCACCATTACTTTCCTGCCATGCTCTTCAGCAGCATGTTAACAGGTAGGATAAAGCTAGCCTGGCATAAAGCCAGACTGACTTTATTTGTGTATCTATAAATACTTATAAACACAGTCTGGAATTGTGGTAATAGGAATAATAAACCTCACATAACTAGATCAAAGGTTTTACCGATATCTACAATATCCTAGTGAAATGAGTGGTCTAGATGCACTTTAATTAATTAATAACATTTGACGTGTTCAAAAATGATTGTATATGTTTTTTCTTTTACAGGAATTACTTTAGACATTTTGTTTAAAAGCACAGATCTGCTTTTTCGTCCACCTTATTCAGACTGGCTACAGAGCGGTGGTCAAAAAGTCCTTCTCTTAAGTATTGTTTACAGGTAAGCAAAGAAAAAAAAGATTGCACTTTATCTAACTAAAAAGCCTTTGTGTTTTATCCATCGAATACTTATGAAATTCAAGTGACAGCATTTCTTTCTTTTATAGTTTTTACCTGTTCCACCCACTTTCCTACGGCATGACTGGACCTCTGGCACACAACCCAAAGAGTCACATGGCCCGTCTAAAGTGGTTGGACTCGTGGGAGTTTTAAAGACTTTTTCCATAATACTTGAATAGACATACAGTCTTAGTGATCACAGTTCTCAAAACACGATGTGTTGTGTCTTATAGTACCTTTCCTAGTGTATGGTTTACGTTTAGAAAAAAATAGTCAGTGCAATAGAAAACATGATTGGGAGAATGCAGAGGTACTGTATTTTATTCATTTTGTCAGTTATGAGTGTAAACAAACATGGAGTAATACAATGGTTATCTGAAGTGCCTAAAATCTGAAAGAGGGAACCCCTGGCACAATCATGAATACTCATGCTCAGTATATGTTTGTGCGTCATCAGATGTGTTATTCCGTCATAGGTGAATGTGGAAGTGTTACCTAAATAAAATATTATATTCTTCTATATTTGTGTAATGTAATTGTTTTAACTGTAGTGTAGCGGTAAAGGGGTAGAACTTTGCCCCATGTTCTTTTCTATTCTATTATTGTAGACATGCAGATAGACTAAACACACATATTTGTTTTATTTAATTATTTATTTATGGACATATGAGAGTACGTTGCAGAGGCCGCCCCCTTGTGGCTGGTATTGGAAAATACACTGGTAGTGGGATGCGCCGCTCTCATTGGCCATCACAAGTCACGTGTTTATTGTGAAGATGGCGTCTCCGAATGGAGGTAAATTCTAATTCCTTACTCTGCTTCGCTGTGGATATAAGGTTGTTTAGAGATTTTCAGTGACAACGACTGCACGGCGACGACCCTATTTCTGTGATTTAGCATCTGAAGTCAAATCATAGCGCTTTACTTTAACTAAACGTGGTTTTCCACTGGCTAAAGCCTGCACTCGCCCTTATGTTTTATCTCCCAGAATACGTCGAAGCACAACAGCCGCCCTGAGCGATTGTACAGCGCCAGCTTTGCCTAAAACATATGGCCTGCTCTTTATTTGGCTAGTTTATCCTTATACTTAAATCCTGATGTCTGAGAAAGGGTTATTCGCATTCATCATTCGCATTGTTGCCAAGATCCACCTCTAAGTAGGCCTGGTAATCGTTTACTCTCAGCTGTTGACATTTGCTCCTCATGTTGTAATAACCACGTAATGCTGTCCACGTCAAGCTACAGGGAATATATTGTACTGCCTTTCTCATAGAGTTCATACGGGGTAAAAAATACAATCGTTTTACCTTCAAGTTGGACATGGAAGAAATACCATCCAGAGAGATGTTTGCAGTGACACTAGTGCTCTGCTGGGGGTCTGAGGGGCCCAACGCTCTAGGGGATACAGGAGGTGACTTGTACAGACTAAAATAACTTTTGTTGAACCTTTTATTTTGTCATTACATAGTGCAGTTTATAAATACCTCATACTGTAGTAGTGATGGTAAGGACCATATTGGGACCCCCAGAGGAACACGGGTACAGAGCTAGGGGTCCCAAGATGATTTAAAGATATATATTAAAAAAGTAAAACATTGATAGTCAAAAACAGGATAGATTTGTGAATGGAGGTCAAATAACAAAGCAAACAATTTACATATGACTAAATCAGATGTTTAATGTTTTTTTCTTGATAGTATCTGTATGTTTTATTTTATTTTTTTCTACATTGGGGGTCTTGGATTCTTCGCATGGTAATAAAGGGGGGCGCTGCCTCCTTTTGGAACTCCTGGGCTACTGTATTTAATATTAATGTAGTATTATTTGATCAATTTTGTGTATTGGTAGCATAGAAATGCCATCTTAATTTCATATAGTAGCCCTTATTTGTGTGATTTTGTAGGTGAAGACTTTGAGAGTTCCCTGCTGAGTTTTGAGAATTTGGACAGAGCGTCTCCAGACCTATGGCCAGAACAATGTACGTTTCACTTTTGATATTAATCTATGACGCAATATTCTTTTTATGTCATGTAATAGCTCTAGTCTGTTTTTTTTTTTTTTTGCAGTGCCTGGAGTTGTTGAATTTGCTGCTTCTTGTAAAAATGTGAGTAAAATTGACACTCTTTTCATTTATTTTTGTTGTGATATATGTATGTGGATCCCAGTGTTCTCATTTTGTTACCTTTTTTTTCTCATCCACTGGTATTATATTATTTTAATGAATAGTTGGAGGAGCTAAACCAATTTAATTTTATATCAGTTTTGTGTAGCACTTCGGGAACTAAATATAAATAAATAAAGTCGACTGCATCTTCATGGCACATTAATAAGCAGTTAATTAACATTTTATTCCATAGTCTATTACTAATTCCCCACCCAAGTGGATGGCAGATCTGGAAAATGAGGACATTGAAATGCTTAAAGGTAATGCTGTATTTGTGGTCATTTTTTTTAAATATATTTAGTTGAAATAGAGCATTGTGTTTTGCCTGAAGTAAAACCTGTCTCTTGTGTTTAGAATTGGGAAGTCTAACTACAGCTAATCTGATGGAGAAAGTCAAAGGTCTTCAGAATCTTGCCTACCAACTGGGCTTAGAAGAATGTAAGTGTGCAGTCTGAGCATCCACCATGATGACCGGTTAGACCTGGGGTCGAAACCCTCAAGTAGATTATTTCAAGATACAAGTTTTCAAAACTCAAAACAAAATTCTAATGAAGTATTTTTATTCAAACATTTATATTTTGTTAAATTGCAAACATTAACACAGTAAACAACTAAAATACGTCTTATAAACCAGATTATAAATATTATAAACCTTGAAATTCAGACAGTCAGGGTGACTTGTTCAAATGAATATTTTGGGGGTTGAGACCTAAAAGTTTGGGAACCCCTGGTTTAGACCCCTATTTCACCAGAACACACGACACACAATGCTTAAGATTTAACATGGAAAAACATGGACACTTGTCAGATTCACCTAAGTAATAGATTAATTCCGCCGAGTAGTGACAAAACAGATGTTTGTTGCCTCTAAATGTAGTATTCTAGAACTACCACTAGATGGAGCTCATGCTTGAGAGTTTGATGCTCCGTTAAACGTTTTTCAGCGCTGCAGTTGTGTGCCCTTTTGAAATGTTATGAAAGGCAGAAATGACTTTGTGCTTGCTCGCGTTTCACAAACTTAGATTTCAGTTGTTGAAAATGAGTCGTGGTCAAACCTTTTGAACTGTCAAAGGTGAGAATCGGGGACAGACCCGTCTAAACAGGAGCTCAAGCATTTGATGGAGGCCAAATATAGTTTTTAATCCACTCTCCACTGCCTCCATTGTCATAATCCCGGTGGAGTGTGGATTAAAGAGATGCTGCTAAGTGCTTTGATGAGGAGTGAAAACGGTAATGCACTTTCCTGGTAAAACACACACACACACACACACACACACACACACACAGAGAGAGAAGAATAATGGCTTTGACAGTTGATCTTTCTCTTTTTTACAATGTTCCCATGTGTATAAAAAGGCAAGAGTCAAATTTACTGATGCTCTTTTGCCGTCCACTGCTCTTAAGTAAACTAAACTTGTATAAGAACAAAATCTTTAGTCAAATGTCTTGATATGCAAATGACACGAAAGGACAAATTAGCATGGTCTGTGTATTTCGTAGCTTTTTTTTACCTGACCTCTGCGAGAAAGTAGCTTGCCATTAAATACTGTGTTAGGCCTCATGTCTCCTCCTTAATATAGTTGATGTGTGACTTTTTCTACATTTCAGAAGTGCTTTGTTTTTAATCACATCCTGACTGGTCTTTGATACATTTCTTGTGTCATCAGTAAAATATGTATACTAGTATCTGGGGCTTTAAGATACTTTGCCAAATTATTCTGATCGCAATCGTATGTGACGTTATATCCACAAGGAGCCACAACATATCGCAAAATCGCAGAGGTCTTCTATCAGACTGAAGTTTTCCCAAAAAAATCCCCCTCGCTGATAAAACAAAAAAAAGTCTTGTATTTTTGTTTAATTTTGCTGTTTGGATCCTGATTTTGTCGTTTTTTTTAAGCCTTGTTTTGTTACTGTAATGCACTGTGTTGTAATTATCAACATTTTGAAGACAGTTGTTGAATATTGCAGTTTTTTTTCTTCCTCATATCGTGCAGCCTTTGTACTACGTCTTCACTTCTCAAACCTTGTGGAGGTGAGCCGTCACCCCTGGCTGGAGTAGTTGTAGTTTAGCAGTCCCGTCATGTACCCGGCAGTGGGGCACAATAATGGTTATTATATAGCGCTGCGGCAGGCCTGTAATGGGGGGCCTGTTTAATGCTCTCTGCTTTAATTTTCCCCCTGTTTGCGGCTGTCAGGGCAGGCCTTGTAAATCTCAGCTACTTTTTCATCACGTTTGTGCGCTCCTCTTCATCCGCCGTAAACGGGCCCTGCAGAGGTGTGGCGCAGGGGGTGGTGTGGGGGGGTGGGATTGGGATGCTGGATTTACTGCCCCTCCCCCTTCAACATGTGGACCGTTAAAGGGGAGCGGGCGCTTAATGGGCACGGCACAATCAAGCCGAGAAAAGTCGCCCCTTCTCTGGCAACGGTTATAACGGGACACCTTCCTGCGCTCATATAAAACGCCAAGGGGAGATTTGATTTTCCGCGCTGGTCGACTCTGATGCATCTTTATATTGCTACATGTATCGGTCATGGGTTGTTTTCAGATTCCAGAAGGTGGTGATGATGATGATGATGATGTCCTCTCAGATAGGAGCAGCAGGCAGTGGATTATTATCTGTAAAGGTTAGAATGGAATGGTATGATTTGAGCGTGACCATAAAAATCTGCCATTTTTGTGGGGAATCAGCATAAACTAAACATTTGTGAAAAGAAAAAGAGCTGCACCCCTTTCCCAGAATGCCTAGCAGTTTTGACGGCCTGTCTTGAGCTCTATTCATGGGTTTCAGTCACATGGCCTATTCCTGCTATAGGCATCATTGGTAGGTCTTTTAGCCATTCAAAAGATTTAATAGTTTGTATAATCATGTGCTATTTATCATCACTCTTAAGAGCTTTGAATAATAAGCTCTGTGCTCTGAATATTTTTGGCTTCCTCCTGGAATAGAAAAGCTTCAAAAACAAAAGGAAATGTAAATATCCGTCATGTGGAGTGCTTTTTTAAGAAAATGAGTTCAGCTAGTTGCGCTATTTTAACATTTGTTAGCGTCGAGGCTAAAATATTTACATTTATAAACACAGAGGTCTCAGTCGGGAAATGTTTCCTTATTTCCTAAAAGTTTTTAACATGCAAGTGATTATGCAACAGCTCCATGTTTTCTGTCATGTAGACTACCGTTGAAAGCTAACACCCCATAGGAATAAACTAGGACAAGGTTCAGTCGTTACCCTAGGAAGTTAGCATCATGTTGCTATGTAAAGTTCAGTGCTCAAAGCCTATTCACCTTATTCTGCCCTGCCCACTTTTGCCTCTTTTTGCCAATGGCCGCTGGCTGCTCTGCTTTGCGACGATGACACTGGAGGCCGCCATTGCTCCGCCATTGCTGTAGTACCGCCATATAGCCACTAGTCCCCCATTGGAATGCATTGCACTTTAGACACGTTAAAAACAACTTTAATGCCCGATGCCTAATTTTTTGGAACTGTCTACAGCTAGATATTCCTCCTGTGATTACGCTGGGTTAGACACAATCAGAGGCACCGGGCTGGTTATCATAGGATACATTTTAGAAATCTCGTACTTAATGAGGATCGGACTGTTAGCATTGGAGCTGCGCGAGCTACACGTCACGCAAGGGCCGAGTCTACAGTGAAGATCCCGCCCTTATGCCCTTATTAGGAACATGCTTCGTCGAAGCTGGGGAGGAGGAGTCTGTAAATCCACCATGATTTCCCCCTCGAACGTGGTCATTATGGTAAACGGGGAGGAGTGAGGAGGAGTTGTCTATTATTTGTACAGTCTATGCTTTGTCTTTGTCTTGTTTTGACACTTCCAGTAGAGCACGAAGCCCGTTCATTAAGCTGAGAACGCGGGATGTTGAGTAGATTGATTTGTGTAAAATGTCCAATGTTCATTTGCACCAACAAGTCCAACACTGCACCGATTGTCTGCGTGGCCTAAAATCGGCTTTGTGTCCGTGTAGGAACTGATTTTCTCTTGACTTCTCCAGTCCTATGTAACCTAATAGGAGAGAAGGGGCGGGCACAATTCATGGCGGCGCACACACGAACTTCCGGAATAAAGTGAATAGAGTTACGGATTGTGATGTCACATCGCTAAGCATCATGGGATTAGCAGCATTAATACACTAATGCAGATTTTAAAAGGTAAAATACTGGAGATATTGTTCACATTAATACACTTGGACACCACAGTGTGTTAGATGTATTTACCAGTAGTGACTCAACAGCTAACAGAGTTGTTCCACGGCTTTTTCTTCACTTTTTATACTGTTTCAGCTAATGTTTGCCTATGGAGAATGTATGCTAGCAGCCAGAAACATGGCGGATCTCCATGGTAACAGTAGACTTTCCCGAACTCTATTATTGGTTTCAGTCACATAGCCTTTTTCTGTTATCTAGTATCATTTCAGTTGGACTTTTGGCCAGTCAAAAGCTACGATTGTTTTGTTTTGTATTGTCTGCTATGGTAATTGTCATAAAACGTATGATATTTTTTACTTTACAACAAATACTGATCCTGCTCATTTTATATTGTTGGTTTACTTTCACGATAGTTACCCAACCACACCACAAAATCACCAAATCTTTTTTCACCAAACCCTCATTTAAACATTATTGGCCTCCAGAATGTTGTCATGTCATCGAAGCCCAGTAACAGATATGATCGGAGGATACCACACAGGTCATTGTCCCCGCCCTCTCTCCCTCTGATGATGGCTGTGTGACGCCGGCCTGTTGTCGTCCCCCAGGGGGCCCGACGCGTGCCTCTTCCCGGGGCCCCAGCTGTTACCCCGTCCCGTGATGAATGCCCCTGTCGCGGGCCGCTGAGTTGGGGCATCAAGCCTCGGGTCTCAGGGGGAAAGAGCAGAGCGGGCTGATAAGTGCTGTTATTGGAGGTAATTGAAAGCTGAGTGTTCCTCCGGGACGCTCCGCGGGGCCCGAGCCGCTGGTAACATGTTGATTGTGCTCCATCACACATGAGGACTCAAGGCTATAGGGGCCGATATTTAACACTTGCACTGTGATGACATGTTAGTAATTAGGAGAGGTGCTGATTCGGCTACTGCTATACTCTCTGCAATTGTGTCTAGTGGAAACGTCAGAGTCATTGCACCGCTCGCTTTGTTACTGTCTCTGCAGGATTTTGATCTATTCTCTTGCATGTTTTGTGTTGTGTGAAGAAGCCGCTGATTAGGGCTGTGTGATTCTGGATTTTGAGTTTTTGCTCATTGTGATTTATATTATAAAAATCAAGAACATTTAACAACATATAGAAGCATTAAAGGCCGTATACCATATAGTGTGTTTGTTTTAGAATTCTATCAAATCAGGCATATGAAAAAAGACCTTTGTGTGCTGTGCATCAGGTTATAAAGCCTGTCAGCTAGTTTTTGTTTAAATTACTGTGGCGATAAAAAATCTCTTTTATTATTGTATAACTCCCTCATACTTCCTTACCTAAATTATGGCTTGGAAATAAGGGGAAACAATTACAAATCCAATACTCATCCTATTTTCCTACTCCAAAAAAAGGCAATAAGAATTATCACTAAAGCAGATTTCTATGTACCTACAACCCCTATTTTTGTAGAGCTAAATCTATTGAAAATCCATGATCTTGTTGATCTTAATACTTTAGTAATAGTGTACAAAGCACATAATAATCTTCTCCCTCCTCACATCCAGCAGCTTTTTGAACACAGGAAAAGTCAGTATAACCTCCGAGGAACTGCCATTTTCAAAAAGCAAACGCTAGAAAGAATTTAAAAAAGTCGATGTATTTCTGTAAGAGGTGTTAATCTGTGGAACGATTTGGAAGATCAGTTAAAACAGTCTGAAACAGTCAAAGCTTTCAAAAAGTTGTATAAATCTACTATCATTCAAAAATGTATAAGCTTAGGGTGAATAAAGTAAGAATCTAGTGAAAAGACTTTAATAGATCCATAATGAATGAATTTAAATGGTGACATGATTTAGTTTAAAATAAATTAACATAAAACAAAATGTATACATATATATTGGAATATTTGGAATTTATGTTGAAATCAATTCTAAATACATGCTTATTTCTCCTCTGTTTGTCACTTGATATTGTTTACTATAGATGTTTGTGTTTGTTTTCTCGTGTGAAGTCTGTAAAGTGGGTTAGGCATAATAAGTTTTCACTTCAGCCTAAACCCTTTCAGTCGGGTTGTACACGAATAATGGAAATGTTTGTTTAATGTTTAAAGGAATGAAATGAGCGAATAAACTACTACTACTAGATTGCTCCCTGAAAGTTGTAATAACATTTTCTAAACTCAATCATGTGTTAGAAATACGTTAGGAATAAGAATAAGCCTGGAGTGGACGACAAATAACCTTTTAAAATGTAACTCTTTCATTACTCGTAAACAAAAAATATATATTTGAAAAAAGACTAGCTGTTAAAGAACCCTGACTACATAAATAATTGCAACCCTATCTGCGTTTAAATTAAGGATAGGCAAGTTTGCAAGGTGGACGGCCAAGTTTCCTAACTGTCAAAACACCAAAGCTCCAATCTCCCTTTTGTGGCCCAAATTAAAGCACCATTTCTACAAATCCCACAGTTGTTATAGGCTGTTTTGCGTGGAAATTTAACTGAATTTACAGTATTTTCATTTGTAATCATCTCAAGGGCCAGAAGTGCTATGCTGGAGGGCCGAATTTGGCCCCCGGGCCTGACGTTGCCCACCCCCGGTTTGAATTATGAGTCCAACCTATTTGCAATTTACTCTTGTAGCCTGTTTGGTTAAAGCTTTGGTTTGGTTAAAGTTTGAATAATAGATCTTTAGTTACGGTATCTCTTTGTTTGGTACAACATTTTGTACCTGTATAAAGTGTGTTAATCTTTCATAAAGTAGTTAATTATTTTTCCGAGAATTTGTCACTGACTCTGACACTTAATACAATAGATACACATCTTTACGTATAACTTTAGTCAGCGCAGCAAAGGAGTGTTCATGGAGAGCTCAGAACTCATCTTGTGGTTTCAACCCACAATATTAGACTTAGATTTGTTTCAGTTATTTTGTTCACTTTATTTAAGGACATTTTAATTATCGTAATGATCAAATCACAAACAATGCAACAATTTGGAAGAAAATGTAAACGGAAAAATATCCCGTTTCTGTGAATGTCTCACTCAATCTTCATCCCCTTTCATTCTATACTGTCCTATCTAATAGAAACCTGGGTCCATAAGATGTTTTCCTCAAAGCTAGTTCAGGAGAGATGCCTGTTTCCTGCGGCCCCACCTGTTGTGTCCTCCTCACTGTATCCCCGCGCTGACCCTGTTGCATGTGCCCGTGAAGGTGAGCCTGAAGGTCGGCCGGCCCTGACAGCCCCTAATGGTTCTCCCGCTCCCCCCACCCCCCCCCCCCTCCGCCCCGGGATCAATCTCCGGCCTATTAGGGCCGAGCCGCTGCTGAATATGATTGCATTCAGCGCGCCCCACTGGTGCTAATGTGCCTCCATCAATCCATCAGGGCGGGCTGACCGGGAGGCGGGCGGTTATGAAGTGCCTGCGCTGACAGCCCCTGAATGAACAACAGGGCAGAGCATCCTCCAATCCCTCCCCGACCAAACGCTGCCCCGCTCCGCTCCGCACGCGCCTTTCTCCCTTTGCTTTTTAGTCGTCGTTTATATTCATCTCCGTGACATCCCCGCAAACCCTTATTCAGATAATACCCAACTTCACCTCTCGGTCTATTGCCCACACAGCACCCGAGATACTTGTGATTTTGCGTAGGCACTCGCATAGACACTTCTCCCCTATAAGCAAGCTTCAGCTGACAGGACATACCCATATCTTTAACGGCGGGGGATCAGTGTAAAGGCGTTGTAAAAGCCGCCTCAGCCGCTCACACACACAAGCAGCCCATCCTTCAGCGCCGCCCGGCCTCCCGCCTTCCCGTGAGCAGATCGGAAACGACACCTCATTTCCATAAAGGCATTAGGAATTCATTGGATTTTCTTTCCCGGCTAATCATAGCGCGGGTGTAAAACCTTTTAGGCTTTTTAATGAATGATTTTGACTGATTGCCTATTAATAAGGACACCTCTTGAACAGGCTTTCGGGCTGGGGGGCGGGCGTGGGAGGGGTGCATGTGTTTGTTTTGGTGTGTGTATGCGCGCGTGTCAACCGGGTGCGGGAGGGAGGGAGGGGGGTGTGGGGGGTTGTGGGGGGGCGGTCCTCCTCCTGGGCTGGGACATAAAGAGGAAGCAGTGGCTCCCCGGGGAAATCACGGCGCGTGTCTGCATCTTAAATATCCCTGTGAAGTATCAATAAGTGGGTAATTGAATTTTGAACACAAACACGAGCGTCAGGTGGATGCTGCGGCCCGGGCTGGTTTTGGGGAGGGGAGGGGTGTCAAGTGGGAGGGGCTCTATCCAAGCGTTTGCGCGTGTCATCTTCCGTGAGTGTCTCCCCCCCCCCGAGATGAGGCCGACGAAAGTGGATGTTAAACCCATTAAATAAAGCTTACGGGCCGCGGTAGCCGGTGCGGCAGCGGCAGCAAATTTCGGAGGAGCGTCCATGGCGAGGGGTCAGATAAGTCCGCTTAACTCTTAATGAAAGTGAAGTGAGGCGGTCAGGGGCCGGGGCCAGGACTCCAGTTAACCCCGCCGGGCATCCGTCTGTGCTGCGGAGAGAAGGGGGCCATCCAGGAATAGCCAGCAGGGTAAGAGGGAAGGGGGGGGTGAAACGATGATTACTCTCATTTTATACTCAAGGGAGTTTCTCTGCGAGGGGGGGGGCATTCAGGCCATAAACGACGGGAGAGTGAGATGTTACAGCGCTGAGTATCGATTTACATGCAACACCTCCTGGGATTCGCTCAATGAAAATGATATGCCGCCGTGGACCGCATTCTGGGAGCGACGGCTGCGAGGAAGACAACGGTACAAGCGTCGGTTGGTTAATACTGTTTAAATGGGGGAACAGCTAGATTAACCCATTTAGTAATCATCACAGTATAGCCTGAATTGTGTCTTCCCATAATGGCTTTGGATTATAGCAGGTGTTTTTCCACACGTTGGCCTTTATTTTTACTAAATAAAAACGGCAGTGAACTACTTATGTTTCGAGGATACTTGAAAAATGTGGAATTTACGACAGTATAGACTCATGAGAGTAAACTCAACTAATAAACCAAGTGAAGTGAATCTTGAATTTAACAAACAAAAAAGCTAGAATGACAGTTAGAATTACAGTTAGAATTACTAGAACAGCTCCCCAACAAGCTGGTTGATTTTGTGTTGGTAATAAATGGCAAAAATGTAACACATCAGTTCTCTACATTGTATTCATCCTGCTGCTCTAGAATCTCAACATCCCCTTGGCTTCACTAACATGTGTCTGCCTATGTTTGTTTTTGTTCTTTAACCTCTTAACCCCCATATAAACCCAGTACATTTTCTCCAGTTTGGCATAATCCAAATCAGTAAGCAAAAAAGCTACAAAAACAC
This sequence comes from Neogobius melanostomus, assembly GCA_007210695.1. Lineage (NCBI taxonomy): Eukaryota > Metazoa > Chordata > Actinopteri > Gobiiformes > Gobiidae > Neogobius > Neogobius melanostomus. Next base: position 3,433,430 of record VHKM01000043.1, read on the forward strand.
ACAAATAAAGAGTGATTAAAACGCAAAAAAAAATCAACAAAGCCTCGAAAGAGCGTTAAAAAGGTGACCAGAACACGGGGGGGAAAACACGAAAACACGACAAAAAAGTTCAGATCACTTTGTAGGTCTTAGCTTTCAAATGAGGCGTTACAATGGCCTATAGGCTGTAAGCTCCAGTCCAGAAGCGTTTAGATTTGGGTAAAACTGAACTGGACAAATGGCGCTCGGTTAAGTCTGCACTTTTATTTTTAGTACCAACTTTATACTCATTATACTCAATTGTCGTTTTTGTCCATCTCTGTCTTACATGTTGTCGGCTGCATCTGCACCATGTGCCCAGAACAAATTTCCCCATGAGGGACCATAAGTTTAATTGATTCATTCAAGCAAAAAGTATTTTAAAGGGATTAGATGCAAGTTGGTCATTTTTATACTCACTACTGCCACCTCAGGTCTTACGTGTAACTGCAATTTCTATATTCAGCTCATGCATGACGGCACTTCGGACCTGAATGAACACCTTATTGAGTGACAGTGCAGGATTTTAGAGGCAGTTGTGGTGAATAGGTCTGGGCTTATTCTACACATTAGGACATGGCTGGAACATGTAGGAACTTAGTTTTAACATTTTTAAACTCTATATAGTCCCTTTAAAAAGCGCAAGGTATGCGCTCCTAAATATAAAAAGTAAATCACTTTAGTTTATTCGTTAATTCCTTATTATACACTGCCTGAACAAAAAAAAGTTGCCAAAGGTCACAGGCTTTAATAATTTGTTGGACCGCCTTCAACTTTGATTACAGCACATCCTTAAGATTCTCAGTGAGGTTAAGATCAACTCTGTGGTGTGAAAATGATGCTTCATGCTCCCTGTGCCACTCTTTCACAATGTGAGCCAGGCCCGATGAATCCTGACATTGTCATCTTGGAATCCGGGCATCAGGGACGAACAACCTGGTCATTCAGGATGTTCAGCTGATGTCGTTCTCTGGTCACATAGTGTGGCTGAACCTAGACTGCAGCAGATCAGAACAGCTAGTTACATCCAGGATGGTCAGACAGTGTATTAAAACCCTTTAACCAGCTACTTGCTCCTGGGCTACAAGTTGGATGCTCCTGAATTTTGTTCTATAAATGGTTTGAAAGATAGTTTTGGCTCTGCCTAATGGAATCCTTCACATCAGTATTTTGAAGCAGGTTTCGGGCGATATTCATTCAGTTCATTTACACAAGTGTGGGTTGTTTGCATTTTTTGGCTTAGGGCACATTTTGAATTTATTTTTCCGATTATCGCATTACGTTTTTCAACTAATAGCAATTAAGGAAACGTTAGTAGACGTCTCACTTTACCCTTAACGTGCATATGACACATTAGACACAAAACATAGTTAACACAATTATATTTAAGATTTTGCTAAAGATTGTACCCAGTTTTCTTTAGTTTGACAGTTTTTGTGATGTTTATAGTTTCACTTCCTTATTGGACACTGACAGGAAAGTGACATAGAAGAAGGTAAACAATTTTAAACTGTTGTTGCAACCCTGTTAAGTCAGTGGGAAGTGAGTGCGTCAAACTGCTATGGAATGTTACCTTCTTCTATGTCACTTCCTGTCAGCAGCTTAAAAATTCAAATAAAAAATACTTTTCTGCCAAACATTTCTTCATTAAAATTGCTGTTTCAATAAAATAAAATGATAATTATGCAACTGATGAACAATCAACTGATGTAATTCTTCTAAATAAGTCATATTTTCAAAAGAATTAAAACCTGTCATATGCACTTTAAGCATATATGTGTGCGTCTTTACTCTTTATCCTAAACATGACTGTGTAAAACGGATTTCAATTAGTCCATAAATGATGGCTATATAGTGCGCGTCATGGAGGACATTATGCGTGACACGCTGACACGCTGCAGCCCGGCTAAGGCGAAACGATAATTGGAGAGGAACAAATCAACACGGCGCGCGGACGGTCCAGCGAATCCATAAGGTGTCATTTAAAATGGATGACCGTCGTAACAAGGCGCTGATTAACTTAGTGCAAAATTAGTAATTGACCTTTCTAATCAACTAAACAAATCTCTGACTTCCCCTAATCAGTATTGATCCCCGGCGTTGTATGACGACGCGCGCTCGTGTGTGCGTGCGCGCGTGTCGAGGGAACTATCCGAGTGTGTAGCCTTGCACATTTGAAGCTTCCTGTTCCCATCTGGTAATGAATATCTGATCTAATCCATTAGCATTCATTTGCAAACCAGCACAGTATTATATCCAGAAATACAAAGTGGCCTTTTGTTTGCCGAAAGAGTGTGGCTGCTTTGTTCATAAACGTATTGAAGAGAAGCTGCGTTTATCGACACAGTGAGCCCCACTCATTTCATGTTTTGATTGGATCCTCCCATTGTAAACAGACTATGTTTTAATATTGTCTTTGCAGCAGCAGGGGGCTAAACGAAGGCTTAATTAATAAAAGGCATTTGGACAAAGGCTCTCAGGAGGAGTGGCACTGTCCACTCTGTTCTCCTGTTAGAGCCAAGGGAGAGAAAACGAGAGGCGCAGCGCATTAGAAATCAAGAAATATTAACCGCTCCCACTTCTAATATTCCTCGGACAGCGGCCTTAAAGAAGTGGCATCTCCAGTGTGCCTTTTGTGCCGGTAATTGCTTTTCCCCGTCTAATTTGCAGGGGTATCGTTTCAATCTACATCCCCACCTCTCGCTGCGTGTCCCGCGGCTTCCTAATGACTTTGTTTGGGGTGATTCGAATAGACAGCAAAGTTCAAAATGAATCGGGACCAAATCAATTAGTGCTTTCTAAAGCCCCGCTGATGGAAGCACAGAGGTGGCGAGATCTATCATTCCACTGTGGGCAATACCACTCCTGTTTTTCATAAAACTGTGTAGGGCGGCTTTGGGGGAAATGGCACAGGCAGGTGAGAACATTATGTGCCTGGAAAGGACGCCGTGATATTTGCCATGTCTTTCGTTGATAGAAGCGTAACAACAAACATTGGTACAGCGTCAAAGTCCCTAAATAACACTTTTAGCTATGACGAAGTATCTTTCGGTTACCTCTTTTCTTGAATCAACGTAAAATGGTTTATAATATTACTGATTATTGTTGATGTACCCAATAAATGATCAAAGCAACTAAATGCGATAGTCTTTTTCTTCTTTTCAAAATTATTGTCCTATGAGGGAGCCACTGAAAGAGGGTCCATGACCCACTTCTGGGTCCCGGCCCAGTTGAGAACCACTGCAGATGGCAGTAGTAACATATATATTCTTTTTTAACCATGTTACCTGTACTTTTAAAATGCCCCTCCCCCCCTCTGTATTTTCAGTTTGAGCCACATAGTTTCAAAATGAATCCTTTCTCATCTCGTTCCATTGGTCAAAGTACTTCCTTCATCGCACTGAGGCAGTTATCAGACATTCACTCGACTGTGAGAGCTACAGCTTAGTTGGAAGTGCAGATGTTTGTATAAATTACTCTCAGTGTGACACTGCAGATATTAAATACATGCTTTGCATTACTAAACCCTACAGCTCAAAAAGCTGGAGCCGCAGGCAAATGTGCACAATTTAATTAAAGACCAAATGAAAAAACACCAGTATCCACTCTGTCATGTCATGTTCTACAGTGCACTATAATATCTACTATCATGTGTTACAGCCAGAGAAATGACCAGGGGCAAGTTCCTGAACATCCTGGAGAGGCCTAAGAAGTGACACTGACCCAGAACTGCACATCAACCTGAACATAGTGACTTCACACCGACCTGAGACGTTTTTAGACCCTTTTCACTCTCTGATGGCTCTCACCTTTTTCCATTTAAAAAAGTTCTTTCTTTGTATTTATTTTTCTTTCTTTAGCTTGCCTTAAATTCTGTCAAAGTTGTTACATAAAGTTTTATCAATAAAGATGCTCTTTTATGTGTTTGTGATTCTTTAACGACATGACACTGGGTCCCTCTCCTTCCACCGGAGCAGCCTGTGCACTGTACGTGCGCACGCACCGGGCTCCAAGCCATGCGCCCGCTTAATGAGCAGTGGAAAGCTGGGCCCCTACACAAAACATTGCGTAAAAATAATATTGTGCATTGTTATCGCCCTTAATATGAAACGACATAATTACTCGGACAATTCTTTTCTAATTAGCACACTTTGTCGTTGTCGGGGTCAGCGGTCAAACAAAAAGAGAACCAGACAGGCCTGCTGAATGGAAAGCCGTCCCTCATAATTAGTTGGGACAAAGCACCGGACTATTCTCTGTTGGAGATGTCGCCGCGACTCTCGCTCACTCCAACAGGTTACACTCCTCCGTAGGCCGTTAATAAGCCTCTAATAATCCTCCCATTCACTCGGACCCATACGGGGAACCGGCCAGGGCCTCCCCTTCCTCTGCCTGCAGCCTGAGCGGCGCTCCTCACATCCATGAACATCACAGCCTCGTGGTCGCTGACCTTGGGTTAACCTTGGGCCTCATGCTGGGTTTGGGTTCATCTTTTTCTTTTTTATCGATAGCTAAAATGTAGACATGTTGAGGGTTAATGGTCTGCGCAGTATAGGGCTATGGGGCTGTGAGCTTTTCAGTCTCGGCCTGCATCGCGGTCACAGGGCTCAGAGGAATTCCTTTGAGGCTTTAATAAAACTTGTCTTGTTTATCCACCCTATATGGGGCTGGGGTCCGCGTGGACGTGAGTTTCCACTTGTTGATTGATAGATTGGCTGAGGACTATTGATCGCAGCCTATGAGCAGCTGACTCCTCTTCTCCGCATTGTCCCAGCCTCGCTCCACAGGTCAGGTCCTCGCAGGTTCAAATCACCTCAAGTAGCCTCTGTGTTCCGACAAAATGCCAATCCACTGTGCCCCTGGTCCTCAAATTAGCTGTCAATTAGTGCAAATGTATCAACTCCTCGCCTAATTAAGCAATGACGACAGGCAGCTCCCAAACAGGCCACAGTGGAGGAGCATGAGAAAGTGTGTGAGTGAGTGGGGCTGGGAGGGACTCACATCTCACCCCTGAGTGAGCGCTCCCACTGTGCTGACTTGTCCTGCCCTGCTCCATGTGTGCTGTCATCAGCTGCTGCTGCCCCTCACAGCACAGGACGATCACAAACAGGCTGAGGTTTGTGTGTGTGCGCCTGCAAAGTTCGTATTATCTTGAATTAAATTAAGGCTTAAAGCAGTAGCTGCCAAACCGTATCATAATTGTCCCTTTACCCCTGAGCCTGACACCCCTGGCTGCTATGACAAGTTATGCTCGGTAGTGGCGGCAAATTGAGATCCTAATTGATCAGCTGAAGGTGTATTGAACACAAAGTAGCACTGACTGGATACGATTACTTAAACAACAGACAATCATCACTGAAAGCTACAAAAAGTTACACAATACAAGTGTCAGTAGATTTTGGTCGAGTGGAGCAAGGGGACCCCTTACTGTACATAGGACATCCCAAAGTTGATAAAAGCTACTTATGCTTGAATTTATCATCCAAAGCCCAGGAAGTGAACGAGATGGGGCAGTGAACAGAAATGTCCAGCAGCTGTTTCTGTTTTAATCCGCAATCGTCTGATCCCGCCGTCTTTGATGGCTATACCCAATCCACACGAGCGACTGGACTAAATCTTTCCCTAATCTGCATCTTTATTAGGCAGCCTGTGTTGTGCATGCAAATCGGCACGCGGGCATTTTCGATGAGAGATAGATTAATAAAGAGCAGAGAGGGGAGAAAGAGCAGCAAACAAGCAGTTTACAGGCAGCATCGGGCTGAGGAGGAGATGAAGAGAGAGCGACGCTCAGCCCTGCAGATCCCAACAGGCCATACGTCATTAGCATATTCTAATAACACTCATTTCTTCATTACTACTACTCCACTAAATAGGCCCTAATTACTTTCCACTGGCCAGCCGCTAATTGCACCGGTAATATTTTTCCCCTCGATCAGGAACTCGTTTTCCCTGTTAGATGTAAACATATCAGAGGTGGACTGAGCTTTCCTGAATTCAGTTTGATCTGGCACTTGGCTCTAAAGTAAGATGATGATGATACTACTACTACTACTACTACTAATAATAATAATAATAATAATAATAATAATAATAATAATAATAATGTCCATATTTTGCGCATGGTTTGTGCGTAATCGTGTCTGGTTTGCCTGGTGCAGCGGTGGGATTAGGCGCGCGCACTGGCTCGTGGTCCAGCTGTCGTTTTGGATGGGCCTTTGATTCGCGTGTGATGAGTTTCTCGGAGCATCTGGAGATCAATTATCCACTCGTGTGAGCGTGCGTCTGTGTGCAGCGATCACAGCGTGCGTAAAGTGCGACGTGTTAAAATATCACATCCACGGTGTGTTGCATTTATTTCAGCAGCATCAGGTTATCAGGCCACACTGCGCGCGCATTACGTGCCTCGTTCTTTGATTCATGTAAGGCCATTTAGGATTGTGTTATTGTTTTTGCATGATGTAGCCTACTTTAACCTTAACATAATTCATGCGACTCGAGTGTGGTCTCATTTCAAGTGGATGGTTGAAGAATGCTCTGTGCAAGAAGAGATTAACCGTGTGTTCTTCCCGCCTCAAAGCCGTGTGCCCCCTGCTGCAGAGCGCTGTGACTCTCTGCTAACCACGGGCAGATAGTGCTGAGAGAAATGTTGATACCTCGTGTAGCCAGCAGGCGTATAAAGCATCCGTGATCCACAGGAATCCTGGTGCTCGCTGCTGATTGGCTGCGTGTCCTGCCTCTTGTTGGGATGGACCTGTTGGATAAAAGGAGCCTTTTCTAAAGGACTCTTGTGTTCCGCGGACGATCATGCACTGGGGACGAGCCTGTAAAAGCACATTATAACAAACAGGCCTTTGACGCTTAGCTCTTGACATGACGGGGAAAGCGGGCGCCGTGCTCTCGGAAACTTTGAACATTCCGGACAAGACCTCTGTGGGCGCGAGCCAGCCGCTAAAGAACAGCGGTGTTAACCCCCCCACCAGGTGCACGGGCTTTGGCATCCAGGAGATCCTGGGGCTCAACAAGGAGCCATCCGTCGCCTCGCGGAGCCCACTGCGCACGCTGCCGGCAGGAGCGCACCTGATCACGGCTAGGTCCGTGCTGGGTCCCGGTGTGGGCGTGGGAATGGGACTGCTTGGCCCTGGAGCTATCCCCTCGTTTTACAGCCAGCCGACGTTTATTGAGACGGTTCTGTCGGAAGCACGGGACGTTCACCTGCAGCCGCGCAACAGGATTCTAGGCCCGCGGGAGCAGAGCCATTCCGCCAGCTCAGGTTCAGAACACTCATTTAGGCTGAGGACGCATAGATCCAGTCTCAGCACATTGCCACCCTTTTCTACCCTCTGTCAAACTTGTGTTGTTGACCATCATTTTGTTCATATATAGATTCAGATGACCTGTCCTCAAATGAGCGGACAGTCTCCAAGTCAGCGGTGAATCAGAGCAAAAAGCGCAAGAAGAGGCGACACCGGTGAGTTTGTTTTTATGTCGAATAAATACAATTTGGGCTCAGAAAAATCGAAGGTGCCACCATTTTTCTCTCAAAATGTACGGCTAATATATTATTACCCATGTTATTTTACCATGTTTTTGATCAAATGTATAATGCATATATTTAGAATTATTCCTCCTCTCAAGGCCCATTTGTTTTTCATACAATAATTGAGTAAATAAACCACTCAAACGCTTGAGAATCGTGTTATTTTGTGTTTTAAATTATATGCACCTTTGCGCTTCTCCTCTGTTTTTGATGCACAAACACAAAAACACATCTCACCAACACTGCAGATGATTTCGATAATTAGTCTATATAATTAGCCACATTTTAATTCACTGTATGATTCTCCACAGAACAATATTCACCTCCTATCAGCTGGAGGAGCTGGAGAAGGCCTTTAACGAAGCGCACTATCCAGATGTTTACGCACGAGAGATGTTGGCTATGAAGACGGAGCTTCCTGAAGACAGGATACAGGTACAAGGCAAATCAAACTCACTGTGATTTTATTCACAATCATAGCCTCATGTTGGCTATTTCACTGATTTATTTCAGCAGTGTGTTGCATTGTGGGTTAAGTCAATAATTAGCGTTGATTACCTAAAGCTTTACGCGCACATCGTTAAAAGGCTACAGGCCTTTCTCCGATACTCAAGCACGAAATGCTCATTGCAAAAATGTTTTGCCTTTTTTCAGCTAATATTATTTGTTTAATTACATTTCTTTGCAAACCTGTGTAAATTAGCTTACAATATTCACTCGCACATTTATTCATTCATTCCCTCACCATGAATCGCGCTTAACATTTCCCAATAATTAGGCTAACCCAAGCTAATTGGAAGCTATATTAAAATATAGCCTATGAGCCTTTTATTTATTTATTTTTATTTATTTTTTAAGAAAAGGTAATTAGCTATTAGACTAATAAAATAGTTTCAGATTTTAGCTGGCACAAGTAAACACAAATCAGGTCATAAAGGTGAGGCCAATATTGATGCTTTGACAAACATTCGTATGGGCTTGTAACGTAATGATGACTGACTGGATCTATTTCTGTGACTTTTTTTGGGAGCAATAACAGTGTGTTTGGTGCAGTTTGCGCATGCAGGGCCATCTCTCCGCGCGTCAATACCGTGGGTGAAATTGGCACAGGCCCGTGGCGCAGCCTTACCTAATGTAAAAAGAAGGACGTCGTCGGTGCTCGTAAATCGACCCGTGCAGCCCAAACCCCCCGCCCTCTGCTCAAACAGCAGCAGAGACGCCGCATCACGTCCCATCAGCAGCAGTTGGATGTGAAACAATTTGTTGTCGGGAAAAAAAGAAAAAGAAAAAAAAATCAGCCGCTAACGACCTAATCAAGCTCTGAAGGCGGAAGGAGATTGCCGCGTGACCCCTGGACCATCCATCTGCCGCGCGCCTTTTAATCTCCTTCTCATTACGCGCCGCAACACCACCGCCCCGGATAAATAATCGCACCAAATAAATACTAACGAAGCTCTCCCCAAGTAAAATGAACACCCACTTTTCTCATTGAGTGTAATTAGTTAAATCAGGCGCCGTGGCCGCTGCTGGAAGAGGAGGAGAGGCGCGGGGAGTTCAAATGAAATAACTACATTGAATTTATTAGCACGGGTCAATAGCGCTGCTCCCGCGAGTCCAGCTAGTTTAATTTCCCGTGATATTTGCCCGCCTGGCCGCCATCGATTGGGCCTGAAATTAACTTATTTTTCAATCAGCCTCAGCGTGCCCCAGGGTCGCTCCTCCTCGCAGCTTCCTCGCCGCGGCGCCTTTTGAGGGCCAGAGAAGCAATTTCTCATAAAAGAAAAAAAAGAAGAAGAAGAAATAAAGAAGAAAAAGAGTGTCTCCTATGGAAAAGGGGGTTATCATCAGAATTGCCTGCAAAAGCGGCCTCTAAATGCTTGGATCGGTTTCAATTGGATATGAGTAGCTCAGCCCCTCCTCCTCCTTAGCCTGTCAGAACTACAGAGGAGGGCCCTAACCCCGCGCGTTTGTAGCCAACTGTCCTGATGACTTTGGACATCCATAGGTTAGTACAGTGTGGGGCAGATCTGTCACACCTGTAGCCGCGAGTGCTTATGGGAAATCAATGGAGGGGGGCCAATCAAAAGGTGCACACTTGTTATCTTAACTTACTGTCAATTTCCCATGACAACTGCGCAGGTTAGAAGCAGCGAATACACGTGGGGAAAAAACATAGACATAGTAGCCTAGATAAAAATAGATAAATAATGACTGACTTTACGACACACGTGCAGGATCAGATCAACCAAAAATATTTGCACAATAAAGGTAAAGGCCTGCCATTTTTTACCTTAGCCTGTTTTGTTTATTTGCAATGTAACCCCCCTTGCTGTGCCGCAGGTGTGGTTCCAGAACCGCAGGGCCAAGTGGAGGAAGAGGGAGAAGTGCTGGGGGCGCAGCACTGTCATGGCGGAGTACGGCCTGTACGGAGCGATGGTCCGGCACTCCATCCCTCTGCCCGAGTCCATCCTCAAGACGGCGAAAGACGGCATCATGGAGTCCTGCGCACCCTGGCTGCTCGGTAAGGCCCTTCACTGTGATGTTAGCCTGATCGTCCATTACAGTATCCAACAACGCTCATTTGATCAAATAAAGGGTACATCATTTTAAAGGGCTTTCTTTTTGCCTATAGTACCAGCATACATTTTTAAGTGAACTTTTTAAGCCAATCAGGCACCAAAATAGTTCCAATCCAATCGAAATTTCGCAAGAAGCTCAAAGTCCAATGACATAGCATTGTCCATCTAAAATACTTCATCATTTATGGGTATTATTTGAATCTTTTGCTAAAGAAAAATAATTAGTGGCTCCTCACAATGATCCCCTGACTTTCTGCAGTACAAGCATGCATCCAAACACCTTTCTAAACCAGTATTATTTTTTTGCTTACTGTTTCCAGTCCAAGATGGCTTACCAATCAACAGGCGCTATTCTAAATCTGAATACCCGCAACTTTTTGCAGGGATGCACAAAAAGTCTTTGGAGACCGGCGAACCCCAGGCCACGGGACAGTGCGACTCACCCCCACATCCCCCACAACAGCAACAGCAGCAGCAGCAGCAGGTGCAGCAGGTGCAGCAGGCAGCCCCTCCACGGGACGGGGACTCCGAGGCGGAAGACAAGAGGGCGGAGTGCAAGTCCGTCATGTCTAAAGAGGAACTGAGAGAGAACAGCATCGCCGCTCTGAGGGCCAAGGCACAGGAGCACAGTGCCAAAGTGCTTGGGACAGTTTCCCAAAGCAAAAGTGAAAGACTCGTGGATGAAGAGAGACCCAGTGACGGCCAGGACAGTCCCGCACCGGAGCTCAAGAGTCCATGAAGTCCACCACCACAGACATTCAAGCACTTCTCTGATTGTTGTTGAACTCATCTGGACCAGGTCAAAGCACTAAATCCTGTACATAGATTTCAATGTTACATAAAGGGACAGGTGAGCGACATTTCTCGATAGTTTACATCAAGATGATCACCTCGGACTCTCGTTTTGATGGTACTCCATGATGACATCAGAAATGAGAGACGTCCCACCGACAGAACTCTTATTTTGAGAGAAAAGAAAGTAATCGCCATCCTATTTACAGCACTGTATATACCCCATAGTAATAATAATATTAATATTAAGGCACAATTTTAACAGTCATATTCTTTGTCGTCTCAAAAATGGTTGTGATTTTATTTATGTACAGAATTATAAATCACGTTTTATAAAAGTTTGCCTTTTGTGTGTCATTTTGGCTGACTATACTGGCTCGTAAATGGATGTTGTCTTGTCTTGAGGAGCCACTTGTCACTTGATGCTCCGTTGCGTTACTTCATTAGGAGACAGTCTTCAGCAGCGCGCTCATCTTAGTCCTCCCAGTCTGTCGCACATCACAGCGTTTAATTTCAGACTCGGCTTGGAGTGCAGTGCTTTTGGGATTGACAAAAACATCTCTTGTTCAGTAATCAGTTATAGTGTACCTTTTTTTTGGCACACATAACACTGGACCATTTTTTGTGACCATGGACATTTCTGCAGAAGCACCTTTTTCTTTTTCTTTTTTTCAAGAATAAAAAACGCATTACAGTTTTTGGCAGAATTATTTTGTTTATAAAGAGTGCTTTCTCACTTTGTCAACAGCTTTCTTTGCAGTTGGCTATTTACTTTGCAGCACAGTTACATCTTGATAGTAGGTTGTAGACTTTACTTCATTGTATTACCATTTAAATACATGTCATGTTTCCTGGTAACTGATTCCCTTTATACTATGGTCTGGTTTCCATGTAATTATCACAATCGCTACGTTTTTAGGAATAATTTTCATCCTATTACCGTGCTATTACAATGCTGTAATGTAAAGTGCTACCTTCTTGCTTGTGCAATCATTTCGGATGGCTAACCTTAATTCAATTATAGCTCTTAGACTGACTGACAATGCAGTAAATGTATCCATCAATACGTCAATATGTTAATTTATTCAAAGCTTTTTAAGAAGTGGTTGGGCTTTTTTAAACATTCATACCAAAAGCATATCTAGGCCTACTAAAAGATTAAATCAGAAAACCACAGGACCATCTTATTGAAATTCAATGAAAAAAGGTAAGCGATACATTTGGCGATTGAATGCACCGTCTTGCAGCAGCAGCTGGTGAGATGAAGAGCTGACGGATAATTTTGTCATTTTGGCATAGGCTCTAAAAGTAGGCAATAGCAGCAGTTTTAATTAAAGAGGTCTTAAAAGTAAAATGAGGTGCCTGACTGCCCTCTGGTGGATAAAAGTAAAACTGCACTTCAAACTGTCAAATATTCGCCGTAAACTCTCCGACAGAAATTATTTGACTAAGAAGGTATTATAAAATGAGACGTGGGCAAATTTTACTCTAAAGAAATTGTGTTGTCATTGTAATAAAAATAAATAAATAATTCATTAAAAATGACTGATTGAAGAAAAGAAAAAATATATATATATATATATAAATATTGCACCAGCCTAGGAAAAAATAATAAACATTGGGATCTGCACTGGTCTGTATTCGGGGATGACTAAACGGGAAACCACTATTTTCAATAGAAAAATCGTTTGTTTTGTGTATAATCGTGTCGTCGTGTCGGCTTACTCGCCTCCAGAAGGTGGCAGTAAACACAGGATGGAGCTGCGTGCACTACGCTATTTACCAGGAAGAAGAAGAGGATAACTTATCCCGGAAGAAGACAGGTGCGGCGGTCAATAATTAGGATGTTTATGAGGGAAGTACTTTAATATTTGACTTATTTACTGTTGGAATCGGACAAAATGACACACCCGTGTTTAGCTGTGTAGCTGTAACTTGAAGACGGTACTTGAAAAGCAGAGGAATGGGTTTGAGCACAGCTTTTGGAGAGTCGTACACGGTGAGACAGACTTTGTTTGTGTAGCTCTCCTGTGTAGCATATTATGTTCAGATATAAGTAGTCTGTTTTGTCTTGTTACATTTATGTCCAATATATTCTAACTGTGTGTTGTTTGATGGTTTATTAATGGATCAACATCAAAATATAGTTAGCCTATCTAGCTGAAGCAGTTCCAGTGAAATGCGTTGTGTAAGAAATAATAAGTAGATGAGTAATTACATCAGAAGTTATTGTCTTTTTAGGATAATCTCATTGGAACCTTGCTTGCCATCTTTGGAAACCTGTTGGTGAGCGTCTCTCTAACAATTCAGGTACGTTTACTTACTCCTCTTACTGTACAGTACGCTGTATGTGTACTCTGTTGGATGTTTCAACCAGCTCTAAGCCTCTCAAGATTGGACATGGCTGTCGTCTTTTAATTGTCCAATACATTTCATCTAGAGAAAGTAATGCATTTATGGTTCCAAGTGAAAGCAGTAATTACTATCTATGCATTGAATATCGAATAAAGTATTGAACTGAATTCTGCAGTGCCATATGTACCAAATATAATGAACATTCAATAATAAGATACGCTGTCTTTCTATAATTCAGTTTGTGCAATAATAAGCTGTGCACTGATTACTTTTAATTTTCATCCCCTTGCAGAAGTTGAGCCATGTCACTTTGGCTGGGACTAACGATCCTCGTGCATTCTACCGCACTAAAACCTGGTGGTGTGGGTTTGTACTTGCCTGTTTAGGAGAGTCGGCCAACTTCACCTCCTATGCCTTTGCCCCATTGTGTCTTGTGGCCCCTCTCAATGCTGTGTCTATACTCAGTAAGACCGATACGATTTAGTTGTGTACAAATTTCATTTGTATTTTTTCTTTTGATTATACCGTTGAATTGATCTTTTTTCCCTTTTTTCTAACTTTAGCCAGTTCCATTCTCGGATTTATTTTTCTGCGAGAGAAGCTGAAGGCAAAAGAATTTGCAAGTAAGTCTGCTTGTATCCAAGTTTGCTGTATAAATTTGTATATATTAATTATTTGATTTTAAAACATTTTCAGAGCATTATGGATTGTCCTTCCTGGGCTGTATTTTAACAATTGTTGGAACATACCTCTTTGTATCATTTGGACCAAACTCCCATGAAAAACTTGATGCAGAGCATGTGGTGAAGCACATTGTAGCCTGGCCTGTTCTACTATATATGGTGAGAAGCCAACATAAATACAGACTTCTAAACAGAGACTTCTAAAATCATTATTAGAATCATTTTAAAAAACACGTTTTCTAAAGTTGGATATAAATAGCATTTTCTATTTTTCTATTTTATTTTATTTTTATCACCAGTTCCTGGGAGTTGTCCTATTCTGCCTGCTCCTCTACTTCTACAAAAGACTTTGTTATAACTACCTTGTTATCATTCTTTTGCTTGTTGCTTTGCTTGGTAAGCAGTTTTGACTATTGTTTTACACCATTTCAACATTTAGAGAGTACCAATTGTAAGATATGTAATTTCGTCTGCAGGCTCAGTGACTGGGATTACAGTAAAGGCCGTGTCTGCCATGTTAGTGCTAACAATTGAAGGCTCTATGCAGCTGAAATACCCTATTTTCTATGCCATGTTTGTGTGCATGTGCACTTCAGTCGTCTTCCAAGCCAGGTAGGTTAACAAGGTTAATCCTGCTGTAGTGAAACATGGAACACATTTTAATACCCTTGTTTTTCTAGGTTTCTGTCTCAAGCATGTGTCCTCCATGACACCTCTCTCATCGCAAGTGTCAACTACATCATTTCCACTTTCTTTGCCATCTTGGCTGGTGAGTGAGAGCTTTTGTTACAGTTGCACATCTAGTCTTCTTCAGTTCAACCCACGTTTCCACTTTTACTAACAATTATAATGTATTATCACTTGACGTTTTGAATCAGGTGCAGTGTTTTATGATGAACTGAACCATGAAGACATCCTACATATCAGCGTGTTTTTATTAGGGTGAGTCAGGCCTCCACCCTGCACTGGTATTTGTTTTGTTAGTGACTAATTGTTGTCTGCTTTTGTGTGTGCGTAGGACTGCTATTTGCTTCTTAGGGGCATTCCTGATCACCCGGAACAGGAAAAGGAGCAAGTCCTTTGAGCCCTATGTGACTATGGACATGGCTAATGGTTTGTATACTTCCCCTTGAGTATTTTTTATTTAGTTATTCTGAAAGCTAAAAAGTGCCTCACTAAAGACACTGAAAATCATCATTTGAAGTCTTCACACATCGCTTGTACGCAGGTGTCCCAACCATCCATAACAATCGGTCTGCGGGGCAGCCCGATGGGTCTTTCTCATATGGAGCGCTAGTGAACAACGACAATGTGGCTCCCGCCCCTCTTCCTGTCAATTTGCAGCATCCTCCGGTCAGCTCTTTACAGGCATCTCCCAAACCAATGGACCTTAAGAAAGACTAATTTCTCCAGAACAGCCCACGTAGGGTTTTATTTATATGCTTTAAAGAATGTAAAAGGGAGAAGATAACTTCAAAACATTTTAATATGTATATTTGGTAATCTGTCATTTTCAAATAATTGTGCCTTGGTGTACTGCAATTATGTGCAACTGACTGCCGATGTGTATAATTATATGATACAACTACTTGCACTTCCATTATAGGTACACCTCATTCCAGGTTATGGTATTATGTGGGTTGGAGGCAGAGAAATGCTGCACCTGTATCTTTGTATGCAGAACTACTGTATTTAGTAGTCTCTACACTGTGTGTTTATATTCATGCTCTCCTGTTTCTCGACCAAAAAGTGTCTTTTATTTATTAGTGCCTTACTTAATCAGTTTAAATCACTATGCATTCATTGCCTGTTGTATCAACATGTGTATTCTGGATGATGAATGTGTGGTGGTGGGTGGAGAAGACAACATAATTACAATGTATCAGTTATTTTTATTGTAACTAAGTAATAATTGTAGTAATAGTGACTAAGGCCTTGTTTCAGAAGCAGGTAGCTCTACTGTAATGTTGTATAAATGAGAAAAAGACTTTGTTATTTAATATTTATTAAATAAGTCATATGGTTGGAACATTATGTATCAATTCACTATAATACTGTGGTTCTCAAACTGTGGTACATATGTCACTGGACATACTTGGGCTTCTTCAAGTAGAAACTTTATTATTTAATTACATACACTCAACAAAAATATAAACGCAACACCTTTTGTTTCTGCTCCCATTTTTCATGAGATGGACTAAAAGAAAAAAGAAAGAAAGATCTAAAATTCATTCCAGATACACAATATTACCATTTCTCTCAAACATTGTTCACAAATCAGTCTAAATGTGTGATAGTGAGCACTTCTGCTTTGCTGAGATAATCCATTCCACCTCACAGGTGTGCCACATCAAGATGCTGATCTGACATCATGATTAGTGCACAGGTGTACCTTATACTGCCCACAATAAAAGGCCACCCTGAAATGTGCAGTTTTGTCTCACAGCAAAATGCCACAAGCATTGAGGGAGCGTGCACTTGGCATGCTGACAGCAGGAATGTCAACCAGATCTGTTGCTCGTGCATTGAATGTTCATTTCTCCACCATAAGCCGTCTCCAAAGGCGTTTCAGAGAATATGGCAGTACATCCAACCGGCCTCACAACCGCAGACCACGTGTAACCACACCAGCCCAGGACCTCCACATCCAGCAGGTTCACCTCCAAAATCGTCTGAGACCAGCCACTCAGACAGCTGCTGAAACAATTGGTTTGCATAACCAAACAATTTCTGCACAAACTGTCAGAAACCGTCTCAGGGAAGCTCAACTGCATGCTCGTCGTCCTCATCGGGGTCTTGACCTGACTCCAGCTCGTCGCCGTAACAGACTTGAGTGGGCAAATGCTCACATTCGATGGCGTCTGGCACGTTGGAGAGGTGTTCTCTTCACGGATGAATCTCGGTTTACATTGTTCAGGGCAGATGGCAGACAGCGTGTGTGGCGTCGTGTGGGTGAGCGCTTTGCTGATGTCAGTGTTGTGGATCGAGTGGCCCATGGTGGTGGTGGGGTTATGGTATGGGCAGGCATCTGTTATGGACGAAGAACACAGGTGCATTTTATTGATGGCATTTTGAATGCACAGAGATACCGTGATGAGATCCTGAGGCCCATTGTTGTGCCATACATCCATGAACATCACCTCATGATTCAGCAAGATAATGCACGGCCCCATGTTGCAAGGATCTGTACACAATTCTTGGAAGCTGAAAATGTCCCAGTTCTTGCATGGCCAGCATACTCACCGGACATGTCACCCATTGAGCATGTTTGGGATGTGCTTGACCGGCGAATACGACAGCGTGTACCAGTTCCCACTAATATCCAGCAACTTCGCACAGCCACTGAAGAGGAGTGGACCAACATTCCACAGGCCACAATTGACAATCTGATAAACTCTATGTGAAGAAGATGTGTTGCACTGCATGAGGCAAATGGTGGTCACACCAGATACTGACTGGTTCTGAGTCCCCAGACCCCCAATAAAGCAAAAAAACTGCACATTTCAGGGTGGCCTTTTATTGTGGGCAGTATAAGGTACACCTGTGCACTAATCATGATGTCAGATCAGCATCTTGATGTGGCACACCTGTGAGGTGGGATGGATTATCTCAGCAAAGCAGAAGTGCTCACTATCACACATTTGGACTGATTTGTGAACAATGTTTGAGAGAAATGGTAATATTGTGTATCTGGAATGAATGTTAGATCTTTAAGTCCATCTCATGAAAAATGGGAGCAGAAACAAAGGTGTTGCGTTTATATTTTTGTTGAGTGTATTATTTCATATTATTTACCCATTCTAGTTGGGTGTTTTTATCTGGTTTAGACAATTTACACCTTATTTCAACTCCAAATGAACTTTAGCCAACTGAACTAGATAGGTAAACTATATTATGTAATTTAAACATTTCATGGAACATTAGGGGTGATCATCTCAAAAAGGGGACGAGGATATTCGGTAATTCATATCTATCTAACAAGCAGCGCCTTCATCTGCATGTGTTATTTTCACAAATTCACATCCTGTTTGACGCACAGCATCCTTCCTCAGCCTCTGGCTCTGATTGGTTGATCCGTGTTTATACTGATGCCGGATTGGTCTCGCGGACTGAGCTAAGAGGATCCAATAATAAACAACTGTCGCTTATAAGGAAGAAGACCGAGCCAGCATTAAATGAACACTTTACAAATACTGCTTGATCGTTTTTTGACTGCTGCTACCTACTGACATCAGTGTGGTAAGTGCTGAACTCGTTGCTACTGTGGTGATGACGTTGGAAATCAACGCAAAGACGGTCGTGTCTCCATCATGAATCTTTCTGAAGCTTTCGTATCTGCATTCTTTGTAGACAAATGAGTTGAAAAAGCGTTCGTGAAAGCATTGCCTCTTGGTATAATCTGGAGAAGGCATAATGTAACTACAGATTAGCTACTTTACCACACGGACATTTCCCCCACAAAGCTTGTGTAGCAACTATAACTCCTGACGGTAACTTTTGTTTCCAGTTTATTTATTTTAGTTAAGAACAACTCTGTCCACCCCATTAAACAAACAGCGACAGTGACTACGATGACATGTCTTTCTTTTGACCATAAAGGGGATTAAAATGTGAAATAGTTCACCTGTTCAGTGATGCGCCACTAGATGTCTCCCTACACATTTACAAAGCCCCATCCCCTCTGGCTACTTTGCAGTTTTTATGCAGTAGTTTTATGATTGCAGGTAGTTTAAATGTCCTGTATTATGTGTTACTCAGACATTTCTAAATTACATTTAGGTTCTTGGCCATTAGTATTTTTTAACCTGTTTTCAATCAAAACGTTTTGGCCATGCAAAACTTTGCAAACTTGGATCTTTGCTGAGTCATGTGGAGCTGTCTGGACTATAAAAAACACAGAGAAGCACCGCCTCATGACAACAGCAGAAGGAGGGAAAAACAGTTTTGAGCTTTTGAGAAGAAGATAGACTAAATATGCGGGATTACTCATGCATGAATGGAACAAGTATATGCTTCATGAGGGAGCAAAGTTGTAACAACACAAACAAACAAACATACATTTATCAGAATATGAGCCAGGTAATGAGCTTAATTTGCTTCTTTTGCTTCAGATTTATAATAAAAAGTCCACTTTTCTGTTTCTCTCCCACACAACCCATAGCCACACAGGTGCACCATGCTGCGTGAGAACTTAAAGGGCTGCAGCAGTGGCTCGGAGGTGTACAGCAGTGACCCTGAGGAGGATGAGGAGGATGAAGAGGACATGGTGTGTGGGGAGTCAGACCAGGAGACTAATGCAGAGGAGATGATGGACCTCAGTGATCTTCCCACTGCTCTATTCGCGTGTAACATTCATGACACAGTGTTTGACGAAGACATACACAGGGTGAGTCAGCTACTGTATCCATATTATTATAACTGACTCTTGGTTTGATGGTGGTGAGGCCAGCGGACAGTTTTTTCGGAAAAAAATTCAACTTTGATGTCTGAAATCTGTATTTCTTTGTCTTAAGTCTTATGGAACTTTTACAACGCATTATTATACTCCATACCACGTCACCACACTCGGTTGTTATAAATTACTTCTGTAGCAACCATATACTGTATATATACACTAGGGTGTCCCAAAAAAACTTTTTTTTGGAAAATGCTAGTGCAGTCCCCCTAAAAAGTTTCACTATGATACCATGAAACTACTCAAAAAAATGTCAGCTCCATTACATCCATGAGTGCTGCGAAGGGTCTCCGTGATGACGCTATAATCCAAATATGGTATTTTTCTTCTGGGAGCCGCAAAATACGGAAGAGCGGCGGAAGGTACATGTGCACTCGGTACAAGACGTCAGGGCTTGTTTTCTCTGAATGAGGATAAGGCCCCACTCGGGTAGCGCCTAAGCCCTTATAGTCGCTCCTACAACTTTCCAGTCTTGGACTTAACAATATTTTTGAAGGTTTTTTCAGAAGATTTTTTAATATCTAATTCCAATCCTGATTTATTCAGCTTTGAACCCCCAAAAAACAAAGCGGAATTTGAGTTTTTATAGATTTTTTCACTTATTATTAGTTTATTGAAAAACTAGACAGTATACAAAATCACCTCTGAAAAAAATCTTACTTACTAATATGTCAATAAAATAAAACCATACATTTTAATCTGGCTCAATCCATTATTTAGATTTTGTTGCCCAAAATGTAGGCCATTTTGGCCAACGATTGTGAGCTGCCCTATGGTAAAATTTGTATGACCTTGGGGGACCTCTAAATGTTGCCCAAATGAGCTGAAATTTGGTGTGTAGTATCATGGAGTCATAGTGAAACTTTATGTGGGGACTGCATTGCAATATTACAGTTTTAAAAATTTCACTGTATAGCCTGGGACACTCTAAATATACACTCTATACAGTGTATAGCAAATGGTATAGCTTTCTTCCGGAAGCCCCAAACAAGTGGGAACACAGACGAGAAGTTCTTTGCCCTAACTTTCATGTTTCCCAACCAGGAGTACGAGGGCCCCAGGGGGTATTACAAAAAACAGAATTGTAATACAATAGGTTTTAGCTTTATTTTAAACACAACACACAAGTAAACGCTAATTATTCTGAGTTTAGTTGATCTCTAAATAATTGGCTGCACACACAAGGTAATGGGTACTTTGAGTAGAAATGAAAGACTCCAAGGTAGGCTAGACAAAAAGGTTGGTAACCACTGCTTTAATGGACTCTCCATTGAAACTTGTTTGCCTCTATTGAAGTCATTATACGGGCTTGTCACTGTTACTGTACACTCGCAACATTGTCCCATATTTTTCCTCTCGCAATTTTAATTTTTTTCCTTTTCAACATAATTGAGATGACTCAAAAACCCAGACAAACTGATAGCATGACATGTACGGTTGCAAGTTAGCAACAGGTCCATCATAAAATCATATAGTATAGTAAATAAAACAGATATTTCATTTTTAGGATGTCCATCCATCCATCTTCTTCCGCAAAAAATGTCAGACCTCCACGGTTTAGACTTCTTACGTTATAGAAATCACCTAATACCGCTATTATGATCATTTGGCGACACATTCTGCTGCCCTAATTGTAAGTTATTGGAGCCCTGAACAGTTGTGTGTAAATAACACACACGACTGGTACAGCGGTTATTTATTTATTGGTTTATTGGTTTATTTGGTTAGCGCTCGTGCTTCACAGCTAGAAGGTCCCTGGTTCGATCCCCGGGTGGGGCCTTTCTGTGGGGAGTTTGCATGATCTCCCCGTGTCTGTGTAGGTTTCCTCCGGGTACTCCGGTTTCCCCTACCACTAAAAACATGTACAACAGGCCAGAAAATAGTTGTGAGTGGCTGATGGCACAGACTAGTAGCCTCGCTTTCGTCAGGCCAGGGCTACCCTAGGGCAGCTATGACTATAATAGTAGCCACTAAGTATGGCGAGAAATTAATAATGACTACAATGTAGCGCTCGCTTTGAGAATCTTGTAAATCGCAATAAGTGTGAGCAGTTTTTCTTTTTTATTATCATTATTATTCTTATATCACCCCAGGTGAGAGCTCCATTAGTCTATCCTTTGCTCACTGTAAAGGTGTCTCACTGACCCGTGTGTTGACTTACACTGTGTGCATGTGGTTTTTGAGCCCCTTAAACAAATGGCTTGAGACACTTGTTTTTCTCTGTGCTCCCTTTCTCATGAAAATGTTTGCATTACAGATGACATTTTTGCAGCTTAGTTATTCAATATTGGTTTGTCTGAACTATGGTCAAGTAAAAAAAACTGTATGGCCAGTGTGTATGTGTTTGTAGCTGTACTTGCTTGGGTTGGCCTAAGGTGACCCTTGTCCAAGGCACCTGACAGGCTCTTTGTGCGATCACTCTCCCTTCTCCTCTCTGCGTCACTTACTCTCTCCTCTGCACCCTCTCTGAAGATGTGATCCCGTGGCATCTTCTTTTACTGCATTCTGCGCTTCTGTCTCCCCTCTTCACTGCACTCAGTCTATTCTGTGCCTGTTATAAAAATAGCTTGGCCTATATTAGAGCAACAGCAGAGGCGTTGGCACACGGGGGCATGGGGTTTGAGGAAGAAAAAAAACTCAGCACCTGAAGCTTCCCTGTTTTACTACTGAGTATTAAGGTGCTGAAAATAGTCTGATTATCTAAAAATGCGCTCAATACATTTGTTTCTCTAATTCTAAAGAGGAGACTGCTCTGTTCAGGAGAAGGATGGTTGTGGCACAGAAAAATGAGGTGACAGACTGAGGTGTTTTGGATAGTGATTGTGAATAGTAAATATAGCTTATAGGTTATCTGAAAAACAGGGCCCCAATACATGCTTACTATACTATTCGCTCATAATTAGGGCTGGGTGATATGATGATATAAAGTGAATTGTGATTTGAGCCCGGTAACGATTTGCTATTTTCCAGAGGTGGCCACATTGGGATTCTGTGTTTTTCTATATTCAGTGGATTCTATGCTCAAATATACAGACTTGTTTCTTCTACTGGTTGACGAGGGGGATTTACCAATCACACTGAAGTGGGAACTTTCAGAAGCAGCAGATGGCTTTAATTATCGCTTAAAGGAGACATATTGTGCTTTTTTGATCATCTAATACACACATACAACATTATTTAAAACTTTACACATTGCAAGAGGCAATATAGACTTTGAAGTAGGAATGAGTCATTTCCGGTCCAACGCCCGAAGAATGGATTCAGACCTGCTCTTAATCAAACATCACTATAGTCGTCACTAAGACACAGCGTCATAGGCTAAAATACCTTTCCTTTTGTCACTGGCTTAGCGTGTTTATATTATGTTACTGGAGCTTCTAGCCTCTCAATGTGCATTACTTTACCCAATTTTAACCATTTTGCCGTAGTTACTCAGGTTTGACACATATTGTGTCCAAAAAGTCCTTGTTTACGAAGCGTTGAATCAGTGAGATGCTGTGCACACATAGTAAAAGCATTTTGGTACAAAGGATGCTCACTACAGACAAACTCCAACTTATCTCGCCTAGTGCCATAGCTTGGAAACTTGAAAATAGGGCTTCTCCTTGACATTCAAAGAAACGTTTTCCTCGTGGAGACATTTTGATGATCTAGAAATGAAAATTTGCTGGTAAACGTTTGCACAACAGCAGCATGTTTGTTTTCTTGAGTGAGCAGCGTGAGTGCAGGTCTGCTCTTCCTGGGTACGCAGGGTGGGGGCGGGGATGTAAGATAGGTCCAAACGGAAATTTACAGAGCACAGAATACCTGAAAGCGGGGCAGTCCAGGAGTCCTCAGACATGCGTGAGTTGCTCATAAAACCGCTCCAAGTACCCTATAACTACACAGGATAACTATCATAACCAGCTTAAAAGCTCACTAAAGTAGATTTTTCATAATATATCACCGTGAAAGGCAACATAAAGAGCACATCGTAATAAAATTGAAATGTGATGTGATTTTATTTTTGGCATATCGCCCACCTCTACTGAGAAACGCTCACACTTAGCAGCTCCCTCATGCTGCTCCCATCGGGCAGGTGCTATAAAGTCCTCCTGGACCGCAAAAACACGTACAAGAAGTCATTTGTTTCAAATCCAATTACCATCTTGTGCCACATTTTAAAATGTGCATGTGCTTTTGTATTGAGTGCTTGCGCATGTCAAATAATTTCTGCCATCCTCTGGGACAGACAATCGTTTATCGTCATCTATCATCTAATAATGGGTAAAAACATTACAATTTCCTTCCCAACCAGGGTCACGGGAACGTCTAGGAGTACAAAAAAAAGTGAAAACTGGACACATTTTGAATAGGTCTGCTATTTTTTCTTTGTATGATTTAAAAATATATATATATATCTTTCACTATATGGTATGGTAGGCCACATAGCAACTATAACTATGCTAATTAAATGAATGTAGAGTGTTTTAGTTTGAATAAAGACCAACACTTGATTCAGGGGTTATACGTGGGAGTATAGGATGGGATGGAAAGGATGGAACCCTGCAAAGCTTGGCCTTTGACAGGCTGAGGCGTGTCTGTGAAATTTACCGCAGTTCAAAAAACGTCAAACACGAACACAAGCGGAATGTACCGGTCTGTGAGTTCTGCAGTGGGCCCTGCACGGTTCACCGACCGCTGTAGTGGCGTAAACGACGACGAACGTGAGCATGGAATGACGTCAATGTGAGGGGAGGGTGGAGGGGGGAGGGTGAGGGAGAGAGGGGGGGCTGTGTGGAGAGTGCGAGGCAGAGAGGGGAGAGGAGAGGAGAGCCGCAGCAGACCGAAGAGCAGCGCGCCAGTGCGGACACAAGCTCCATCCCACGGGCCGAACTCCACCGAGACTTTTAACTGCGTCGTTGCGCGCGCGTGTGGAACAGTGGAGATGCCATCGATAAACATGAAGCTGGAGATGGTGACGATCATAGCGTGCGAGGTGGACATCGAGGTCTTCACGTCGGACAAAATGCAGGTACGAGCGACGGTGCCCGGGTGACACAGACTGCAGCTCGTCCGACTCCTTTTTTCTGATAGCGCTGTGGTCGAGACGCAAGGCACGCTCCGCCGATAGAGCCATGACGTTGGATGCAGACGTTTTTTCTCAATGGGAGTCGTGCGGTCACCTCACTGACATGAATGGATGCATAGATGGATGGATGGATGGATGCATGGATGGATGGACTGCAGAAATAGATGAATAATTGGGAAGTAGGGCAAAGCCAATACGTAATGCTGCGGAAAGTTGAATGATACACGGTTACAGTAGGCCTACATTTTTAATGCATGACATGGCACACATTTAGAGACGCAGTGGCAACGTGTCCTCAGCAGGTGCAGCAATGACACATTCTAGCATCCTCAAAGGTCTAGAAATGATTGGCAATTTTTCATAATCCATGAAGATATTCGTTTTAATTGAATACGTGGTCATAATGGACTCTGCTGTACTTGAAGCCCAAATTGGCTTAGATGTTTTGAAATCTATACTATTCCTTGTCCAGATAATGATCAAAAGCCTTAAGACTTTGGACTTTTTGATTTCCTATAGATGTTTCATAATCATCTTGAGTTATGAAGTAGAACCTATACTCATTATTCTGTGATTAAAACTACAGTATACCTGTCAGCTACATGCATAATAATCTTCAGCCATAATGTCCTTGCACTTTTGCTCCATCAGAACCATGTCTTAAGCTGGTAGGTCACTGAATGAGCTTACCTAAGTAGAGGTAGATGATGACTAATCACAGCAGCCCACTGTATCGCTTGTGTTATGCTTTGCTACAGTATTTTCTATGTGGGTGCACAACTGCAGACTCAGAGCAAAACCTCACATTTAGGCATAGGTAAAGATAGAATGTTGGCTTATGGCTGTATTATTTTTGTTGATTTACACAGCTGCAGTCGCCCCGTGACATTACCTGAACCTATGTGCGTCTTCAAATGATAAATAACATTTCTTTATTTGGTCCAAGCCGTCCAACAGAGATGGACAGGTTCTGTTGGACGGCTCTATTTTTCTTAATGAAAAACATCCATACACACTCATGGCGTTGTACAAGTTCGGAAGGAAAAAGCATATTTGTTATTGTTCCGAGAAGGAGGAGCGTCACGCTGGGACAGCGATGAGTGTGAAAATGTGGTTGTCACGAATACAACATCAAATCTCTCTTACTGTTAGTGCTTGTCACCTGTTGATTCCACCGACATCGTGTTGGTTAAGGTACAAAACATAAATAATGATGACATGCACTAGCTTTGTTTAGTATTGTTGTTTGGATTCATGATCAACTGATAATCAGGCTATAATAAAATGTATTTTAATACTTAGTTTAAATAGTTTATTATTTGGTGTTAAGGTCATTCATACAGTGGCAGAACTTCGGTCTCGCCCTTCGGTAAATTGCAAATGCTCTACTGGGCACATAGAAGTCACTTGTTGCTCTTGTTAGAGTAATGGTAGTCACTGAAATCAGCAGCAGGGCCATTACGGTGTGATGTCCAAGTGTCATTCGAAAGCAGCCCCTCTGTGCTTGCTTGGTGTGTAGTGCATGTCCTATACACAAGGCCATCGGGAAGCTGAACTCCCTGACCTCCCTCCCACCCCTCTTCCCCCACCCCCCGCTCCACAATCAAGGATGAGAGAAATCTAATTTCAAATCATTCACATGGTTTGACAAATAAAAAATCTTGAATCTTGAATCTTGAATACGTGCCATGTTTGAGCGAAGTGATTACTGAAGATGTCCAGCATCAGCAGATGAGAGCAGGCGACAGGAGACAAGGTCACAAAGGATGAAGAACGGTGCACAGAAGAAGAAGAAGAAATGTGTACGACAGTGTTGCCTTTGCGGTGTCAATCTCATTAACCTTCTACTCCTCTGTTTGTATTTATTCAACTACAGAACAAACACAATCAATAGCCATTTGACTTGTCACAACACAAAACTAGACCAGTACTAGTCACCATTATTCAGTCTGTTATGTGCCAGCATTTTAAAGTCCTCAGTTTTTGGTCGGGCCTGGACCCATCAGATTTCTCCAACATATGCTCAGTTCATTTCACTTTTCCATAGTAACAGCTTGTAACTTTAGAATGCTTGAGCCATGACACGCCGGCTCACGTGATGAATAATTAAAAGGTGAAAGTTTGTGCTGTGGTATTTCTATACAGAAAAAAAAATTAAATAATGTTGCCTTTTTTCAAAAAAGCCCCTGATATGGGCAGTTGCTAATGACAGGAAAAGTTCTATAGATTTTGCGCTTTTAGGCATTGTTTTGAGGAGTCAAAAGAATAGAAATCCAATGTACCAGACAAACAACAAAGAAGACTGGACAACCGAGAGCTTACACAAACAAGTATGTCGAATAGACAAACTTGGATGCTTAGACTCCGGAGTCCGAAGACCTCAACAATGCGATGTATGGAGAAAACAATTTGTAAAGGAAACATCTCCACTGAGGCCTTGATGTTGCTAATGTTGAAGAAGACGAGGAGATGGTTCTACTGCTGTGAAAGTGTATTGATATAAAGTTACAAATGGCTTGAAAGATGATTGGTTGAGACACAAAAGTAAGGAACAAGAAAGAAAAGACAGTCTTACAGCTCCATTTCATCCTCAGCAGAGTTTACCAAACCACTGTTCGGACCCTCGAGCAGCAGCAGCGACGGGACATGGAGGGTGGGTGTAGCTGTTATGGGATCATGTTCGGAGCTAATAGGAAACCAAATCCAGCAGTTGGCAGGGTTGAGCGCTCCGGGCAGGGCTGTGCTGGGGCTCTCAGGTGTGCCTCCTCCTCTCCGGGCCGGACAGTGTGGCCAGGTGGATCGCACATCTCACAGCAGCCTGAAACACTACCCGTGCGGCGCAGATCAGGTGACGGTGAGAGGTTAGCGTTGTGTCCGATGAAGCTGCCGTATAACAAAGCACAGGCTCCTGCGGTGGGTTAGGTTACAGCAGGGGGCTAAGATGAAACAAGAAAAAAGGTTACACGACGGGATAGGCTATTTTAGGTAGCAATAATAGCATTGGAAAATAGCGTCATACAGTAATTACATATTGAGTATATAAATAGTCCCACTGACAAAGATGCTGCGGAATGGACGAAGGAAGCGGATTAGTCACACTCTCTAAGAATAGACTCTTTTGATGGAATGCTATTATAAATATGCTGCTGTGTATCGAGTGGAGTTGCATGGGCAGCAGGTTAATCAAATGCTCTTCATACTGCATTACATGTTATATAACATATAAGAAAATATAATTTACATGATAAATCTAAATGCCAGAACTACTTTGATGACAGCTGTTGTGTTACACAGTAGCAGGTGACTGTGCATTTACAGATCTGTTGTGGTCAGTATTATGTAACAGTTCACTGTGCACAGAGGACATGACTTTAAAAAGCAGTAACGGCAGACATGATTATACTTTACTTTAACGACACGGATGAAATCAATAGTGACAAACGTTTTGCTGACCTTACTATGTTCATGTCTAGATTGACCGCACTGTGAACTGGTTTCAGTGATGGTCAGCAGCTAATATTGATAAAACTCCCCTCCATTGATCCTGATGTACACAACAGATTCACGATGGGCTGCGATTGTTCCCTTGTGATATAAATAGCATAGATATGTAACATCTTGAAATAGGGCAGTAAACCGGCTTTGGAAAAGATGAATACGACAGTCTTCTGTAGAACAGCTGAACTGAAATTCAATCAAATGTATCAATAGCCTTTTTAATCTAACTCAAATATCCACTTTGGCCTGATAACGTTACTATAGAAGCATAAAGTCCAGAACATGTAGAACATCAAATATAAAGTGAAAAGAAATACATGATTCACTTGTGTACAACAATATAGCATACATTTGGCTGAAAAGTTGATGTTTTATCAAGAAGCTCCCATTACATTGGGAGCTTTATTAGACATTTTGAAAAGTATATCCAATGTTGATTCTACTTCCATACAGTACATACATACAAACTTGAAGAATGGGCTTTTTATGTCATCGATTTGATCATGTAACAAAAATTACACTGTCTTTACAAAATAAAAACCTGATACATTTCGGCATATTAGAGATTGCTTGTATAAAGTTTAAGGTTGAATGTTCAGTGCCTCCCCTCTTGGAACCGCCACCTTAATGTGGTGGAAGGGTTTGAGCACCCGAATGATCCTGGGAGCTCTGTTGTCGGGGTCTTTGCTCTGCCCGATCCCGTCAGACCTTGAAAGCTAAGCAGGGAAGGGCCTGTTCGGTACTTGGATGGGAGACCGTTTGGGAACTTCAGGAAGCCTGGGTGAATGTAGAGTGTGAGTGGGTGAGTGGTTGGTGGTGGTTGGAGGGGCCGATGGCGCAGACTGGTTGCCTCGCTTCCGTCAGTGTACCCCAGGGCAGCTGTGGCTACAACAGTAGTTTACCACCACCAAGTATGGAGTGAATGAATAAAGACGACAGTGTAGCGCTTTGAGAAACTTGGTGATACAAGCTTGTAAAGCGCAATACAAGTTTAAGGCATTATTATTATTATTATTTTTATTATTGTCTCCCAGGGCGAACAGGTCCTAGTTGACAGTTCAGACAAAGAGCGGTTCAGAAGCCCCTAAGAGAGACCAACAGGCCTGATTCGAATCGTGAGGCCGTCCTTCCGTGGACCCACCACCTGCGGAAGGAGCCATAGGGGCTGGTGCAATGTGATTTGGGCAACTCCAAAGGCTGCCTCCAAGACCCGGCAACGGACAAGTGGAAGAAAATGGATGAATGGATGGATGGGTGGATGTTCAGTGCCTGTTTATTAGTGTGCAGTGCACTGTTCAGTGTCTCTAGGCTACTGTCTCTCTTGTATTATGCTTAATACAACTATACCTTACTTTACTCGTGGCAACAGAAACTATTCTTATCAAAACATCCAGGGCCATCGACAGTCTTGTTTGGGCCCAGGCAAGAAGATTTCACTACCCCTTTCCACCCACTAGAAATAAATAGAAAAGAGGCTCCTTTATGGGCCCATGGCAACAAAACACCCCCTCCCTGACAGCCCTGCAAAGATCACAATAGAAAATGTCTCTTTATTTTCCATACGAGCGTCACTAGACTTGAAGAAGCTGTCTTAGTTTCCTCTGAGTGGGCCTGCTTTGTTCCGATAGAGAGCTGTTATTTAAAGGGCAAATGTTCAAATCAGTGTTCTCCCATGTTATTCCTCCTTGCTACTATTTTTATCCATAGACTATCCCTGGCTCACCCCAGGGCTCTGTGGCCTAGTTTGTTTTCACCCAAATCTTATTCCACTAGCGCGGTCTGACTCTGGATTACACTGGATCAAAGGGCTGCACGTGTCCAGTAAGATTGGAAACAAGAGTCAAAAAATAAAGACAAAAGGCTGTTTAATCTTGGCATAGTGATCCCGAATAACACATTTGATGATTGGACAAACAGAGCGCGCCTGAGGATTACGATATTAGTTTACTGTGGTTACACAGTGTCAGGATGATACTGACGACAAGCCCAAATCTGTCCATAGAATGAAAAGGATTAGTCACATCGTTACAGCAGAAGTACAGTTAATAAGGTCTGACAAACTATAATGTCCCTATGTTTTCAAAGATCTTAGTTTAGTTTATTTATTTGTTTGAGCAGTTAATCTGCTCAAAGGGAGCGGTTCAGTGCCACCAGGGCAGTGTCAGGAGTAATGGGTGACGGACTCATCTCCAGAGAAGAAAGTAAGATCCAACACGATCTGGAAATAAACTTCCAGAATATTTTTACTGTGATAGTTTAGTGGAGGCTAAGGTTAGCGATATATCAGCATCAACTCTCTTGGCTCTCAGCTGTTGTCCGTTAGTAATTCAATTGTCATATAGTCATCATTTCTGAAGGTGTAAATCTTCCAGGCTGTATGTACTAAAAAGCACCTTGAAGAGGAAGCGGTCCAGGGGGTTATGTACAGGTGACGTGAGGCTGAGGTAGTTGGATATGTGAGAACGCTGACCTCACTATAGTGGCTGCTGCGGTCGTAAACATACATCAGCAATGCACACGGCAGTGGTGAGGTGTCAGGCGAAGGCACTTTCAGACCTGGATCAAGACCGTTTCTAAACACAACAATGTGGGGATTGGTACGTTTGTCTGCCATCTAGACGTCTGTAGTAAAGTATACAAAACAATCTATTCATAACACCGGATCAATTATGCATATATCAAACAAATCCATAGGGGAACATGAGGACTATTTATTTTATTTATAAGACACTGATATGCTTCAGTGGAGTAAACACAGTGGACATTGTTAAGCTTTGATTCTCTGCATGTAAGTTGTGACAGTAATTCAAGATAATGTGCTGTCTTTGAGGAGATAAAATGTGGTAAAAAGTGGAGATGATGTGGTCAGATAATAAATATCTCATGTTCGGCACAGAGCAGCTTCTGTCACGCTGGTTTAATGTTGTACACATTGATACTGAAACTTATTTGATTCATATACTTACTTCTCATTTTTATGTAATTGTAGTTGCATTGTACCCCCTCCCCTTTCCTTCACATTCCCATTTCCCTTAAGATGGGCAGATGGGCACAAGTATAAAGTTCATACAAAATTATTTATAATGGTGTACTCTGATGTTTTTCTCATATGTACTAAGATAATAACATTGTTTTGGAATTATATATATATATATATATATATATATATATATATATATATATATATATATATATATATATATACAGTGCCTTGCAAAAGTATTCGGCCCCCTTGAACTTTTCGGCCTTTTGCCACATTTCAGGCATCAAACATAAAGATGTAAAACTGTAATTTTTTGTGAAGAATCAACAACAAGTGGGACACAATCATGAAGTGAAACGAAATTTATTGGATATTTTATATTTATTTATAACTTTTTTTAACAAATAAAAAACTGAAAAATTGGGCATGCAAAATTATTCAGCCCCTTTACGTTCAGTGCAGCAAACTCTCTCCAGAAGTTCAGTGAGGATCTCTGAATGATCCAATGTTGACCTAAATGACTAATGATGATAAATAGAATCCACCTGTGTGTAAGCAAGTCTCCGTATAAATGCACCTGCTCTGTGATAGTCTCAGAGGTCAGTTTAAAGCGCAGTAAACATCATGAAGAACAAGGAACACACCAGGCAGGTCCGAGATACTGTTGTGGAGAAGTTTAAAGCCGGATTTGGATACAAAAAGATTTTCCAAGCTTTAAACATCCCAAGGAGCACTGTGCAAGCGATAATATTGAAATGGAAAGAGTATCAGACCACTGCAAATCTACAAAGACCCGGCCGTCCCTCTAAACTTTCAGCTCATACAAGGAGAAAACTGATCAGAGATGCTGCCAAGAGGCCCATGATCACTCTGGATGAACTGCAGAAATGTACAGCTGAGGTGGGAGACTGTCCATAGGACAACAATCAGTCGTATACTGCACAACTCTGGCCTTTATGGAAGAGTGGCAAGAAGAAAGCCATTTCTTAAAGATATCCATAAAAAGTGTCGTTTAAAGTTTGCCACAAGCCACCTGGGAGACACACCAAACATGTGGAAGAAGGTGCTCTGGTCAGATGAAACCAAAATCAAACTTTTTGGCAACAATGCAAAACGTTATGTTTGGCGTAAAAGCAACACAGCTCATCACCCTGAACACACCATCCCCACTGTCAAACATGGTGGTGGCAGCATCATGGTTTGGGCCTGCTTTTCTTCAGCAGGGACAGGGAAGATGGTTAAAATTGATGGGAAGATGGATGGAGCCAAATACAGGACCATTCTGGAAGAAAACCTGATGGAGTCTGCAAAAGACCTGAGACTGGGACGGAGATTTGTCTTCCAACAAGACAATGATTCAAAACATAAAACAAAATCTACAATGGAGTGGTTCACAAATAAACATATCCAGGTGTTAGAATGGCCAAGTCAAAGTCCAGACCTGAATCTGTGGAAAGAACTGAAAACTTCTGTTCACAAACGCTGTCCATCCAACTTCACTGAGCTCGAGCTGTTTTGCAAGGAGGTATGGGCAAATATTTTAGTCTCTCAATGTGCAAAACTGATAGAGACATACCCCGAGCGACTTACAGCAGTAATTGCAGCAAAAGGTGGCGCTACAAAGTATTAACTTAAGGGGGCTGAATAATTTTGCACGCCCAATTTTTCAGTTTTTTATTTGTTAAAAATGTTTGAAATATCCAATAAATTTCGTTTCACTTCATGATTGTGTCCCACTTGTTGATTCTTCACAAAAAATTACAGTTTTATATCTTTATGTTTGAAGCCTGAAATGTGGCAAAAGGTCAAAAAAGTTCAAGGGGGCCGAATACTTTCGCAAGGCACTGTATATATTTTTACATTTAAACATTACACAAAATAACAAAACACAACAAAAAGCAAGCACAGTCAATTACAAAAAATTGAAAACAAAATATGTATCTCCCTCCCTAGTGAAGTGGCAGGTGGTTCTAAAGGGCCCTCTGTGTTCGGTCTAAATTACCCATGGGGCACTGAGACGTCTCTCTGTCCCACTGAGTCACAGAGAGAGGCTGCCCCTATGTCCGTCTACAGCACAGATGTACACATCGTCCTGCCAGATGCAAAAGTTTGCAGTGTCATCTGTCCTGCACTAAAGACAGCCCTGACAGCCCAGCCACTGACAGAGCAAAGAGAAACAAAACAGGGGCCATGGGAATCATTAGAGGAAAAGTAGAGCGGAGCTCTATTTCAGTCACGGCACATTGGCAGGTACAGAAGTACCCACTTGTTTTATATTTTACACAATAATAGAAGATTAAGGTAAACTGCTGAGTGTGTTTCTGTATTGGTTCTCCCTGTAAACATGTTCTTATCTTAAAGCCTACAGTACGTATGTACAGTACAGAGACTATATTTATAGGATGCATATGATTATGTGTTGAACTTTCTCAGAGTCACAGAATTTGTAGGCAAACAAGGCAATAATCAGGAATCATGAAGTATTAAAGATATTTTTGACATTAGAATGTGTTTACATCAATGGCCGCTAGCTGCTCTGCTTTATGACCGCCACACTGGAGGCCGCCATTGCTCCTCCATTGCTGTAGTACCTCCATATCATCGCTAGGCCCCCATTGAAAAGCATTGGACTTTAGACGCGTTAAAAACAACTTTAACACCTGGTTTCAATTTTTTAACACTTTCTATGGCTACATATTCCTCCTGAGGCAACGCTGGGTTAGTCACAAAAAAAGAAACCAGGCTGGTTTTCGAAATATTTGTTTTTTAAATCTCCTACTTAACAGAGGTTGGACTGTTAGCATTGGAGCTTCGCGAGCTACACGTCACGCAAGGGCCGAGTCTACAGTGAAGATCCCGCCCTTATGCCCTTATTAGGAGCATGCTTCGTCAGAGCTGGGGAGGAGGAGTCTGTAAATCAGCCATGATTTCCCCCTCGAACGTGGTCATTATGGTAAACGAGGAGGAGTGAGGAGGAGTTGTCTATTCTTTTTAACGGTCTATGGTTTACATGCATTGTGTGTTCTCTCTTTATGCATCGATGGGCAACAAAAGTCAACATAACATTGTTACACACATGTCTCAAAGTTTGATAATTCGATAGTTGGTTACTATAGAAGAAGTCAATAACTGATTCTTAAATTGCCGCAATTCTTGTAAAAACGAAACAAAAACAGAACCACTACAATCTAACATTATGACTTTCCTTAAACTGACTTTTCTTTCATTTCCCCAAAAGGCACTGGAAGGAAAACGTTGTAATTCAATAAGATCGATGAAGTCCATTCTCTTGCGTGTGGCCTTGCTGACCCCTATAGACAATGGCACACAATAGAAAAGCTCTCAGCTGGACTCGGTTGTTCTGTTCCTGGAAACTGTTCTGTGGTCCAGTTTCCGTGGGTACAGCAGACAGAGGAGACACAGAATAGAGCTGTGATTACTCAGAAAGTGCCCCCCAGCGAGCCGCGTGATTGAGTTCAGTGCTGAATGGGCCTGTTTGTGCCCATGGAGAGCATTGACTTATAAAGACTGGGACGTTAGGGTGTGCATCACAGGTGTGCACAAGAAAGAAGTGGGTGCTGAATGGAGAGATTATATTCAGAGAGGGACTTTTAGAAATGTAGTCTGACTAATAAGGCTTTTGAGGGTGGGGAAATTAATAAGTAACAAGGATTCTGCAAATTGATATTTTATATTGTGTCATAAGTTAATTGTTTTGAAATGTTTTTATCAATAAAATAAGACTGAGTGGATTAGCTTTTTGGTTCTTTTAGAAAGACATTAGGATATGAAAAAGCTGTTTTTTAGCCTTACCTTAAATCTTTCGACGTTAACATGTAAAGTAAAGCTAATAACTTTAGAGATTTTTCCTGCATAAAACTGAAACGCAGCCTCACTGTGTTAAGACGGTTCATAGGGCACTGACATGTCAGACAGAGATGTACTTTGGTGGTCAGCTGTTTTTGTGCATGTGGTAATTGTGTGATTTGGTGTGGTTGAAGGGGCGTTGGTATTGGCCCCTTCAACCAAATGGCGGCCACCAAGTGGGTCTGAGAAGTGAGTGAAAATAACTCAATGTATACTATATTGATAGTCTAATTAAATGTTCTTCTCCTTTGTATTGGACAGTAGCCTGACTGACCTGATGTATTGTGTCCTGCAGGAGCGCTTTGAGGCCGTGTTCAGACTCTACGACGAGCAGGTCACGTTCCAGCTGTTCAAGAGTTTTCGCAGAGTGAGAATAAACTTCAGCACCCCAGAGGCAGCGGCCCGCGCTCGCATCGAACTGCACGAGTCCGAGTTCAACGGCAACAAACTCAAACTCTACTTCGCCCAAGTGAGTGTCCTGAGGCCTAGAGGGACGTTTTTATTATTTATCTCTGCCAAGTTTTATGTTTCATGTTGCACAATTGCACAGAAGAAAATTCTTATTTTGTGAACCGGTTCATTGACAATGGTAATAAATCGAGTCTGATTCTGACTGTGTGAAATGAAAACATGGCGGCACGCACAGACACAGCGGCTCCTACAAAGGCCTGGGTTTTGTCACTTTGTTGATGGTACTGTGCATTACTTCGCACATTTTTAGTGCAGTGACACACCAATTATTTTGTGCCTGCGACTCTTGATGTGCCATGTTAATACAGTGGGTGTTTATTCATGGGATCTGCACCATTTATTTATGCTCTTTCAACAACATACTATATACTGTTGTATGCTCAAACGGAATCTCGTTGTTTTAATGACAGTGACAATAAAGCATTGATTGATTTATTGATATTATTTAGTTCCGTCATAATTTAATATTCTGATATACAGACTTTAGTTCAATACAATTAACACGCATCACCTCGTGGTTTTGGGAAAAATTTCTCATGCTGTGAATTTTCAGTGAAGTTATAAGATTAAAATCTAGATTCATTTCACATTGCACTTTTTCTGAAATAAAAATTGCTAAACTAAAACAGTGTGTGCAGTGTAGTGAGGGGTGGGACGTGGGTGATCGTGCTAAACTGATTTGTACTGTGAAATGTTGCAGATCCAGAATGGAGAGGAGGACATTGATAAGTCCTACCTGGCCCCCCCTCAGCCTACGAAGCAGTTCCTGATCTCCCCTCCCGCCTCTCCCCCGGTGGGCTGGAGTCAAAGTGAAGATGCCACCCCGGTCATCAACTACGACCTGCTGTGTGCTGTGGCCAAGCTCGGACCAGGTCTGTAGAGCCACCATTCGACGCCACTTCTGCCTCTTTTAAATGTGTGTATGCCAGCAGTACAAGCTAAATTTGGCAGCTTTATTTGCCACGAGTTGCCGTCTGTCGTATTGTTCTGATTTGCAGATGCTTTTTTAGGTATGAATTCAGCTGATATAATTTACTGCCTTGCCCTAGGAAGAGTGTTCATTTTTGTTTATATTCACAATTCCTTACTTCCTACTGTTATTTTTATTTTATTTTCTCCAGTTTAAATAAGAAAAAGCTGTTGCGTGGTTGATTATATTTGCTCGGTGCACTTGCAACTCTCTCTTCTACCGCAATACATAAAAGCCTGTGAGAATAGTTTCTTTATAACCAGAGGCACTAACTGTCTAAAGGTATTCTCCACCACATGCATTAAGAGCAGCGTTTACGTCTCTCATTCCGGTAGTACCTGAGGTGGCTCTTTGTGCGGCTCAAATAGGGCAGAATAATTACCAAACAAAAAGAAGTATGTAGGCAGCTGCAGGGTACGCACGGTTAACCTAGAAATACTTTTTATCACTGACCTATTTATTTTTACAATCCTGTGTGAGACACCCTGGTAGTTGTTGAAAATGGATGCCAGTGCTGCTGGTTGTAGTAATTACTTTCATTAGTTTTGAGGTATATGTGGTTCAAATCAGTTATACATTACATTTAAGCGGGGTTTAAATACTCAGAAACAAGTGTAACTTCCCCATGACCCACTTTTGAGCATTGATTGTACAGTTTAATGTATAATATATATAAAAACTAGTCATTTAAGTTGTAAAACAAACCACTAGCTAGCAAAACTACCTAGTTACTAACTTACTAAGCAAACTACTACTATTTTGTACAGTATCTAAGGTAGAATGTGTCTCTTCTCTCAAAAAAGACACATCTGATAACAATATTGTTCATGCAGCAGTAGCAGCTGTTTTCGTAGCAGCTCTCCCAATGCAAAGAGCAGATACAGCTCAGTGGCTCCCCCTGCCCTCAGTGCGTGGTAACGATATGGCATTATTGTTTTGGACTCTACCCTCTATTGTTCAAATCAATTTCCTCTCTGCCAGCTGTGGAAGCGCTTCGCCATGGTAACCGCTAATACAATCTCCGCATGGGATCGACAGAGACTGGCACGAGGAGAAAGAGCGCAGCTATTCCCAGAAAGATCTCGTTCCTGGAATAGACGCTCCTCACTCAGGGCGGTACAATAGGAGCGGTCTCAAGAGGCTGAAGTTTAATTAATGTCACCCGATCTAAGTGATAAACAGTAGGTTAGAGCGGAAAATGAAATAGCACCAATCGATTTAGACTGATTGATACTGACACTCACAGAACAAGAGAGAGAGGGTTTTTTTTTTTTCAGAATAAAGGTATGTCGTACCTGTATGTTACAATATAATTAGCATCAGCAGCGTACGACTTCAGCTACTCTTCCGGGAGTCATTTTACATCACAGATATTAGTTTTACATTTTGTTTTTTGCAAATAGTCATATGAGCAAATCAAAAAGATATTTACAAGATGCTTTACTAATGCAAACAAGCTGGCTTGTTTCAGTTGAGACCATATAAGTTAAACCAATTCCTACTCAGTATATATTCGACTTGCTGATCATTCGTCGCTCACCAAGCTTCTTGGATGAGCGGGAGCACACTGACAACATTTAAACAACCATGTACAGATGACGGCTCAAGAACATTGATAGTAGATACATACACCTACTGTTAAATCAAGTGGTATAGGTTTTGGACAGCAGTTTAACTTTAACAAACTGATCTTATGTCCTTGAGCAAGTGTGTGTGGTGTAACTATATGCAGTTTTTAATTCAGATGTGTAATTGTTATTGTTTTGGATCAGTGTGACCATGTTTTTCATTGACCACACTCATAAATGATATCTAACCCTCCTCCCTGTGTCTTTTCTCAGGAGAGAAGTACGAGCTGCACGCGGGCACAGAGTCCACCCCCAGTGTGGTGGTGCATGTGTGTGAGAGCGAGACGGAGGAGGAGGACGGTGCCAGGCCAAAGCAGCAGATCGTCCAGACCAGACGTCCCGATGGGCCCCCCAACGTCTGCAACTAGACCCCCACCGCCCACCTTCACCCTCACGCACACCGGTCCCTGCCCTGACAGCAGTGTGCCCTGTCTGAGTGCCGCGCCCCTCATTTCAGATCCACTCCAGAACGGACATGGCTGATGTATAAACAGACGGTGTTTTTAGGAGAGGACTGAGGCGGCTTCCACCTGACGATGGATCACTCACATCACATGGTGCGGCCGGCGTGAGCATCGGCCCCTACAGGACCCCCTGTGGAAGTGCGGTCAAGACATCACGCCAGGCTTCATTCAGCTCATCGCGTGTCACTATTTACAGTAGATACCTCTCCGTAACTCTTTGGGTTCTCTTCATAGTTGATTTGAAGTCCATTCGTATCTGCCGGCTTGTTTGCATGTAAATACTGTACACAGTATACGACGCATACATTCAGAGTAATACAAACTTATAGGGAGATCTATTTAACATCACATCACAGTCCCATATGTGACTAACAATGTCAGATATTATTATATGATTTTTTTTTTTTATTATTGTTTTGGAGAGGTGTTTTTTTTAAGTAGATGCCTAAGTATAAAATGTATTTGATACACTTTTGCATGCTTATGACTTCTGAGCTGAGGTGTTTTTTATCTTTATCTGAAAACAGTGGAGTACAAATGTTGTTTTGATGCAAGTGCATATCCTCACAGTGGTGTCTTATGGGAAAATTCATTTTTGTACCAAAAAAAAAAAAAAGGAAATAAACAATAAAAGAAATGGTAATGCAAAGACAATTCACAGCCCTCTTTTATGAAATCTAGTGCATCGTCCAATAATCGACTGCTAACGTCACCTTTAGTCTCCATTTTCCAGAGTTCCTGTCGCATGTTTGGCAGTCTCCAAATCTCACGCCCACATCACTAATACCAGATTTTGCTGTAAATAACTGAATTTTTGCGCTTTTTTAATTTTGTGTATAATAGCTCTCTAAGCATTTTTATATTTGGAGAAAAGGGAAATCATGAAAGCCTTGTGAGATTTTAACCAAAGCATTCACTTTCAGCTTACATTTGAGTCCTCTTTAATAGCATACTATATATTTCTATATTTGATGACTGTGCCCCTTTAAATACCATCAGCATTTGGGAAAAAAAGCCACCCAGAAACGATATTAGCAGGAGAGTGCAATCCATGTTTTGTCTTTCAACTCTCTCATTATACCAACAATAGACAATATGAAAGTAATTCAGTCCCCAGTAACCAACATTTGATAATTGTCTACTGCAAAGTATAACAATTGACATTATTTATTTATTTATTCATGTACATTCATTTTGATGTAAATTTTGTAAAATATGTTTTACTGCAGTGAAGATGTCTGTCGCATCTTACGGGAGGTGGAGAGATTTCTTTTTTATGCTCACACATTGTCTCAAACTAAAAATGTACTGTATTCGGTTGTGCTTAGTGTTACCTGTCATGGGTACAGGCCATCGCTGCTTATCCGCAAATGTTGTAACCGTAAATGAAAAAAATTAAGAAAAATCTCAATTCAGCTAATAAGAACAGAATCACGCTCAGACTAATGTCATGATGTTGAAATTGTCTCTTTCATTTCTATAATTCCAGATGTGCTGCTGTTTCTCTGTTGTTAGTGTTTCTCGACTTGTTTGTGAATATTGTATCTCGTATGGTAGCAAAAACAAGCAATAACTGATACTTGTCCGACAATGTTGTGCTGATATCTGGGGAATGGTCTCTGTCTCAGTATCCGCTTCTCTTTGTGTAGCCTATACGATAACTTCTTTGTTTGAACAAGACAAAAACATAAAGAGCTGTTCTTATACGACGGTGTGGTGCATTTATTTATGTCAATACTCTATTTGACTACAAAGTAAAGTGATGCTGCACAGTAGCCAAGGACATTGCTCCTCAAACTGTGGCACATACTGTATACCACTGGGGATTATTTGCAATTTTAAACTTTATTCATTTTCATAATATTAAGTTTATACACCCCTTATTACCAGACGCTCCAAGTTGCATAATTCATTGATTCTATATGTGATGATGGTAAGCCACAGCTGTCCTGCGTGACAGAGGTGAGGCTGCCAATCTGTGCCGCTGACCTCTACCAACTTCGCCCTCACAACCTATTCCCTCACAGTCTCCATCCTCTTACTAACCAGATGTGAGATCAGCACTCATATGGTCATATGACCACCATGTTTAATTGGATATCATTTCGATTTTGCTTTGTAATGAGAACCTCTTTAGTTCTGAGTTGATGTTGATCTTGGCCTGGTGGTACTTGGAAGGTCAAATATTTTTGAAGTGGTACAGTTCTACTTGGTGTAAAAAGTTGAGAACCACAGGCTTAAACGTTTAGGTCAGGGTGCTGCACATAATATTTTTTTTTTTTTTTTTTTTATTTGAACAGGGACAGTGTACAATATACATTAACCTCAGAAAGGAGAGATGCATTGTACCAGGTTGTAGCACTTGTGCTAATTTCCACCTGCAGTCCCTGGGCAGACTGATGTCAACATACGTATCATGAGTACAAAAAATAAAGGCTACAACCAATTTGAGTGTACATGCATCTCAAAATGTATTGGGTGGAAAAAATGTTTTCCTTGTGACCAGTCAGATCCTTGTTATAAATATGCATTATGCATATGCATATATAAATATGCATTAAGCATATGCAAGTGTAGTTGCTTAAATAATATTCAGTTTCAGCAGAGATAGTGAAGTCAAATGTATTATTGAAGTACTGGCATTGAACAATATTTTTAAGAAAGCATTTCCACAGTGGTACATCTAAATTTTGTCCTGTCACACAAAATACTTATAGGTGCCACCAACTCAAAAGGATAACCCTGGAGCCATTGTGATAATGATGGTGCAGTGGTTTAAGCATGTGCTTTGGAACCAAAGGGTTGCTGGTTCAGCTCATACTGATGCGATTCTGCATCGTTGGCCACGTCATTGACAACAATGTGGCGCGGGATAATAGGTCAATGTTAAAATATTTTATAAATTACTTGACGATGATATGATTTTGTTCTAAATCGGCAATATATGGTTTGAGCCTGAAATGGGAGAAATAAATAGTGTTCTGGAAGAATCTCTCATATTGCTGGGTTGCAGGTTCTAGAATGTGATGATGTCACCGGACCCAGCGGGGGGCAGGAGACAGTTTTTCCTATTAAAGCATTACACTTTCATAAATCATAGCTCAAAAGAAAATGTATGAATCACAAAAAATATCATTAGTATCAGTCACTGGGTCCATGATCTCTCTGCACAAGACCAAAAATGTCCTCTAAAACAAAATAATTTTTCCTCCATATAGACCCTTTAACTACTGACATCATCAGTGACATCAGCTGGAGGCAGGAAGTGATCAAGAGAAATAAGATTAAACTAAAACTAGCGATTTTAAGTTTAAACTACAACTGAAAAATGTGGCCCTGTTGTGGCTTAAGGTGCAAGAACAAGAGGAATGACATTTGAGACGATAAAATAAGGTTTATCTGATATTTCCAACAGTTAGACATTTGTTTATCGTTACTATGACAACAGCTACAATGGAAATAGATAGGAATCGAGCTTCCCGCCTCCAGCTAATGTTTCTATAGTATTGGCCTTTAGAGTGCTGTGATGTCACCTGCAACCCAGCAATACTGTAGGTCTATCTGTCATTAGGAGCCTTTTAAAATATACACAGCTTTGCCTTTGCATATGAAGTATTACTATTATTTACATTTTGCACTTAAAGTTTATCTATTAACCGTTTAGGAGTCTGTGGAGGTAATAATTCCGTGAAATTTGCCCATGAACTTGGAGGTTAGCTGTAAAATTGTGGCAACCCAAGCTGGGAGGAAGAAAGCCCTGAGAACAATAGAAAAGAGGTTATGTGACTCACTGAAACTATTCGCACAACAATGTTCACTGCTCCAATGAATGAAGAGACTGTGTGTGTAAAGTTTCATTTCATTTCATTCCATTTCAACGGATGCCATGAAAAGCAGTCATAGTCTATCAATATTACTTTGCTATGACTGGCTGCATGTCCCACCCTCACAATCTGAAACCATGTTATTTTTTTTGTATCGCCTGATTACTAATTGCATGGTGCTGTTCAAAATTACATTCAATTTGTTTTTCTTCTATTTTTCCTTTCCCTGCTTCCGGTTAGTACTTGATGTTCTCTACACTATAGGTTTTTGGCCATACAGAGAGTTCTTTTGCATTAGCGAGCAGGGGATTTCCTTCACAATGGCCCCTCAGTGTCTCCTCCAACCCAAATGCAACTTACACTCCAACCTCCAGGGCAGCAGCAGATCAGGTGATCCTCCATTTCGCTAATGGCGCTTTACATACCTTTTCAGCTCTCGGCTCAAAACCCTTGGGGGAATTGCTCTGTGACGCACGGATTCATGCCTTAAACTCAATTACTGTAAACGTTCTTGTGAAAATGTTCAACAAGGAAAAGGTAAACCACAGACAGTCCTTAATGGATCTGCCTACCATCAAACACAAGGCTTAAGCATCTACACAGTGAAGTGGATAGAGTGTTCCCAATGTAAATAGTCTGATCACTGTTTGGTTCCATAAAGGCAGTACCTTTTGGAGTTTTCCCTTCACATTCCTCTTGGAAGTGCTTGGTTGGTGGAGGAAAGAGGGTCCGTTGCTACTATGGGGTGAATGAAAAATTGTCTCTTGTAAAGTGCTTTGCGTTAATGTCTGTGAAAAACACTACACAAATCAATTCCTTTCCCCAAGAGAGAGAATTTGGATTTGCTAGAGAAAAAGTCGTCCTCTAGGCCTATAAACACTATACATGCCTTTCAGTCATGTGACTTTTGTTGTTATGGTGGCCATTTTGAATACCGAAGTAAAATTATGCAGTACTACAACATGTAACAATATCTATACTCAGGATATAAAAAAGAAAGACAACTGATTGACAGTGGTATTTTTATGTACTCATAATCATTGCTCAAGAAGATAACAGTATAAACACGACCCCAGAGAGCGCACGTTTATGTGAAGAAACCAGTCAGTGTTTAAGATGCTACCGGTTAGCATTTAGCTTCAACAGCTCAGCTCTGACCTCTCCAAGAGAAAGCCCTGATCCACACTCCAAACCTTGGCTACAACATGTGACACAGCTCAGCTCGAGCTGAGCTGTTACTGTAGTATTTCCTGTGTTCATAGATGT
Organism: Neogobius melanostomus; assembly: GCA_007210695.1. Classification (NCBI taxonomy): domain Eukaryota; kingdom Metazoa; phylum Chordata; class Actinopteri; order Gobiiformes; family Gobiidae; genus Neogobius; species Neogobius melanostomus. Next base: position 3,476,891 of record VHKM01000043.1, read on the forward strand.
GAGCCACACATGTATTTATAGTGTTGAAGCCATAGACAGTTGATTGAATCAACTGTCAGTGGTTGATAGTTGCTAACTGGTAGCATGCTAACATCTTGACAAGCTTAAACACTGAGTCAGACTGAGACTCTGTTGACATGACAAACTGTAAAAATCTCAGAGAAAGGTTTTCTGTTTCCTCTTTATTGGGTTAAATTAGTCTGAGGAGTGAAGCAGATCTTTAGTAAATTCTGCTGTAGCTCAACAGACAGCTCTGCTACGTCTGTGCTACATTTGCTGATTTATTACATAAACGTGCATCTCTGGGGCCATGTTTTTACTGTTATCTTCTTGAGCAATGATTACGAGTACATAACAATGCCACTGTCAATCAGTTGTCTTTCATTTTCACCCTGAGTAGAGATATTGTTACATGTTGTAGTACTGCATAATGCTACTTTGGTTTTCAAAATGGCCACCGGAACTATGTGAGATGTCATTGGAGTGGTGAAGAGGGGGATATGGAATGGCATTGAGGCTGCTGCGGTGAGGGTGAGTTTCCCTTTGCTGCAAGCTGGATCTGAATTTTCAATCTCACACAATCTCATCTAGAAAGGCTCAAGATGATCTGTTTGGTCTCAAATCTTTGGCCAATGTTTAGCTGTGCTTTGGAAATTAAGATGAGTCGTGCGCCATATTCGCAAACGATTTAAACTGGAGCATTTTCAGATCGATTTACTCTGTCAGTGTTGTTCGTACAGTATCAATGTAGCCTGGATAGAGCAGAATGGAGAGAAAAAGTGTCTGAATGTCTTGGTAGGACTGTGGACGGTGACAAACAGAAGACAGGACTTTGGGACAACTATAGGAAACCTTATCTAGTGTCGCTCTATTGCAGTGCCCCTGGGATATGGCAGAGAAGCACAACAATGTGAGTCTGCCCAAATAAGGCTGCATTACAATCTCCCACAAAAGGCTCCACACTGACTGGCTTTGTAACATGGGCACCTCCCTGGCGCTGAAGGCATCACAGGACCCTGAAAGTAACACAAGAAAAAAGGTTCTGAGTTCTGGGAAGTGCAACAAGGCAACACACACACAAAAAAACTGTCTTATGACGCTGAGAGAAAAAATAAAAAAATAAAAACGACAGACAGCCTTTTACATTAGCCTCTCACGCCATTTAGATAAATTCCAGGAAATGTGATGCCATTTCATCTTCTTCTATCCCTCAACAAATCCATTATTCTCTCACTTCATTTCACCTTCAACATCTTGAAGATCATCAGCGTTTGATCCAATTAACACCTCAATAACAGACTGTATGCTGGGTGGGATGGGGCTTTCCTTTTTTGTGACAATAGGTACTACCCTTTCATACTCAGCCAAGGAGGGTGGAGAGTATGGGTTTGCCACCATCAGGACAGGACACCTTCTGTGGCCATAGTGGTACCAACAGTACATAATAGCCCAATCAACTAATGCATAAGCTCTAAAACATAAAGCGTAAATGTGCATTTATGTCAGAGGGGTCAGGAGGTCCTCCCCCTGAGAAATCTTGTATAAATCAAGTCTCAATCCCTTTATTTTGCTGGGGTTTGAAAGTCGTGTTAGATACAGATGGAAACAATAAATAGGCAATAAGGCAATGATGTCATAATTAATTGAACAATATAATTCCATAGTTTAAAATAGTAAAGTGGCCAAACACGTAATTTATTTGGTCACTGCATTTACCAGTTCCCTTCAGAAGAAAGATAATGCATAGCTGATTCTCTCTTTTGCTCTTTTGTTTAGGCAATGACCACCTATTTGACAATTGTATGTTTAAAACGCCCAAAATCAACCAAATGTAGCCCTTGGCTCAAAAGGTTTGCCCGTAATTGACCTGTGCAGATCCAGAGATTTGTTTTCAAGTCTGTGCACACACATTGCCTATTTTAGGACAGCAAGTTCCTTATACAACCTGATTTATATTGCACGTTTACCTCGCTAAAGCATCTAATAGCAGAGAAACATCATATAGGTCACTCCATCGCTGCAATAAATGGAAAAGATGGCGAGTATTGTATGTTGTGTACTTTGAACAAACACACCCAGTATCTTTGCACAGTTAATTTTTAAACCCATATAGAGGTGTGTATATGTATGTGAAAGCTGTCATGTCAAAGGTCCACACAGGTGCACATTAGGTTAAATATGAGCCCATAAACGGACCCAAAAGAAAATAATTGATTCACTGATTCAAAACTGCAAGTTGATTTACAAGTTTATAGCAATAACTTACATATGGTACCAAAAATGAAACAAGGAATTATACAAAAAAACAAAAAACAAATTGGCTGCAATGTAAATAGATTTTCTTTTTACCCATGGCCAGACAGGCAAACATGCAGAGACAAGAAACCTGGGGCCCCATTAGCTTTATGCTGTTGAAACGGCTTTCCTCAAAAGAGTCATATTTTTGGTTAATTAGTTTTGTCGATTGGTGGGGAAGCAGTAAATGGCGCTTAGTGTCAATCAAGTTCATTGTTAGACTTTTTTATTGGCAGCTGCGGCTTGCCTGCAGCCTCTTTGATCTCTGATGGAGCCTCCTCCTGTGTGATGTCCCAGGCTGCACCACGCCTCAGCGCTGGGCGGAGGACCTGAAAAACCAGCTGCCTCGCATTATTTCTCAAGCTCGGCTCGGAGTAGCCTTCTCCAGCCCGGCTCCGGATCACAACACCGGTCACATTCATCTGGATTTGTCTGTCAGGACTATACTTTAAATCCTTGGGTCCCCTCCGGAGCTCAGCCAGTGGACTATGCTCCCCTCAGGGTTAGACTGAGGGAGCAGAGCCGCTGCCCAGGTTCAACGTGGGACTCTTGGGTAAGTCTTACATATGTTTTCATACTTTATGAGAATATAAGAGTGGATGTTTGTGAGAGAGGGGCTTCCCCACACAGAGCCAGACAGAGGTGAGCCTTAGGTGAAAGAAATAGCTCAGATTCCAACAGGCAGAGATTGAGTGCCCTGTTAGAGTGACGAGCGCACAGGGTGTATGTTTGTTTGTTTTGACCATTTTATCAATCACATCTTTGTCTTTCCAGGGTTTCCTTAACAATTTAGAAGCTAAACCTTATTTGGAGGTGCCTGCTCAAAGACAAAACTCCACTTGGCAACTTTATATTCTAATTCACTCTCAAGAGATTATTATCTGCATACAGTGGCGAGGGGGTGGTCACATAATATGGAATGAAAGCCATATTTTCTATATATTGTGAATGGAAAACACGCCCTGTGAGATCACAAACAACAGTGATTCCTATATTGGGGAGGAGGGTCCACTGCACAGAGAGGCACAGGTGAAACGCAGTATGGCAAGCAACCATCAGCCTGGGGAAGTAAAGCAGAGAGCCACAAGGGCGCGGACCAGACTGACCTCAAGATAAAACACTTGTAAAGGCCCCCCATTGCGTTCAGCGTGGACTGACTTAATCTCATACATGCCAGCAATTTGGCAGGGTTTTTGGAGCCAGCTCCATTGTTTAGAATAGAGAGAAAATAAAATAGGATGATGTTGCGTGTATTAACTGGTGGAGGTAAGAATGACAAACCTGTGATCAATATTGACTTAAGGCAATACATGTTTCAATAGAAAGTCCATTGCAGTAAGGATCGCCCAGAGACTGCTTTCACTGCTTCAGCAGCTAATACTAATGCTACATCCATGTTTTTCACTGTCTATGTCAGTGATAGACATTCAGCAGATCTCCAGGCCATATTCTTAAAAGACAATTTGAAGTGAGCGCAAGTTACCAAGACTGACACAGACAGAGTGTGGAGCTCTATAGAATGAACAAAGCTACTGAGGTGCTGGCAGGTGTAGGAGAAGATTGTGATGTGATGAAAGCTTTTAGGAAAATGCCTCCTACTGAGACCTAATGGTGGTGTACAGTGATATGTGAAGAGCTTTTACTGCAATGGAAAGTTGTTCCTGGAGGACTGAGAACCTTCCACTTATTCATGTTAAAATGTTTGACCTGAATGTCTTTACATGGCGCAGCATTATTATTACCAAATGCCTCTGCAGGCGAATCCAGCTCACATGAGAAACAGAAAACTTTGCAGTTGTAAAAGATGGAAAGTTTTGGAGCTGTATAAAAAACTGTTGCTGTATCTCGATCCGCCATTTAGAGCTGACTGAATGACTCATCAGTGTCATAAATTAAAGGGAAAACTGTTATGTCGGTAATATTCCTCTGTAGAGAACTAAATATTCTGACTTAGATGTATACAGAATGAAACTTACAAGCAATACAAACAGAAATGTAGACCACACTTGTCATTATTAATAGACAGACTTTGAGACGCCATATATCTCTGTTTAGCTCATGGGGTGCTTTGATGACTCACCAAAAGTCCTTTTCTGTTCAGCCTTTTAATCACACCTTATTTTTGCATCATGAGTTCGAGGCCGGAAATTGTCATTTTGCTCGATTAAGTTCAAAAAGAAAGAAGTGAAAGAAAGAAATTCAATAAATCAATAAATCAATCAATAGAAAATCAAATTGCGAAAACAATTAAAGCCAGGTATTATATTACAATTTGAAAATTGAATGTTGTTTTTTGTGACCTTGAACTCACTTATTGTGCAATCCACAAAGTGCCATGCTTTGGGTTGCCAGATGCAATGATCCAACAAGTAAATCTAAATACCATTTACTGCAATCCAGCTGACAATTATTTCTTCTAAAGTGTGGATGCTACATGATCGACTTTAGAATCCCCTAAATACTATGATTGATGTGGAAAAAAGGTAAATATTGTCATATTAAATGGTTTAGTCTCTAGATTGAAACACTTGAAATTAGTTTGTCGGCTCAAATATTGACTGAGATTGAGGCTATCCTTTCAATCTGTGTAGAAGGGCAGGCTGTTACATGTTTCCTTGTAAAAAGAGTCAACTAGCTGTCTCCATTGTACGCTGCGTCTCTGAACAGACGTACATGATTTGTTGACAGGGCACGGGCATTAAAGAGGATATTGGCTTCTCAGAGGAAGTAGATTGCTGCTCTTATGAGAAGTCTGCAGTGACATCCCACTGACCTTTTCAGCACAGGCCATGTTACGGTTTCCATTGCTCTGTTTGTGAGATCGTTCATTAACTCCAGGAGCCAGTTACCTAGGACCCATTACACATTTCCTGTTGGTTATTTAGTTGATATAACGGCCTTTATCTGCCAAGGCACTAATAGAAAATTCATAAAGACCAACTCATGTTTGAATTCATCTGTCTGGCTACATTAGCTGCCAAGTCCACTCCCTCATTCATTCTCCGCACATGCACCTGATCTATTCCATGACGTATGACACCTCTTTACTCAGACTACAAGAGGCAACATTTAATAATATACTATCAGACATAATAGAATATGATTATTACATACATGGGCACACCGAAGTGTGTTCTGATGCTGAGCTGCGCTTGGAGTTCAGACCTAATATCTTGGAAAGATCCTGAACAAAGCACGGATTAGATGGGAATGTCAACATGACATGACACTGCCTGTGCTTGTATTTCTAATCACAACGTCATGAGTCAATACAACATGATTGAACATAATGTATTTGAGGAAGTAGCGTTGCTTCAGCAACAAGAGAGTGACAATAACACAGAGGAGCATGAAGAGATAAGCATGTTTGATATTATCAACACAAACTGCAGCCACTAGTCGAGTGGTGTTTTAATGATTGTGAGACGCACAACATCCGACTATTGATTTGTACATTCACTCACCAAGGTGACACAGAGTACAGTGTTTGTGGTGGGAGGAAATAGAGTTTAACACACCTTATATACATTGTTTTGTGACCTTGATGTGTCTTATTGGTAAATGTTCAATGTGAAGTTTCACATCATCCTGTCTAGGGACAACAGATGGAAATTAGCCTATAGCTAAAATCTGACATATTTACATATTTTATTTGTTCAATAATATGTACTGTCCCCATTTAAATAAATAAATAATAAATACAATTAATTGAACCAGATACATTAATTTGTTCACTATCATTGATATATAATTAGATATAATTAACATCTGTTCTTACATTACAATGATTCAATCTTAAAGCATCATAAGCTTCAGGATGGCACGGTACAGCGATTAGCGCTCGTGCTAGAAAGTCCAGGTTCGATTCCCACCAGGGACGGGGCCTTTCTGTGTGGAGTTTGCATGTTCTCCCCGTGTCTGCGTAGGTTTCCTCCAGGTACTCCGGTTTCCCCTACCACTAAAAACATGTACAATAGGCCAGGATGAATGTGAGTGTGTTTGAGAGTGCACATGTATGACGACGGATGGAAATTAGCCCAAGGCTACAATCCGGTGTGGCTTGTTTACATGCATGAGACCCATGTATGTTCATTAACATGCACTGTCCCAACCAAATAAACCAATAAATAAAATAAATAAACATGTTCCTCATGTCTGACTGAGGTCAGTCTAACTGACCACCAATCTCTCTCCAGCCACATGGGGAAAAGTGTTTTTCCCAAGGACATATACAAAGGTTAGTGGCTTTGAACCACTAACCTTTGTATTATAACACTACAGTCCTATTGCATTGAGTTGCCTTGTGTACGAAACGGTATAAATAAAGTTATCCTGCCTATCTGAGCAATCATATTATTGCTAAAAAGTACATTCAATCCCCAAAATGTTCTTAGACCATTTGAGTGAAGAGCACACAGCTCCATACAGAGTGCATTGCCACCATAATATTCACTTAAACACATTACAATCTGTTCAACAGCACCATGCACTTATCAGCAGCGGCCCCCTCTGCAAACAGCAGGCTAATGTACACCAATACTTATCACTGCGGCTAATAGTTTGTCAACACAGAGCTGATTGTGCAATATTTATTGTACGGAGGATAAGACGTATATTGTATCGAATTCTCCCATCATCGTGCCATCAAAAACACCCTGCTTTCCTTTCACAGGACCATACAACGTTATTCTCACTTACATTTGGGCGTGTTGATATTTTACTCTAGTCCTCATTCTCTTTAACAGCTCTTCACTGAGGTTAGGATTTTAACCTCAACATTACAAAACGTGGTCACACCTGAGAGTGATCTGGTCCCATGACTCGCATCAGGAGGTTAAAGCTGAGTAACTTATGATGACGTTTAGGTGAGTTGAAGTCTTCACTGAAGAGGGCAGAGTTGGCACAGCGTTATCGTAGAGTTACGGGACAGCCCTGAACAGATGCTCCGCCCCAGTTGTTTCATCAACATAATGTGGGATCGTCCTCAGTGACAGAGGAGCGCCTGTGACATGCGGAAAATAAAACACAGATTCAGATTGATGATAATATTTGAATACTAGATGGCCCGTATTGAGTGGCTTTGGGAACACCATAATGCCCACATGTGATAGGAGTGTTGTGAGACAACATTTTATTCAATATTCCACTACAATATCACTATTTACCCAAGGCTCCATTAAAGTGATAGTCTGTAAGATTGCAAAATGTGTAGAGAGGGACAGATCTACAAAGTAAACAATCAAGTTCCCTCCTGAGGGACATGAAAGCCACTCTTAGTTAGCAGAATGAGGAGAGAGAGAGAGAGAGAGAGAGTGAGATTTCAAAAGTAAGCGATCAAGTGCCCGCCCCCTTCCCTTCTGATTGGACCTAACCGGTCACAGGCTCACAGGAAAGCTTGTCTCATTGGTTGAAGTGATAGCACCTGGGATTCCGATTAGTTGCTAAGATCAGAAGATTACTAATATTATTAATATTACTTAATGTTACGTCAAAGTGCAGACCCCGCAGCCAATTATATGCAATCTATTTATATATTGTACAGAGTACCCATAGCATATTTTTTACTGTATATTGGCTAAGATTTTCAACATATTTGCATATCATCTGCTGTACAAATATATCGACCATGATGGATATTTCCTGGACAATTAAGAGTCTACAGGAACTGTTATGGCCTCTTTGATAAACCCCATTCAAATGCACTATATTGACACACTGGTGTCTAAGCATACGACAACAGCATGAGCCAAACTGAGATCTGAGATGCTAGTATTCATTAGTTATAGAAGTGACCTATGAAACATTTTATCTCCTGCTAGTATTAGTGACAATACTAGCAGGAGATACAATGGTCAGGTTACAGAGAAATCAGATTGCACTTGATGAGCTGTGCATTTACTATCTTTTGTCTGAAAGTTTTCTTCTACTCTTCATCTTGGGGGTTGTAAGCTTCATTTTTTTTGTGGTAAAATTTGAATTAGTTGTTAATTTTAACCTGGCTATCTATTTTGTCTTTGCAGGCTATTGCCAAAAATGCAAGCTTCAACTGTCTCACCTGCGATTAATACTACAACTGCAAATACAACCACCGTTACCAAGTCCAAAGAGCAAATTCTAATCCAGAGTAAGTGAATACTCCTCTGTACATGAAGCACTACAAACCTTTGTTTAGTTGAAGCTGGTTCATGACCTCTCTCTTGTTATATTTACAAATATTACAAATGTATTTTTTAATTCCTGCAAGTTTAATGCACAATTTGACCTCTTTTCATAAGCAAATGAGTCACAGACGTTTTCCAGCGCTTGAACTTGATTGCTTTCATTATAGGAAGTCTCTACTCTGATTGTAGCATTTTTCTAATATTGGCTGTGCAGTTTTTTTTTTTGCACAATATTGTTCCCTTCAGTTACCAGAAGAGGGAACAGAATAGAGTCAGAAAAATGTCTGTACTGTGTTACATTTCATCCAGTTAACACATATTTTTATTTATTTTATTTATTTGTTATAAATACATCTTTTACTGTGAGCGCTCATCTCTCCCCACACCTGACTTGTAACTTTACCGGGAGCAGGACATCACCTGCTCATCTCCATCTCTTTTACTACAGATAGAGAACTGAGGCTTTCTCAAATAAGGTCCTCTTCCAAATGTCATTTTGCTAACCTATTGCAAAAATAATTGCTTATTGTTTGTTATTCACCACCAGCGCTTTATGACAGTTTGGTTGCTCTTTTAAGCAACATACAACTTGGAATGTTCCGCAATGTGGCTTTAAATAGTTATACTGTAAAATGAAACAAATAAAACAGAGCCTAGATAAAGATAAAATGTATATCCTTCGAAAGAGAAATGACCCACCCGTCAGCACATCTCAAGGCGAATATGCCATGTGTGGGCGCACAAGCATGCTCTACATGCTTCTTCCATTGTTCTCATGTGAACAAGGATGTGTAATCAAAGGTCCGGTTCAACAGTCTCCTCCTCTAATCTATAAAACTGTAATAAGTCAAGCGTCACAAATATAAAAGGCTTACGTCATGCCGTCATCAAGATAAATTGCCCAGGAGTGGCCTTAAATCACTAATATTTGCGGTGTTAGTGTCATTGCTGCTTCCAAACTGTAACATGCACACCTTCCGTACCATAAACATGATCTTAACCCCTGCTTCTGCATTGTTTTGCATGTGTCTTTCAGGTTCTGGGGCCATGATCGTGATTATTGTCATAGGCATCATAATTATTCTCGCCTTCATAGTCATCGTTCTTAAAACATACAACCGGTAAGGCTGCATTCCCCACGGGCATACATGAATAATCACTACACAAAAGACAAACGAGAGCTGTTTTATCACCAGCAGTGGCTTGTACTGTACTTGTTGTAGTTCTTTATTATCTCACGGAAGACTGTAATTAAAATGTTCTATGCAATCTTTTTGTATAGTATGATATATATTCTCACATATATCATACTGTATGACAGCATGGGCCCAGGCCGCTCCCTCAGCCACTAAACGTATTGGATCATTATATAATCAAGCAATAAAATCATGGACAAAAAGCCAATCCTCTACAATCACTGCAATATCCTTGAGAAGCATAAACTGCTAAGCTTTGAACACTTTGGCAAGTTGTGTCTTCTTGTCAATAATCTAGCACCTGAGCCACTCAGTTCATTTATACAGAGACAAAGCAGTAACAGAGTCACCAGAGGCTCCATCAATCACAACTGTATGATACCATACCGCAAGACTTCATTTGGTCAGTCAGCCATTTCGTACTCAGATTCGAAGCTGTGGAACTCATTACCCACAGAACTTAAAACCTAATCTGAGTTTAAATTGTTAACTTCTAGGGTTAAGTCTTGGCTAAAAACAAACCAAAGCTGTACCCATTTGTAAATAGCACTGAGTCTGTGTGAATGTAGGTGTGAGCGTATACAGTATGTATGTGTGTGATTGAAAATGTTTTATACAAATGTTGTATTAATGTATTTATTATTGTAAATTGTGTATAAAGGCCCAACCAGGGACATGAGCTGCGAATTAGCACTAGCTACAAGCTCTTCATGCATCGCATCAGCTGCAAACATTAATTGTAACTATGTTGATTGTATCGTCCCTGATAAATAAATAAATAATGGGAGAGTATGGATGTGCTTTACAGTTTTAAGTCTTATGAGGCAGGCATGACACCGAAGCCACGGGACAACTATTAATGAACTCTTTATATGCGTCATTGCAATTTTCACACTCTTGTAATGGTGGGAATTAATTATGATGTCAAAAGAACTTCCGATACTGTTCAACAAGAAGTCCTACTATGCATTTGTCAAGTTTGAAATGAATAACAATCAAATAGTTAGTTCAGGAAACAATACTGTCACAGAAATACAAACAACAACTAGCCTGCTACTTCATGGTTGAGGCACAATGGTCTTTTTGCCACATTCTTTGTGTTTTCAATATGTAGAAGAACAAGATAAATTGCAAGAAAAAAATCTGGTATGGCCTTTAATTAAGAAAATGATTAGGCCTACATGGTCTTCTGATATGAATACAGTAACGTTTAGGCTCTCAGCTCAGTGTTTGAACTTGAAATGCTTGTAAAAAGTTTAGATTTGACAAACCACACAAAGATGATAAGTGAGTGCATTTGTAACTTTCCCTTTGTGCACAGGAGGACACATGTCTCCAGAGTCCTCGGCGCCTCGACCAAACCCCGCCCCAAAATGTCCCAGTCCACCACTCAAAGCAACATGCCCCTGACTGCAGTGGGGATCAGCTCTGTGTCTGGCAGCATCTCCTTTTCCAACCCTCCCTCGGAAAACGGATTCCGGCTCCCCAGAGCAGAGCTGAGCAGCGTGGAAGACAGCTCCAACCCCCCCTCGGAAAACGGCTTCAGACTGCCCAGGGTGGAGCTCAGCAGCGTGGACGAGAATATAGAGCAGATAGAACAGTTCAGCGCGACGAGCGGTTCCACTGTGGTGACTATTCACGACCTGCCTGAGATGGAGAACACATAGCGCCGCGGGTAGTTTCATCAGGGACATTGACTGACTGACTGACTGAAAGAAGACTCCAGGAAGTACAATGAAGTAACTGTTTCAAAAGTGGGATGGTAGGACCCCATCTCGTCCTCAAACCGGTGACAGGTTACACGAAACCCTAAAGAAATAATAGCTCACATTTGAGGAAGGAAGTGGCACTACACAGAGGTTTACAGATGTGAAAGTGATTCAGTGATGCCATATGAGCTCCAAAATGAATCCCCAAAGTCTACACCCACCTGCAAGCCCAAAAGGGAAGCTCTGTCCGACCTTCATAGAAATAATTGTCCCTCCCTTTCGTTTCATCCATTATGAAGGAATAATAATACAACTATTGATTTAAGTTGACAAAGAATCTCTCCATCGAATCAGGGAATGAAATTAAGTTTCAATTTTATAGATTGTTCATCAATCTCACCTAATGGCTAATTCACTCTGAGAGACCATTGTGTGACCACAATTGAGAAAGCACCATTTGTGGTTTTAGATCAAAATGTGCCATTGTGTCCTCGTGGAGGCTTGCCAAATAAGCTCCGGGAACATCTTATGAAAGAGCCTTAATCCTTCCTTTAAAGTTCCCCATTGTCACCTCTCTATCATTAACCAACATTAAAGACACAATGGGTGAGTGCACAAGGAAATTGTACTACTCATACTTGTGTCATTGATAGCAGTGTTCTCAGTTATGAAGCCAATAAGATTTTTTGTATGTGGGCTTATCACAAATATGAAGAGAATTATACATAAAAGTGATTACTTGATTGGTCTACATTTACAAATAGTATATGCATTAATGTATTAGAGTACAGTAAAGATGTGTGTATAGATTGTACTCCATTACATGCAAACATATTGCAGCAACATTGTAAATTATTATATTGTTTTAAATGTTTGTGATATTTTTTGTGAATAATTAAACCATTATTTTTGTTATTATCCTGTGAATCCTTTATTGTTAATGCCAAAGGATTTTGCACTTTATAGTCTGAGTCTACCTAGCCATTTGTAATTTGTGTGTGTATATTTAACAAACAAATAATGTTGATAATAAAATGGTCGCATTTTTTAATATTGTCTTTTGAAATATGTTATTGTGGATTTGATCAACACATATTCTCCCAAATAATGTCCAATGTCAATTACAATATACGGAATTAATCTAGTTGGCTCCCTGTCGTGGTCACAGCATCATCATCAGCAAAACTCGGATACACTATCTAACCCCGGAGCAGTTCTGAATCTGATAAGACCTTTTCCAATTCACTTAAACCAATTAACGTTTGCCTATATAGTTGCGCGTCTAAAGCTGAAGTTGCAAACACATATTTTTTTATATCTCCTAAATTTATGGGTTGGACTCATTTCGCAACAACTGCGTTTTCTTGAACGCAACTTGGGCATGCTACTGTTTACAATATGGTGTCTCTCGGTGAGTCTGATTCGCTCCACTCTTTCAAATAACGCCTTTCAGTTCTTGCTTTTAAACAAGCGCATATTTATACTCCTAAAACTAAACTGTGGCAGATTCATGCCAGACATCACAAATGTTATCTTGTAAATCAGCTGCTCTATGGTAAACTAGAATAGCATGCTAATGTTATGCTAAGGAAGTTGACTGCGCCAGCGCATTCATACACACGTAATTGAGCATTTATAGCCGTATGTTTTCATACATGTTTGTTCAGAAGATATAACCTTTGCTCTTCACTATGTTTTCAGTGGAGCTGCTGTCTCTGGTGCTAGTGTCCGCGCTGTGGGGCTGCACAAACCCGCTCCTGAAGAGAGGCACACGGGGCATAGAGACTGTGAGCCAAGGCAGCAGAGTGGTCCAGCTCCTGGCCGAGCTCAAGTTTCTCCTACTAAACCTCAGTGTAAGCTTAAGTGACACATTACTTCTTAATTGACAGGTCAGCAAGAAGCGCTTAGCCTGAAGCGTTTGGCTGAAAAAGTGTCTACATAATTAAAGTCTGTCCTGTTTGTGTTCTCACAGTACATGGTGCCATTCCTTCTAAACCAGAGTGGGTCTTTGATATATTATTACACGTTGTCTACAACTGGTAAGCATCCTAAAAATAAGTAAAACAATATATATTTATAGTAACACACAAGTAATGTTCTTTTAGATGTTGATTATAATAAAACAGAGAATGCCGACATGCACTTTAAATGTTAATTGTGTATCTATATTTGATCTAGAACTATCTCTTGCTGTTCCTGTGGCAAACTCCCTGACATTCCTTTGTACATTAATAACTGGAAAAATACTGGGTGAAGAGTTTGGTGGAAAAAGTAAGTGAGAAAACTGAATTAAATATGTATTGAAGTTAATATCAAGCACTGAATTAATAATGATACAGTAAATACTGAGACAATATTGTGTTCTCTCTTCAGGGGCAGTTGCAGGCATGTTTCTCACCATGACAGGGATTACTCTGTGTGTCATGAGCTCCATGAATCCATCAAAACAGAATAAGGCTCAAGTTTAACATTGTGTATTTTTTTTACGTGGTGTAGTGCAGACAGCTTTGTATTCTATTCATCAGCACCCACTGAGCACTGTCAGGCTGTAAAGAATTTGGGAGACAATTTAAATTCAGGCAGTGTCTTCTCTGCTTAAGAGGCTCTGTCTGTTTTTGATACAGAGGGTTCATTTAAAGTTCAGTTAGGGGCTCAAGTAGATTTATGGCATGTTAACAAATGGAGACTGTTAACTAGTTAAACTCTTCTCCGCTGGGCCCCATGGGCAGCAGCTTTACAACGGACGTAAAAATAGAACAAAAAAAACATGTTGCATCTATTCTACATAACAATACTACAGGGTGTTTGTGTGGCAATAAGCTAATTGCAGTTTTATATTGAATGTGCAGCGGTTTGTGAAAAGACTCTCCATGTAATTATAAAGCATTTTTATTGTGAGCTGCATCATTTAACCTGTACAAGGTTTAGCTCTTTCTTTCTTGAGCTACATGAATATACATATCTTTGTAAAATGTAAAAGTTTATTTAAGTAACTGCAAAATACTAAGATTTTATTTATATATTTAAATATTGTATCAAGTGTTAAATAAACTTGACACAACCCATTCCCTGTCCTGGGTGTTTCTGACAAAAGCTTCTTTCTTTATTCAAGTTAAAATTGAAATCTTGAGTCATACATATATGGTTAGGTAGACAGTAAACTGTCAATTAAAAAAAAGAAAAGAAAATAATTTATTTGATAATCACAACATGGCATACACGTTTACTGACAGTACATTTATTTTGTTCTCTCAGCTCTTGTCAAGAACATTATGAGACAACTACTCCATTTGTCACAAGGTCTTCAGTGTACAGTTTTGGTTCTGCTTTTGGGTTCTATTGAAAAGAGATAAGTAAATTTAACATTTGATAATAGAAAGAACAAGCTGGAGATTTTTACAAAAAGGTAAAGAGTTAGTCTTACTCTTGGAGACCTTGTCTGTCCTTGAGATGAGGGTCTTGATTTTAAAGCAGTTTCTTCCTGGTCAGAATTATTTAAGGTAAGGTGTTTAGTTGAATCTTTTATGTTCTCAGCATCTTCACCAGTCCCCTGGTTATCCTCTGTTCCAGATGACACTCCCTGCACATCAGTACTTGTTACAATGGTGCAATTTTCAGAAGTTTATTCTATTTAATCATATAGACAATTATTATACTTATATTGAAATGATTGCCACCTGAATTGTGTTGTCCAAAGGTTCTGCAGCATTTAGTTCCTCATCCTCAACTGTTTCCGCCACTCTCTAGAATAATATGGCATTAAAACTACACAACTATACAACATTTACTTTAGATTTAAAATGTCTGCAAAACTAAATAATTAAATCCTGTGTAGTTCAGCTAAATAGAGAAATAAATTATGTAATATTTGTATATTTTAACATGAGTTGACTCATGTTGCTCACATGAAAGTACAGCTAACATAGGGCTGGGCGATATGGCCTATAATCTCTATCACGATATAAAAAAGAAATATCACGATAACGATATATTTGACGATATAACAGACAATGGACAAATTACTTCAAAATTCCAGCCTTACGCCTATTTGGAAGATTAATGCAAAGATATTTCATTCTTTTTTTAGTGCCATACTAATTTCCTCACAAATATGATCTACTCAAGCAGTTTACATCCTTCATTTCATTTCACTTTTTAAGCACCTGCCCCTGTGTCCTACACAGTCAGTGTTTATGCTGCTCTGATGGAGCTGAGTGTAACATAAATTATATCGTGTCCACAACGATATAAAAAATGACAACGATAAAAAAAATTATATCGCAATAACGATATGCGATACGATATGGCCCAACCTTAAGCTAACACACTAACTAACCTGATCAATGGGAAGCTCAGTGGCTGTATTCTCATCCTCTGGCACTTCCTCTGCTCCTCGCACCTCCTCTCTCCTCCTCCGCCCCGCTCTTTTAAACAAACTGTGTCGAGCTGGAACATACATAGATATCAACCGCAATCAACAGTTTCTATATAAAGACATTTATACTAGATATTGCTCCTTACCTGCTCCATTAGTAAGTGGATACCCCGGTTTTTGTGCACCTTTACTGGTCTGGAAAAAACACCGAAGGATCCTCTGGGCCCACTCGTTGCTGTGAGGCCTGCGGAGATAAAGCCTCATCTCCGGTCGACTTCACTCGTCTGCCATCGCACTAGGACAACACAAAGTCAGATGGTAAGGTGTAACAACATGTAGTTATATCATTATTCTCCTACCTCTGGTGAGTTAAGCAAAGCTGAGTCACTGTACTGGTCGTCAGCTCCATTTCTGTTCTAACAATGCAATAGACATAAGATATTATACAGGTGTCATTATTGCAATATCAGCAGTTGAAAGTCAGGCACCCAAACCTGACATAGTACCTCATTCCTCCGCAGCATCCGCCTCTTCCCAGGGTAATTCCTCCAAAATGAAAGAGGACAAAAGGTGAGGGATCAGAGAGCACTGGTGTGAACATAAATTGTCACTTCTGTCAGAAGGCCATTAGCCTAACAGCTAGTAAACACAGCACTGCACACACAATCCTTGCATAACAATACCTCTCCGCCGCCTTTGAGACCAGCAGCTCCAAATATGGAAGTTTCTTGAACCTCTCCGTCCCCACGGCAACGTAAGAGTGACCAGTCTCCAGTTCAGAGGCTGAGGCCACAGGCACTCCTTCCAGAGAGCACAACCTTGGAGAAGACAATAGGAAGTATGAAGTTCAGATCTGATATTTAGCTTTTCCCTCCATTTCCCCCATCTTTTACACTTACCTGCGTACAGCGCCAGTTCGAAGGCTAACTTTCTCTGTGATTAAACTCAAAATCTGGCCCAGGTCCTGCTGCATAGTGCGAGGAATGATGAACCGGAATGGTGGGCAGAGGAGATCTCCATTACGAAAAACACTACAAACAATGAAAATGAAACTCCCATTACTGAGATTGTAACCACCATGTGGTATAATCAAAAACATGCCACGGGTTATGCTTCCTTTTAGTCATGCATGTTTGAGTAATCCTAAATAATCAGTCCGTCTCCTCCTCACAAGTTCAAAACTTTGGACTCATTCTGACCATTTCAGTGCTAATATTGTCTTTACAACAAATCATTTCTTTAGCTTACGTTAAACTAATTCACTCCCCTCATTGTCATCATGAGACACAATATTCCAAGACAGTGTGATAATCTTTAATACTGTAAAACTAAACAAACTACTACTACTAAACAAACGTCAGCACAGCTTGGTAAACAGTGTAATAACATGCTCACACTTACTGTATAATGCAGGGTATAGGAATAAACTTCCTCCATTTGGCTGAGACGTTTGGCCTTTGGATCACTTTAGTCTGAAAGAGGCAATAAAATCAAATGGATAATAATTAATTGGTCTTAAAGGGCATAGATTTAAAGGTCTCTGAATATCTAATTTGATTTTTGACTTTGACCTTTGCTTCACCAGGATGGGGGTAACGCAGAGTCCAGGGATAGACAAACGCAAGACCGACCACTGCAGTTTCAACACATGAGTAAACGCCTATCATATGGCAACATTCAGAAAGCAATGGAATAATCGGTGGCACTTGGCTATAACTTTATTTGTTTCTTGTGTTGTGTAAAAACTAAAGATTCCAACCTCTGTCCGTGGCCCGTACATAAATGATGACATCCCGCATGATCTCAAAAGTCAGTTATGCATAATATGTAATCAGTGCCAATCCATTCCGCTCATGTTCGCTTGAGTGGTGAAGCCATGGAAACCAATGCCACATCGAGAATTATTAGACCAGCTTGTCTCATTGTAATGCAGACTCATATCACTCGTATATACCCTGATATAAGATTATGACTAGATCAATAGCCAATTGGTACGCTAATCTTGTTCTATATTCCACTGACGTCTGGATGGTGGTTATGTAGGATTATTGCTTGCCCAGACACGCGGCGAAACAGTGATAACATTTGTATTGTAGAATTACCCGCAGAATCAATGTCGGAGAGACGCTTCCGGCATAGCTCCACAGTAACCACAACACACGAGAAGACTTTCACACGAGATAGCAGCAGATGTGTTTATGAATGGCAGTGTTCCAAAATACACATTAAACTAGAAAAACAAAAACGCACACCAAGTTCTTCTCATGAGGTGCATGTGCTGGAGCAGAAATTAAATGTATTGGAAAATACACAGCACACTCGAATAGATGTCCAAAAGATCTAGTATTTATTAACGTTAATAAATACTAGATCTTTTGGACATCTATTCGAGTGTGCTGTGTATTTTCCAAAATACACATTAACCTGAGTGGCCCACAAGAGCAAGCAACATGATCAGATTTTGGATTTATTTTTAGTCAGACATTTAAACATTTAACAGATGACAACGTAAATAAACATAAAGTCTGAAATGGAATAGGCAGAAGCTAAAGCTTATTGCACCTATCCAAGAGTATTTACAAAACATAAATAGTAAAAGCTGCCAATGTCTTATGCATGCAGTTATACAATTTTTTGTTTTTAGATCGTCACAAAGAAGAAGGAAAAATCTATCATCTTAATTTGCATCCTTAGCATCCATTCTCAATGTATTTTTTTTATAATTGATTTCTTCAAAAGAATTTTAAATTGAACAGTCTTTTAGCTCTTGGTCCAACTCACTCCACACATTAATCCCAACAAAAGAAACACAATGCTGCTTTGCACTCGTTCTCACATATGTTTTTTGAAACATTTCTTCCTTTCGGAAATTATAAACACAGTCTTGTTTTTGGAACAATCCCTGGATATGCACAGGTAACTTGTTATAGCTTATGTTATACATAAATTGTGCCAAATCCAAATCCTTCAATTTTAGTGCTTTTAGTTTAATGAAAAGCTCATTTGTATGTGCCCTGTAAGCCACTTTATTCACAATGCGGATCGCTCTCTTTTGAATGATACTTATTGGATTAAGATTGGTTTTGTAAGCGTTTCCCCAAACGTCTAGGCCATAGGTCATGTACGGGAGAAGTTTTTTTCAAATAAGTTCTTTAACTTTAGATATTATTGCAAGAGATTTACATAGCTTTGCCTTGATGTAGCTTATTTTGTAAAAGTACTCCAAGAAATTTTATTTCATTCACTCGTTCTATCGCAGTATCATTTATTCTTAAATTTCTACACACATTAATGGCACGATTTCCAAAAACTATAAATTTGGTTTTATTTAAATAAAGTTAACTTATTAGAATCAAACCACTCCTTTAACAATAATAATTCTTTTTCTACTGTATCTATCTTCTAGATTCTAGATATCTGCTTCTAGATTTTTACCACAACTAAGCATGTTGGTGTCATCAGCGACTAAAATAAGGTTGAATGTTTTTGACACTAAACAAAGATCGTTAATATACATAAGAAACAAAAACGGACCCAACACTGACCCTTGTGGTAGCCCGCAGGTAACTGTCAGCAGCTGGGAGTGCCAGTGCCATTGGTGTGGACATACTGGGATCTGTTTTTCAGATAAGTCTGGAGCCAAGAAAGGCCACTCCTCTAATCCATATCTGTACAGTTTTTGAAGTAGCAATTCATGATTCACTGTATCAAAAGCTTTGGTTAGGTCTAGGAACACACCAACAGCGTATTGTTTATTGGCTATAGCATTTGATATTTTTTCTACAATGTCCACTAATGCTAAGGTAGTGGTCCTATCGGGTCTAAAACCATACTGTTGTTCACAAAGTTCAATCACTTTCGCAGTCTTCATTCCTTCTGGAAAAACCCCTGATTGTAAAGAAAGATTAAAATGTAAGCGATTGGTTTTACAACACATTCAATAATGTCTTTTAATACTGACATGTCTAGTCCATTCCAGTCAGTCTTAGTCTTAGTTTTATCAGTGGTTGGTATTTTGTTTAAAGCATCAACTTGAGTAGTGTTGACTATTTCTTTAGCCAATTTAGGGACAATATTAGTGAAATATTGATTAAATAGATTTTTTACTGATTTGGAAACTCTCTTTATTACTGTAAAAACTGGTAGATGGTCAGATATATCAGTAATTAAAACTCCACTTGTTATTTCACTTTCTAGAACATTAGTGAATATGTTATCAATCAGGGTTGCACTGGATTTTGTTATTAGGCCGAGCGCCATCAGGGCTGGCGAAGGGGCTCTTGTAATCGTATAGAGTGCGCGGAGCGAAGCGGAGCGCACTCCCCAAAGTGCGCAGAGCGCACAAAACGAGCGCGAAGCGCTCGCCTCCTCTCAAACATGCACTAACGCACTCCTCTCCTCGTGCACGTTTCGTGCATGTGCACATGTATCAGAAAACGAACATTGTAATTGGATGGTGCGCGGAGCGAAGCGGAGCGCACTCCCCCAAAGTGCGAACAAAACGCACAAAACGAGCGCGAAGCGCTACCCTCCTCTCAAACACTCACTAACACACTCCTCTTGTCGTGCACGTCCCGTGCACATACATATATAATGCAAAATCAACATTGTAATTGTACAGAGCCCATAAAAGTCAATGGGCGACTCTCTTGGAGAATTTTCACCCAGTGAACATCGACGAAAAGTCACAGATTTTGGCCCAAAATTCAAACCCGATCCGACGCAACTTTTGACTATTTCCAAATTTTGAATCTCAAAATAGTGGCGCGATAGCGCCACCTCCGTTTTTTTTAACATTGCGAGATAGGACTTGGCCAAAAATGAAGTTTGTCGTAGAATCATAAAATCGGTACAGACGTGCATCATGACAAGTTGAGCAAAAAATATTATTACGGCAAGGCCGTCCGCCATATTGGGTGTCGGCCATTTTGGATGACAGCCCGCGAAGCGGGAATCCGCCTTTATTTTTCACTTTGTACAAAATCTATCTCCTCCTAGAGCGTTTATCGGAACGAGCTAATTTTGGGTGGAAAATAATCTTGAGAAGTAGAACTTTAAAAGTTATCCAAATTATTTTTCTAAGTTTTACGGTTTTTATGCGGCGAAGCCGCAAACTGTACGATGTATTTTGAGATTTTTTGCAAACAAAAAATGGCTCCCATTCGCACATATGAAGCCCGATTTTGCTCATTTTGTTATCAGTTGTTAAAGTCACAGTCCTAAACACTTTCATTTCGCAAAATTCAAATTGGGCGCGATAGCGCCCCCTATAGGAATTATATGGAGAGTACAAATTTTAGTTTTACGAAAATTAAAATAATTTGGCACAAAATTCTATTTGGTCGTTCCGATCAGAAAAGTCAATTACACCCATGCCATATTTTTCACGGTGTTGCCGTAGCGATGACCAGAACGTCCCATTTTATTCTGATGGAAAAATGTTAAACTCCATAATTCAGCGAGAAGTGAGGAACCAAAGGTTATCCAAGTACTTTGGATAACCTTTGGCATAAAAATATGCTTCAGTTTGCAGATATAGTGTGATACAAAAAAATACTAATTTTTCTCTGTATAATGTCAAAATTGAGCGCGGAGTGCGCGTTAGCGCATTCCAAAAATCCTAAAACTAAGACCCTTGGGAAAAAAGTAAAAAACAAACATAAAGGCAGTAGCAATACCATAATTTTAGATGGAGGGAGACAAAAGGGCGCGAAGCGCCCCCTTGCTTTAGGCAGGGCGGTCGGCGAGGGCCGATAATCGCCGCTTGCGGCTATATTTCGAGTTGGTCTTGTTATGGATGGATACAAGCATAAACTGTACATGGAATTAATAAATTCTGTAACAGTGTTTTGTTTTTGAGGATTGAGCAGATCAATATTAAAATCTCCACAGACAAAGACCATTTTACTATTTATATCCTCATACAGATCAATCATTATTTCCTAAATCTTTTCAATACAAGACCCTGGTTTTTGATACACACAGCTTATTATGGCATTTTTAGATCATTATTATGGCATTTTCTCAATTTCCACTGTAACACATTCCATGATGTTGTCCAGAATTAAACACTTACTTCTGACGAGTTTACTTCTCAAATTCTGATCAATATACAATGTGACTCCCCGCCTTTTTGACAATTTCTACTTTTGTAGAATGCATTATATCCTTCTATTTGGAACAAGCAAGATTGCTCTTCACAGCCAAGCCATGTCTCTGAAAAAGCTATTACAGAGAATTTATTTTTTGTTTGTTCCAGACAGTCGAAGATCTTGGAAAAATTTGAATTAAGACCCCTGCAGTTGAAATGTATAATGGACAATGAATCTCTTAGAGCCATTTGGGCCTCAAAATGGTCCTCAGTAAAGTATTCGCAACTGTTCAGTATTTTTGTATAAAAATTGTTCTCTGGATCAAGATCATTTGCATATCTTGTGGTTTATACTCTGTATAATCAAACGTTTTAAATTGCAGATTTTCATAATCAGAATCTGCTCTCACTGTGTTTGTAATTGAGGTAGGTCCATCTGGTTGTGTCATATATCCAGTTTGTTGTCTTTCATGGCGTTCCCTTTCTTTAAATCTGGGTGATCCACTAGCCTGGCTAACGCCAGACTGCTGTGTGCGCTCGAATCTTTTCGAACTTCACAACAGTATGGGGACCATGGCCGAAATGTTTGCATGGATTTGGGGACCAATCACAGAATGAGGAGGGACGGCAAGACGATGACGCACTATTTGACATTGCTTGTAGTTTGTTTAGGGATAAAAAAAAAAAAATATATATTTACGGATCCAACATGGCAGCAGCAGACGCAATGCCATCTTTCGATCAAGCTTTAGAAAGTGTTCTAAATAGTTTAGCTCAAAAGTTTACCTCGGGTATGTCATACGTCATCCAATACGATGATACGATTGGCTATGGCTACGTGCAGACGCATGAGAGACATTCGTAGCGCCCAATAAACGGATATGGACAATCGTAAACCACACCTCTCCTACGAGAAAATGAATTGGTGGGCCCCAGACTAAATATCACTTGTGATTTTAGTCTGGCGTTAGCCAGGCTAGTGATCCACGGCAATATTCAGTCATTTATATTGGTCCAGCTCTGTTATATCCTTAACAGTGATCACTTTAGCTTCTTCTGGATGTCCGTTCAGCTTGATCAGAACTCTGCAGTTTCTTGTCCAGGTGTCTTGAATCTTCTTTTCCTTCCTCGGAATCCTTTCTTCTCTTGCAATTGTAGCATTTCTCTTAGTTAGGTGCTCATTCACATAAACACCTGTGCCCTTTCATTTTCTGGCATTCCTAAGCACCTCCATTTTGTGCTTCCTATTGGCTAAGCGAATCAGGATATTTGACTTTTTACGGTCTCTCTGGGGCAAAGTATGGCAAGCAACAATGTTCTTACTGTCTATTGTAATGCAGGTCATCCATCCTTGAATACTGAAGAAGAAGAAGATCTTTATTTATATAGCGCCTTTCACAGACATGGTCACAAAGCGCTTTACATGAGAGCATTTTACATTCACTCCATACTCGGTGGTGATAAGCTACCT
Source organism: Neogobius melanostomus (assembly GCA_007210695.1). Classification (NCBI taxonomy): domain Eukaryota; kingdom Metazoa; phylum Chordata; class Actinopteri; order Gobiiformes; family Gobiidae; genus Neogobius; species Neogobius melanostomus. The sequence goes on from VHKM01000043.1 coordinate 3,500,189, forward strand.
TAGTAGCTTCAGTTTCCCCTGGGGGAGACTGACAGAAGCGCTGTCGCAACTGCACAGATCTGCGCCAACGGTCCCTCTGACCACCTCCATTCATTCACACACACACATCATTCATCCTGGCCTATTGTACATGTTTTTTGTGGTAGGGGAAACCGGAGTACCCGGAGGAAACCTACGCAGACACGGGGAGAACATGCAAACTCCACACAGAAAGGCCCCGTCCAGCTGGGGATCGAACCCTGGACCTTCTAGCTGTGAAGCGAGAGCACTAACCGCTGCGCTACCGTGCCGCTGCTCCAAGTCATCAATTCTTCTTTCCAGTTGTTCAATTTTCTTGTCCTTTTCTTGTGCCTCTTTTTTCAGTTGTTTAATTTCCTCCAGCAATTCCTTTAGGCATCTTTGTTCAGTTGCCACTTGAGTAATTTCCTGTGACATGAAGCCCAGAGCCTTCTTAATTTCTTCAATGTCTTCAGCCAATTTCTTATTAGCCATTGCATCAATGAAGATTGTACAGGTAGGTATGCTAGCAGGGTTGGGATTTCTTCAGTGTCTGCTGTTGAGCAGTTTAGGCCTTATGTCCACAAATGTCCAAGATACAGTATGCCACCAAGACTAAAAATATGTGCACATCCAAAATCCTTGTTTGTTCAGTTCATAAGGGATTACTTTAAATGAGGTAGATGCTGTCTTATTTCCTTGATATAGTTAAGATTGTGGACCACCACATCAGCACAGCAGCCATCTTGGATGTCACTGTTGTCACTGTCAACATCTTCACCTTTATTTACAGCCACCACACATCATATCAGACTGTTCTTTAAAGCCACACTGTGGAACATTCCAGGTTATATTCTGCCATCTCGCAACAGCAGCACAACTGTTGTAAAATGGTGATACATAAACAAACATCCCTCTGGGCAGCATTTGGATTAATAAATGACTACCTGTGTGTCTTCGCGGGGGGCAGGCTGTTTCTTCACACCAACATTCACATAACTGTACAGAAAGGGAACCAAAACATTAGTACAGCTCAAAGCAAAAACTGGTCAATAACGAGTTGCTGATTTTCAATGCCTTTACATAAAAAACACTGTATCTAAGTCAAATCTGGGAAAAAAAGAAGATGGAAATTGTGTCTAAATGAAAAAGAATTACAGCAGTTCATGCCATTCCCCGTTCTATAATGATACAAGTCTAAAGGGATCTGATACACAAGTGGACTTTCAAGGAGAGCATTTTTGTACTCACTCGAGTTTCTTAAACTTCTCAAAGCCCGCTGCCACGTACTGCGCCCCTGTTTGTAGCGCTTGCAGGTCAGTGACTTTGTGGCCATGCCTGGGGGTGTACAGGTTTCTCACAGCCAGCTGAGCCCCAATGCACTGGGTGACTTCGTTCAGAAAAGCCTCCATGTTGGACACCTGCCGCTGGTTCACCACAAACTTGCGGCCAGTGTAGAAGGGGTCTCCATTCCTGTAGACCACCACGCTCTTCACTGGAGGCAGCAGAGAGGGGGCTGCAGCACCGGCAGCCATCCCACTAAACTGCTGTGCAGAAGAACAGACGACAAGTGTGGGAAATCTACATAAGGCAACAAAGTGTCTCCAAGAGGCTGTAGGTAATAAAGGAAATATAAAAAAACAGGGCAGTCTCTTGTACAAAGCACAGATCCCAATCCAACACACTTACAATATATTTAGAATTACCGTATACATAATTCACACACACACACACACACACACACACACACACACACACACACTGAATGATATTTGATCCAATTCTAAAAGGACTTACTGGCTCTGGTGAGGCGCTGCTGGATGAAGGTGAAAATAGGTCCCTTCCGTGATGTGGCTGATGTGTCTTTACTCCCACCCGCCACGTTCTGCCCCTGTGCACATACTCTGAGCTGATGGCTCGGAGTATTTCCTGGTTGCCATGGCAGTGTGGACAGCAATGACTAGCTTTGTGGGACAGCCCATCGTCGGCAACCACAACAAAACACGGACATGGACACGGGGAGGGAACAAAGGCTGAGGGTGAAGTGTTGCTAAGCTGGATCAATAAGATAACCATCAACCTGTTGCACGTTTTGTCTAAAACATGTATTTGCTTGTATTGATATTTGATCAGAAATAAATTTGATGGTGCCTTAATATTCCCTACAAAACTAAATAAAGAGAGTAGCTCCATTTGGATAAACTAATAATGTTTTAGGGTTTAAATGTAAAAATGACAGGACTCTCCAGTTAGTTTTTGTAATTGTAAAACTATTCACACAATTGCATCTCTGTGCGCGACAGGTGATGTCTTTTCAATAGTGAAATTTGAGCTGCTTTACGTCCACTCAGGCTCATTTAAGTGTACAGCTCATGTAATTACCTACACTAAAACACGCTATTTACAATAAGTACAACATCGAAACAAAGAGAGAGTGTTTATAAAATAGTTTTCTTTATTTCTAATATAAAATACATTTATTGTTTTCATTCCCAAAAGCATTAGGCAAAAAAAAACAAAAAAACCTGCCTTTCTATGTTGTACACTGATAAACAAAAAGCCACAGATAAATTTTTAGACATGTCATGAGTAGGTCGGCAGCTGTCAGGACCCACTCAGCTTATTCTTCAAAGACAGATACTGGAGAAAAAACAAGTACAGAAAAAGTAGTGATTGGGAGGACTTCAGTTACTGTGTTTTTATTTAGCGTTGATATTTGATCATAAGATGTTTCCATGTGTTGTGGTGATCAATTGTTTTGAACCGATTGATCACCAAATAATGAAAATTGCATTTATTTTCTAGAATTTAATCATGTAAAAATATTTATAAAAAGGTGCATGTGAGGTGATAGTTTATTCTAAACTGGAGACCACTTCCTTTCAAATATAAAGAGAAAGAAGTGAGTTTTGACTGGCCAGGCAAGCAAGTCTGCTCTTTGTTTAGAATGAAAATATGTGTATGTGTATATCCACAATTGCAATATCGCAGTGATCCTCCATTTGACTAAGATTAGTGAATTTCTCCACTGTGAGTTCAATAAAGGCTTATCTTATCTGATTACTTAAAATAACAATAACTAACAACCAAATAAAACCCTTTTTGTTTCATTTCAGCCGTTTTGGACCAGATCGAGTATTTTTATAAATCTTTTATTGACCATCAGTAAAAAACAAACAAAGAAATGTTTGTGAATGGCCGTAATATGATTTTTAATAATATTGTTAAAGCAGTATTCAATATATTACCATTAAAAAAAATAGCCTTAGTATCCCATAAACAGAATGTACACATAGTCTTATCTAGGGTTGGGCAATTAATCGTAATTTAATCGAAATTGCCATCTCTAATCAATCTCAATAATCGTCATGGGACTTTATAATCAACAGGTTTACAGCCATTTCTTTGGCACAAACAATACCTAGTTTGGGAGTTGGGATGAGACAATGGAAGACTTTTGTGCGTTAAATGAGACTTCATGAAAGCATTTGTTTTTGTTTGAGCTGAGGTTTGAATAAAAGATGTATCTAATTTTATGAATCAGCAAGATGTATTTAATTTATTATGAAAGAATAACATCGAATCGAAAATCAAGACCTATCAATATAGGGAAAATAACTGTGATTTTTTTTCCCTAAATCGCCCAGCCCTAGTCCTATCAAAGGACCATGTTATAGACTGTGAACAGGAAGTACTGTTTCTCCCCCTTACCTTTTTCCTGCTTTCAATAGCCTGCTGCAGCCACAGAAGCTCCATGGACAGTGTGTTCCTATGGCCACGCAGGGCTTCAGGGGTCCGCGGCACATCCCGGGCCAAGCAATACTGCCGCAGCCCTGCACACACAGTAAACCCAGTGTGATTGATAAGACCACTTCGCTACATGTGAGCTTGTTAAATCCACACGCACCACACAACAAAGATCCTTCGTGCTACATCTCCAGGAATGCCGTAAAATGCTTATTTCTTTCCCACTCTTCTTTTTGTAAGCGGTGACATTATTCAAAGGCATTTGATTAGCTGCTTTGGCCAGTAAAATTTTAATTAAAGTTGTAAAGTTAGAATTAGTGCCTAGATTGCCTCGCAATCTGACTTGTACAATGAAACGTGTCACTCAAATCCTTGAGAGGTAATTTTCCTTTTAAAGCTGTGGTACCTGACTTTTTGTTGTTGTAGAGTACATTTATTTTTGCCACTAGAGTATGTTGTAAACATAGCAAAAAACAGACCTTGTTGCACTGTCTTCACCTAAATGTTTATTGAGCGATGGAAGGATCTCCATGGTGGAGCTGGAGGAAGTGTGTGTAGAGAGGGAAGGACTGTGCATCTCTGCTCAGACTACTGCCTGTGACCCGGCCCCCGATTAAGTGTATACATATGTAATAATCAAGATATAAATAAGTATAACTCAAGATTTATGTCTTTACTTCACTATGTAAGCGTTGCCCCTCTTAAGTAATCTCTCTTTGAAGAACAATCCTCTACTTGCAGATATGTTTTTGCCATTTTACCCATTTTTTTCCACCCATTGCTAAAAACACTTCTAGGGACATGCTATACTCACCTTTGACTGAGTGACAAGAGTCCATATCTGTATCTACACTGCCCCAGACTGTAGTTGAGTCACAGGCGCTGCCCATCACTTTCTCTCGAAATGAAAAATCTCCTTCATTCGGTGTGTCTTTGTTTACTTTCTGAACACTGTTATTTAAGAGGTCCTGCGGTTCAGGGGTAAATGCATTTGTTTCTGAAATGTCTCTTTCTGCTTCGAGCTTCTCTAGAAGACCATCACCACCACCACCACCATCCTCTTCCCTGTTTAAACCCTGGTCAGCAGCAGTGGGACTGCAGTCTCTTGGTTCTGATTTGGAATGTTCCAAGTTACTGGTTGGACTTTTGTAAGGGGAAATGGCATCTTGCTGTCAAAAAAAGAAAAACATAGAATTAGAGCCACACTAATAAAAATGTGCAAGTAAAAAATAAATAAATCATAAAAATCACGTCAACAGTACACCACATTATTTGATATAGAATCCATTGATTCATTTCTTTTACTGCTTTAGAATGTGTGTTGTTACTATAAACACAAAGCCAAAATTCATTTTGCAAACCCAACCTTAAAATGTTATATGTACAGGGCATACTCTAGAGTGTGTTTTAGTCATAAAACATATATTAAAGTAGTCACTGCAAAAGTCACTGTTTAAGTTTCGTTAAAAGATATGACAACCTTTTTTACAATGTAGTTGGGGTCTGGTTTGTTGTATGGTAAACTTCTTTATAGCCTCTTATGAAACCTGTACAATCGAATTTGCATGCACATCCATCCATCCATCTTCTTAAGTTTTGAACTTTCAAAAAATTACTACTATACTATTTGTTTGTTATTCAATGTGCCTGAGGGTGTTCTAAATATACTGTCAATGGGACACATGATCAGGTGCAAGAATGTAACAGTAATCTTCTTCTAATCCGATATGGGTGACTCCCAACACAGCCTTCAACTCTGCAGGGAAATATTAATACGTAACGCTTCAGAGATGCTTACAATGTCAGTGAAGTGTGGAAAATACAGGGTTTTCTGATCCCATTTCAAACAGTCCAAACCACCGTCAATTTCTTTTACAATATCTTCAAAATCCTCTCGTGCACGGCGCACCTCGTTTCTCAACAGGCATCCTCGTGCACACGCCTACGGAAAAAAGAAGAGTTAGAACCAGAACTGAGGAAGTGCTCTGGACACTGTTACCTGCAGAACAGGGGAGAAAAATCACTCGAAAACAACTGCTACAGAGAGAATCTAAGCGGTAAACCATTATTTATTATTTCCACAAACAGCTAAAAGAAGAAATCATACCTGAAAATGCGTGACTATCTTCTCCAATTTACACCTGTCCATCGCTATGGAAACATGACAGCGCTAGCAGCATGGCTAACCCAAAAAGAAAAAAAACAGCGCGGGAGATGAACTCAAACTTTTTATTTTGTTCCGGATCAAACTCAAAAACTAAAATATCCCACTATCTACAACCCTCTTAGTTTCACTATTTCTCAGTTTAGTATACAATACTCAATCAATTTTTAAGTTGTTCAACGTCAACATAAATATTATTAAATGTTAAGAAACGCTTACTTAACAGATTAAGCAATATTTTGGTTTTATTTTGAAAAGACGCCAGCGGAAATGCCCTGCGCGTATGTTTAGTTTGAAATGCTGCTCTGTACCAAATGGACGCTTTTTGGTCAAATTCTGTTGTGTAGCCTCTGAAGATGAGTAATGCTGCAAACCAGAGGACTTTATTTCAAACATGGGGCGCTGTCGTGCCTCAAAACAAAGCAGGACCGTCAAAAAAGATGTCAAAAAAGGCCCGGCTCGACGCAGGACGACTCCAAGCAGCACTTCCCAGACTTCAACTTCAAGACCTGCTCCAAGAAATTCACTTTGGAATGAAATAGGCCAAGGATCTTCTCACAACACAGACATCCAAGGACGTGCTGGCGAATCTAAAGCAACGTTCGACCATCAGGATAACGATGATGACGACGACGACTTGATGGTGGTAGCTGTCCACGAAGCAGAACAAACTTTGCACCTGAATAATACACACTTTAACAAAGATGACAACACAATAGGAGCAGATTCCAGTGCACTACCGCTCAGTTCGCCTGGTTGTCAGACTTATCCTGACTTCCCTGGATTTGACAGCTCATCAGCAAAAGTATGGATCTACCCGACAAACTACCCCATCAGGCAGTACCAGCTGAAGATGTCAGAGGCTGCTCTGTTTCAGAACACACTGGTGTGCCTCCCCACTGGGTTAGGAAAGACCTTTATTGCTGCTGTTGTCATGTACAACTTCTACCGCTGGTATCCATCAGGGAAGATTGTTTTCATGGCACCCACCAAACCCCTTGTGGCACAGCAGATTGAAGCTTGCTATAAGGTAATGGGAATCCCGCAGGCACATATGGCTGAGCTGACAGGTAATGTATTCTCAGAATGACTTATCCATACTTTAATATCACATTTTTATCATGCCTTTACCTCCACAGGGAGCACAGCAGCAAAGCAGAGGCAGGAGGTCTGGAAAACCAAACGGGTGTTCTTCCTCACTCCTCAGGTCATGGTGAATGACCTGTCCAGAGACACATGTCCCGGTCAGCAAGTCAAGTGTGTTGTCATAGACGAGGCCCATAAGGCGTTGGGTAACCATGCATACTGTCAGGTACACTGCCTCTACTGTTCACCAAAATGTCAAGCAATTTTAGACTTGATCCATCCTTCTATTCAGCATATAGCTATAGCACAGCCTAAGTACAGAGTGCAAATGTCAACCTTAATATGACATCAAATTGTTATTGTAGTTTTCGGCCTTTTGAGTTGTAATGTGAAGCAACAGAAATTGCACAGTTGGTGCTAAGATGGGATGGGGTGCAAAGAAAAGAGCCGTGAACAATACTGGGCCATTACTGGTAGCATAACATAGCATAGCATAGAATAGCATAAAAAACACTTTTGTGTGAACTTGAATTACCTAACATTTTCAAATCTTTAATGATTCAAACTAATAGTAAATTCAATGCAGAAAGAATGACTACGCTTGTCCAGTCATGTTCTAAAGCAACCAGTAGATGGCAGTGTTGCGCCGTTTCATGATTTCTACCACTTCACCTTTTCCCAATTTGTTGCCTGGCTCTGCCATTCTATACCCTGTCCATTCCACGCAGGGGAAGTTAGTTTGGTTCGGCTAGGCCTTAGCCGCCAATCAGCAACTTGTTTACCGTGTATGTCCAGACCCACCTTCTTTCGTGCAGAAAAGAAGTGGGTGTGGTTTATCAGGCTACCCAATTTGTGCAATGATAATTGCTTAAACTTTTGCTTGTCATGTTGCTCAGGTAATCCGACAACTTGGCAGTCAGACCAAACAGTTCCGGATCTTGGCTCTGAGTGCTACTCCTGGGGAGACACAAAGGTCAGTGCTACAGCAAATTATTTGCTGAAATGATCTGCTTTGTCTTTACTGCTGCATTACAAACGTATAAACAAATGAGTTCCCCAAAACATGAAACATTTAAACCCCATTTAGAAATATGAAATGGTAATGTTTGCCACATATAAAATGAAATTCTAAATATAGTGCACATTTGCAATACTAGTCTAAAGTTGGACACAAACTTTGTCTATGGAGCGCAATAGTCTTATAGACGTAAAAAAAAAAATGAAACTATATTAATTGTAAAATTATTATTTTTTTCAGTCTGTGCAGTCTGTCATCTCCAACTTGCTCATTTCTCATATTGAGCTTCGTTCAGAGGAGAGCCCTGACATCCAGGCCCATTCCCATCAGCGCAGTGTGGAGAAAATGGTGGTCCCACTGGGAGAGACGCTTTCTGCTTACCAAATACGGTACCTGCAGGTAAGTTCAGATGTTGGGTGAACTAGTGTTTTTTGTAAATGTTGCATAATGCAAGTGTTTTATGTCAAAATGGTCATCTCCAAGATGAAGTGCTTTTCTTGCTGGTTTCTTGGGAACAGTTCAGTGTTTTGGAATTATTTTTGTTAAAATACAGTGACACCACTTATAGACAGGCCTCGTTCTAAATAATCGGCAGCAGAATAGCTAGGAGCGAGATAGTCAGCAGTCAGCATAGACAAAAAGTGATGTTTCAAACTGAAAGAGATATCGAAATATGCACATTCAAGATATTAATATCGAAAAAGCAACAATATATCGTTACCGTATTGATATCGAGATATGAACATTCAAAACATTAAAATCGAAAAAGCAAGATATAAACGATATAGATTTTCTCCAGTCGAGAAGCTTTTAGATTTGGGTAAAGCCGAAGTGGAGAAAATGTGCTCAGTCCAGGTTGGGGGTAAGAGGTTAAAAGCAGCTGCTTCTTTCACAATGGGAACAAAAATGCCACATTTTATTTGCACAGTTCATTTAATAATTATTTGTGGTATCTTGAATAGCAGAAATGTAGTGGCTTGACCTCATGTGATTTTGATTCACTGCACTTTACTCTGGGTCCATCAGACTTCTACAGCCAGCTTAATAAATCTTTGACAATTTTAAGGTCATTGTGCTGATGTGATGTTTTATAAAGTAAATGTTTGGGTAAAACTTTATTTTACACTACCCTTGATACTTTGTACCTGACTAAACTTAGTACAATGTAATAACTTGTACCTATGCGCTACATATGTAATTGTAGTTTGGAGGTACATAATGTAATAAGACATAACCCCAACCCTAAGGGTCTCGTGTCCTATTACATTATATACCTACAAAGTACTAATACAAGTCATTAGACTGTTACAGAGCACATAACATTGTACTAAATTTAGTCAGGCACAATGTATCAAGGTAGTGTAACAAAGTGATACCAATGTTTACGCTTTGTTTAGTATGGCATCTTGAGTTTTGCTTTTAGTGATTAGACTTATTTTCTTCATTAAAAAAACATTACTGATTTCAAAGAACAGGAGGAAACATTTTATTGAAACAAGAAAACCACAGTAGCCGTTTCTGTTGCACTTGCATGTTCACTGTACAGAACTCTTCAGCAAAACACTAAAAAATAAGCTGAGGGAGGGGAGACAAAGCTGCAGAAGAGCAGCCTGTTGAAGGGAACTCTAAATTCTAAATGCTTCATGGCTTTGCGTTTACATTGAAGCTGTACAAGTCACTGAATGCTCATTTCTTTGGATTTGAATTGCTCACGGTTAAACTACATAAAGGACACAAAAATCAAGTTTCCACATTCGTAGTTGTTGACAGAACAGAGTTAAGTGACAATAGCCTTCCAAGTAAAATTTAATTCTAAAAGACATTTTTGAGGCCTCTAAAAGCCCCATGCTCCCTCACAGTGTTGATTTGGCTACTTCCTGTCCAGCTAATGCAGCTTGCATATTTACTGGAGCCAAAGCATTTAACACATAGTTATCTCAGAAGAAAACATACTTGACAATAGCTGGTGTAACACTGCAGTTGCATTGCTTAGTTAAAAAAATATTGTGACCAAACAGCTCACGTATAAACTCCGTAGTTCTGCAATAGAAAATTAAAAATACTATAGCTTTATACTTAATCTGTTACACATAAACACATCTTACATATCAAAGTCGAGCTATTCTCTGTCCTCTTCTCTGGTTTCATTTCTACTCAGCAGCAGGGGCATTTGCATTACAGTAGTGAGTGCCAACAGACTTGATGATGAAGAACATAAAGCGAGAGGTACAGAGGTAATCTTGTCCATGTTGGAATGGATTAGTTTGACAGAAAAACATAGGTACACATTACAATACACCATGATTGTCATCCAGCAGTAGTATGAATGAGTTTCGCTTGCCCTATGTATTTGACCATAAAGCAAACATGGTTATAGGGTTTTCCTGTCTACATTTGGAGCTTATTTGAGGTGAAACCAGAGTTATTTCAGGTAAACGTGAGATTGTGGAATTGTACCACAGAAGAGTATATTGTGTCCTGACATCTATTGCACCAACTACTCTCCCTATAGCAGTATTTTGGCATTAAAGTGCATATGACAGGATAGACTAGACTACCCATTTGTGTATGGTTAAAAGTTAAAAACTGTACCTTGCTTTCCTTGGTTTGTGTTGTTTATTATTGAAAAGAGTGGGCATAGGATGTGACTTATGTTTACATTCTATAACTGTCTCTAGGCAACCATATTGTACATAAGGGCAATGTTACGGCTCCTCCCTCTGCCTCTTTTGTCGTCACTTTTTATGAATTTGAACTTTCTTCATAAAATGGCCGCTTACGGCGCCAAGTGTAGTATCCCGTCAAACTAATTATTCGAAAAACATGAAAACCCCATCACATACACTTTAAATCCAAAGTCTGAAACTTAAAAGACAGACCGACAGACAGAGACTTACTAAATTAACTTTGACCACAGCAAGACAGAAGTGTTGTGGCACATTACAAAGTCTCAGTATGAAGTATTGTCCAACCAACAGTATCGTAAGGCAGCAGGTCCACTGGGAATCCTATTGGGAGATGTGACTCTCAATGGACTTTTCCATCCACACCATTTGTGCCCTGTGCCTAAGAGGGATAAAAGGCTAAGCTTCTTAAACCAACCAGAGTACGGCAGTGTTTTGGAGTGAAGGTTCAATTCGATAAAAGCTCACTGAGGTTAGAAGAGTTCTACTCCCATGTGGTAATGCCCGAGAAGTCCGTCAGTGGTGGTGACCTGTAATTGAAACTAGAGCTGACAAAGGGCAGTCGTGTGAGAGTCTTTTTCAAAGTCTCTAGGATCAGAAATGATGGTGGTGTGGATGGTGTGACCTCTTAGCGCTGCTCCAGGAACCAGATTTCATTCTGGCGCTGGCTGTGGGCCGGGTTTGTGTAGCCAGCCACGATGAACGAATCATTGACGCATACTTCAGGGGAGTCCAGCATCTCTGCAAATGTGTTGATCTGGTTCATGATGGTGACTTCATTAGTTGGACCAGTGAACGGCCTGGGAATACATGGGAAAAATATTAGATAAACAAAAAAGCAAGTTTATATACACTGAGATTTTTCATAATAGAATCAATATTGGTGAGCTTATTCTCTCTGGCAATTATTTGCTGAACAGTTTCAAAGCTGTAAGATTAATATGATACATTTATAGAAATAACTTAATCAAGCGCCACAATTTTGGATAGTTTAGATTTCTTTTGTACTCTTCTGTCCCTATAGAGCAGTGGTGCCCGAAGTGGAGTTCGGGAGGCCATGGGTGGGGGTCCCCAGATGATTTCAGGATGAAATAAAAACCTAAATGCTAGTGTTAATATATTTGTGTGTAAAAGAGCATATAATTTGTGAAAACCATTCAAATATTGTTTAAATACATATTAAGTTGATTTAAAAATGTTCATCTTCCCTAATGTAGCGTAAGAGGCAATAACTTTATACAGTGAGGGTCCCCGAGTTGTTTGTGTCAATTTTTGGGGTCCCAGCCAAAAAGGTTGGGAACCCCTGCCATAGGAGGCTCCTGCCATCAGAAATGTTGATGCCAATTCTCGAACATAAACTCCACCATTTGATTAGACGGATGAAATATCTTCAGGCATATTCAGATCGTCGTTGTTTTTACTTATATCTCTGAATAGATTACGGGGCCCTGGATTCTCTTCTGACCGTGTATATACAATAGTCGCAGGCCAGATCTCGATAACGACGTCACTGTCATTTGGTTGGGGAGGCTGGGCCTGGTGGACTGCAGGAAGGTAGTAGGCCACCCTGACGTCGTTAGCGAAGACAGAGCGGCTTTCGTCTGTGCGCACCACTGTCACAATGGGTAAGGACATGCCCAGGTAATCTCCTGTAAGATTTGAAATAAATCATTTGTTGTTAAGCTAGAATTGAATCTTGTCCAGGAAGATTATATGGAGTATGTGCAACTTACCCAAAGAGTTCTGCTGGCAGATATATCTCATGATCCTCATAAAGCCATAGCAGATGCTCTGTTCGTATGTCTCCTCTCGCATGGTAATGCAAGCCCAGTGGCCTTTTTCATAATGCCGTCTTTCATACAGCAGTTCCCCGCACTAAAAATGTTAAATACAGATTGTTGGTACATTTCAACAAAAAATGATAATGGCCTCATTAGTTTCTTTGACACAAATAGTCCTGTTGTGTATTTTCTTTGTACAACACAGACAGAATCTTGATAATTCTTTACAGCTGATGCCACAGTTATGACATACAACGCTGATCATACGAGTCGAGTGGGCCCTATGAAGAGTGGAGAATCCCATAATTCCCAACACATAAAAAAAAAAAACTACTTTCTTCTTGAAATCGATGAGACTGAATTCCAAGGACAGGCAACAACGTTCTCAGTCCCAGTCAGGCTTTAATGAACTAATTAACTCAAGGTAAACCCATTAGCTGTTCTTATTTATATGGGCCCATGAGGACTTGAGAGAGACCACTTTTAACACGCCGTGCAATCATCTTTCTTTAGTGTACAGTACATATCTGAACTAGATGTCTCTTCTCAATAACATTTCTACAAACCAAAAATTGTGACCTACATTTCTTGTTTTGTTTCCAGCGCTTTTCTCACATTTTAACTGACTAAAAGTAACAAAGTGGTCGCAAACTAGCTCCGCTTTTGTAACTTGTCTCTTATCACGCAAGATAAAAAGAACACACAATGGCAGAAAGTGTACAGCAGTCAACAGAAAGGATTTACGTACCTTCTCTTTGCGGGACAGCAACGTGAACGGCACACGTTCTCTGTTGCTACGGCCTTCATTGTTGCTCGTTAGCTGCTGGATGGGCTCGGCCATATCTGTTCACAAAAAAAATAAAAAAAAGATCAGAACACTGTTGCCAATTGAAAGCCCATGTCGTATGCCACTTAAGATTTTTTTTAATGTCCCAACTAATTTTCCTCACATTAATCTGCCGGCAGTGGAAGGCCAAAGACTCCAGGCCAGATGAGTCTCGGTAGGACGTCCCACACAGTAAATAATGCAATACTGCAGCGCACACGTGTTTGTATAGACTTGGCAGTGCTCATTTTGACAACTGATTAATTAGACGGTTTGTTTATCTTTGACTGAAAAGTAAAACAGTTTTCCAAATTGTACACTAAACCGCTGTACACTCTCATATCTATGGCAGTACATTTAGAGCCAGACGGTCATATTTTAGCTTGGCATTTGCAGTGACATTGCAAGTTGACAAGATGCTCGACTAGAGGATCTGTTCTTCTGGTAATCTCTGAGCGGCAGCAAGTCATTCATTTAATTCTGGTCCTTAATCAGTTGAGTGTTTGGAGGGCAGAGGAAGGACGTGTCGAGCCATGTTACTGGCTTTAACCAAATGATCAGACTCCAGGGTTACTTGCTGAACTTGCTAAATGTAGGACTTGATTTTCATTACTGAGAAGATGCAAAGTTGCAGCAGTAGATCAACAGCGTTCACTGCATCATTTTCCCTCATGTTCATTCTGGCTTTCCACGTAAAGGCTGCACAATTTTGGAAATTTTGTTGTGATTTGAGTTGAGGATTTTTGTGTGGGTGTGTTTTGGTGATGCTGCAAAATATAAGCGCGTCTACCCCTCGTGAGAGAATATTTAGTCTTGTATTGGGCATCATGAGGTGCCCAGAGGTTTTCACTTCTAGACTACAATGACGGCTAAACTAGTTTTCAATCTGGGAGTCCGGTCGCCCACTGGCAGGTTTTATAGATTACAGATTATCTTCTTGTCTGTTGTCCATTTGATTTGCCAATTGCAATTTGGATTTGATTATGATTAATTCTTATGAACAACTCTACATCTTTTGAAGACAGATCCAGCAATACTGCAAGAGTTTAGTCGTGTTTTTGTTTCCTGAAGGTTGTCTGCTATTTTCTTTTGAGTAAATTGAAAAAGCATGTTTCCCGAGTTAGCCTGTGATGTCACAATGATGTTCTTACTTTGTTTCAGATGCTTTGGCAGATGGAAAGATATAAAGGAAAATGTAATAATGTGGCCTTGTTAGAAACATTTTTTTAACTTCCCCGAGGGCTTCTTATGAAAGTGTGGGTCTGACATTTGACAAATTTATAAATCCCAAATTTATAAATTTGGGATTTATAAATAAAAGGAGGCTGACGTGACCCATCCACATTCCAACCGGCCTGTAAATGGATCACAAAGAAACTCCTAACACCACAGATTTGGGCTAATTTCTATTACAAAGTATAATTCCACTTTAAGTAAATGTGAGCATTTGTCATCAGACAGAAAAACACATTACCATAATGATGATTGTAGTTTGAGCTATTGTTCACATCAGGCTCTTTAGACTTTGTCAAATTTCTTTCTGGAGACCAGTGTTATATAACACAATGTGGCCATACCGCCTTTGCTCTGCCCAATCCCGTCAGACCTTGGAAGCCAAGCAGGGAAGGGCCTGGTCGGTACTTGGATGGGAGACCGTTTAGTAACACCAGGAAGCCTAGCAAATGTAGTGAGTGAGTGGTTGGTGGTGGTCGGAGGGGCGCAGACTGGTTGCCTCGCTTCCGTCGGTCTACCCCAGGGCAGCTGTGGCTACAATAGTAGCTTACCACCACCAAGTATGGAGTGAATGAATAGTGCAATGTAAAGCGTCTTTGAGTGTCCAGAAAAGCGCTATATAAAACAGATTTATTATTATTATTAATATTATTATTAACTCAGGAGGCCACACGTTCTGGGTGCTGGGGCTCTAAATCATTTTAATTTTCACAAAGGGCCTCTGTCTGATGTTAAAAAGGAGGATTTTTTCCTTATTCTTTTAGTGTTTCAGTGTAAATTGTAAACAATGTGTTCTGTTTATTAAGCTGCAGTTTGTTCTCCCACACCAGTGACTAAACAGAAAAACTCTCAACAACATAAGGCCATTAGCTTTAGTAAGCATAGTGTTGCTTTATCCGTCTATGAGGATCTGAAGCTTTCACTCCAAATTAACCTCTGACTGTGTGGATCTTGTGCGACCTAAAACTCGTGTTCCTGGTTTGAACTGGTTTTCTGTATTAATAGACGTAACTAGGTCACTGTACAACCTCACGACTTGCGGAAGTTTAGCCTAGAAAGAGCTGACTGCTTTTAACTTTACATAGGTGTGCATTTTGCTTCTGAAACAGTTTGAACATTTCAACAGTACCTTCAGGAACTTCCACTTGGTGTCCGCGGGCCACGTCCTGCCAGTAGTGGAGCAGACGGCCTTCGTTTTCCTCTTCCATAGTTTCTCCGTCTTCCAGACTGCCATTGCCCGAGTCTGACAGCTGCTCCTCGGAGAACGACTCCAGGTCTTCCAGCGTGATCACACCGGGTCCCGTACTCTCTCCACCACCGCCTCCGCTCATTTGGCAGCCTCCTTGGTCCATTTCCTCTTCGTAAATCTGCTACGAACCGCAAAAAAAAACACACACCGCAAAATGGGTCTAGCGCATTCGCAACAGTACAGAGACCTGCGCGATGCAAAGCGATTCTCGGTTCGTGAGGTACCTAAATTAAGCTGTTTTCTTATCGTCCTCGTTCCTGGTAGCTTTTCCAGATTAGGAAAACCTTAGCCGTTCCTTTGAGTCGAAGAAACGAGACATATTGCGCCTTCTCTGCGGCATGTGTTCCGATTACGCGTATTTTTTTAATTGTACGTGCAATAAAACGCTATCCTCACGCACGATCTAGTGTTTATCTCGTTTAAAAACAAATCCCGACCCTCGCCTGTGCGGCTGTAGCATGACGTTTAGCCTGCTGTAGCTGCCTTGAGCTGTGTTTATAGTTGGCCAGGGCGGACCACGTGACGCTGTGGGGCCCCCGCCTTCTCCGAACTTGGATAAATACTGTGCGCCCCCCCGCCCGTTCGCGTTCACCCTGACCCAGCTACTGACACAAGTGAAGCTACCAATTGGCTGACCAAGTTACTTTATCCATGTTATTATTTAAGCTTACTGTACATTTTAATGGGTCAATAATTCAGTATATCTTTTCTTTAAAATGCCCACCCTACGACCATATAAGTATTTGGAGGCACAGAATATTCCTCTTAGACATAAGGGTCTAGTACACAGAGCTTTAGTTATTATAGCTTTGCATTCTATAAATTGTCCGTATGTAAAATTATCAATATTTGTCTATGTAACACACTTGAATTATTGTAAAAAGAGAATGCTGTCTTATGATATTTTGTAGTTTACAGCAAAAAATATACTTTTCGTGATATTTGAATGCATCACTTGAATATATGCATTTAACGAGTGTATGGAGAAATACTAATTGTTAGTAAACATCTTCCATAATACCTGGATTACCGGAGAACGGACTTGTGAGGTCTTGTCTATGTTTCCCCTGAGCTGTACTTGTGCCACAGCCAACCACCATGTTGCAGACTTTAGCGGGCACGTACCACAGTAAGCGCATTATATAATCCTTCATAATATAAGAGTGCGTGTGGGGGCGAGGATGTGCGCTTAAATACGCCCGTTTAAACCACATACAGTAATGCTCTGTGACAATGCTCAGCCGGGAGAGCACCACCGTGCATCTTTACATTGTCACTTTAAATGATGCAGAGGTTCCTGCTGTAGCGCTAGTATCTGTCATCACAAAATGTATTACTATTTAGTAGGACATTTTTGTGCATCAGTAGGTTTTTTCAGTCTGCATGCATCGTTACTGAATGTTGCTTTTTATTAATAGCTCCCATCTCACCGGTTTGTTCACTGAGTCACTTGCTTCCAGCTTCAGCCAATCATTAGCAGAGTTTTTTTCTGAGCATGCTCTGTGCTGTTGCAGTAGACACTGTTGTTGTGGCCCCTCTGACAAGTATGAGATAAAGTGTGGAAGTAGAATGTATAGGTTTGGAGTATTTGATTACACACAAGAACTAACCATCATCACTGGTTCACTAAGTTAAAATTGTAATTGTTGGAGACAGCAACGGGAGAGTCTCAAAGTGGAATTTGTGTAATCTCTTAAGCTGTGGACATACGGTCGACTGTTTGAGACCTTTCTGTACTGCAGTAATGTTGAATGTTTTGGAAACTTAAATTTTGTTACTACTCGTGGAGGTAGGCAAATTGCTGTTGTCATAAACTAGCTGTGAAAGTTTTTAAGAAATACTCATGGAAACTATGTTATGATCGTGCAAGTGTATTGTTCACACCTGATGTCTCATTGAAATAATGCTGTAGTGTGGTCTTTTCACCGGTCTGCCAGCAGCGCATCTGGAAATTTTTCCTGTGATGTGCAAGGTGTGAAAATGCCTGGAGCTCTTCTGTGCATGCCCACACACCTACACTCATTACATGCCTGTCACAACATAGTTTACTACAAAACAGAATGTAAATACGTCATCTTTATTTTTCATTACTCTGAACATTTTGATGACTTTGAAAATGAGAGGTGTTCCAAACATTAATATTATTTATATTAAAAAGCTTATTGCACTTATAAAAGCATGTGTCAATTTACTATAGTGTTGTTTTTAAATATTTAAGCTTGTTTACCCAAATCGAAAATCTTCTTGGAAAAAAGCTTAAAAACATCGACAAAAACGAGGATGAAAATGCAACCAACAAAATTGCAACAAAACATGCCGGAAAAGCAACAATAAGACAATAAAAAAGCAACAAAAACGTGACGCAAATACGACAAAAAAAACTGTGTCAAAACAGCGACAAAAGCGAGGATGAAAATACAACAAAGAAAGCAACTAAAGAGCGACAACAAAGTGACAAAAACGCAACAAAGAGCAACAAAAACGTGCCGGAAAAGCAACAATAACGCAATAAAAAAAAGTGACAAAACGAGACAAAAAAACCTGCGAAAACTAGACAAAAATGTGACAAAAACGCGGCAAAAAAGTCATGATCAGTTTTGTAGATCTTAGCTTTCAAATGAGGCTGATCTCTCCAGTTGAGAAGATTTTAGATTTGGGTAAAGCCGAACTGGAGAAAATGCGCTCGGTTCAGGCAGGGGGTAAGAGGTCAGATAATACTTTTTTTTATTGATGCTTGTCCATGCTTTACTATGCTTTTCTTTGAACTTTACACTGGGGAAAAAAACACAATAGCGCTCAACATTCATTGAATTGTACTTTCACTTTCTATTGTGCTTATTTAGCAAGCCCATGTGCCATTTTAGAAAATATGTAGAACTCGACATGCCAAAGAGCAGAAGGAGGCAGTGTTGGATTAACGGCAGCAGGACTTGCGAGTTAAGAGGACCTCCGCGATGGTCACAGGGAAGAATGGGTAATCCCTGAGTGGGAGGGGTCAGTGTACATAGGTGAGGGCATTTTAACAGCACACGCTCACCATCCATGTGCTTTTACCATGTGCTGCGCTCACAGACTGAGGAGCGGAGGTCATGCTGCAAAGTCTATGGTTCCATCTGTGTCAGTGACAGAAGTGCACATGTTCGTTTGTGCTGACGGTTTAAATGCATGGGGTCTTGGATGTAAGACCCCATAGTAATGCTACAAAAAAGAGCTGTTCGATTAATTCACAAAGTTGGGTTTTTGGACCACACAAACTCATTATTTTTAAAATAAAAAATGATGACGTTTTGTGACATTGTTGAGTTCCAAACTGTACAGATGTTATACAAAGCAAGGTACAAACTGTTACCAAGCCAAATACAAGAAGGTTCCAAGAACGTACTGGTCGTTACGAATTACGTGATGAATTGAACTTTAGGATTCAGAAACATAGCTCAACTTTGAAAAGTTTTAGCCTGACAGTTAATGGGGTCCAATTTTGTGCAATAATTTGGAGAAGGAGATGAAACAATGTCCAAACATAAACCTGTTCAAATATAAATACAAACAAAAGACTTTTGAGAGGGACCTCCTCCCAACGGGCTCATAAACCTCGGCTTTTAATGCACCACACAGCATAGGAACATCATCTACAAAACCAGCTGTTAGGGCAGCGGGGTGGGGGTTAGTTGATGGGAGCTACTGTTGTCTTCTACTGGCCCACTCTACACCCTGGCTTTTTAACGCACTACACTAGGCTTACACTATACTCTGTACATTAAAACAAAACATATATAGCCTATATAAAAATATGAAAATTGTACACAAATTAATTATTAAAAACTATAAATTAATATCATACTGAAGATGGTAACGTCAACTGGGAAGTAGCAAGATCATTGAGTATAATATGGATATTATTGTGCCTTTTTGACGTAAAACTAGCTATTTTAGGTAATGTTGCTAGTGTTTGCTAGTGTTAACAATTTAAAGCAAATATATTAATGATCACCTTTTGTTACTTCGTCTGTACTAAACATCGTACATGAAATGAAGAAGAAGATCTTTATTTATATAGAGCCTTTCACAGACATGGCCACAAAGTACTTTACATGAGACATTCACTCCATACTCGGTGATGGTAAGCTACATTTGTAGCTTCAATTCCCCTGGGGGAGACTGACAGAAGCGCTGTCGCGACTGCACACATCTGCGCCAACGGTCCCTCTGATCACCAACATACATTCACTCACACACATCATTCATCCTGGCCTATTGTACATATTTTTAGTGGTAGGTGAAACTGGAGTACCCGGAGGAAACCTACGCAGACACGGGGAGAACATGCAAGCTCCACACAGAAAGGCCCCGTCCAGCTGGGGATCGAACCCTGGACCTTCTAGCTGTGAAGCGAGAGCGCTAACCGCGCCGCCGTGCTGCTTATAAACGAGACCGTTGTTGTTGTGTTTCGTTTCTATGTATTACAGGATCAGTTAAAATAGTGCCTTTCAAGTTTGGTCTGTGTTAAAATAGCCGATTTGGTGTGATGTTTTGTAATTGACTAGATACAGACTAGATATTGTGAGTGCTGTAGTCCATTCTTTTGCTGTTGTTTCTTTATTTTGCTGTTGTTCTTTATTATTGTTTTGTTACCTTTGCACTATGTTCCTTGTTTTTGATTAACTGAAAATTGTTTTGTTTTTATTTCGGGGGTGGGCGCTTATAAGCCTTTTGCTTCAGACTAACTGCTCAAATAAACAAATAAACTAAATTAACTGAAATAACAAATAGCATTGAGTGAAACTCCAGCTTAAAGGGTGATGCATTGTATACACACATTGTATCATTAGATCCAATCCCTCAATCAATAATAGAACAATTTTTGTTCTCAGCAGGGTTGCGAAGGGGCAGAAAATTCCCGATACATTTCCAGACATTGTTTGCGGAAACTTTCAGTGGGAACTTAAGCTTGGAAATTTGGGGCATTTTCAAAACTTAAAAACAAATACACATTGCATTATTGCATTTTTATTGAATAAAACAAATTGAGAACTATTAGTTAGCCATTACTTATGTATTTATTTTGTTAATTTCCAAAAATTCCCAATATTCCCATGGAAAATTTCTGACTTTCACACAATTTTGCAGCCCTACTTTTCAGTAGTGGAAAAAGGCCTGTGTAGGATTTACAATAGTCTAACCCGGTGCTTTTACCCAGCTCAATCCAGTCCTCAGTCTCTATTGTTCCCACATCCATCGGCGAGATGTTCTTAACTTTATTATCCGTATTAAAAGCTCATAAACATTAGAGATTCTCTTTTTTTCGAATGATGGATTGTAAAGGAGAAATGGAAGATCTCCCAGCACATCCATCTCTTGTTTAATGTGCAAGTACTCAAAACAATTCTCCTTTATTTGACTTGTTTAAAGGTTAGAGGTGGACTCCCATCAACCACTTCCAACATGTTGACCATGTTATATAAGTTGCTGGCCGTGACCTGTTTGCATTTGCTCTAAAGGAAAGCTCTGGCTGTTGTCGTGTTCTAAAAAGGTCGGGGAATTAACAGATGTTATTGAACTCCTGGTGTTTATCTTCACACAGGCTGAATGTTTACCCCCGGTGTCTCCCAGTGTATGTGTCTTAATATTCACTTCAAAATGGTGTGTGAAGAATAACAACTACTGCAATACTGACATTGCAGGTATGAGTGATGCAAAGGTGCAGTTGAAATTTTTTTCCGCCCCATTGCAAACTCATTTATATATCAGATTTGCGCCACTAATAATAAACAGTTTCTAATGAAATCGCTTGTGTTAATCTTCAGTCGTACTTGCTTTTTAGCACCTGACTTGGTAAATCAGGCCCTATACTGTGTGTTTTCTGTATTTCTTGTGGTGGTCAGTGATGCTAGGCACTTACAAAAGAATATTATATAGAGAATATAAGAAGAACATATTATAAAAAAGATTAATAATTGTTCTATTCAGTACATTTGCCATTAATGGGTAGTCAATTCATAGGATTACATGAGCATCATTTCCATCCATTTCACATTTCTCTGTTATACTACTGTGTTTATTTTACAGTTTACTATTTTGTAAGGCACATTTTGTAATCTAGTTCTTTTGTCACAGCATATAAATGTAGATTGAACATGCAATTATTCATCCTCAATTGTAGTTTGCCTCCTCTCATTATTTTTTATAGAGCAGCTGCTTCACACAATACAGCGCAAACTCAGTGCCCCCATCCGTTTATGAGTTCCAGGATGAAAGCACTAGCCTTAGATTGTCTGTTTGACAAACTACTGCTATTTCATCCAAATTACTGTGAAAGCAGGACAGGAAAATGGGCCCGCCATTAGCCCGCTGTTGCTGTATGTGTGCTCTGAAAGTAGGTCTGCTGTTTAAAGTTGGTCTTGAACCTCTGTGTCACCACTTATCAAGGAAATGGCCTATTATCGTTGACCCATTTTTGATTATTTTTTTTTCTTTCAGGTGCTGGAGAAGTTCATGTCTCGTCTAGTTCAACATCGGGTGATGGGGCACAAAGACCTGCGGTCGCTCAGCAAGTACCAGCTCATCATCGCCAGAGAACAGTTCAGAAAAAACGCTCCTCCGCACATCAAGGCATGGAAAACGTGCAGATATATAATCAGAGTATTACATTTTTTGTGATTGCGACCCTCAGACTGAGGGTTTATGTGTGGTGTAGTCATTTATTTGAATTTCAATTATAGAAAAGCGACAAAACAAAAGAGATAAGATATGAGTTCATTGATCTCACAGTGCAGAGAAATTTACTTCTTAGAGCTTTCTTAAAACATTCTATAGTTAAGTAATAACAATAGAATAGAGGTATATCATAGAGACGGAATAATGACGTTGATTTTAATTTAATGAATGGTGGGCCTCTTTAGATATGCCAAAGACAGACAGAAGGGTCTGCTCATGTAGATACCGCTGCTCTTTTCGATCATATCATAGTTAGTGACCGCCTCTGCCTTGCCCCTGTCCAGGGTCCACAGCAGGGGATGCTGGAAGGAGACTTTGCCCTCTGCATCAGTCTGTACCATGGCTACGAGCTGCTGATGCAGATGGGCCTGAGGTCTCTGTTCTTCTACGTCCAGGGCGTCATGGACGGCTCACGAGGTCAGCACACAGTCACATGATACTTTAATAAGGATTTCCCATACACATACAGTAACAGTGTAGTCTGATATCTAGTTTAAAACCATTATTTCTCTTTTCTCAGAAATGTCAAGGGCCAGAAATGAACTGCAGAGAACTCCCACATTTATGGACCTCTACCAAGAGATGGAAGTCATGTTTATAAAGTCAGCTGATGGTAGATTCTCCTCTCTTTAGTTCTTGGCTGCAATAATAGTGAGATATGCTCATTGATTTTCTGTGTTGTATTTGTAGATCCACGTAATACATTTGTCTACAGCCACCCAAAGCTTGAGAAACTGGAAGAGGTGGTGCTTCAACACTTCAAAAAGTGGACAGAGAGCACAGCAGGTAGCACCAATGATTGACACCTTTAATTATATTTTTAAATTCATGCCAGCTTCTAATCTTCATGATGTCTCCATAGGGGTTTGGAATGAAACTGAGCTAACTATAGATTCTTTGAAAGACTTGTGGCTGTGCTCTTCAAACAGGTGTGGCTGAAGCTGTGAGCACACGGGTGATGATCTTCTCTTCGTTCCGTGAGAGTGTGCAGGAGATCGCCGCCATGTTGAACCGCCACACGCCTCTCATCAGAGTTATGACCTTTATGGGCCAAGCTTCAGCAGGGAAAGGAATCAAGGGATTCACCCAGAGGGAACAGCTTGAGGTCTATACCAATTTAATACATTCATCTAAATGTGACAGTGTGTGCTACCGATGCCTTACTTTCAATGATCACCATTTCCCATACTATGACACTCATGTTAAATACTCTCATTCTGAACCCAAAAACGGTTGAAATTTGCTTGTTGTGGAAAATTAATAAATGTCTGACTTCTGTTCCAGGTGGTACAGAGGTTTCGACAGGGCGGATTCAACACACTGGTGTCCACTTGTGTCGGGGAAGAAGGCCTGGACATCGGGGAGGTGGACCTAATCGTATGTTTTGACGCTCAGAAGAACCCTACCCGCCTTGTGCAGCGAATGGGTCGCACGGGGCGCAAACGACAGGGGCGCATTGTTGTCATTTTGGCCGAGGGTCGTGAAGAGAGAGTAAGTTCTGGGCCAAGAGTTGGAACTATATTTCATAACCCAATCTTTAGCTTACTTTACTACACGCTTTCCTAGACCTACAATCAGAGTCAAAGCAACAAACGCAGTGTGCACAAGTCCATCATCAGTAACCACGGCGGGTTCAGCATGTACGTGGACAGTCCTCGCATGCTGCCGGACGGGGTGAACCCTACTCTACACATGATGCACATCACCTGTGGGCAGTTCGACCCTGGGGAGAGCAGCAGCAGGCGATCTAAAGGACGCAGGTCTAGTGCCGAAGGGAGGAGCTCACTCATTCATCCTCACAATCTGGGTTGGTGCCTTTGTGACCGTTCTCCTCAGTATTAAACCACAGTCCTCATTTATACCACAGTCACACTTGGTTAGTTGTTATTCTGGTTTACTGTTTCATAATGAGGTCACAGTCATGACACAACATGTTACCACTAGTTCAGTGCTGACTAATAAAATACCCTGATCACATTGTAGTTGAATGTACTCTATTGTTTTTATTTACAGTTCAACAAGGCACTGCAGCATCAGATGCTTTTCTGACCAGAGCAGAATATTCTGTCTGGGCCTCCACCATGAAGCTGGGTGAAGATGAAGTTCATCCAGTTCTGAAGCCATCGCAATTCCTATCCTTACCCACAGATCAGCACAACCAGGTATCTTAGAGTTTTTGCACACATAGATGTTCATTGTGGTACAAATTTGTCTTGCGTGTTAGCAGATGATGATTCTTGACTGTTTAGTATATGCCTGTAAGCTACTGTTTTAAAATAATCTAAAATCAGTTTGTTTCAAAGGAGCGGGCGATGAAAAGTACTGCCCCATCCCGGGAGTTGTCTTTGAGCGAATGGAGACTCTGGCAGCACAAGAGTTTACCTACACACACTGTGGACCATTCACTCCGCTGTCAACACTTCATTAAGATCATGGAGCAGATTGACCAAATGAGAGATGAACCTGAGGTTAGAACATTCAATGTTTGGTGAAGCAGGGGAAAAACATGATAAATAATAGTGTAACCAAATGTGCACAGGGGGAAAAGTTATCTGTTTTACAGTGGGGTACAAACCTGGTATTTTGTTAAATAAATAAATAATTTTGTTATTAATTAGTCGGCTGAAATGATACAACTCACAAGAAAACTGCCTTATGTAAATAATAAAGTAATTAAAATGAGAAACAAGATAATCTTATTACACTCATCGTTTATCAATTATATCATAGATTTTCCAGTGACGTCAGTGACAAGTTACAACACAAAGCCTGTGCCATTGCTTGATCTTACTGTTGTTTACTTTACAATGACAAACATGTGGCGTGATGGTTAGCTCCTGAGTTTGAGTGTCCAGGTTGGATCTGGTCTATCTATATGGAGTTTACGGTTTGTCTGTGTCTGTTTCCTGTGGGTACTCAAGTTTACACACAGTTCTAAATCCCAAACAAGAGTGTGCTTTTAGAAGAGGAAGCAGTCAGCTGAGTTGCATGAGAACATACAAATGTGATCTGTATTAAGTTTCCACATTGATCTCTGTACCCAGAGGGCTCGCTGGTGACCCGATGAACAGTCCGCAGTGGGTTAGGATCAAATTAGTTCAAATGCATTTTCCATTTCTATGCTGGTACAACGGCGTGTTTGTTGGAGTGTTTTGATAACTGACTGCGGTCATCTTAGTCATTCACTAAGGGCTTGCTGCTATCTTTGTTGGTGCATGCTTTTAATTTCTACAAAAAGGTCGAATGCTGGAGTTTTTTTTAACCATTATTTTTTTTGTCACCAGACTTTGTTGGTCATGACTCTTGAGTTTATTTTACTTTTGGCTATTTCATTTATTCATATCTAAAATCACGTTTTTTTTTTTGAGTGACTCTGGTTGTCTGCTCCGTTTTGAAATGGGAGTCTGCTGTCAAAAACATTGGTCTCAATCCTTCAATTCAGGTCAGAGATTAGCATTGGGCAAACTATTAGCTGCTAAGCTCCCACTGGACTGAACAAGAAAAGGGCCCACCTGTGAAAACAAAACCGTGATAGATGGAGCTCTGACTCTAGTGGGACTCTAGTAGGTCATCAAATTATCGTGCACAATGCCATTTTGCTTTGTAGAACAGGTACAGTTGTTGTATAGAGTCTGAATTCTGCTCCAAAATTAAATGAAAAAATGAAAAGGCCTGAAGACTTGCCGTACCCAACTGTTTGTTAATATGTATAGCCTTTGATAAGAAAATCTCACATCCCAGTTATTGCCTGACTTTTGAATACCCTTTGACCATATGCCTTTGACAGTATTGCATCATTAGTTTTTCAGTCACTTTGTTCACGGCTCTGCCCCCCAGACGGCAGCCTTCCCATTGTCCGCTCTGCATGCGTGCCTACCAGCACCTCTCCTCGCTCTCCTTTTGATTGGTCTGCCGTTGATTATGTAAGCCTTCCCTGAACCCATTACATAAACCTAGGAAGCTGAAAGTGGGTCAGCCTGTGATGACCTACATGTAGGCTACATAGCGTACAGTGGGGAGGAAAGGACAATTGAGAAATCAAAAACAGAAGCCAAAAAAAACCCAAAATGCAGAGAAAATATGTTTGACATTTGCTCTATTAAAGAAAACAGTACGAAACCCAAGAAGCAACAAGTGTGAAGCAACTCTTGAGCAACAATGACTAGACTAAAATGAAAGGAGGTCATGTTATTGGTAGCATGTGCTAGTTGGCCATTTATTAGCCTATTGGTTCAATAACCTTTTGTATAAAGTCACATTTATATTCTATATTTAGCAACAATAACTGGCTGTTGACACTGGTGGCATGCTAACCGTGACACCAAGTGAGGCTTAAAGAGTGTTTGCTAGTACAGACAAACCATAGTCCATGTTTTTCCCCCCTCTAGATTTAAGCACATTATTTCATTGTTCTGAAACTTGGGCTTTTGGCTTACATTTGTGTGGAAAAACAACAAAACAAAACGCTCAACTCATTTGGTGGTCAGAGTGGGTTTACTGGACATTCGAGTGAAATGATTGATGACAATGCTTTGCTCTGTTTTACCACAGAGCTTGTGGTAAAACAGTCTTCTTGACGAGACTTGTTTGTAGCAGTCAATGAACTTGGGAGTTTTGTTGTTGCCTTTGGGACTTTGCGGATAGTTTGGGTGTGACCAGGTAATTCTTTCAGGAAATGTATTTATTGTTGTGTGTCTATTAAGTTAAGGCGAGGTTAAGTACAGTTCGAGTCACATAAATGTTTCTGGTACATTGTTTTCTTCTACATTTTAGAAAATCATCTAGAGAGTAGGTTTGAGTGGCACTGTTGTTGAGTTAAGAGATGTATTATTTGATTTTGCAAGTCAGTAAAGTTGAAAAGTGGAAACCATGCAAATGATTAATTTGGAAATCGGATTGAACATGAAATGTCCACATAATTCTTCCACCATTGCCATAATTTGAGAGAATAGAGTTAAGAAGCAAATTGAACTCGGCACTTGGGGAGTCCATACTGTGCTGACTTTGCGCTACAGTGGGCAGGAGACACTCGCTGCGTGTTTTTAACAAACCTCGTGACCTGGAAGCAAGGGACCCAGCAGGCCCCGCCAAAGCCTGTCTGGGTTAAAAGTCCCACTGCAGAGAACAAAGATCCCTCATCTCCTCCTGTCGATTTTTCTTTGTTATTTGTTAGATTTCAGGTCAACTGCACACAGTCTGCTCTTCATTCACACTAGGATTCTAAATAAATGCCTTGCGCAGTTTCCAAGTATTAATAATCCAAATTCTCTTTTTTTTTCTCCCCAATCCCCATTTGGGCTAATCCTTCCATCAATTTCCAGGTCATATGGTGAAGGCCAGATTAATCATAGTGATGGTTGAATACAAACATATTGGGGGGAAAAAAGGCTTGAATATTATTACAAACTTTAAAAATGGAAACAGTCTGCATCGGTGCTTCCTAACTGGTGTAGCTTCAGGACCGCCTTCAACCTTTTGTGACTAGCTGCAATCAACAATAAAACAATTTCTTCAGCTTAAAACATTTTATTGCCACACAATATTTCCTCATACATTTCTTGATCCTCTGCATTTATTTGACCCGTCCTTCAATTGTTCCTGTGTGCAATTCATCTCTCCATCTTTAGCTATGTTCATGCTCACAAGTGCTAGCTCAAGGATGATCCTGTTATGCATGATTCAAACACTGGTCATAGGCTGCCTATCAAAAACAATGAAAACTATTTATCAATCAACAATTTTTGGCAGCAGCCCGCGACCCACTAAAAACACGCTCGAGTCCCCGCTCTCCAGTCGAAAAACCTTTACATTTCTAGCACTCGTTTGAATGATTTGTACTTAATGTTGTTCATGTTTTAGTATAACATTGAAAGCCCATTTCACCAAAATGTGTAGTGCTGCAGTGTATATAGATAAAGTTTGCTAAAATTGTACTTACTCATACTGTACATAAGGGCCTCGAGTGAGTCCACTTCTCTTCATAAATCTGCTTACTACTTAAAAAAACCTGTCACATGCGCTTTCATTTAGAGTGAACCATCCTCTCCTTCATGATATTACTTTGATGGAACCTCATGTTTGTCTTTCAGGCGGAATGTCTCTACGAAAACCAGCTGCGGCCTTACCTTTGTCCAGTCAGGGACGGACAGAAGCGATTAAAGC
This sequence comes from Neogobius melanostomus, assembly GCA_007210695.1. Classification (NCBI taxonomy): domain Eukaryota; kingdom Metazoa; phylum Chordata; class Actinopteri; order Gobiiformes; family Gobiidae; genus Neogobius; species Neogobius melanostomus. The sequence goes on from VHKM01000043.1 coordinate 3,528,850, forward strand.
CATGCGCCAAAACCAAAAAACCAAGTCACCCATTTTCAATTGACCCCGACTTCATGGTCGAACAACCTGAATCGAACATGACGGTTGAGGAGCAAACGTCTGTCGTTGAAAGTGAAACTGCTGCATGCAAAACTACCTCACCACAATCCGATAACTCAGGGGATTGTATAATGATCGTTAATCCAGAACAGATAGATTTAGTGGATCGAAACGCTAATGATATACCAGAATGTGATGTTGACGAAGAGTTGGAATTGCAAGCCATGTTCTATCTGCCAAAGTGGGATTGTCAGCCAGCTTCATGCAAAGCAATTGGAGCGCACAGAGAACACAGTCTAAAAGTCATTCTCTCCAATGTGTCTGATTTGTTGTCACGCTCACCTCCGTCTCTGGACTTGGAAGATGTGACTCTTTTAAGTTCTGAACATGCTTCGCCAAAAGAGGGACCGTGTCAGCCGTTTCAAGTCAGCTTCACTCTCGATGATGAGGATGATGAAGAAGAAGAAGAAGAAGAAGTGGAGATCAGTGATAATGCACACGGTTTGGAAGGTCCTAAAAGGTCACTGAATAGTAATCAAAGTCATTTGGATAAAGGCTCTCCAGTTCGGAACAGTCCTACTTGGGATGATGTTTTGAAGATGATGTTTGTGAGGAAAACGCTGCAAATGTGTGTGAAGACGACCACTATAACACAATAAATACGGAAGCGAAAAGTGCAGAAGGTAAAAACATGATTCCTCCTTATAAAATAAATGAGAGCATGGATCTGTTTGAAGATGATGAGGCCTTTCTACTAATGTCAATTCCCGATATTGCTACTCCGGCAAATTCCCCCCATAAGGATAGTGTAAAGAAAGGCAGTCTTTCAGGAAATGGTGACAACGCAACAAAAACGGAAACATTGGAGGATGAAATTCCCCTGTGTGCCAACAAAAGTAATTCAAAACCAGATGAGTCCAAGGCCATATGCAAACCCACAAGTTTGCAACCAGAGCCATTCGAAGGCTCTAACGATTTATTCTCTGTAAATTTCGATCTGGGTTTCTCCATTGAAGACTCCGATGAGGAATGTAACGCGGATCCCCAGCCCACTCGACGTGTCCCAACTTCTCCACCACCAAAAAACACCCGACTTTCCCTCCACGCCAGTTCCGGCTCCTCTACTCCCTACAGTGGCCTTTCGAAGCAAAGGCCACCTGCGCTGCCCAGTGAAGCCAGGCTGTCCACCCCGCGGCTAGCACACAGGAACATGTCCGCTCTGTTCTCGTCTCCCGCTGCGACCAAAGGAAGTGCGCTCCCGTCTCCAATCTCGACATGTAACACCCCAGCCACACGTGTCAAGCATAACCACAGCATTGAGGTAGACGGCGTTGGAAATGCAGGTGCGTCTGCCAGGATGTAACACAAAATGTAGTTGTGTGTTTTGAAGTGACCTTTTGATTGTACAGCTGAAATGCTCACCTGTGTGTATGGTTTTCTTCCTTTGGTTCTCAGGAATAGACGGCAGTGACAGCGAGGAGGAAGTGGTGGTGCAAAATAGGAAACAAGTCAAAAAGGTCAACTATTTTTCATCTCCGGAAAAGGTACTTTGTGTTTTGAAGGGAAGATTAGGTTTAATTGACACCTCGGCCGGCAGCATATTCTTAAAGCCATACTGCGGAACACTCCAGGTTATTGCTACTATGTCATAAGAGCAACTACTGAAACACTTCAAAACATGACAGCGATGCCAAATGTGCTCGTACTGATCAGGCAGAGACAAACAAACAATTCATTTTGAGTGGGTTGGCAAAAATAAACAATATGGAAGAGAGCCTAATGTATTAAACCTCATATTTGACTGTCTGTAGTCGCGCTTCTAGTAAAGTCACAATGGACTGGCGAGCCCACTCACAGTAAAGGCACATGTTTTTAAGGAACCTTTCACACATACACTGTGAAAACCATGCACGTAGCATATTAGGAGTATTACAGTAGGTGCTGACGCCTAATAGGAAATGGGGCAGGCATGATCAGAAGGTCGGGGGTTTGAATTTCCGACTCCTGCAGGTGCACACTGTCGTTGTGTCTTTGGGCAAGACACTTAACCCACTTTGCCTCCAGTGTCTCTGTACATTAAAAGTGAGTAGTTCCTTGATGTAAAGCGCTTTGGGTAAAAGCTTTACAAATTGAGACGATTTACCCTATTCTAAATACAGGAGCTGGCTTCTAAAACCCAACTGCTAGCATGAATGAGCTTCAGTTAGCCCACGCTGAACGTTGTTATGGATGCCACCCTCACTTAGTCTGTTGCTTTTCTACAGTCTATGTTTTCACCGAATCCATTTTTTTATTGCAATTTCATCCCATTTTTTTAGAGCAATATTATGCAGTATGTCTGTGTAAGCTCTCAGTCGTACAGGAGTAGTCCATGCTACATGAAGATTCTTGAATCATTATCTGTCCTCTGTAGTTGAAGTGAAGGACATTTTGCCTCTCATTCAAAAGGGTTCGTCAGCCAGTCAATCTTGTGTGCAACATATTTATCAGCAGAATAAATAGGATATGTGTGAAACCCTGTTTCAAAGGTGGCGCTTCTATGCAACAATTATGGGTCGGCAAATGGAGTGTTGGTTTAAGCTGTCATTTGAACTGTGTTGCACCAGGACTATGGAGTACAGATGATGACTTAGGAACCTTGTCTACGATGGAAAACTCCTGTACGACTGAGAGCTTAGACAAACATACTAAATTGCTTCTCCCCTAAAAGGATTTTTTACATTTTATTTATTGATTTATTTGGTTAGGACAGTGCACGTTGATGACCGCGCCACACCGGATTGTTGCAATGGGCTACCGTAATTTGCATTTGTTCGCATTCTCAAACACACTCATTCATCCTGGGCTATTATAAATGTTTTTAGTGGTCGGGGAAACCGGAGTACCTGGAGGAAACCTACACAGACACAGGGAGAACATGCAAACTCCACACAGATGTTATTCAATTCCCAGGTGCGATTTGAGCCCAGGACCTTCTTGCTGTGAAGCACAAGTGCTAAGATAAAGATTCTTTGGAAAATGGCCTTCACTTTTATAATTTTATATACTTTTGTTAAAGGGGAAGCTATAGTTGGAACATTTGCCTGCTGCCTGGCCAACAGCAAGTGAAAATAAGGTTCTTGATAACAGCCCAAATCCTAATGAATTGAGGTCTATAAGGAATGGTATTTGGCTTAAAAAGTAATGTCATGGCTGCTTTTAAAAACACTTCATAGAGAAAGGCTCTTATTCTGAAAATTAAAACGTAGTTTAAATGAAAATAATACCCTTGTATCCTTGTGGCAGTACTGTCTTGTTTCGTGGACCGACTGACCCGATGATATCACTTAGACTCATCCGTCCATCTTCTTCATCGGTACCTGCAGTTGTCATGACAACCCTTCGCTCTGTTTTTAAAGGCATCCTTATCTGAGACCTTCAAAAACACTGATAACGGCTAATGGACCTCTTCATTTAGTTGGCCTCCCCTTATCCTCTGCCAATGACAAAACATTTACTTCCAAAAGTTCCAGACGCTTAGATTACATTTTTATTTAGATAATCACATTCGAATAGAGCTGAACCAAATTCCAAAGTGTTGCCATCCGATTTGCAGAAAAACATTTAGCAGATGATGTATTTTGTTTGCAAAGGACATTCTTTTCTGTCTTATGATTTGATCAAAACAAATTGATATTTGTGTCCATTAAGATTTTGTCTGCAACGGCTTGTACTTTTTTGAAGACTTATATAAATGTGCTTGTGTTGCTCTTAATAGACGAGAAATGCCAGTGATGTGGACTCTCCACTGGTTCTGAAGAGGAAACGTGCTGCTGCACTTGACACAGTAAGATTTCTACTTATTAACTTCCGCTCAACGTTCATAATACCATTATCTAAAAGCACATTTTATATAACCTAATTGACCATCCACTCTTGACCATAATGTTATATCAATATTTTGCTACATGCCTCAATAAGTACTAAGCGAAAGTGCTTTTGGTTTGTGCCCAGTCCAGTGAAGTGGAGAGGAGTGCCTTTACGGATGATGATTTCCAGAGTGAGTCAGTCTTCAAAAAAATCAACCCTGGGCCAGGGCGGAAAAAGACAGAGCAGAGCACAAACAAGGTATTTTTCTGTTTGGCTGCTCTGTATTGTACCATTTATTAAGCAGAACAACCAAGACTTTTAGATAAGACACTACAGTCCATTGACTGCACACAGCCACCAACTGACAGCACATGTTTATCAAAAACAAGACTCTGTTGTCAACACAGTTCCCAAAACGCTTGCACTCTTTTTTTTTTCTTTTCTTCACAGAAGACTGAACACATGTTTTGATCATATGAACACACATTTTACTCACAGCGCACTTTATTCAAAAAGTGAACACTAGGAGGCAGAATTTGGACACTGCTCCAACACTCAAAACTAGCACACAAGCAGTCACATCTCTAAACACATTTAACAAACCTATTATTTGTTGTGTGTTTGTAGTTTCATATAGTGCACATTGATTGAACAAAGTTTAATGTGTGCCTTTGATCCAAGAGTGCCGTGATTCGTGAATTGAGTCTAAATAAAGAAACCAGCGTGCAGTATTTAGGGAAATGTGTTAAATCAGTCGACAAAAGCTGTAAGATGAGAAGATGATGTAAGTTGTTGGGCTGCACAGTATAATGCCAGTTTGTCAATTACAGATGGTTAAGGAAGTATTTATTCCTGTTAAGTTTGTTATGTTGATGGCTGATAAAAAATATAAGAATAACTGAAATGTATCGAAAGGGAGTTTTTGTGGCCTTATTACAAACGGATAACTCTTGCCTTCCTGATTTTATCTAAACTATGCCCTTTCTCACAACAGTTTGTTCTCTACACTTCCCTCCGCGCTCACAGAAAGACAGAAATGCCAGTTCTATAAATATCATGCGTCAGATTAATAAGTCGCCTTTCAGCACAGATTGGGGCTGACATTTTCACTGTTGTCCGCCCTGTCAGCGCCGCCGAGCCCGTCGCTTCCTGGATGACGAGGCGGAGCTGTCTGAGGATGAGGAGGCCGTGTCTAGTGACGAAGACGACGGAGCGGAGCAGGACCGGTCACTGGAGGGCTTCGTGGTGGACAACTCCCACTTCTCCCAGGGGCTCAACGGTACGGCAGAGACAGTTCACTTGTTACACCAGCAACAATGCAAATCAAAGCATTTCTTCTTTTTAGACTCCGAGATGCACGGGGTTTACCTCAAATCTGTCCGAAGCCCGGCAGTGCGGGGCAAGTTCAAAATGTCCTACAGAAATCATCACAACATGGACATATTCTCACAGGTATGGAGTACATGCTATTAAACTTTGCTCAGTCATTACAGAAATGTTCATTAATGTGTACTGTCCCTGTCAAATAAGCTAATAAAATAAAAAAAATAAAAAAAGTACTTTGGGCATACAAAACATACAGCCCACAGTAATGAATATCACCCAGTAATGTTTTTTAGATCTACATGTCCCATACAGTTGTGGCCAAAGTACTTGATTTATTACAAAGTACAGATACTATGGGTTAAATACTACCCTAATAAAAGTAAAAGTCGCTCTATCTAATTTTTACTTAAGTGAAAGAACTGATGTATTTGCTGTAGAAAATACCTAAGTATTCAAAATAGAAAATACAATTCAGTTAATGTGTTCGTGTAGGAAAGTAACTGAAGTTTCAAAAACATAAAAACTGTGTCCTAATTCATGCTCTGTTTGGTCATGTCAGTGCATCTGCACAGTGCCACCTACTGTTCATAGAGTGTACTGTACATTATTAGGCTGTAGAAATTAACAAAACACATGGATAAATGTACTTTGTACTTTGGTGCATTTATAAAAATACAGTGGAGTACAAAGTATATATTTCTTTCAAATGTAGTGGAGTAAAAGTAGTAAGTTTTCTACAAAAAAGTACATATGCTCAAAAACACTTGGTACATTTGCTTTGTTACTGACCACCTTTACTGACCTCTTGTGGTTGGTCTTTAGACACTTTCTAGGAGATAAATGTTAACATGTTACTATCTTGTAATTGCAGATCCCTGAGAATGACGAGACGTACGCTGAGGACAGTTTTGTGGTGGGCAGCGATGAGGAAGAGGAGCAGGGCGAGGACTTCAGCGAGGAAGAAGAGGGAGTGGGTCCCCTGCTCCCTGAAGAGTCATATGTAGACGGCAGGCGGCAGTACGCCACCAGGAGAAGAGTGTTCTTGCACCACGCCAGGGCTGAGGGCAGGACGCATGTGCCGCCAGTGAACAGAGGGGGCGCCGACAAGGCCAAACGTGCCCGGGTCATACGCGTTCAGGACTCCAGTGATGAAGAGGCGGATAGCAATCGAAAAGATGTCATGACTAGAACAGATGTGAGATCAAGTTCAGCAGATGTGAGAGAGTTTCAGAAAGTACAGACTTCCTCTTCATCCATTGCATCCAAAGTGTCACGGCTGAGTCGGGCGCAGAAGGCTTCACCCACAAATGAACAGCAGAACGAGAGGTGAATAAACGCTCTGATTTTGTGGTTTCCAAGCACACGCTACTTTAATATACAATAAACCTAGAGCACTCTAAACCTTTACCTGTTTGTTTTTGTCTTGTAGGTGTCGCAAGAGATTAGAAAATGAACACCTTCTCTCTGATGAGCTGGATTTTGTGGAGTCTGAAAATGTTCTGGTAAATTATCGTTTAGATCAAATATTGTCTATGTCACGCCTTTGAGGCGCTGTTCAATTATTATTACAGAACTTACATTACGATTGGCATCCATTTCGGAAGATTAAATTATTAATGGTTTGAATAAGGTCTTTTAAGTTGTTCTTTTAAAGAACAACTTGAGAAGACCTTGTAACCCATATAATGATACAACTATGCAAGGCAAGGCAACTTTATTTATACCGCGCATTTCGTACACAAGGCAACTCAATGCCACATATGTAAGGCCAAGGCAGAAGTGTAGCATACATTGTAAACCTGACTGAACTGGGACAGAGTCAAGCAGTAGTTCACTTCCTGTTTCATTGAAAACATTTATACATTAACAACTAAAGCAGTTTACTCTGACTTTATTACCTGAATAGTTATAAATTTACTCAAAAGTATGTTGCAGTAATTTCATGTATATAATATTTTTTCTTTCATGTATTTAATATTTTCTTAACATCGTAATTAAAAATAAGTGTACAATGGTCAATAGCGTGCAGTTGGCTCCCTTCATGCCTTTAAACTCTTATTTATTTTTAATTCCATTGCAAAAAATGATATGTTTATATCTGGAACCAGTGTGGGTTTCAATTATGTAAAGCTCCATTGTCTTTTGTTGCAGTTTTCAAAACGCTAGCACCAATCTGGCACTAATGGAAAAGGCCGAATGGTGACTTACTATTTTGTGTGCCATATTTTTTTACTCTTCATTTGGTGGAAATGGACCTGTCAGTCTGTACTGGTCAATGCTGGAATCAAGCAGCCAAGCTCTACCAATGAGCCACCAGCCACCAACTATAATTCAGAGCCACAAATTTTCACCTAGTATAACCACCCGCTCTGTTTGATATCTAACTCACGCCATCATCATGAGTAAATGAAAATATGTTAGAATTTTAATAACAAAATGCTGTGTCCTCCTGCAGAGCGTCGCCTCAGCCTCAGCAGCAGCCGCCCCTCTCCCCTCCGTAGCGGGCGCGGTGTCTCTCCTGATGGACAGCCGCTGCCTGACGGGAGCCGCGGAGCTGGTGACCTGCCTGCGTCAGCGTCACCGCGCCTCGGTCCACGTGTGCTCTCTGGACAGCAGCTACTTCATCGTGAGCACGCGCATGGCTGTGGAGAGGCACAGCCAGTCAGAGCTGTCCTCCACTCAGAACAAGAAGCGATTGGTGGAGCGGGTGACCAGGCTGCAGGGACTGTTCGAGCGAGTGTGTTTGATTGTGGAGAACGACCGCATCAAGCCAGGTTTGTTACTGTTTAGCTCTTTATTGTAAGACATGCTGGAGGAGAGTTTTGCAGCTGGAAATTATAATTGCCGTCAAGACATTTTAAGAATTCACAAGATGGCCACCAAAACAACAACAATGCCACAACAGATGCATGCCAGGGCCTTGCAGATTATAGACAGCTCAAAAGGTACAACACACACCACATTCAGGCGCGAAAGGTGGGTCATCTTACTTGCCCAACGATTACTCTATTGCTCTACCAACTGTTGCTCCCTTCAGAACTGCAATTTTCACATTAGATTCATATAAGTAGTTTTAAGTGAGCTCTTAGCATTTGGAATTATTACTACTGTTACTATTTGAATATTAGTCTTTATATCTTGTATATTTTGTAACTTTAAGAACATTTTTGTGAGAATTGTGACGATCCTTATTGTTTCAATGCATCAAGTGAAATCAGTGCCTTGTTTCTGTAGGTAACACGGCCCGTCCCTTCCAGCGAACGCGCCACTATGACAGCACTGTGGCCGCTCTGGTTCGCTCGGGACTGCGACTGCTTTGGAGCGCGGGCTCGGAGGAGAGCGCCGCCCTGCTGGTGGAGCTGGCCCGACTGGAGCAGAGGAAAGCACATGGAATCTCCGTACCCCTGGAGGTCAAAGGTCCGCACCGGCAACAGGCTCTGCAGATGTATCTCAACTTACCCTCGGTCAACTACGTCCAGGCGCTGAACTTGTGCCACAACTTCAGGACAATCGGCCAACTCATGAACAGGTGAGATTCAGATTATACTGTAGATTGGGTTCATGTCGCAGAATTTAGTACCTAGCTGGAGGACCGTATATGATTTTTTGGTTTCAGACTGCTACATAAACACCACAACTTTAATATGGGCTTTTGAGAATATTTTTGTCGACATCACAACAAGCAATGTTAATGGATATTGCTCCATTTGTTTTGTTTTTCAGTTCCATTGAAGCCATTCAGAGAGGAGGCAGTATGAGCCGGGCCCGGGCAGAGGAGGTCTATAGGTTTCTGAGATACTCCTGTGACTCTTTTCTCATGAACACGCCTAAACGGAACTAACACAAGCTGCTTATTTTTCAGCACAAGCCAATGGAGACGTGCAATGCAATATACAAATCCTGGTTTACTTGTAAATACCTCATGGACATTGATAAGGCAATTCATTTATTATGGTTTTAGACAACTTGAATTGTAACTTGATGACTGAGGTTAACTATTATAGTAATTGTAAAATGGTTTAAAGTTCAACCTTTTTGAAGGATTAATATGATTATTACAAAACATGTGCCATAAATTTCTCATAAAAATGTTAAACGTAATATCAGGGATGAAACATTAAGGCAATGGATTTAAATAATGTAATCATAACTTATTTTCTGTAATAAAATGTTAACGTTATTAGTAATGTACTGAAGTAACCACTAGGTCACAATGAAATCTGTGTCTGCACAGGCCTGTGATGGGAAAACTGCATGAAAGACTTCTGCACATGGTGCAAGCATGGCAGATGCACTTAAACCTTGTTTCCACAGTGACCAACGCACTACAAAATGTAGCTCATAACAATTACCCAGCGCACATTGTGGAATACATGAGGGTTTTATTTGACTTGACAACCTTGTCAGAAAAAAAAAAGGAAAAAACAAAAATGTTTGAGTAACAGTATAATAATGACTGTTACAAAGACATTTTAGTCTAAAGGGACTCTATTCTCTGTATTTACACTTTAGTCCTGAGCACTAAAGCCGCACTGGCCTTGCAGCCAATAACATCACAGCAGTGGCAGCAGCAATAACCGCTGATAATCAATACAGTCAGACCTCTCACATCATTGACGGGCAAAAGCAGCATGATTGATTCAAGAGACAGTGACTCACTTATTACAGTTTAGACTAGATTCAATTTTTTCTGTCTGTGCCACATTTACTATTGCCCGAGTTCAGAATCAGGCACTCATTACAAGCAAATAACAGCAAACTAAAATATTAAATAAATATTTAGCCAATAGAAAAGCTCCGGCCACAGTTAAAAAAAACTAAATTATGAATATAAATTTGAAAAAAATTCAGTTTCTGATGCCAAAGCTCTTTTTGTTTAAGATGAAAAAGTATGGTGTTAATAAATAGACAAATACAAAAATGCTCAATTGATTAAAAATGTTGCAGATTTAAAAATGTTTAGAAATAAGTATTGTCTGTGTTGACCCAAAACTTTCTTCATGTAACACAAAACATTGTAACTGAAAACTCCACCCCCAAAAAAACAATCTACATCATTGTTTGTACAAACTCACAGAATGAGACCATATTTACATCGAGAATATTAAAGTCAAGTAAAGAGAGGCTGCCGGGTCACAGACCGGTCACATACTGCCGGGCTGGGACTGAGGCTGCAGTGACTGCAGAGGGACAGTAGGGGGCTCGGAGTCTTTGATGGGGCACTCCCTTTCCTCTCTCATGTACATGAGGAACAGAGTCACAGTAGCGAAAGTGGTGGCATTGACAGGGAATGCTCGGAGCAGAGTGGAGGTGAGCCCGCGGGTGAACACCCTCAAGCCCTCCTTCTGTACGCTCTGCCTCACACAGTCCAGAATACCATTGTATCTGTTGACTCCGCCCACACCATCTGCCTGGAGGCGGGATTTAATTACATCCACAGGATACGTGGAGAGCCAGGAGGCGATTCCAGACATTCCCCCAGCAAACAGCAGCTTAGGAATCATGTAGGAGTCTTCAGGCTCACAGCCCAAATGTCGCGTCAGCACATCATAGCCAGGAAGTAGACCCCGAAGCCAGGCGTCTCTCTGAGCAGAGTGGTCACCATGCCTCGGTTGATTCCCCGCAGACCCTCCTTCCTGTAGATCCTCACAAGACAATCCAGAGAGTTCTTGTACAGTTTCCTCTTGGACTTCTTCTCCCCTGTGCCCTGCATCTGCATGCGTGTCTTAGCCAGTTCCATGGGGCAGCAGATGACACACTGAATAGTCCCGGCTGAGGCTCCTGCCAGGAACTGGTTCAGAGGGGTGTCCTGGCCCAGCTTCCTCATGGCGTTCCCCTGCACCCCAAACACGATGGCATTGATGAAGGTGAGGCCCATCAGCGGAGAGCCCAGACCTTTGTAAAGCCCCAGAGCCTACAACACAGATGTCACAGTCACAACCTTTTTCAAAAGACACTAAAACCTGACCACTAAAAGTAGAATGACCACTGGTATTGGTGTTTTTATTTTATATTTTACAAATTCAAGTAGAGAAAAAATGAGTAAGGGTATGGTAACTTTTTAAATGTTTCCCTGGGAATTTAATGTAATGCTATGAATGTAGTCATAATACAGTACAGTAGAGATGGGTGGGAGATGATCATAATCTAGTTATAATAAAGCAATCTTAAAAACGCAAATCCTAAAAATCATTCTAGAAATGCTAACGAAAGCCAAAATTCTTTGGACCTGCATTAGTTATTACAGTGGGTAACAGGAGAATCGTATTGAGACCAAGCCAAGGCCACTGACTCAAATGGCAGTTGCTTATTTTAGGCCGGAGATCCTGGCTGACCTCACTAAAAAGAACCCCCCCCCCCAATCACCATAGCCTGCCCCATGCGTCTGTGAGCATTTGTATTTGCATTGTTTTACAATTTTCTGTGACCGATACGGCGCTAGAGGTTTAACAAAGCACATATTACCGACTCCTGGCGTATAATTGACTGGAAACAGTGGTATGTCCCGCGGTACAGAGGTCTGTCCACATTCTGAACTTGGAGTCGCACCTGGAAATAGAAGCCAAGTCTTAGTGTGACGAAGTGAGGATGACAAAACACTATCATGCTTTCTAAGATGGGGAGGGTACATATAAAAGAACAGTCAGTGTTTCTACAACAGGGGGACAGTGGGGAGAAAAGACCTTGACCGTACTTACTAAGTCATATTTCCGTGGAGAGCTTGTTTATGCCTCTCTCCCTCATCTACAACACAGTGACACTTCCGCTGTTAAAGACAGCCTCCCCAGCCCCAAAGCACACACCCACTCAGGAAGACATGACATGAAAGCATTGTGTGCAGCCACTAACATTCATCATCCAGCCATCATCTCTATTCTCTCATAAATGATGAGGCAAATGGCCTAAACATATCATGTTAAACATTTGAGCTCTAGTGTGCATGTGTAATGCCATGATACATGTTCAGTTTGCTAATAATGTGCTCTGCTTTGTAATTCAAATGACACAAAGGATCTGTGTTTATGTGGAATTAGGGCTGAACGATATGGACAAAATTTCATATCTCGATATTCATACAATATGACTATAACTATGGGTTAGGTGAAATCTAAACATTTTTCAGAAAAATAAAATCATAATACAAAAGAGTGCAGTTTTATTGATGAAAATCTATATCGTTTGTCTTTTTTTCAATTTTAATATTTTGAATGTTCATCTCTCGATATAAATACAATAACGATATAGATATCTTGAATGTTCATATCGATATAAATACGATAACGATATATTTTTCTTTTGAGATATTGATATCTTGAATGTTCATATCTAGATATCGATATAACAATATATCTTTCAGCCCTATGTGGAATCACTCCCATCCATCCTGAAACTACATGAGGAGCTTAAGTCATAAAATCAAGGTGTGTCACGGCGAGTGGACAATTTTGTGAAATGTCTTTAATCTGTATGTCTTTGTATTTATACGGAGCTGCTGAACGTTGCGAAACAAATTTCAGATCCTCACATCTGACAATTAAGTATTTATCTATCAAGCTGACCACATGATCTCACGAGTCTCACATCACATGAACAGGGCAAACAGAAAGTAACACCCACCTTCACAGTGTCAAAAGGATGTCCCACCAAAACACCTGCAGCACCTGAAAACATGTTTTTAAAGTTTGGAAACAATACATTTGCTTTTAATATTGCAACTCCCAATTTACAACACAGTTGTAAACATACTCTTGTGTAAGAAACCAACCAAGAAATACAACTAAAATCAAAGGCTGAACTTTACAACCTATTCTCCTGCTGATTCCTACACATCCCCCACCCCCACTATTGTGGTACTGAAGGACCTTGTGAACTCTCCTTGTGTAAACAATCAGATAAAGCCATGTGACAACTTTCCCAAACATTAGAAGAGTGGACAATCCTGGTCTAAGAAGACAGTCACATGGAAGCATCCCACAGGCTGGATATTGAAGCCAAACATTACATATTACACAAGATGCAAAACCCTAAGAATGACCGTGACGTGGAGATTGTTTAAGGCACCACTCCCTGTATGGAATGTAGTATTTCACACCCCACACTACAATCTGAAACGAGCGTGTTTCACTTGTCCCATTTGAGGACGTGGCTGGCATGGCCGTGCTCACCCCCGCTGAGACCACAGGGTCTCCTCTCCTTACCTGCTAATGCTAATGTAATGCTAAAGCTGCCCAGACACTTACCTCCCGCACAGCCCGCAGCGAAGTCCAATGCCATCCCACTCAAACTCTACCTCAAGGCGGAAGATGTGCAAACTTGGCAGACAGTCAAACGCGGTCACAGTGGTGCTGTGCGATTAAGAAGCTAGTAATTCAGAACCAGTCAGACCAAAAGTGGAGAGGACTGCAGGATTGTGTGCGTTTCCTAGCTGTGGCTCTTTGCTGATGTGTCCTCACTTCCACCAGCCCCGGCTCTACCAATGCCAGGCCTTGCTATTTCTGTAGGAGGCGTGAGTTCGTCTCAGGGAAAGAAAAGGTTAAGTTCGCGCGTCAGTCCTTTTTAAGAGAGCCCAATCACGTTAGGATCCAATAGACAACTCCCCCTGGAACTGCTGTCCTACGTGTCCACCCCACACGGCCATTGGCTGAACGTGGACACACATCTTTCCCCACCGCGGGCAAAATCAACACAGCTATCACGATCTTCGTCATCTCCGAGATTAATCTGATGCTGAAGAGTTCAATGAATGATACACACACATTAATTTCAATGGCTGTTAGAAATGGCAAGAGACGGGGACCTATTCCATCCACATAGTTTGGGCTTTAGGTCAGCGGCGGCGCCAGACATTTGTCCCAGGGGGTGCTTAGGGGGTGCTGAGGGCTTTCTTGGGGGTGCTCACAAAAAAAATCATTTTTGGGGCAATTGGACAACATAACATACATAATAAACGCGCGTGCACCCGCAAATGCGTAATTTTCGGCATCCGAGAGAACGGAACAGCAGTGTTTGAGCTGCAAAGGCGTCGTGAGCGGTCAAAGTGCTGTATGGAGAAGGAGGACGCTCTGGACCTGCCTTTAACTCCAGAGGCACCGAGGAGCCTCTGTGAGACGGTTTTATGTCAACCCGGGGAGGACGTGTGGCCAGAGGAGCGGTCCTCGTGAATGTGTGGCTCTGCTCTCACGTCGTAATCTGCCCTCACGCTCCCCTCACACACTGCATCCTAGAGCCGCTTCTATCTCGAACACAGTTAATGTTAAAGTTGAGCTGATTATCAGACGGATGCTCATGACTTGAGAGAAGGGCAACGCGCTCATGACTTAAGTGAACTTTTTTCCGCGGTTGTGCGTAATTTCCTCGTCCAGACTGTCTCGCTGCTGGAGGACTCGCTCTGTTCTTGTGCTTTAGGTTCAGCCGCGCTCACGTCGCTGTATCAAAAGTGCACAATAATAACCTCTGATTTGTGTTAAGAGCCAGAGGAGCAGTGTCTGACTTTATAACATCAGTCTAACTTCAGCTCATTGATCAAATTTAGTGAATAATGACCCAGGAGTCAGACTCAGCCCGACTCCTGCCGTCGCCGAGCGTGCGCTCTGACGCACGGCCGCATTAACAGCACACTGGGCCTCGAACAAAGCCCCGTCCTTTAGTTGGAATTAAACCTGTCCTACTCACTCCTTTTCATGTTAAACGTCCGAGGGATGTTTCTAGAGATAACTAGTGCTCCTTTGATTTAGTGGCCACAATCTTTGGGGGTGCTTTGGCAATCTCAGGGGGTGCTCAAGCACCCCCTAGCCCCCCCTGGCGCCGCCCCTGCTTTAGGTGGGGTAGCTTTGCTGTACCCTGGCCTGGACAGCGTTCCTCTAATTCTGCATGCTGTTGACCAGGAATCTCTTTACATTTTGTTTATGATTACAATAGAGCAGATGTTTCCAAACTTTTCAGGCCAAGACCCCCAAATTTACCATGCAAACGTTCTGAAAAAAAGAGAGAAAAGAATGCCATATCTTACTACTACTTGTGTATAATGTCAAATTAGTAATCCTGAAGTGTGCTTTGGCAAAGCAAAAGCATGCCATTCTTGATCGCACGGGTGGGCAGATTGGGATAAGTGAACAGGAGAATTGAAAAGTAACCAAGGTGGGGAAAAGAGTATGTAATAAGTTAGACCAAAATAAACGGATTATACACTAAGGTCCAAATGTGACTTTCAACCAGTGGCCAATACATTAAAGGTGCATTATGCAACTTTGTATGTGGGAAAAAAGGTTGATATTTGACCTTGTAGTGACCCAGCGGCTGTATGAGTGGTCAGCATGACGTCTCTACTTTCCATCACGGTGGTCTGAAAAATATAAACTTTTTTTCCCCACATAAAAAGTTGCATAATGCACCTTTAATGTAACTTTTAACTGACTTTTAACTGTGAGAGTACCGCAAGTCTCTGCATAACCAGAGGTAACACTTCGATCAAAAACTATTTTGATATTGGACCTCTATAATGTTGGGCCAGGCCAGGGCTAACACACCTACATAGACAATAAAATATTCTTGAAATAATATGTAACAGTGTGAATGCAAAAGATTTCCATTGAAAAGCACAGTGCAGAAATGACAGAATAAAAATCATTTGTCATTACAATTGAGATGGATTTTAATAGCACATACTATATACACAGTAGACGCAGATAATCCATGCTTGTACATGTATTTCACAAGATGGGTTGCTCACAGGCACGTGGCTACAGTGAACTCATCTCTGGCTTATTTGTCAATTGTGAAACATAAGGCTCAGAGAAAGTAAGACTTGTCCCACATGTTTGAGAAATGCACATGTAGAAATAT
Organism: Neogobius melanostomus; assembly: GCA_007210695.1. Taxonomy (NCBI): domain Eukaryota; kingdom Metazoa; phylum Chordata; class Actinopteri; order Gobiiformes; family Gobiidae; genus Neogobius; species Neogobius melanostomus. The sequence continues at coordinate 3,544,906 of VHKM01000043.1, forward strand.
GGCTATTATTAACATGATGCTGAATTACATTTCATGAAGAGGCCAGGTCAAGTGCACAATGCTCCAGTCTGTTACCCCATCTTTTAAATATGCGTAACGTGATAATCTGGATTCTTGTCTTTAATTCAACAAAACAGCAGCAACTATGATTTCAAAAATGAAAATTTAAAGGCCTGGGGGTCATGAACTGTTTGACTGTCTCATCTGTCACTTGTTTGCGTCGCTCTTGGTGGGTGGTAATCATCGGCTGCAGAGTTTCGATGAGGATCTTCTTCAGCTCCCCTGTTAGCAAAGCTCCACTCGTGTAGTCCTGCACAAAGTAATTCAGTTCAAATGTAATCAAGTCCGAATTGAAACCAAAGTCGAAGTGTGGAATGAGATGAAAGGACCTGTCTGATCTTTTCGAGCTGCTCGTCGTCCTCCAGGAAGAAGGTCAGGTACATGAAGGAGACGTCCACATCGGCATTGCCTCCAAACTGTCTGTGCTCCTCTACTGTGTCTTTGCCTCCAGAAAATGCATGCTTGTTTATCTGTAGGCAAACATTTTATAGAATATTTATTTGGGATGTAAAACCACTCAACTCACTTCTCAGTAGCTAACCATTGGGTCCAATATAACTTATGTCCTCTTCCATACATTTTATTTTGGCAACTCAAAGCAAAAATAGCAGTGTTGGTGTTTAGACGATTATTAGGTGTTTGTTTTGGAGTTTAATAACAATTGAGTTGCTTTTGTAACATATGTACATATAAACCTTGATTGTTCTGCAGTGTGGCTTAAAGTTTACAGCTCATTAAAACCAAAACTAAGGATTAGATTGAAGGTTGGCAATGAGTCTGTGCCAGTTTCAAGTTGTGCATTGACCTCTCAGCTAAACTAAAGCAAATGTCTGACTTGAGAGTTTTTTAAATTCTTTTTTTAAATCAAGCGTTGTGCTGTATTGCACTTATTATCCCATCCAAACACTCAAAGTTGTTTTGCATTACGATGCATTATTCATTCACCCAGTCAGACTCTGTCACGGTGACACAGGTTAGTCTGTTCCTACAGTCCAACCCCCGCCGTGCAAACATTAAAGGTCCTACAGTGGGGGAAAAAAGTATTTAGTCAACTAACAATTGTGCAAGTTCTCCCACTTAAAAAGATGAGAGAGGCCTGTAATGTTCATCATAGATAAACCTGAACTATGAGAGACAAAATGAGAAAAAAAAATCCAGAAAATCACATTGTCTGATTTTTTATGAATTTATTTGCAAATTATGGTGGAAAATAAGTATTTGGTCAATAACAAACAAGCAAGATTTCTGGCTCTCACAGACCTGTAACTTCTTCTTTAAGAGGCTCCTCTGTCCTCCACTCGTTACCTGTATTAATGGCCCCTGTTTGAACTTGTTATCAGTATAAAAGACACCTGTCCACAACCTCAAACAGTCACACTCCAAACTCCACTATGGCCAAGACCAAAGAGCTGTCGAAAGACACCAGAAACAAAACTGTAGACCTGCACCAGGCTGGGAGGACTGAATCTGTAACTGGTAAGCAGCTTGGTGTGAAGAAATCAACTGTGGAAGCAATTATTAGAAAATGGAAGACATACAAGACCACTGATAATCTCCCTCGATCTGGGGCTCCACGCAAGATCTCACCCCGTGGGGTCAAAATGATCACAAGAACGGTGAGCAAAAATCCCAGAACCACACGGGGGGACCTAGGGACTGACCTGCAGAGAGCTGGGACCAAAGTAACAAAGGCTACCGTCAGTAACACACTACGCCGCCAGGGACTCAATTCCTGCAGTGCCAGACGTGTCCCCCTGCTTAAGCCAGTACATGTCCGGGCCCGTCTGAAGTTTGCTAGAGAGCATCTGGATGATCCAGAAGAGGACTGGGAGAATGTCATATGGTCAGATGAAACCAAAATGGAACTTTTTGGTAAAAACTCAACTCGTTGTGTTTGGAGGAGAAAGAATGCTGAGTTGCATCCAAAGAACACCATACCTACTGTGAAGCATAAGGGTGGAAACATCGTGCTTTGGGGCTGTTTTTCTGCAAAGGGACCAGGACGACTGATCCATGTAAAGGAAAGAATGAATGGGGCCATGTATCGTGAGATTTTGAGTGAAAACCTCCTTCCATCAGCAAGGACATTGAAAATTAAACGTGGCTGGATCTTTCAGCATGACAATGATCCCAAACACATCGCCCGGGCAACGAAGGAGTGGCTTCGTAAGAAACATTTCAAGGTCCTGGAGTGGCCTAGCCAGTCTCCAGATCTCAACCCCATAGAAAATCTTTGGAGGGAGTTGAAAGTCCGTGTTGCCCAGCGCCTGCCCCAAAACATCACTGCTCTAGAGGAGATCTGCATGGAGGAATGGGCCAAAATACCAGCAACAGTATGTGAACACCTTGTGAAGACTTACAGAAAACGTTTGACCTCTGTCATTGCCAACAAAGGGTATATAGCAAAGTATTGAGATGAACTTATGTTATTGACCAAATACTTATTTTCCACCATAATTTGCAAATATATTCATAAAAAAATCAGACAATGTGATTTTCTGGATTTTTTCTTCTCATTTTGTCTCTCATAGTTGAGGTTTACCTATGATGAAAATTACAGGCCTCTCTCATCTTTTTAAGTGGGAGAACTTGCACAATTGTTGGTTGACTAAATACTTTTTTCCCCCACTGTATATCATGCAAAATCGACTTTTTGGAGTTTTTAACCATGTTGTTATGCTATTTTTTTTGGCTTCATTCACGCAGTTCTAAGTAATCCTCCTGAATCCTGCTCTCTGAGCAGCTGTTCCGCCCTCTCCTGGTAAATGACTGAGCTGTTCAGTTGTGTCGTCACAAAGGAACGGAAGTGCTCTACGTCTGTAATGTAATGCCTTACGGCCTGGTTTTAATTTATAAAACAGCTTTTTCATTTTTTTTGTTTTAAGAGAGAAAAACAAAACAAAAAAAACCTCTCCGATGCGTCTGTGCTGTCCCAGGACACTAAACAAACGCCCCCACGGCCGGAGTATCCATGGATCCCAGCAGAAGTCTTGTTTTTGAAGACTGAGCTCTTTCTACCTTACTCTGGACACTGCCTGTTCTTTTTTCTTACCGAACGATAATGCCACGGATGCGCGTTTGGCTACGAGAGGAACAGGACTATTCAACCTTCCTAAAGAAGAGTGCACTTGCCAGAAGTTGGAATTTCTTTCTGGGATTCAGCTACTATATCAACCAGCCTGATGGATGCTTGGTGAACCTTGGCCAGAATCAAAGTGGATTAACTTGTATAACCAACGCGACCATAACCCATAACCCGATGGGGAGGCCAGGCTGAGCGGTGAGTCAATCAAAACGTGTGTTAGCGTGTGTGTGTTAGCGTGTGTGTTAGCCATTTATGAAACTGTGTTGCACATGTCAACTCTTTATAACTGCATTATGTGAAGTAACTTCACTTTTTGCAGCGATATTTATATTTATAATACTGCAAATGTGGAATGAGCGGAGAGAGGGGCGGAGTTAACTGAATCGAAGCGTCTTGTCTTCCGGGTAGGGAAAATACCCCCCAAAAATACTTATATTTCTCTCAAAAATGAGTACTCCATAGTGATAGAGGTACAATATATCATATAAATGCCTATACTTTACTTTGGAATGGCTAAAATAGCATGATAAAGCTCCTTTAATATATAGCCAAGGTGCCCGAAAGAAATTGGCTTTCAGTAGGTGTCTATAACAGTGAACTATTAACAAAATACTTCAAAAATTAAATATTTCAACTGGACCTTTAGTTTTGATTTGATGTTGTATCAATTAAGACGTTTCAACTGTCATCAGTTTGGTCTTTGAGACTGAGCACTGGTCTTACATACACAGCTGTAGGTGATGACCCATTAAGCCACACCTGTGTCAGTCTGTGTTGCCAGATAAGATGGTATACCTTCCTTTGAGGCAAAGTTGTTGCTCTCAAACTTCTGAGGTTGTTGCTCCATCCAAAACCAGTAAATTGGTAAGAGGTCTTACGCCAAACCGGATGTGCGTCAGCGTCCGCCATGACAAGAAGCATCCGAATTGGTCTGCCAGTTAGGAAGGAGTTAGGGAAAGTGGTCTGTATGCTAACTATCATAGCCGCTTTAGCATAGGGACCTCTGATACTAACTCACTGGCGATTAGGAGCTATGTGCCATCCCATAAGCCACTGCGCCAATCTCCCCACCCCCACCCTCGAGTGATTCATGCGCAACCACTGTTGATAAGCCAAATCAGCATTATCAGTACGCATGCGTGGTAATGTTCCGGTCAAAGTTCACAACTACCCACGGTGTCAACAAAGCCCATTAAAACCATACTATCATAGTGGAACAACCGGCTGTTTAGTGACTATTATGGCACTTAAAGTGGTTTTATGGCGATATGCCAGGTTCGCATTCATTCTCCATTGCAGTGCGACTGTCCTCATGGGCTTAATCAGTGTATGGAAGAGTTTTGCCCTATTCACGAGTGCAATAAAGGAACCTCACAGTGTTTTATGCAAGCCGCCATACGCTCTCATCAAATTTCCTACTAAAAGAAAAGATCCAGAACGTCGTGACGAATGGATTAAATGTGTAAGTTTGACATAATAGCTAACTAGTAATGCTATTTGTAACCAATACGTCTATTTACTTAATTCTCAAAGACCTCACAGTCACTGATTACTATGACAATGGACAGCGCCATTTTAGCGTGGTTTCCAGTTGCCTGACATAGCCATGGATCAATCATGAAATACCTACATCTGGCAGGGAAAGCGGTGCCAATTTTATCTACTAAACGAAGCAAAGCTATAACTAGATAAACTTAGGCACAGCCGCGGTCTGCGGCAGGTCTGAGGACTAAACCGGGACTTAGACTACACCGGTTACAAATCAGGATTGAACCATGACTGAATAGGAAACTAGCGCTTTTAGACCAAGAGAAAAGCACAACACAGCAGTGACAACAAGAAAGATATAGGCTATTTACTTTTAGCGACAGACCCAGAGCCTGAGCTCACGTACTGTTATTAAGTTTACTCCAGCTGCCAGCAGGGCCGAGATCCAAAATCTGTATCTGGCAGCTGCCAGTGGTTTCTGCAGATGCCACTGGTTTCTGGGCCCGAGGGCTCCCCTAGTGTTGACAGTTGCTGGTACAGGCAGGATTTCTGTAGATGATTGATATCTCGACTGAAACCATTTGCGTTTGTCAAATGCAAAATCTAATGCATATAAAAATAATTACAACACTGGGTGTCCGTTGCGTTATAATTATGCCATTCGTCTTTTTTTTAATACTTACGCATATATCGTCACACCCATAAGTGTTCTAATGTATTTTGCTTCTGTCACTGAGTAGGACCAAACCACAAATGTGGATTTGATTAATGCAAATAAAGATTTATGTTCATTTGTGAACTGTATTGTGCCTTTTGTGATCACAAAATCTGGCATTTCTACTAGCCTATATCATAAAATTTAAAATTGAGTGGCATCGTGCAAGTTATTCTAAAATAAGCACAGCCGTGGTGCAAATTCAATCTTCAATCACTCACTCACTCACTCCCGCCCCCTCCACTGTTACATGATCCACACACAAAAAAGTTGTCGAGCCTTGGGCTTGAAGTCACGACCTGCTGCTTACAGACATAACCCTTTAGCAGACTGAGTTAACCGAAGATTGAGTCTGCACCAAGGATGTGCTTATTTTAAAATAACTTGCATCCGGTGTTGCTTGTTTACATGCATGAGACCCATGTGTGTTCATTAACATGCACTGTCCCGACCAAAAAAAACAATAACACCACTCAGTTAATTTTATGATATAGGCTAGTAGAAATGCCAGATTTTGTGATCACAAAAGGCACAATACAGTTCACAAATGGACATAAATCTTTATTTACATTAATCAAATCCACATTTGTGGTTTGGTCCTACTCAGTGTCAGAAGCAAAATAGATTATAACACTTATGGGTGTGACAATATATGCGCAAGTATTTAAAAAAAGACAATTATGGCATAATTATAACGCAACGGACGCCCAGTGCTGTAATTATTTGTATATGCATTAGAATTTAACTAACGCAAATGCAAGGTTTCAGTCAAGATATCAATCATAGTCCACAGAAAACCTGCCTGTACCAGCAACTGTCAACACTAGGGGAGCCCTCGGGCCCAGAAACCAGTGGCATCTGCAGAAACCACTGGCAGCTGCCAGATACCGATTTTGGATCTCGCCCTCTCTCCCAGCTGCACCGGAGGAAATCAAAGATTTGTTTGTGGAAGAGGGAGTGCTCACTCTGTATTAGACATTTTTGGTAAAGTTTTGGTAATTTATTGGTGACATAGTGAGTGCTCGTACTGTGTAAAGATCTTTGACATGTGAAGTGCTTTTGCTTTGTCAGAGCGCAGTGTGTTTAGAAAAGTTTAGCTTGTGGCTGAAAGAAAACGGTCTCATGATGTGGATCTGATCTGTCCCTGCCGCTCAGGAGGTAATACTGTCATTTCTCTCGTTTTAATCACTGCTTAAATGGAAATTCCTCTCAAAACATGAAGTTACAAGTGACGCTGCTGCGGCCTGTTGCTTTCTGTTGTGCCAAAATCACGCTTAACTGGTTGCTACGTGTTGCTATGTCAGACTGCACCTGATTTCGGCCATTTGTCATGTTGTTTTCCATGCCAAATGTAGTAATGGTCATTCTTGATTTATCCATTGCGATGTCTGGCAACGGGAAACACGCTAAAATGGCGCTGTCCGTTGTCATAGTAATCAGTGACTGAGTACACGCCGTCTTCGAGACGGTCCAGGTTAAAGGTCAGGGGTCTCATTTATAAAGCCCACGTACGGACAAAATGAGGCCAAAACCTTCCGTACGAACTGTTCTGCGCCAAAGGTGGTATTTATAGAAATCAAACTGAACGTGAAACATTACGCACCGCCACACTAGGTTTGTACCTGGCGTACGCAGTCCGCACTTTTCAGAAACGCTGCAAACACACGAGGAGAGGCGAGGGAAAGCAGCAAGGGGAGGTCGGATTGAGGAAATGAAGTCTGGTGCACATTTTAAACTGCTCATTTCTTTATTTTCTACAGGAATGATTAAGATCATTAAAAATAAAATCTAGGAAATCAACCGTTGGCTTTGTGTAGTGTTTCAATCTTTCGTTTATATACTTAATAAAAATATTGTAGTCATGTGTGACACTCAAAGACGTGCACGCTCATGACGCTCATGCACGGACACCGGAGCGCACTGCCGCCGGCTGCGAGCGAGAAGCAGGAAGGATCCGAGCCGCTCTGTGCTTTTAACCAAAGTCTGACCAACTCCTGTGGAGGCCGTGCGGATGGCTGGTCCAAGGCACAAGTCCATTCAGAGACGCTGCGTAATTACGCGCTGCAGCTCCACAACCTCTCTCTTTCTCATACCACCCGGACTCTGCTCCTCATTCATGCCCAAAGCGAACCGGTGCCTCATCCCCACTGCACGTACAGCGAGCTCAAAAAACAATAGACTATCTGAGTGATTCAAAGCCCACCGAGCTTATTCTGTAGTTTCAGGAAATGTGAGCTCCGTGAACAGCACTGGGAAATATCACAATCAGCGTCTAAAAGGCTCTTCTTTACGTTCTAAAAGTGTATTTCCAAAAGTGTTATTGATGAGACACTGCACTCTGCCAGTAGGTTACTTGTGATCAGAGAAACAGCGGTAACATGTCAGTAAAGATCCACCTCGGCCTCTGCCGTCACTACTGCGGCGTGTGGCCCTCCCTCTCTGCTCCCGGGGTCTCGGTAAAACCCTCTCATTATCGCCTCAAGTTTAGGTAAATCTCATTCATAAGTTACTTTGCATATCCTTATATGGTGACATGGAGGCGTGCAGGGGGCGTGACGTGAGGAGGGGTCATGTGCGCACATTTCTGCTCCAGGTGGAATTTGTGAAGGGGAGTTTACGTGGTGCTGCGCGTACGGAGGGTTTCATAAGTCCCAATTTTTTTCTCCGTACGTGAAGTTTGGGTTTTGCTCGTACGGACTCTTATAGGCAGATTCTCACGGACAGTTTCATAAATGAGACCCCAGGACTACCCAGCTCGTATCCCAAACTGTGTACATGACTGAGTGTGACACAGAGATTATTTTGAGCGTTGAAAATCGATGTTTTCAAAGACTTTTGAAAGAAACGGGGACACAGTGTTACTGGGGACAGAAAAAAGAACTTGTGGCCCTTTGCTAAACCAATAAATAAATAAAAAAGAACAGTTTGTATTCTCGAAGACGGCGTGTACTCAGTCACTGATTACTATGACAACGGACAGCGCCATTTTACATTTGGCATGGAAAACAACATGACAAGTGGCCGAAATCAGGTATGACATTGTGCAGTCAGACATAGCAACACGTAGCAACCAGTTAAGCGTGGTTTTGGTACAACAGAAAGCAACAAGCCACAGCAGCGTCACTTGTAACTTCATGTTTTGAGAGGAATTTCCATTTAAGCAGTGATTAAAACGAGAGAAATGACAGTATTACCTCCTGAGCGGCAGGGACAGATCAGATCCACATCATGATACCGTTTTCTTTCAGCCACAAGCTAAACTTTTCTAAACACACTGCAAAAGCACGTCACATGTCAAAGATCTTTACACAGTACGAGCACTCACTATGTCACCAATAAATTACCGAAACTTTACCAAAAATGTTGAATACAGAGTGAGCACTCACTCTTCCACAAACAAATCCTCCGGTGCAGCTGGAGTAAACTTATTAACAACAGTACGTGAGCTCAGGCTCTGGGTCTGTCGCTAAAGGTAAATAGCCTATATCTTTCTTGTTGTCACTGCTGTGTTGTGCTTTTCTCTTGGTCTAAAAGTTCTAGTTTCTTATTCAGTCATGGTTCAGTCCTGATTTGTAACCGGTGTAGTCTACGTCCCGGTTTAGTCCTCAGACCTGCCGCAGACCGCGGCTGTGCCTAAGTTTATCTAGTTATAGCTTTGCTTCGGTTAGTAGCTAAAATTGGCACCGCTTTCCCTGCCAGATGTAGGTATTTCATGATTGATCCATGGCTATGTCAGGCAACTGGAAACCACGCTAAAATGGCGCCGTCCGTTGTCATAGTAATCAGTGACTGTAACGTACACGCCGTCTTCGAGACTTAAGTAAATAGACGTATTGGTTACAAATAGCATTACTAGTTAGCTATTATGTCAAACTTACACATTTAATCCATTCGTCACGACGTTCTGGATCTTTTCTTTTAGTAGGAAATTTGATGAGAGCGTATGGCGGCTTGCATAAAACACTGTGAGGTTCCTTTATTGCACTCGTGAATAGGGTAAAACTCTTCCATACACTGATTAAGCCCATGAGGACAGTCGCACTGCAATGGAGAATGAATGCGAACCTGGCATATCGCTGTAAAAACACTTTAAGCGCCATAATAGTCACTAAATAGCCGGTTGTTCCACTATGATAGTATGGTTTTAATGGGCTTTGTTGACACCGTGGGTAGTTGTGAACATTGACCGGAACATTACCACGCATGCGTACTGATAATGCTGATTTGGCTTATTTGGATGTTTCTTTTTTTTTGTGTGCCTTAAATGTCTTTATTTGGACACTATGTTGTTGTTGGACAATATACAGTAGGTGGCGGTATGTGCTTTTGTTTGGCCTGCACTGAACTTTAAAGAAGAAGAAAACAGCTGTTGGTGATGTCACTTCCCCTTCCCCTGGGTAAGGATGGTCGAATTGGGCAAATGCTGCTGAAGCTCTAGTTCACTAACTAGTTCACTAACTGCATAGTTGACCCCATGAAAGGTTAAGGATTAGTTGCTAGTGTTAGTACTTAGAGGCTACAATTTAAGGGTTTCGGATGCAGCCATTGTCTTTAGCACAGCACTATAAGTAGTAGACAAATTGTGCCTTAGCCCACCCCCCCTGTTCAGAGAGAGCTTCTCCACATTAACACAGATGGCCTCCTTTACGCCCCTCTCAAACCACCTCTCCTCCCTGTCCAGTATATGGACATCCTGGCCTTGAAAGCTGTGCTGATGTTTCTGCTGATGTAAAAACACTACAGAGTCCTGTCCAGAGGAGCTTCAATGTTGATACAGGCTGCTTAATAGACCCAAAGCAAAGACGAGAAGTGCAGTTCAATTATAATGTCAACACCAAAGAGGAAATGCATTAGTGCCACAGCCCAATAGTGAATTGATTTGACCCTACTTATAGCTTTAGGATTAAAAGAGCCTTAGCATCACCAGGTTCTTATCTGGAGCATTCTCAGCCTGCATACAGAGGCGAGTGTGGGCATTGTCCAGAGTTAGGCATTCCATTATTTATTGGCCTTTTGGCTGCAGATGTTATACAGCTGTGAGACAATTTGCCAGCCATTCTTTGATTGGTACAATTGTGTCATCAATTATTGCTGGTCACAGAGAGGGAATTAGTGGGACGGTCAATCATTTGCTGTGTATATGTCATGGGCGGACTGGTTTTAAGTTGTTTTTAGTGTGTTTTATTGTGCATGTTTTTAAAGCTGGGCACACCTGGGACAAGGTGTTTTTAAGAAGAGAGAGACTGAGGCACGAAAAAAGAAAGAGAACAGAAGCAGAGGTGGTGCGGAGGGGCACAGGCCACCATGGGCCACCGGGCGGCGGCGGCGGAGAAGGACGCACGCACGCACGCAGGTTTTAGCCCCTTTTAACCCCCCTTTTTAGTCCTTTTTAATGTTTCATATTGACTTTTATACAGGCCTTTTAATTAATTGTTTAATTATTTTTTAAAGCCGCCTTGTTTTATTGATTGCTCCATCACGTAGGCTCCCATTGCCATTTTAACCTGTGACATTATTATGGCGTTGTCGGCAGGATTTGGGAGCGGTGCAATCAATGGTTTTATTTTTTTAAAAGGTGATGTTTTTATTTTTTAAGATGGACTGTTTTAAAAGGACTGGACTTTTATGAGCGTGCCGGTGGAAATGGAAATGAAGGAATAAGGTTGTTTGAACTGTCTAAGGAGTTGTGAAGAAAGGACTACGCTGCAGGGACTGCTAACGTTTTAGCAGGGGGGGTGTCACGGGCACGGGCGGACTGGTTTTAAGTTGTTTTTAGTGTGTTTTATTGTGCATGTTTTTAAGGCTGCTTTTATGCATGTTTTAACTTTTAACCCATCCAAGCTCGTGCCCCATGGTAGACCCGCCCACGGGTTGATTGCCTCAACTGGGCACACCTGGGACAAGGTGTTTTTAAGAAGAGAGAGACTGAGGCACGAGGAAAGGACAGAGAACAGAAGCAGAGGTGGTGCGGAGGGGCACAGGCCACCATGGGCCGCCGGGCGGCGGCGGCGGAGAAGGACGCACGCACGCATGCACGGACGGACGGACACATACACGCACGGAGGCACGACAAGGACCCGGAACAGGGAGACACGGCCCGCTACGGACACGGGACGCAGTGGACGGAGAGGCCGAGGCTGAGTGCGAGTGAGCCAGGGCTGGCTGGCGGAGGAGGGCACCAGACAGGACGAGACACGACGACGCAACAGGTTGGGATGCGTGAAGGCGGCGAGGGAGCGTTCGTGGTGAGGGAAGTCACCCAGACAGATGCGGCGGGGTCGAGCAGCGGCAGCAGGCTCCCCCAGCTCACGTGCCCCGAGGCGGACCCCTGGACCTGGGGTACAGCTCCCAGAGCCAGCCAGACCCCCTTCCTGGATGACCGGAACGATATGGCACCTTCGAGCACGCACACCCGCTCCTTACTTTTAGCCCCTTTTAACCCCCCTTTTTAGTCCTTTTTAATGTTTTATATTGACTTTTATACAGGCCTTTAAATAAATTGTTTAATTATTTTTTAAAGCCGCCTTGTTTATTGATTGCACCATCACGTAGGCTCCCATCACACACTTATTTAGACTGGATTTGACTGTTTTTACTGTCTGTGTTTAAATGTATTCTGTGAAGCACCATCTGGCTTTTGAAAGGTGTTATACAAATAAATGTTTATTTCAATAAATTACGAACAAAAAAAAAACAGTTCTAACACTAAATAATTCATTAAAGAGGAGTCTTTCATACACTTTTTAGCAAACAGCATTTGTGGTCAATGTCTGTCAATAAGTGTCACAAACTAGTTGGATTTTCAGAGACTGACTGATCTTACTTTCCCTGGAATGCAACGTGATTGCCACTAGGAGGTGACAATTATATTCTTGACCTTGGACACGTTGATGAACAGATAAAAACATTCCTGCCAATTTGATAAAAAAAAAAAAAAAAGTCTCTCATTTAGACCAACTGTTTTCATTCATCGCCGCAGTCAACTTCTGATCTCTTTATTTGTGATGAGCACAGGGAGCATTACCTTGTTCTTAATCTGTTTGGGCGTGTCAGTGAGGAAGATGGAGGAGTTGGCGTCACTCGCACTCATTTTGGTCTGTGCCCCTTGCAGAGCTGGGAAGAACGTGGAGTGGAGCAGGGCGGGTTTGGGATAGCCGATCCTCGGAGCCACGTCTCTGGTCATTCTGAAGTATGGGTCCTGGAGGATGAGACAAGATGGACATACAGTACAATATGCACAGCACTGTCATTGTGTCCAGTATTATAGAGAGCTTACCTGGTCAATGGCACAGGGGATAAGACACTGAATATCCTTTCTGTCCCCAAAGATATTGGGAAAAGAGTTACTGAAGGATGGGGCTGCCTGGATGGCTGGAAAACTGATCTTTCCTGTGTAACAACATTGGAATAAAACTTGAAATATGTAAACAAGAGAGAAACTGATAATCCGGTCCCTTTATGTTAGATGCATAGATGTACTTATTTCATTACTGATATTTGTAGCCTTACCTATGCAGTCACTGTCGGTGAATCCAAAGATGCCTTTAACTTGGTTGAATGTCACATGCTTCTGTATCCTCACCACATTCCTGTAGAACTCAGGAGAGGAGCTGAAGGTAGAAAGAGAGAAAAACATAACATAATAAAGTCCGCTCTCAGAATATGGAGAGGAATGCAGATATCTTATTTACCCCATGTAGTCAAGGTCAGAGAAGATAAAAGTCTTGTTGACGTCAAAACCACATGCAATGATGTCCTTGGCGTTCTCCACGGCGAAGCGATGACACTCCTCCACGCTCAGGTCCTTCCACAAGTACTTCTCGTCATCGGTGAGCTGGACGACCAGAGGGATGTCGAACACGTCCTGCAGCCACCTGGCAGAGAGGCAACACTCAGCACAGGGTATTTGGGCTTTGATTTCAGCCAAGCTCGAGCTGTAGGCGACTTACTTGGTGAAGATAAACGGGATGAGGTGCCCCACGTGCATTGCCTGTGATGATGGACCTCTGCCTGTGTACAGATAGAAGCTCTTGTGCTTCTCATATGCGTCTAACACTTGGTGCATATCTCTGTAAACATATCGGGATGTGTTTACAGGCCATTTTCAGCACACTATAGTTCATCACAAAACTGAAATGGATCTAACATGAAATAGAAACATAATACTAGGATAGGACTGCGAGATCTAAGAAAAAAGTGTGATATTCAGTAACTGACACGCACGCTCTATCAAATTTAAACCGCCATCGTAAGTAATTTGTTTTATCGTCTATTTGTGTCAAAACAAGGCTTTGTGTCAAAACCATGCCTTAAATTATTATATCCAGATCAAAACATGGCTATAATGGAACTAAATTAGAAATATTTCCGCTGATTATGTTACCATGTACAGTTTAATCTTTGTGGGACAGAAGACCTCAGTGATGATAAGTGGATTCTTGTGATATGGATATTGCGTCACCTAATATTGCAATATAAATTATTTGGCGATATATTGTGCAGCCCATGTTACATCAATCTCATAATATAATATAAAAAGTAAAAAAAAGTAATGCAGCACAAATATTGTGAACTGACCTGTGTGAGAAGAATATTCCTCTTCTTAAAAAGCGATGAGGTTGCTGCCCTGACACTTTCTCTATTCTATCCACCAGATCCTTATCAACTTTGTTGCTTCCAAACCTCACTGGAGAAAAGACAGAATCATTGGTGTGACTATACAATATATATATAGTATTTGTGAAGGTCTTGGGACATTTACCAATAAGTTTGTCATAGTCCACTCCCTTGGCATTCGTTGTGGACACGCTCCATGGGTTGACCTCATCTTCATCTGTGGCGCCCTCTGCTGTCGGACCATTGTCATGTAGAACGAGGTTTTCTGGAGGAGGGCATCCGGCTTTGTAATCCTGACCCGTCACCTGTTTGTACTCTAATTTGAGCTTCAGCAGAAACTGGACGGCAGACTCAATTTCACTCTATGCAAATAAAAAAAGGGGGGAATTATATGAGATTTGAAAACTTCCATTGAAGGACCCAAAAGATGGAAGCATGTGAATTTGAAGTTAGTACTTTGTTAGTACATGGGTAAGTAACATACAATGAACATACTAGGTTACTGTAAATAAATGTGAAGCACATTGATTTGTAATCATATATTATTGTAGGATTAAGTTTGAAGAAAATACTCTGTGACTGATTCTTTTTTAAATTTACAAATAGTGTACGTGTTGACAGCAACATACATCATAGATGATATATGTTATGGATAAAATGGTTCTGTTTTGTTTGTGTTGATTTTCTGTCTTCTCCTATATTTTCCAAGGAATTTCTTTCTTACCTTTTCAGCTTTAGCAGTCTTTAGGCCTCTGACTGTTTCTCCCTGAGCAGTCAACCTCTCATACAGCTGAAGCGGAGACTGAGCTCCCTCTCCATCACAGTCTGCCATCTTCACACTGCCATCAGTTACAATATCAGTACTCAAAAGCCAGCATGGAGAATTAAGGAACAAACACGTTATATCAAGTACATTAAACAAGCATGTCGTTCAAGTACATTAAGCAGGAGGAAAACCACAGTCTCTAAATAGAATCAATGTCTAAGTCTAAGTAAATTTATATGATGTACAGTATATTCGTTTATATTTTAATGTATGAATGTGGCATTCACATTTCTGTCACCACAGCTGAGCAGACTGTCAGTGCCAGCAAAGCCCATCATGTTAACACTACGTCAGACAAGTTGGATAAATACGACAGTAAATCAGTTTCAAAGCAGATAAAACAAAGCCAATAATATAACCTATATCGTACACATAATAAGGGCTTACTGTAGTATATTCGCTCACAGCTGGTAGCTCACTCATTCAACTTGCATCAGCCTGAGAGTGTTCGGGACCTAACCCTCCCCAGAGCAGGGATTGTCTCAAACGTTCCGCTAAGGTTACTTTTGCGTCTTTCCCGTTTGAAACGAATGAATGATGCATTTCTAATCATACATGATCGATATGTATTGTATATTTTATGTAGTTTCAATTAAAAACAGTACCTTCTAACTCAAAAAGGGAAAATCCTGCCCGGACAAATAAAACAGAACAATTCCATACCGCTCTGGTTGTTTCAAAATAAAAGCCTTTGAACGTGGACGCCCATCAGGTTTATTTTTGATTAACCCTAGTTTGTTTTATTTTGAAAATCAGCAAATATCAAGCAGGAAAATGTTATGTCTACAGTGAAATTTTGAATGTTAGTCGTTCAGAAATGGCACGTAAGTATGCAGAGTTTTACACTGCGATTGTTCAGTGTTCATGACTCAAAAGAATCGTATTTTCTGTCGAAATCGTGTGGTAAACATACACGTATAACAGTGCGCTTTGCTAAAACAGTGTTTTTTGGATATTATTCTCATGCATATATGGCTGTAATCGGCTGAAATAAAATGCACAACGTCTTCGGTGCAGAAAGGAAAGCTTAGTGTTTTTTCCACACCGTTTCCATTACTCATATTCCCATTAAAAAATAACAGACATGCGCCTATGGACAGAATGACACAACATTTCTGAACACATGAATTCACACATACAGTTTAACATTTGTGCGGCTGATGCTGTTTAGTGTAAAAACAAAAACAAAAAACCCCCCGCAAGATTACATTTTTTTCCACACAAAGTAGACCACAATGTAACCACTAGATGGCCTTGTGGTGCTTTCAATCTGATGTTTTCTATGCTTTTTGTTTCTCAGAATGACACACAACCATGTCTTCATTAGTGGCCTATGAAGACTCAGCTTCAGACTCTGACGATGAAATCAGTAAAAGAACATTTGATGGTCGAGAAACTTCTACTCTTTCTGCATCTTCTGTCTCGACAAACACGGAACCAGAAGTTGGAGCATCATGTCAGGTGTCACCACCAAGTCATGTCCACTACACAACTTCAAAACAAGATTTAAATCCAGACACACCTGGCTGTTTACTTGAAAAGCAAATGCGAAATGCAACCCCACTGACTCTACCTCACGCCCAAGTTCATGCTAAAAGACATCTTCCACCCAGACCCTATGTTCCCAAGAGGCAGAGGCAGGTCCCAGTTGAAAGCGGGGAGCCGTCAGATCACCCGGTGCTCATCCACAGAAGAGAGGAAAAGCCCATTCTGTCAGAAGTGTCCCCCACGGTGAAGCAGTGCCTGTCTCAGAAGAATCCAGCCGCATCAGGGGTTCCCAGGAGGCTTCTCATGAGCCTGGCAGGTCATCAAGGCCCAGTCAACACAGTCAAATGGTGTCCTGTCCCCCACCTCAGTCATCTGCTGCTGTCTGCCTCCATGGACAAGACCTGTAAGGTACACAAATATAGTGGCTTTTTCTTGTGGCAAATGTAATTTATATATGAGATCTGTGGTCTCTAGAGATGTAATGCCATGTGTTGTGTGTGGCATTTGGGGGACATTTTATCCTGACACAACTTTAGTGACATCATTATTGTATACTAACTAGACAAGGAGGTCCACAGTGTAATGCCTTTACCGGCACTGACAGTTAAAATCTGTCCCTCTGACTCGATTTGTAATAGTACCTACGAGCTTTCTTTAGAATCTTATCTATCACTGTCTGCTGCATGTGTGCCACCGCCCCTGGGAGCGCCGAAATCGTCCCTCCTCCCGGCGCAGATCAAAACAGTCCCTCATTTTCCCCCCAAAGCAAAGGTCAAGTAATGCAGGTGTGTGCCAATGAATAAATATGTCCATGGCAGAGAGAAATCACTTTGCCGTGTCCTGAATAATGAATGGTATAAATATGCATGAGGCGGCGCGTTACGGCACACACCTGGTGGGTCCGTGCTGAGCAGATGGCGGGAGAGGTGAGGTGAGTGTTTGGATGCACAAGTTTAGCCTCCCTAACCTATACTCCAGACTGCCTCCGCTGTTCACAGGCAGATACTACATAAACATGAGCAGGTCAAGTTGATTGACAAGTCTATTTTTCTGAGCCAAAACAGCCACCGAGGGGCGAGAGCACACCAGGTTATTAAAAGTGACCACAGAATCAGGTAGAGCAAAAATACAACATTATACAACATACAACATGTGTAGCATTTGGGGAGTAAAACTGAGTTTTGTGTCTGTTAGATGCTGGATTGTTCAAAATGTAATAAATATAACTTTGCGGGCTGCACAATTTTGGAATGATTTTGAATGTGTTTTTCTGACATAATCTGAAATATTGCGATTATGTTTTTAGGATTTAAAATTTACATCCAGTTCACCAACTTCTCTGTGCACATTTTAAACATGACCAGAGGCATTTGAGAGAACACTCATTGGTCAATGTTAATGAAATATAAACCACTACTACCCTTCGCAATTTTAATGTCAATAACTAACATTTTTGTTTGAGACAGAGCTGGCATTAGGGTTTTAAGCCCAAATAAAGGTGTGGTTGGTTGCACCTAGGTAAATGTTTCACTGCACTGTCATTGTCTGGGGCTTTCTTCAATAGGCAACCCACAATAAAATAGCTGAGCCCCCCCTCCATAGAATGAGGATATTTGTTGTTTGCAAACTAAGATATTGATCTAACAAAATAATTGCAGTTTTTGTTAATTGCGATTATTTTGATTAGATAAATCATATGCAATTAATTGTGTAGCTTGCAAATGTGTAGCACAAATTCTATGTTTGCTGGTGCTGCCACAGCAATTGGCTGGGCGATGACCACAATTCGACACATTTTTTTTGGGCACAGCCCTATAGCTATTACATGATAGATAGTTTATTTCATCTTTGTAATTTTTTCTTCAACAAGTTCTTTTAATCATCCAGCTTTTCAGCGGCTGTAACTGTCTGAAATAACAAGCAGCTATTAAATCACCGTTTGAGTTGCCCCAGCTGCATAAATTACCATTGTACCATAAAATAAGAGTCCATTTAGATGGAGTTGATAATTGAGAGTAATATGGGCTTCTCTTAATGGCTCTATCTTCTGCAGTTGAGATTGTAAATGTAATTGGACAGCAGGTGTTCTTTTATGCTTCAACAGAACGTTAATGTTCAATTATGTTCGTTGCTATTTACCTTTTATCTTCTCTCTCTAGCATTATTGCACTGAATTTGAGAGAGCTTAGTCTCAAAAGCACACATTTCAAATTTTATAAAAGAGCTTCAGCAATATCACAAAGGTCTGAAATAGGCAATAACTTCCCTATTATGGTTCATTTTTACAAAATAATTTTGTCGTCAAAGCCGCAATCATGGGATTCCTGGCACATTTCCTTATAATAAACAGAGATTTTCAAATTTAAAATACTTGTGACTACAGATAACTGCTTTACCCACATGGCGACAAAAGTAAAGTTCCCCGATACTGTACTAACCAACTTCTTCGAATGAAACTCTGCATCGTCATGCTGCAGAACGATGGAACCTTTTCGAAAAGATAATCTTTTCATGAGAGCCCAGTGAATAACTGCTCCGCTCTGTGAAGCATGCCATAGTCCTATTTATCAGATGAAAAGCTACTCCTTATCTTTTATTGATTGTAGCCCTCTTCTTCTTCTTGCCTTTGTATTTCTTTAGCTCCTCCTCAACGTACGACAGTTAAAAATCCTTCTTCTCGTTGCTCGAAGAACGGCAGGTCTATAACAATAAAATTTAATTACAGGTGGCTGCGTGAGAAAGACACCCAGCTGTAGTGAATTGAGAGATGTTTTCGAAAACTCAAGGTCAGGGTGATGAAGCTATTTCTCTGCTGCAGGAATGATGACTACAATGAGATGTTGCTGACTCCAACAAGTGTCAGATATTTCGGAAGTCTTGGCTTATAGTTCATAACTGCAATATGCCCAAAATGTTTGGACAAAAAAGCAATTACGTAAGTAAGTAAGTAAGTAAGTGCTTTAATTGTCATTGTACAACTGTACAACGAAATAGTGCTCAGGTGTTAGTCCTGAGCCGCTGCGACTGAGCCCTGCCTCCACTGTGGGTCAACCTTACCGGCATGTTTTTGGAGGTAGGGGAAACCGTTGCACCCAGAGGAAATCTGGCTGGCTGCCTTCAGTGCTCTTCTGATCCTCTGAAACGTTGCACTGCCTCCTGGGTTTGTCCCTGTTTCAGAGCGTGGTGTCCTGCACTGGTCAATTCCTCCTCTTTCCTCGTCCTCCTGCACTGCTCCCTCCACTCCACAACAGTCTTTCACCATCTTCGGGGGAAGAGCTTAGCAGTTAATCCGTCTTATTCTCCAGTGAACGTCCATTAGCCAGAACAATAGTAGGGATAGATAGGCATGTGTGGCTTAGTTGTGAGTCTTGCCCGGATACCTCTAAGAGATAACTGTTTTAATGACAACAAAAACGATAAGTCTGAACATTTTGTGGATATCTTTATTTCTTTAAACGCTGAATCTCCCATAGATCACTGCCCTGGATCGACAGTTATGACATCAAATTCTTTAAAGTTGTGAACCAGTCACCCATAGAACATTTGGCCTACCTGACTTTAAATGTAACTGTGCTGTGCCCCTCAGCGCCTCCCATCTGCTCCCGGAGGTTCCTCTCATATTCTGTTTGAGCTGCACCTACATTCCCTGTGTCTGTCTTTACAGCAGCTGCTCTGTATGGAGAAGTTTGAATAATGAAACATACACCAATATGAAGTTGAAAGTGCTCTGACTGAGAGCAGGGAGGCGCTGACAGACTGAGGGATTAGTCAAAAACTCACCTCGGAGAGCCCCACCCGGACCATCTGAAAACTGTTTTACATGCAACCCGGCAAAGTTATGGGACATGTGCAGCCATCAGACTGACTCAGAAACTGCACATAATTAGTCTTGTGAGATAGACCATCTGAGTGCTCATTACGTTACTGCTATACAAAAAGTCCTTCCTTCTTAATCATAGATGGAATGTAGATGGACTGCATGGAATGTTTTTGACTAACTTCCTGTTGGCCAGTGTGGGGTAAAGACTACTTTCAACATTAACAAGCCTAACAAATGAGATTAGCAAGTAAAGCAAGTAGAGCTCCACTGGTTACTGATGCTTCAATATCAGACTGACACTGTGCTTTTATTTCAATACGGCTATAAACCGCTTTATCCTTGTTCTACTTTGGGATAAGAGTAGTTTACTATTGGCTGGTTGGTCCTTGAAGTTCAGCACTAATTCTTCAGGGGCCTTTTCAAAAACGTGATAAAAACGCAGCTCATTTTGACACTTTCACATTGATATTTTTACAGCTCAGTGGAGTCTTGTACTCCGGCGTCTCCTCTCATGTTCTCTGGTGACAACAGAAACATTTTCTTTACAGCTATTTCCAATTTAGCTACAGATTTACACTTCCGTCTGTTCAGCACCATGGAGAGCGCCAGTCAGCCTGGATGAGCACCACTGTGGCAATTCCATTTATTGACTGGATTTTGCTTTACTACAATGTCTAAAACTACTACTACTAATTCTACTTCTACTACTACTACTACTACTACTAGTACTATTTAGGGCTGTGCAATTACAATTATAATACACATTACACTGTGCCCTACATGATAATGTTGTGGGCAGTGACACATGACAGTTCTCATGTGTTTAAAATGTCCACACACAAACCTGTCAATGTCAAATAACATTACAAATTTGTATAAAAGATTCCCAGAGGATAATTTTATGCAGCCTACTTCTAATCCCTGTTTTGTAAAGCACTTTGAGCGACTTAAACAAACCTCGCCTTGCCTAACTGTTATGCCGCCTCTTCCTGTTGTGCTGTGTTGAAGGTATGGGACGCAGCCGAGAGCGGCCGCTGCCTCCGGCTCTACACCTGTCACTCAGAGGCGGTCCGAGCGGCCTGCTGGAGCACCCATGGGACCCACCTCATCACCGGGTCCTTCGATAAGTCTGCCGCGCTTACAGACGTAGAGACAGGTGAGTGTTACGCTCAGTGGGGTGTGAAGGTTTAGGCAACCCGCATCAAAATTGCTATGTGAACAATGGACTGAGGTGAAGATGAAAAGATCTCCAAAAAAGGAGAAGTTCTTTCTTCCTTACAAAAGTCTTCCAGAACTGAGAGATTTGGGGGTTGTCTTGCATGCTCTGCTCTTTGTAGGTTTATCCACAGAAAAATCCTCAGGAAACTGTGAAGACCACGGCAAAACCTTCAGGCTGCACCGGTTCTTGTAATCCATTGTGAATTTTGAGGTGTGTTTACTAGGGGTGTAACAATGCATTCTGAGACTATAAATACTGCCAAAGGATGAACATTTGGCTTTTTTAATTTCAAAACCAACTTTTTTTTAATATTGTACTTGCACCGTGATGCACCGAACTGTGGGTCCTGCACCGAGAACCGAACCGAACCGTGAGAAAGCTGAACCGTTACACCCCTAGTGTTTACGATGAGCAAAGGTCTGTTTGGAGAAGAAGGAGCACAGATTTTCATGAAAAGAACATCTGTCCAGCTGTTAAGCAAGAGGCTGGATCGATCATCCTTCGGGGTTGTATCGCAGTCAGTGGCACAGGGAAGATTTCATGAGTACAAAGGAGAATTGATTCATTCAATTTCCAATAAATTCTGAAGGAAAGTGTAACACCATTTGTGAAAAGGCCATGGATTACATCACCACCCCAACAGAGCAGTTGGGGTGGCATGCAAGACCGATTTTTGTGGGCAAACATCCCTTAAACTAGAAATGAAAGACTCTTGGCTGCCTAGAAAAGCGTTTAAATCTGAGATACTGAGTTACGAGGTATGTTCTCTGAAGGGTGCCCAAACCTTTGCTGTGGCCTATTTTTCCTTTTCTGTTATTTTGAAAATGTAAAAGTTGGAAACAAAAGCTTCACTGTGCACAGCTCTGGATTATGTGAGACCTTGGTCTTAATCTTAACATTGGGGATTCTGTGTCAGAAACCTGTCAGCTGTGATTTTCTGATTAAAGCCACACTGTTATTTTCTAGTCTCTTTAAGCAGTATTTAAATTATTTCTTCTAGCCCCACGCTAAACTTAGGTTCCAGCGATGGATGAATGGAGTGTGTCATTATGACTCAGGCAGTGTACAATCCCACTGACAGCGGTGACATTACTGTAAGTGTTCTGATGAGATAATGGACAGTCTGCTGCATGAGAAGACGGACGCGACTAATGTCACAAATGCTATACTTGATTTTTTTTTAATCATGTTTCAACCCTCTGCTATTGAGACTACCAGCTCCATGTCATTAAAATCGTATGTAAATTGCATTTTTTTTACACTGAAGCCAACGCATGTAAAAAGACTTAAAAGACTATTTTTTGTTGGTAAAAGTGACATAATATCCAACACATATGCTGTGGATTTTCACTAAATTAGAAGTTGTACAAAACATTTGGTCTTGTGTCTAAATAGATAATGATTCCAAACAGAAGAGAAGCCTGTGGCCCTCCATATCACCGGTCGACCTCCCGCTGTGGCCCCGCTCCTGTTTGCACTTCCCCTTTGTGTGACATAATCAATAGTGCCAATAACGCCTCCAGATAACAGCACGCCGGCCCATTACAGCTCTGAGCGCCGTCTATGTGGACTCCATGCCACGCGACCCCATACCGCACCCATGTAAACAAACTAAAGACCCTGTGCTTTCTTTTGCTTGAGCTTTGAGACTTTTATTGGCGAGCTGTAGTCGGAAAATGCTCTATTTCCTGGTCATTTACATGGGTTCTTCAGTAAGCGTTTGTGAATCACATTTTAGTGCTACACGTTACTATGCGCTCTGAGGTTGCGCCGGACCAAGGAAAATCCAATTCGTTGCTTATTAACATGGAGCGGGGATTTCCACATTCTCTCTGCTGTAAAGCCTGCTTCATACGTTCGTCCTTTGCACCCAATCTAGGGCTGAAAGATATATCGTTATCGTAACGATATCGAGATATGAAATTTTGTCCATATCGTTCAGCCCTAACCCACGGAGTCTTCCGCAAAACACACGGGGATTTCTTTTGCTCACGCGCGTGACACACTTGGCCTTATCCCTGCTCTGTGATGTTGGCAGCATGACTGTA
The DNA here is from genome assembly GCA_007210695.1 of Neogobius melanostomus. Taxonomy (NCBI): domain Eukaryota; kingdom Metazoa; phylum Chordata; class Actinopteri; order Gobiiformes; family Gobiidae; genus Neogobius; species Neogobius melanostomus. The sequence continues at coordinate 3,568,271 of VHKM01000043.1, forward strand.
GAGAAATTTAGAATATTAATGAGCATATGTCACACAGCAGCAAAAGCAGCGTTGTGAAGAATCAAAGTTATATCAATCAATCAATCAAAATGTATTTATAAAGCTCTTTTCATACCAAAAGGTATCACAAAGTGCTCTCTGAACTATGGGAACTCTCTTAGCCAGCTCCAGTTGTAAGACACACTGGAGTACAGCGTGGCAAGGTCACAGCTACGGATATTGACAATAATGAATATCTCGTTAGTTTTGGGATGTTTTTGAGCACAATGGAGAAGTCATTTTTTAGCAAACCACCAAAAATCTGCTCTTCCAGTTCTTTCTTTAGGTTGTTGTGTTGGTCAAAAAACAAAAAACATTACAGAAGTGCAAGAATCCCGAGTATAAAAGTGACGCAATATCCATATCCCTGTATATCACAAAGTCCCTTCTATCAGAGAGAGTGACATTTATTTTACAAACACGGCCTAAAACATAAACATGGTCTGTGCAAAAGTCCAGTTTCAGTCATGATACAAACAAAAGCAGTAGCAGCAAAACAAAGCAGTGGATTTACTTTTGTTTAAAACGGAATCACCCTATTAGTTAGTATAGTTTTGTTAATTATCCCTGTAACATCTCCAGTGCAATATTGCAGTTTTTGCAGGTTGCTGTTGTTTTTTGTCATTGCCAACATTCTCAATATTTTGCATATCTTCAAGACAATTACAAAATGGCATTACAAAACTCTAAAGAATTCTACCACACACTTCATCAGAAATAGGTTATTCACAAAAACCCCTACAGTACAGCGTGTTCCCCACACTCCCGCTCTCCTGTTAGTCCATTGGAGCTTTACATTGGCCCTTTTAGTGACCGAACCAATTAATTGAGAAGCCGAGCCACACATAAGCCTGTGCACATTCAGAAAGGGCTTTATTTTCTGCACTATCTAAGCACTTGTTTCTGTGTCCAATTTAATTTGTACCGCCCTCCCTCCATCGCTCCCCGCGGGCCGCTGGCTCGCTGTTTCGCCCGAATGGTAATAGTATAGAGCCGATAGAGCCAGGTTAAGACGCACACGCAAGGTTCAAATGAGAAGAGGCAGAAAGCATTTAGACCCCAAAGGATCCGCGGCCGTGGAGAGGAATATATGAGGAGGGGGGGCAGTATGGGCTCATACATGCACCTCTCGCTTCAAAATGTGTCTCTGAGTGAGGCTTATGAACACACTGGAGCAACACTGGAGATGTGAGAGTAAGTTTTACAGCTTTGCAATGAAGTGTTTTATTTTTAGTCGAAAGAGCTCGCGGCTACGTCAACACAGAGTGAAATAATGAGCCACAGTGGGGCAGCGCGCGTCCCACGGTACAGTGGCGGGCCTATGCGGGTCCATTCAAAAACGTGGCAGACATCATTCAGTTTGCAGGGAGGTGGATTCGTCACTTTTATCTTCAGAGCTGTGGGCGCCGAGTTTCCATAATGACAAAAGGGAAAGTCCAGATGCTATTATGTCAACGATAAGTCCAGTACAGCATTTGAAAATCTCCATTTGTTTATTGTTATTTTTTGTTCATTGATGGAGAGTATAAACTTAAGCTCAAAGTCTGCGGTTTTACCAATTGTGCCAATATGATGACTCATATGCCTTTGCTGTAGTGGTTCTCAAACTATGGAAAAAGTGCCCCTTGACGTTCTTGAGCTTCCTTTTGATGATAGATACACAGTCTCTTCCTCCACAGACGTTTGATTTAGGCGTGCCCTTGTCGAACCGATTACAGCGCGTGGGTGCAAATCAAAAGACCTTCCTCCTATGCAAGTGGATGGGGAAGTTAATCTACAGCTGTCCCCACTCATCTGCAGAACAGAGCATAGTTTATTCCAGAACTAGTTTAGTTTCAGTTTAGCACTGGCTGGAACAATTTGAAGACTTTGTAGTCGTCTGTAACAGTAGACTTCACCTCGATGCGTCTTTGCTTCTTTATGTTCATTTCTCTCCAACTCCCTGAACACCCGTATAGATTACACTTTCCATCAGTTGGCGAGGCTCGAGTGATTAGCAGGCCTTGATGAAAAGCTGAAGTGCTAATTTGAGTTCCCTCCAGACTAAGAGCGAAGTGAGGCTGGCACTTGGTTGTATTTGATGCCGCGCTAAAAGCAAGTGTCTCTAAAACCCAGTTACCTTTGTACCTTCGTCCCATCTGTTTCTCATCTTCTCATTTGGAGCTTGTGACGAGGCGCTAATGTGTTTGCGAATGTTTGCTCATCGGCGCTGACAGCTTTGTGCCGTGGAGAATGTGGGCCAAAAAAAAGCAACACGGTGCACTTTTTCAGCACTGTTCATAGATTATTATATCCTGCTAAGATTTACTTTTGAGGAGATGCACCAAGGGCTTCTCAAGTCACAGGCCCCCCCGCCGCCATTGCTGTAGTACTGCCATATAGCCGCTAGTCCCGCATTGGAATCCATTGCACTTTAGACACGTTAAAAACAACTTTGATGCCCGGTGTCTAATTTTTTTGGAACTGTCTACAGCTAGATATTCTTCCTGTGATTACGCTGGGTTAGACACAATCAGAGGCACCGGGCTGGTTATCGTAGGATACATTTTAGAAATCTCGTACTTAATGAGGGTCGGACTGTTAGCATTGGAGCTGCGCGAGCTACACGTCACGCAAGGGCCGAGTCTACAGTGAAGATCCCGCCCTTATTAGGAACATGCTTCGTCAGAGCAGGGGAGGAGGAGTCTGTAAATCCGCCATGAATTCCCCCTCGAACGTGGTCAGTATGGTAAACGGGGAGGAGTGAGGAGGAGTTGTCTATTCTTTTTAAGGCCGGACTCAGACCAAGCGGGAAAAAAAACGCTTTCCGTCGCTCAGCTTGCTCTACTTCCTTCGCCAGCCCCCCTTGTGCAGGAGCACGTGGAGGTGGGGTTGGAGACGCAGCTGAAGTGCATGAGCCAATTACGCACAGGTGTCTGTCAGATCATGTTCTGTGGTTGGTGGTCGCCGCTGGAAATGGCTCTGTATTTGCATAGCGTTGAAAAAATTTCAACGCTATGCAAATACAGAGCCGCTGCAGCCGCCCTTCTCGTGCCGCTCTCCTGTGGATTTCCGGAGGCTTCTTTCCGGTCGCCACGCAGCATAGGAATGAATGGAAGCTCGCCGCTCTCGGTGTGAGGGCGCCGTAACGGTCTATGGTCTCACGTCGTCAGATTAGTGAGCGACGTCCTAAGCCACGACAGGCAAGTCCACGCCTTTCGCCCCATCGTTTTTCCTGACACATGTTCCCGAGCTCATCCCCCTCTCCGCGCCCATGCGTCCCACACTCCGCTCCTCTCTCAGGCCTCCGCTAATGAACCGCTCTTAATTAAAACATGGCCAAGAGTGGGGCGGCTTCTCATTTCCCTTCCAAACATGGGCGCTCCATCTTAACAAAGATCTCCTCATCAGGCTGAACCGAGGGTGTTAAAAGTTTCTCCGAGTGAAGTTGAAGCACTGGGCTGCCCATCTGTCCTCCTCAACATTTGGGCCACGAGCCTGAGAACGCTTGGATCTGCTCTGTGTTGATTGTCGAATTAATGAGCCGTGGACCCGGAGCTGTTGTACTTTGCATCTCTTTTGACAGACTTCTCTTTTCTCCCTTTTTTTTCTTCTTTTCTTCATAATTTCCCTGGAAACTTGCTTGCACGCTGCCAGCTTAAATTATTTTGAAAGCCCTCAGTGGTTTTGTTTGTTTTGGAGAATGACAGTTTTATTTGATTTTTGGTGAAGACGCCTCCGGCCAAAACACTTGTGAAAAAGTGCCGCCGCCGTCTCCTCCTCGCACCAGGCGTCTGATGCGTCACACTATTAGAGCGCTGTCGTGTGCTTGAGAGGGGGAAGTAACACAAAATAATTGGTGAAGCGCTGTGGTGGAATAGGTGTAGCCCCGATGTGAAGACTAGAAGGTGAGACAAGATTAAGGCCTATAGTTTTGTCTCATCGGGAAATAGGTTCTCTGCCTTTGACCCATCCTTCAATGCCTTGGATGGGAGTTCAGTTAAGCCCAAAAGTGTGCAGTTTTGATTTCATTTGATTTATTTGAGCTATTATTTACAGTGCGTTATTATTTACAATATTTACATTACATTTACATTATCACCAAAAAAAAAACAATCAAAATAAATAATAAATCAAAAGGTGTAGGCTGAAGCAAGAAAGCTTATAAGTGCCTACTCCAATTTCATAATACAATACAATACAAATAGAAAAGTTTGTGATTTCTGAGTGTATTTATTTATGTTTTATAATTTTCTCTTATTTTCTACTTTTTAGGGTGGAATGGATTCAGATTATGAGTTCCCCTTAGATCGTATCTTCCCTTTCTTTTACCAAACATTAATTGTATGTTTCTAGGGAGCTGGTTATTTACAGCTCTATATATCTGTAGCAGGGAATTGAGTTTTATGATGTCATCAAGTTTCATGGTGTTGGATTTTAAAAACAGTATATTTGTATGGTCCCTATACCCCACTTTATGAACAATTCTGATGGCCTTCTTTTGAAGTCTATATAAAACCAGCAAATAACTATTGTAGGTGTTAGAGAAACTAACAAAGATGATCGAGAGATTGATGAAGAATAGGCAGCAGTCAGGATGTCTTATGCAGGAGAAGTTTATTTGCCATCGTACGGGACCCGGAGACATGAAATCAAGACATTACCAGTCCTAACATTCAAGTCTGTCTATGCTTCCACAGAAGGAACGTAAATACCGTCTAAGAGCGTCATCCTAATACGCACGCAAAACATTCAGTGGCTGATTGTAGGCGCCTGAGTGCCACAGTCAAGGCTATAACAGAGATAGTACGACTGTACGGCTTGACCCAGTATTCAAAGAAGGTACTTGAGTCATCTTCTTTGAAGATGGACAACTCCTGTACGACTGAGAACTTACACAGACATCTTGACCCAGTATGATAAATGGCGATTTAATGTTATCCCTAACAGTAGGTATTTCCCCAGACCTCTGAGATGTAGTTTATGTATGGTAGGATTAAGGAACAGTACAGGGTGAAGAGAGCCTTTTGGTCCAGAAAATATCTACATTTGCCCATAATGGCCACATTTTTCGCCACTTTACCATGAATAATGTTTATTTGTGGTCGCCAGCTAACCTTATGATTGAAGATCACACCCAGAAATGTATATTCCTTGACTTGTTCTATTTGAACATTGTCAATATTGATTTGAATCTGAGTGTCACTATTCCGTTTGTCAAATAAAATAATTTTTGTTTTTAATAAGTTCAGCGATAGTTTATTTCTGTTAAACCAATCTTTGAGTTTCTGTTGTGACCTCTGATATGAGCAGTTGTAGGTCTTTGCTAGAGCCTAGTATAGTTGTGTCATCAGCAAATAATATATATTTTAACTTTGTTTTTTCCCCTCTGCGTCGGCCCAGGTCTCCCCAGGCGACTCCAACAATCCCTCAAAGACCAGGTTGTTTCTGCGGCTCTGTCCCTCCAGATACTCCAGTTTATCCGTGATAATGTGCAAATTGTCACATACTTTATAAAAATCGTTTTGTGATGTGTTCGTGCGCTCAGTGAGTTTCAATTCTCTTCCTTCAGAGTGTCCACCTCACCTTGTGTGAACTGCAGGCTTGTTTTAAGCTCTTGAATGTCCTTTATCTGTGAATCCATTTGGGTGTTTGTCGATTCCATGATGATTTTTATGAATCCTTTGAAGTTCTCCTGTTGTTGTTGTATTAATTCCCTGAACATGTCCCTCTGCTGCTCCATGAGTTCCGTGACTCGACTGAGGCTTACGTAGTCCTCCTCAGTCGCCGGCTGTACCTGCGGCTTTTTCAGCATTTTTGCAAAACCAGTTGACAAAAAGAATTCACCTGTTCAGAGCTATCACTAACACAGCTAACGTTGACACAGCAGCACGACACAGCGCTCCCTTCCGCCCCCGAGCTGCTCTGGTCTGGGTTGGAGAATAATCACAATTCAATATTCACTACCAAGATGCCAAGGTGAATGCATTAGTGTGACTCACGAGACAAATGTGGTAACAAAAGCACTCGTGTTGTAAGGTCGTGTAAAGGAAAGACAAAATAAACTTCAGCTTAAATACCTTTTTGGTCTAAGTTGTGAAAGTATACAGTGCACATAACATTTTGACATTTTGCCACGCTATGGACCACAAACATAAATATATTTAATTGAAATTTTATATAAAAGACACACACTAAGTGACACACAATACTTTGTGGAACCACCTTTTGCTGCAAATACAGCTGCAGGTCTGTTGGGGTTTGTCTCTACCAGTCCTGCACATCTTGAGACTGGAATTTTTGCCCATTCTTCTTTGCCAAACAGCTCAAGCTCAGTTAGATTAGCTGGAGAGCGCTTGTGAACCGCAGTTTTACTATCTATCCACAGATTTTTGATTGGATTTAGGTTTGGACTTTGACTTGGCCATTCTACCAGATGAATGTTTTTTGTTTTCAACCATTCCGTTGTTGCCCTGGCTTTATGTTTAGGTCATTGTCTTGCTGGAAGGTGAACCTCCGCCCCAGTTTCAAGTTTTTGTCCAAGATTGCCCTGTATTTGGCCCCATCCATTCTCCCATCCAACTCAAACCATCTTCCCTGTCCCTGCTAAAGGAAAGCACCTCCAGAGCATGATGCTACCACCACCATGTTTGACAGTGGGGATGGTGTTTTTAGGGTGATGTGCAGTGTTACTTTTACACAAACACAGCATTTTGAATTTAGGCCAAAAAGTTCCATATTGGTCTCATCTGACCAAAGCACCTTCTTTCACATATTTGCTGTATCCCCCATGTGGCTTCTGGAAAACAGGACTTCTTATGGTTCTCTTCTAAAAATGGCTTGTTCTAGCCAGAAAGGCCAGATTTGTGCACAGAACAACTAATATTTGTTCTGTGTACAGTTTCCCCCACCTTTCCATTCCTAGATGGTGTATTTAACTGTACTTTGACAGATGTTCAAATCTTTGGAAATCTTTTTATAACCTAACCCAGCTTTATACTTCTCAATATCTTTATCCCGGACCTGTCTTGTGTGTTCCTTGGACTTCATGATGCTGTCTGCTCCCCAATAGTCTCTTAACAGACCTCTGAGTGAGTGAGTGAGTGAGTGAGTGAGTGAGTGAGTAAAGCAATAGTATGACTTTTGATATAGAAAAGGACTCGTGCATTATTGTATTAATTATTAATCAAATGATTATATAATACTGGCACAGAATGACAGCCATTTGTCTCTCAGTAAACCCAAGAATGACAACAAATGACTATTTATGCTTATTAATAGCCCAACGTATTCAAAGGTTTTAATCACATGACTTTCTGGTTAGATAAAGGCTAAAGGCTCATTCATACTTCATAAGATGTAAGAACTTTGTTCTTGCACTAACACCTGCAAGAAGTAAGTAATTTTTGCCTTGTAACTATGGAAGGCAAAGACGCTTCAGTTACAAGCGTCTTGTAACTGAAGACATTTCCACGGTTACAAGGCAATAATTACTTAATTTTGTTCTTGCAGCTCTTAGTGCAAGAACAAAGTTCTTACATCTTATGAAGTATGAATGAGCCGTAAATCTAAGCCACCCCGTGTAACATTTTACACAATAAATAGAGTAAAATGCAAGCATTTATTTTACTGATATTTTCTCAAATCCCCTAAAAATGACTTGAGCGGTTCATTTCTCCTCAGACCTGACTGTGGCTTTACTCCAACTTGAATGAATATTTTCGGTCATATGTCCTTTTGGTGATAGCACAGTCATTTAACAGCGACTATTTGTCCTTGCACAGAGGATTAAAAACAACAGATGAAGTTCTGCAGTTTTACTAAGCCAAATCACTTTTTCTTTTGTCATGTCGATGAGAGGCATGTGGCCCAGTGTTTTATTGGCCTTTACTTTATCTTTAATGGGTGAACTTGTTTTGTGAGCGCTGTGGCTGTTGTTAGCATAGGCAGCAACCTTTAATCACGCTGTGCAGCTCTTCACTGTGCGCCAAATTAAAAAGGAGTTTGTGTTCAGCTCGCTTCTAAATCTGAAATTGATGTCTTCGTCAGTTTACCAGAAAATTACCAGATGCGGCTTCTAGTGCGCCTCAAACTGACATTTTGTCTTCTTCATTCATTAGTTCTAATTGCCCAAATAGTTTTGTCTTTACTCAGCTTGGAGCTGGTTGGATTTTTAAAGAAAATACAGTATCATGGAGACAAAGTAAATTTTGAGTTATGTTTGTTTGCTGAAAATAAGTAGCTTGAATGTTCTTTATCAATATTTACTCCAGTGATCGGAATAAGCAAAAACTGTACATTTAGTTAATTAGGAGGTAGGTTTGTGGGCACTTTTGTTGTATTAAAAAATGGTATTTAAAACTTTTCCCCACTATTCATCACATATTCACATATTCATTCTAGGATTGTCAAAATTAAATTCTCAACTCAGGATTAATGGGAAAAAAAGATTAGTGCATTGAGTTGCCTTGTGTACGAAATGCGCGGTATAAATAAGGTTGCCTTGCCTTGCCATTAATCATGAATGAATCACACAGTATGTTTATACCAAACATCTGTATCTGACACACACATGACCTGAAAGACAAAGCACTTGTGTTTATGTAAGCCATGAGGGTTTCCAAACTATTCTAGAATTAAACTAATAGTAAATTATTGTGTATTCTAATGTGGGGCAAGAATATGTCCAAAAGTAACACGACTCCCTTCAATGTATCAATTATATAAATCGAAAATTGTAATGTTTGTCTGAAAAATCACAATTAGATTTTTTGTCAAAATCGTGCAGCCCTACCCGCTCCTACCAGTGCATGGCTTGTTCCATTTTAAATTCGGGTTTTAATTGGAACAGGTTTCTTTATTCCATTAAACAAAAGCAATTTTGTCTCTGGAGATTTTGCGCTTCATTATCAACAATAACCTGCCTGTGTGAGATAGATACGCTGAGCTGAAGGCGTTGGCAGCAGAGCGTGATTTCTGTGCCATTCGTGCGGCAGCCCTGGCACTAGAGGAAATGTCAGTGCCCACAGAGGATCACATGGTGCGTAGACCGAGGCAGAGGGGGGTTGAGGTGACAAATATACATCCCAGTTCACAAGAGGGCTGAGAAACCTGGGCTTCTCATCTGTACCCGTCAATTGTTGGTTTGAAGACACTTGTGTTGCTAATGCAACTTTGATGGAGTCCAGTTGACAATATTTGAAATTCTCATCTACAGTATGATACACAATCAGGACCAAAACAAGGCTAAAATGGAATCAGAGCCAGAAAATCATGAATAAAACTGAACTTGTGCACCCTCTTAAGTTTACCGTCCGTCCGTCCGTCCATCCGTCCGTCCGTCCGTCCATCCATCCATCCATTCATCCATCCATTTTCTTCTGCTTCACACAAAGTTGTAGTGCAATAACGGCACTTTGGTGATATATTGTGCAGCCTCAATTGTAAATTCTGTGTTGCTTTGACATGTGAGCAATTTCACTCATTCGCTATGCTCATGTTGAGAGAAATACTGCAATGTGCTATTGTTTTTTATTTTTATATATACTTCTGAAATACTTGGCCAGCCTATACCACTAGATGGAGTAATGGGGACAGCTTTCAGGCCAGGTGTCAGGATTTTCAAGATATCCAATAAGATATGTTGTTCTCAAGTTTTTGAGCAGACACAGACTCTGATTATTTGAGTAACACCTGCTGATGTTTAGTTTAAATCTGTCCCCAAATAAATATGATCTCTCAGGGGAACAGATCCAGACCCAGTCTTTGGGGACTATATTCAAAGGCAAAAACTGACAGGTGGATCTCGGGTAATTCATCTCCTCTCTCTTGTTTCCTTGTTGATGCAGCTCAGCCGCTTGTGAAATTGGACGCCCAGTTCAGAGTGATGTGCGTGGCCACGCACCCATCCCAGCCTGAGGTGTTCTTATGCGGGGGCCACAGTCCTGTGGTGAAGGCCTGGGACACTCGCAACGCCAAGGTCAGACCCATTACCCCCTATAGACTGCCTCATATTACATTTCATCCACCACAGTTCGCAAGGCCAGCCTATGCACAATGGCAGCGAGCGGTCTTACACTACGTATAGATTGACTGTTTTGGATTCTATAGCTAAGATCTACAGTAGGCTCAGAAAGTTATCCAACCTCTTTGAATGATTTCATTATCTATTTCATTATGTTTTTATTAAGTGTTTTTGACATAGCATTGGTATTTTAGTGTTGTAAAACTTGAAGGGGAAGTGTTTTGCAAAATCGACTTTTTAGAGCTTACAATGTTCCAATGTTGTTCTCTCATCAAAACATACCTGGAGCCGTGTTTCCAGCTGCTAGCGCATCTTTAAGTAATCTTTGAATCTTCACCACCAGTAGGTCGTTGTTACAATGTTATTAGCGGTTCCGAAGTAATATTCAAACAGGTTTATAAATCATGAAAATCACCTGTACTCCTGATATCATTTACTGATTGGGAGAAACAAAACAAAAAACAAAACAAAAAACGCTTGAGTTTTCACAAGCAGCGAACGATGTCATGGGCCCAGACTGATAACCCTGTGTATCACCCTGATCATTCTGGATTTATTACCAAATACCAGGAAAAGCATGATACCCTCATTGCATAATACTCTCTTTAAAATAACACATGTTTGGAAATACAGTAAAAGTTTGAGTTTTCCTGCCCTAATTTCTCATTCATTCGCTAATTTCATCATTCACAGTAGTGTCTTGCTTTTGCGCAACCTGATGAAATGTACATCCTTATGCTAGTTTTCAAACAGTTTGTCCGCCGCATCATGTTGTGCACACAGGAATATTCACTGAATTAGTCCCAAGTCGCGAGGCTTTTGAGACGCACATGTAGCTAAGCTTTATTTCGCTCTTAAGATAACACAGGCTTATACATCGGCGTAATAGCTCAGGTTATCTCGCTAATTGCCGAAAGCTCATTATGATTTCATCCAGGCGACGCTGCAGTCTAATATTGCTATTTAACTAATCGGCTGTTTTATATGTTAATCCGATCCTCACGATTGAACCGCAGAGTCTTAGGGGAGTCTTTCCCCCCCCCTCGTGTTTAATGCAGGAGGGCTGGTGTTTCTGTCAATCCGTGTCAACTTCATTTGCGGAGAGAGCGGAGTTCAGGTCACGGCGGGCCTGCCAGTCAAAACTCAAGGATGTGTGTTCGGCGCTCCAGAGGTGAAATTACCTGCAGTAGATAAAATGGACCCCCACCTTTTCACCCCCTTCGCGGCCTGTTCACCTGCGCGGGTTTACACACGGCAGGTCAAGGCGTACCAGGCAGAGTCATGAGGTGGAATGAGAATCGCAGCAGTGGGCAGTGAATGATGCAGGGAGGAAAACACTATCGGCCAGAGATCATCTGCTTATTCTTTCCATCTTCAGACCGCATCCCCATTGAGAGCACTGGCTAGCCTTCCCAAAATGTTGTATGAACTAATCTGGTCAGGTTCATTCTTTGGGGACATGACATTGTTGTAAATACTTTATTTATCCAACGCTAGTCTCTTGGCTCTTTGCTTTGTTAAATCGGGTAGGTAGTGTCGATGTCTCAAATCTTATAAATTTAAGTATCAAAAGCAGGTACTGAAAAAAATCATCTTCTATCTTTAGATCCAAGTTTCGATGCTGTTGGTCCAGGGACAGCAATAAAGGAAGTGACTTGGTTGTTGCAGCTGAAATAAATGATTTTCTTCCCTACTTTTCCCCCAATTTATTTATCTATCTATTATTCCTTTTTGTTTTCTTCAAAAATGTTGCCCAATTTTTGTACACAATTTTTCTTATTTTGCCCCATTTTTTCTCGTTTTCCCAATTTGTTTCCCTCATTTTTATCATCGTTCAGGTATCGGTATCGAAAACCAAGTATTGTTGAAGTACCGGTATCAAATTTGCCCTTTGTAAACTGTCTTTGCCTAAGCCAGTGGTTCTCAAAGCTTTTACACAAGTACCATCTTATCAGTGGCTGGCAGTTGCGAACAGTTTTGAGTACGTTTTTGACCATCAGATCTGCTTAAACGCATCTGCAGCTGCTTGTTCGAGCATGAAGAAGCCTAAGTTAGCTACATGTCAGAAAAATACCCACAGACCCAGCATTACAGGCATTTCTCATTCCCTGAGCTCAGAGCGCCAGAACTGACATGTCAACTACACACAGCCACAACAAGTAAGGCGAAGGTTTTCACAATGCGCTGCAGTTGTTGTGTGAAGCCGCTGGATTGATAGAAAAAAACATTTGTGTAACTTTATTCCTGTCTTGACTATGATAGGCTAAGAAACACAGACTTATGGAGTTTAATGGTAATGTTGGCATGGAAAGAACTAAAATACCTTGCTCCACTATGGACCGTACACATATTCTTTTATAGCTCACAGTTATGTCTTAGCACATAGTGATAGTTAACTTGTTATGTCCGTCTTCTCAGGTGGTGAGGGAGTACCGAGCGGCCGTGCAGCAGACCCTGGACCTCCTATTCTTAAGAGGAGGGTCAGAGTTCATCAGCAGCACAGACTGTGTGAGCAGAGACTCCGCAGACCGCACACTCATCGCCTGGGACTACTCCACCACAGCCAGGATCTCCAACCAGATCTACCAAGTAAGATACCACTTATTGTGCATACAACACCAAGTTACTGAGACCTTTTGTTTAGTTTAAAGCTGGCACCAATGCAGAATTTCTCTTCTCAGGAACGATACACATGCCCCAGCCTGGCTCTGCATCCAGTGGAGGACTCCTTTGTTGCCCAGACCAATGGAAACTACATGGCCTTGTTCTCCTGTCAGCGCCCCTATAGGATGAACAAGCGGCGGAGATATGAAGGACATAAGGTCTGTGCCGGTGGGGGTGGGTGAAACACAACTCTCTAATGGAAATGCTCACACACAGCAGGGTTTCCCACTAATACATTAGTCTGTGGCGGCCCGCCATAGTCTATTTTTATCCACCACAGTCTTGATCTGCCCTCTCTTTCTCTGTCTCTCACCCAACACCAACATCTGCAGCAGAGGCGCAGGTTAAACAGGACAAATAAGGAGCAGTGAACAATGTCTTATTACAAAAAATGAAGGCAGCTTCGCGTAGTTTTGTTTTCGCTTATACACTAAAACCTCTTTACTGCACTGCTAATGCAGCTGTCACTATAATGAATTAAACCAGAGGTCACGGACCTCAGTCTGGTTCCGGACCCACGCACCAACCCGTCCGAACCCGAATCTTAGATCCAAACTTTAGACCCGACGTGACTCCCTCAGTCCTGCAGCTGTGTCTGCGCTGTCTCCCCCTCGCTCCCTCTCTCTCCCCTCACGCTACGCTAACCCAGCTGAACAGAAAGAGAAACTGCAGCCTCTGAGCTCGTTTTAAACTTTTAGAAACGGCTGCAGAATGATTGAAATACGGCTTACTAAAGATTTAAAACCGAGAAGATGCTAGTCATCTAATTAAATATGCACGCGCGATAGTTACGCGCAAACAGCACGGCTGTTTCTCCATCGTTTAAAACAAAAGAGCAGCGAGCAGGACCAAACCTGGACTAAACCAGGACCAAACCCAGCGCCGGATCCAGAACAAACTGACTGAGGGTGCATTCGAGTTTCAAAAGGGTGCAAATAGAGTTTCTCGCCATTAAAATACATTGTGATGCCGTTAAAACTGAGGGGGCAAACATTTCAAAATGAGGTTGCAATGCACCCTCTTGCACCCCCGTAGATCCGGGCCTGACCAAACCTGGACTAAACCTGGACCAACCTGGACCAAACCAGGACCAAACCTGGACCAAACCTGGACCAAACCAGGACCAAACCTGGACCAAACCTGGACCAAACCAGGACTAAACCGGGACTAAACCGGGACTAAACCAGGACCAAACCAGGACCAAACCTGGACCAAACCTGGACTAAACCAGGACTAAACCAGGACCAAACCAGGACCAAACCAGGACCAAACTAGGACTAAACTAGGCTCATTGTTGAGCTGAGCAAAGAGGAGAAACACTGCATTGGCACATTGTGTATATATTCTGTTATTTAGAAACCCAAAATGTAATTTTAGAGTAAAAACAAAACTATAATGAATTGTTGCATTGTTTTCAAAGCACACAAATTATTATTACGGTAAATTATGTTCCAGACCTTTGCTTGATAATTATTCTACTTTATTTTTTTGGATCGCAGTGGAATTAAATTCAGGACCCCATTCTAAACTCCCCTCCCTCTCTGTTGCTCTTGCCCTACACGAGGTGAGAGCTGCTCATGTTGGTCAGTGTTTTCTCTCTGCAGCATCAGGCTGAGGTTCAGAGTCTGTATCTGAGAGCTGCAGGGGCGGAGCTGAGAGAAGAAGGGCCTGCGCCCTTGAAAGAAAACTAATCCATTACATTATAAAAAATTAAAAAAAAGCTGTACCCTATGTAAATTGACCAGAAATTATTCTTTTCACAGCAGCATAATAGCCAATAATAGTTATTATTTTGGCTTAAAACGCACTAGAATGCAGGAAAACGCATCTAAATTTAAAGAAAATTTCCAGGGGGAGGGCCTTCGGACCCCCCCCCCCCCCCAAGGTGGCGCTCTCTCCCACCACAGTGTCCTTGAAATCTGGTGGTCACTTATAATATAACAGCCTTAAAGTAATCTTAGCTCTTAGCTCTAGAGGTCAACTGATATGGGTTTTTCTAAGATATTGGGGGATTTTTATTGGCAGATGCCAATATTCTCGGCTGATATTTTTGGTTGATATTTTCCCAAATGTCTGGTCTATAATCCTGTAAAAACAGAAATACTTGGCCACTCCAGCAGTGGACGATTTTACTGTATTACTTTAGTTTAGGTCATTCAATCATAGTTTCTCTCCCAGTTTTGATTAGTTGCCGTTAGCATTAGCATACTATTGCTAGCTACGGCATTTTGTGCGGCGACCAAAATACAATTGCGTAGGTTAAAGCAGTACTAAGTAACTTGTGCCCCTAGAGGCCATAAGCGCCACTGCAGTTGTCGTAGAATGTTAAGTTTTTTCATTCCTTAAATGTCCGTGAAAGTAAATACTACGCTGACAGAAAAGACAAAGGGAGAGAGGGATATTGTACATCCAATTACAAAATGGAGATAATTTTTTTCACTCAAACTTGGCTGTACTGTAAATACTGTTTAAGTGGTGCTAGCTCGCAGTTAGCTTTTCCCATTAGCCTGTTAGTTTCTTCTTCGTGATTCTATTAGTGTGTATTGGTGCTCTGGGTCGGAGCCGGAAAATCTGAAAGTGTGGTTTTCTGGCCACAGACACGTGGCACGTTAAGGTAAACAAGTTACTTAGTAGTACTTTAAAACAAACTCAGTGATTGAATTCTCAAGGTTCTGCACTTCAAAATGGCATGCAGCTTGTCCATATTGACTGAGGTTTTGTGAAACTTACTGTATATTTAACAAACTTGTAGCTAACCAATTTTCATTGCGATGTTTCTCTGTTCCCCTGAGGCCAGGGGAACAGAGACAGAGGCCCCTGAGTGGAAGGACTTGTTTTAAAACCCTGACCTCGCTCTTTCCAATGCAAAAAATGGGAAGTCTCTATCACTTTCGGTCCCGTGCTAGTTCGGCCGATGGGTGGGCCATATTGTATTGCATCGCGTTATTGCGCCATAAATTTTTGATACCGTTGTAATTATTTATATCGCTGTGGACACGATATAATTTATGTTGCGCTCAGTTCCATCAGAGCAGCATAAACACTGACTGTGTAGGACACTGGGGCAGGTGCTTAAAGAGCAACTAAACACCAAATCAAGTTTTTTTTTACTGAATAACTGTCTCAATGGGTGTCTCATAGTGTTGTCTCCTGGTCCCTGACATTATTCTGACATTATAGCGCAAACATGTGTCAAATCCTAACTTTGGCCTGAAAACGAATGGGTTGCGCCCCCTTCAGGGTAAACTCTGCTACTAAATTAGAATTTCCTGATTGACTGGAGACGTGTCCACGGCCTCCACACAACGTCATAAGCTGCACCAGCTCCACACATCGTCACTCACCCCCACATGTCATGTCATGTCATAATTATGTCTTTTCAACAATTACAATTGTCCGCAATAACCTTGCGTATAGCAGCATTGATAAAGAAAAGCATTTCATGTTTTACAAGAAGAAAATCACATGAGATTTACAAGACTTCCAGAGTAAGAAGACATAGCACAAAAATAGAAATGTGTACAGTTTTCCAGTAAATATAAACATTCATTTTTCCTTTTCCTCTTTCCCATTCACATAGTAACCATATCCAATCCAATCCAATTACTTATAAACACCAGTCACCATTCTATTAATTGATCGTGATTTAGTTATTATTTAAGTAATACATTTGTCATAGTTTTATCATCAACACTACACATGATTATTATTATTTGTCCCCTTGCAGTCATTCCCATTTCCACTGTAAAAAATATAACTTGTGATTATTTTATTATATTTATTGTTTGCTGGGGTATAATATGGTCAGTTGGTAGAGGGCAGTAGCCCCCATCAGCAAGCCCTTACCCTGCTGCCCTAACTAGTTGTTGTTGTGAGACAGTTCTGAGACCTACTGTATGCTGGGTGGTGCATTAAAAAGACAAGATTTATGAACCTGTTGAAGGGCGGGGGGCCCTCCACCAGGTCCATCTCTCGCCGGCCCTCGTTCTATTTTGTTTAATAGTGACCAGTGGAAACAGGCTGTTACAGCACTGCAAACTCTCCTGTTAGCTACCGCTAAACAGGAGAGTTTGCAGTAAGTAAGTGGTGAGCAGTTGTCGCGTGAAAGGCTGCTGTAGCAATCCGGACCAAAAAATACACTGAAACCTACGTTTGTATGGATTTTCTAGATGGAAAAGATGCCATGGAGCAGAAGACGCCAGTTAGCCTGGCTCTCAGCCGTGGGGCGCAAATGAGTGCCTTCTCTCCGTGCTGCAGACCAATCAGCACAACGATTGACAGGTGTCACATGACACGCAGCTGAAATGGCGACCTCCAGTGGAGCCATTTGTCACGTCTTCATTTGACTGATAGGCGTAAGGCTGGAATTTTGAAGTCATTTGTCCGTTGTCAATTACCGTATTTTCCGGATTATACGTCACTCCGGAGTATAAGACGCACCAGCCAAAAAATGCACAATGAAGAAGAAAAAAACGTAGATAAGTTGCTCCGGAGTATAAGACGCACTAGTCAAACATTGCCTAATGAAGAAAAAACAACTAAATAGGCGTACGGTATGCTAACGTAACACATTGATGAAGCATAATCAATGAACTAAATTGGTGTCTGATATGTTAACGTCACATAAACAGTTCAGATAACTATAGCATAATACCAAACTCTCCGTACCATCTCACTCCAAATCAATCGCCTTGGCAACTACCTGGGCACGGAGATGTAACTGCACCGTTGGCAAGCCTCTCTCAACAGCATGTTTTTAAGCTCTCATCTGCGAACTCGTCTAGCTGTGGCCATCTAGCTATTAGCCCGTGATTAGCTTGTATTGTTTACTTTATTGCAGTAACCTCCGCTCTCTCGCCCACTCCAAACTTTCTTTTTGCCGCTCGATTAGCCCGCAGTGCCCTCTAGTGGCATGTGAAAGTATATATTTGAATTTTAAAAAAGGAAGAAAAAAAATCACATATTAGTCGCTCCCCGCCAAACTATGAGTCTGACTAGTCCGGAAAATACGGTATATCATCAAATATATCGTTATCGTGATATTTCTTTTTTATATCGTGACAAAGATTTTAGGTCATATCACCCTGGCCTACAGGCCGATAGCCAATATTGTAAAATCCCCAAATATCGGCTCGATATATCGGCCGGCTGATATATCGGTCAACCTCTAATTAGCTCTTACAAGAAGGTGGTCATTTTCTTTTTCAGTCTTGATTAGCGTTTTCTGCAAAGTGTGTGTGATGTTACTTACTATGTTTTGGGTTTATTGCATAACAAAACAAATCTTATTTCCTAGATCTGAATATATAAAACATCTAATATTGCGGTTTCCTCTGAACTTACAAGTTAGAACAACCTTTTTCAGAGCACAAATCGATAAGCCTATTAGCTGGGACGTGCAGTACATGGCTATAGAAGCGTGGCTAATGTACAGTACTTTGCGTTCCTCTCAGGTGGAGGGCTACGCGGTGCAGTGCAGCTTCTCCTCCGATGGGACCCTCCTGGCGTCAGGCAGCTCCAGCGGTTCGGCTCACGTCTTCGACTTCAGCAGCTCCCAGATGGTGCACACGCTCCGAGCCCACAGCCAGCCGTGTGTGAGCGTCTCCCTTCACCCCGTACTGCCCACCGCCGCCGCTACCTGCGACTGGGCCGGGGAGATCAAGGTCTGGGTGTGACCGGGACGAGGATGAAGCAGAGAAACCCGATGCTCGGGGTGAAAATAAATGAGTACTGTGGAACTACGGATTCAAATCGCGTTTGTCCGATCTGCCCCTTCTTTTATTTGATAATGAATTCACACCTGTCTCTCCTCGGCTACAGCAGTATCCTCTCTATTTTCTGCGCACGGCGTGTCACCTTCTCCTCTGTGTTTTGAAGTTTTTATCTGGACCAAAATAGAAAATCTCTCAGCGTTTTCTTATCTGGCCTGTTTTTCATTTGTCTTTCTGCAAACACATCACTTTCCCTGTGCCTTTTTGTTCTTCCTCCTCTCTCTGAGATGACGTTTTCTTTCACATTTCACGCTGCAATCACAGAGAGACAAGCAAAAGCTAAAGAAACACAGACATCTGTCAAAGCAGCGGCACTTTTCCACACATTCCTGCCAATCACCGCCGGAACGTGACGCACAATGGTCTTTGTTTCACTTTGGAGTGTATGTAGCGCTCTGGGTAGTCCACCCTCTGGGGCTGTTTGCTTCTTTAAATTTGGATTAGCTCAGCAGAATATAGTAGTAATGTTGGGGACAAAATGGAATGATAAAGCCTTAAGGGTGCACTAGTGTAGCTAAGGTGGTAAAGCAGTTGTCTCATCTATACAGACACGACATTTCACACACTGTGTGAATGTGTGTGACTCAGTAAATGGTGGTCATAGACGTAACCTGCCACCACCATAATTATTGTTCTTAACCTCTTAACCCCCACCTGAACCAAGCCATTTTCTCCAGTTTTGCCTTTTTTGAAAATGCAACCAAAAAAGCCACAGAAGAGGAACAGAAATGTGACAAAAAAGTGTTGGAAAAAGTGACAAAAAAGTGTGATGAAAATGCAACAGAAAAGCAATGAAAGAGTAACAGAAAAGGGATGAAAAAGCGACAAAAATGTAACACAAAAAGTGACATCAATGTGGCAACAACATGAGAACCAAGATCTGTTTAGATCCGTTTTTTAGGTCTTAGCTTTCAAATGCGGCGATACCCTGGCCCTCAGGCTGTGACATTTTAGAGTAAAGCTGAACTGAAGAAAATGCACTTGGTTAAGGTGGTTAAAGAATGTACAATGAGCCCATAGGAACCTAGGGACCTAGGAAGCGCAGACTTTCTAAGCTGACCTTGGAAAACAGCGGCACGGGCGGTTACGGTGGCGCCACAATTAGTGCTTGTGCCTCATAGCAAGAAGGTTCCGGGTTCGATTCCCCGGTCCAAATGCCTTTCTGTGTAGAGTTTGCATGTACCTGTGCCTGCGTAGATTTCCTCCATGTAAAAAAACTAGGGCCGGGACTAATTGCATAAAGTTTAGTGCAATTAAAAATAGGGCTTGAATTGATGACTAATCGATTATTGAAATAGTCAACAACTATTTTAGTAATCGATTAATCGTTATCTGGTTCACACTGACTCAAATAGAGCAAAAATGACATGAAAATGTAGTATTTTTGATGAAAACCTAACCTTTTTATACTGTAGTTCGGGTCTGTAGTGTTTTGTACATTGTAAATTTCATGAATATCTGTCTGTGTCTCATCCAATCAGAAGCAGAATTAGCACCGAGAGCCTCCAACAAACATTTACTTTAAGTTTACGCCATCAATACGTCCTCAAGTGGTGCCACTTTTGCTTTTTGTGATAATAAATAAATAAATAATACAATTTTTCTACACAATTCACAGCCAAGCGATTACTCGATTAATTGTAAAAATAATTGATAGATTAATCGATTACAAAATAATCGTTAGTTGCAGCCCTAATTAAAAATATTCTAAATTATAGTCCGGTTCACTGTGTTTAGATTTCCACTGTTGTGGGACTTTCCTGGACAGTATGAAAACTATATACAGGTGCTCGTCCTATAATTAGAATATCATGAAAAAGTTCATTTATTTCTCTATTTCAACTTAAAATGTGAAACTAATATATGATATAGACTCATGACATGCACAGTGACATATGTCAAGCCTTTATTTGTTATAATTTTGATTATGGCTTACAGTCCATTTTCAAAATATTCTCAAAAGATTTTTAATTTGAGGTTTTTAGAAGCTGAGTCATAATAATCAAAATGATAACAAATAAAGGCTGTACATATCTCACTTTGCATGTCATGAGTCTATCATATATTAGTTTCCCAGTTTAAGTTGAATAACAAAAGTGAATGCACTTTTTCATGATATTCTAATTATATGATGAGCAGTGTTGGGAACGTTACTTTAAAAATGTAAATGGGGAGTTCTGGTCATCGCTACGGTAACTCCATGAAACATATGACAAGGATTTCATTTGATTGGAACGACCAAATGGAATTTTACTCCCCATATAAATGTTATTATCGCTAATAACACTTTTTTAATTTAATTTAATTTTTTTTATTTTTTTTACATCTCGGAGCAAATGGAAACATTGTTTTTCTGATTGCTATTTAATTTAATAGAGTTTTCAAAAATATATAGTTTGGATTGTCTTTGAAGTGTTTGAAATGATCGCACAGGCGGCGGCCTCACATCTCCACTTGAAACAGAAATTACATTCTCAAAACAACATGGGCAAGGCTCCAAACCACTTGGCAATTGTTCACAACAGAATTGAATTTCTCATTAGTTTCATTGAATTGCAAATGCCTAAGTCCATGTCTCAGTGTCTCAGTACATCTTGCAAATGGTTAAGTACATATAGCCTACAATTAGCTCAATTTCCAAGTGAATAGATCTTGTTGATCTAAACTGATTGTTGATTCTCAGTCTAATGGTTGTTCGTTCCAAAACGTGTCAGCGTCATTTCATTGTATAAGTCATCACATGCACAATAGTCTGTTCAATTGTCAAAATTAGTCAAGAACACAATACCATGAATACCATATATGAATCCCTTGGAACATTTGATAAATTTATTACAGCAATTAAAGCTGGGGTACCTGATTTTATGGTGTTGTAGAATACATTTATTTTTGCCACCTCAAAGTATGCTGCAAACAGCAAAACACAGACCTTGTTATATTGTCTTCACCTAAAGTTTATTGAGCAATGGATAATAGAAGTCTAATCTAAATTAGTGGAATTTATCTTAGGGGTGGCCGCATCTGCTTCACTTTGTCACCACTCAATGCTGTATATGGGTGTGAAATGTGCATGTAATTACATTCTTTGAACAATGTGAATACACAGGAGGGACTGTGAGAGCTAGAGCCAGTTTGGCCCAAAACAAAAAATGTCAGAGTTTGAACAGGAAAAAACAGGTACCCCAGCTTTAACAGTCAGGTGAAACTAGAACTAATGAAGCACTGTAGGCTGCATATCATTTTCATTGTTTTTGTTTGTGTGTTATGTTACAGTATGTTATGCTGAATACATTTTCTTTTTACTCTGATTTGTGTGAATGTTAATGGTTACAATTTCTTTGGCAGGGCAATGTGTGATGTCAAACCTTGGAGGCGACTCTTGCCCTCAAATCCTATTTCTTTGTTGTTTTTTTCAGTTTCATACACAATTCTGTTCGCTAGACAAAAAAAAAGTTACATTAACCATTGTCCATGAAGGATTGGGCTAAGACTGAAAGGTGGACACGAGGGACATTTCAATGGTCCTCTGCCATAGTGACAAAACATCTAAACATTTAGACTTGCAGTGCATACACAGTGCCAAAGGGACAAAGCATTTTGGGGGCACTGACTGTTTAAATGAGAAGGAAATTTAGTTTTGACACATGAGTGAACTGTTTTGGGAGAGATATGAGCTTTTGCTGAGTGAGCTATAGTGTTGTGCTGAACTTAACACTGTTTTGCCAAAATGTAATTTCTGTTTCAAGAAATGAGCCAAACCAATGGAGAAAAACTGTAAGATAAGTGCATATGTAGGAAAATACAAAAAAGCATCTAAAATATACTGTACCTATAAAAAATAAATACAACCCCTAAATAAATGATGCCATTACTGTGTGTATTTCTTGTACATAACTAATTTAACCGAGCCCTAGCACTTACTTAGTATCTCCGTCAAGTGTTTTTGCTGAAAAATAAATGTAGAATGTAAAACGTCCTCACCTCGCCTCACTGTCAAATTAAACTGTATTCACAAAAGATGGACTTTGAAATAGGATTCTTTGTGGCCTATATTAGGAACAACACCAAAAAAATAATGACACACGAGTTGAATTTTTCCCCCCTTTCCTTTATTCAGTAAATAAACTGTGCAAAATATATATAACCATGCATCAGACAGACTGGCTGACATGGACATTTAGACAGGCCGTTCCTGGAGAGAGGTAGGACAGAACACAAGGACTTTAGTGTCTTCATTCCGGGTCCAAACTTTGATAAATACTACGTGAATGCAAACAGGATAGAATACATAGAAGTACAACAATAGCTAGGTCTCTCTTTTTTTTTTACAAATCTTTCCACAAAATATAAACCTCTCATACAACTGTACAATCCACTCCTGTCATTGTGAGTTGTGGGCGCGAGTTTAACTTTGGCAAACTTTGTCAAAGTCGTGGAGAGCAGATGTGTTTTTGAAATCTTAAACAGCCTTGAGCCATTTTGCCGGATCTGCAGGAATGGGAGAGGTAGAAGTGCAGCCTTGCGAAAAAAGACAGAAAGAGGAAATCTTGGTGCCTGTTGTGCAGCTAACTCCTGTCACCGATGTCTCCCAGATCTAAAGCCAACCAGACAGGAAGCACTTCTGTACAGTACATTGCATCACTAGGGCCAAACTATGGAGCAATTTTCCCTCTAAAAAAGAAATGTTTGCTCCTATTTCTCAAAATGGCTGATTTCTTTTTGTCTTTGTACAGCTTATCTGCTTGTCAATGCATTTGGCAAAAGTATGTTCTTCAATTAGTGGTTTTCCTAAATGTCGTTTTCCACATACAGTGAAGAACTTCTCATACCTGACTGATTTGATGTACTTTTGTTTTGGTTGGGGGCCCATTTCTGAGCATGAGCACACCGACTCACACTGTTCCAGGTTGAGTTTTGTTGTGGGCTAAAGGTCATTTTGAAGTCATTTCTTAAAGTGCCAGTGTAGTCGTGTTTATGTAGTAAAGGATACTTGAAAAGAGGAAGAGCATACAGTAGTTTACATACAACAGCTATACATATGTACACAGTGGTGCCTGATGCTAAGGGAGACCAGTCTGCAAAAGTTTAAGGCAGTTAGATAGCTCTCTGTCAGAGTGTATAGTCTCAAACGGAGTCACAGAAACACGAAGTTAGCTCTGTATTACATTTGCTGTTTCTCTACCATTTGTACAGAAGTATTCGTAATGCAAAGGTTATTTTGTACATACAATATTCTCAAAGTGATATAGACAATTCTAGACACGAAACGGGACAAATATCCCCTGAGAAACTGTATGTTAACAAGCAAGCCGTAATAACCTTACTATCAGACATGCTTCATGTCAGCATTAATCAATGGAAACATTATTAAATCAATAAGTGATCCCTTCCATACAGTGGATTTGTGCTATTGGTTTATATTAATTAGCTTTTTGTCATTTTGCTATATCTTGCCTGTTGAACCAGCAACATTACAATGACTGGAGTGGGCAAGCGGGATTTTAGCGTCCTACCCTGGGTCATGACATGTGCTCAAGTTGGGCTTGAACTGACGACCTCTTGATTCTCAGGCAAATGCACTACTTCTGTCCCGTCTGTTAAGCACCAAGTGTCTGCAATCTTGGCACAAGGAATTCACTTGCCCATCTCAAATTTGTGGCCACATATGCACTCGTCAATCATCAGCCACCTAGCATAATTGGATTAGTCTTCTTTTTGTTTTTGTTTCATTCAACCAGTGTTAATTTCGTAGAATTTTGTCAAAGTAGTATTTTTGCCGACTAGAACTAAATTAAAGGTTTTTAAAATGTTCAGATATTTTCGTCAACTAAAATATGACTAAATATAAATATTATTTATTTCTGAAAACTTTAAAAAGGACTTTGGCAACTATGCTGGGAGACTGTCAAGGTGCAGCTTCTATTTGCAAGAAGTCAATTTAGAGCTTCATTTAGCGGCTCAGCGTATGAATAACTTGGATAGATTTCTTCCTCGGTGTATAGCTGTCTACCTTCTCATATTATCCAATACATGGCAGTAATTAAGGTCGCCATTAGTCACACATTATTGGTTCTGTATGCTTTAAAGTGAGAAATAATGGCGCTTTGCTGGTATAACGTCGCACTTAGAGCAGATAATGCGGTGGGTGAAGCTGGCTCTGTGGTGGAATCCCAATGGTCCCAGTGGCTCCAATTACCATTACCGGCATCATCAGTGAAACTAAAGGAAAATGAAACAGCTGGTCTCAATTAGCTACACCGTATGATGACACATAGTAGAAAAGGTGTTGTACACTGTGTAAAACGTGCCTTGGCTAAGTTAAACATTAAACATCTCAGTACCCAGTTACAAGTAAGTATGAGTTAGAAATCATCATCATGCAGTATGCGAAGAATCAGTTAAGGAGAGTCCCATACAGTTGTGCCTTTGTCAGACTGTCCTTCCTGGTCAGCCCTGTGCTTCCGAACTTTTGGTATCTCGGGGAGTTCTTTTTGGGGAGTGCGGGACCGGCAGTAAGGGCAGAGCTGGAGCTTGGCCTAGGCCTCACAACGGGCCTCGGGCTGGGGTAGTGCTGCAGGCTGGAAGCTTCAAGAGAGCTTTGGTGTAGCGAATCGCCGGAGCTGTCCCCGCTCAAATTCACGTAGTCCTTCTTGGAACTGCCTCCTGCTGTTGGTATCCTGCCGCCATCTTTGTCTTTAGAGCTTCCTGAGAGGAACAGACCACAGTCGGAGTCTTGGCTGTCAGCTTTGACTCTATACAGCACGGAAGCTTTCTCCTTCTTTCGATGCTCCATTGGTTTGGGGCTGTGGCTTGGTGAGATCTGTCCAGTTCCGAAGCACTGGTCAAGCACCCGGCTGTGGAAGACGTCATCTCCTTCCTGGAAGCTGCTGTAGATGCCTTTGGACTTTGAAGGGCCCAAGGCGAAGTGTCGTTCGGAAAAGCTGTACGGAGAAACTCTGCCGCTCAGGTCGCGGTAGGACGAAGACGACACGGTGTTGACCTCTTCTACGCTAAGCTGTTTCCAGCGGTTACTAAGGTCGTCCTCTGAGAGCTGGACGTCCGCTCTGCTGCTGTGCCCTTGAACCAGCCCGGTCGTGGAGCCCATGCTGTGAGAAGAGGCCAGTCGTGGGCTGCTTGAATGGTAAGGTTCGCTGAAGCACGATGCCGTTCGCGTGTATGAAGGTGAACTGCCTTTCTGTGGGCTTCTGGGGACTGCCATGTGCTGGATACTGTGGGACTTAGGGAAGCTCGCGCCGTCTTTTTCATATGGAGTCAAACCTTTGTAGTCCCCACCGTCTCGCCAGTCCATGTACAGACCTTGGTGAGAGGAGGACAACGTGCTGTTGACCATGCGACAGCCTTTGTCATCTGAAGCCAGACTGAAACTGGAGTAGGAACTTGAAGCAGGAAGACTCCCCGGGGCAAACTCATCATGGTGGTGGAAGGAGGAGGGCGGCTCGAGTTGAGAGAAGCTCCCAGAGTGATAGGCCTCCTCTGGGTTACTGTCTGTGGAGTTCTGGGTGTGGAGCTGGAGGATCGCGGGTCCATGGAGGTCCACACTCTGCCTGCGCTCGTTGTCTTGCCAGCGCTCCGGGCAGTAGAGGGCTGTGTCGCTGCAGTATAGGTCTGAAGTTTTATAGGCCGCGCGGCGATTGAGCTGGTCTGTGCTGCCGGTGCCTGTCAGGAAGTCCCCGTCTCTGTGCGGGCTGGGCGAGCGGCTGCCCGGACAGCTGCTGCCCGGCTCTGGCTTCTCCAGGACCTGAGCAATCAGAGATGTGGGGACTGCATCGGAGTAACTGGAGTGGCTCACGGCCATGGTCGCCCCACCGCTGGCATGTTTTTCAATGTGGGAGCTCAGGCGTTCCTGGAAGTCCAATGGCAGCTGCAACAAAGAAGGAACATCATCACTGAAGTACCAGTACCTTAATTGACTGTCAAAAGAAAGTATTTTGGAAATTTCCCAAGTTCTCAGGTCAAAACAGCAGAAGCAACCCACGCAATCCCACTAGTATCTGTACCAGTTTGAAAAACACTGATCTAATAATTCTTTCGGGACCAGTAGCCCATTAATAATTTTTCCAATACTTACTATCAACTATTCCTTTCCACAGCTGCAACCCCAATTTAGACCATCTCCAACGCCCCGCACAGCCTTCTCCTCTCTATTGATTTTCATCCTTTATGTGTTACTTAGTTCTACTTTCTGACATTTTCCCACAATGACAACAAAGCTGTTCCTTTCCATTATATTTGCAGGGGTTGAAAGGAGCGGCTGCCAAACAGTATATTTCTAAGCTTTCATCTCTAGACCATGCCCTCTCTACTGTGGACCATCAAACGCTCCACAACTCCACAGGGAGGGCCGTACATTTGAATTAAAACTCCGCTCCGGCTCTCCATCTGGGAATAGAAACGGGATAAAAATAGCAACTGGCTTTGTTAAGAAATAGTAGCCTGCCATGGTATAAAATAAGCACAGTATTTTTTTTTAGGTTGATGCTATTTTTAGCCACCACTGTTCCCTGGGGAGTGAAGGAGGAGTGAAGAATTAAGGCAAGGGGGAAGGGTCTACTGTGCTATCTCTTACCATCTTAATGAGATATCTATATGCTATTAGTTCATTTTAATGCGTTTTCTATAGAAGGATTACCATGATGGACGTCAGCTATTAATTGGATTTGATTCTCCAAGGACCCTTTTACCTGTGAGTCAGTTATTTTGTTCAGAAGATCGTTTTTGGCCATTTCGGTTACATTTACTCGAATATGTTTCCATGGAAACAGATGTGCCTAAAGGAGATTCTGACGGCTCAAGTGTGTGGTTGATCGAACTTTGTTTTGGAATATCTCCGAGCGCGTAGTGTTAGTGGAATTTGTTGCTAACTCTCGCATCTTATTTCCATCTTAAACAGTGGGTCTTAACCTCTTACTTAACTTGCCTTAACCAAGTGCACATTCTCCAGTTCAGCATTACCCAAATCTTAAAGCTTCTGGACGAGAGTCTTTAGGCCAGTGAAACGCCTCATTTGAAAGCTAAGGCCCACAAAACTGATCTAAACGGATCTTTGTCCTCAAGTGGTTGCTACTGTATGTTGTCGTCACTTTTTTCTCCATTGTTTTTTGTGTGGCTTTTTTGGTGCATTTTTGTCACTTTTTTAATGTTTTTTTGTCACGCTTTTGTTGCTCTTTTGTCACATTAACATCGCTTTTGTGTGGCTTTATTGTTGCGGTTTTGTCATATTTTTGCGTAAGTCACATGACACATTTTTTTGTTGCTCTTTGTGGCCGTTTTTGTTGCGTTTTCGTCTCGTTTTTGTCACTATTTTCCAAATGTTTTTAAATTTGGGTAATAGCAAACTGGAGAAAATGTGCCCGGTTCAGGTGGAGATTAAGAGGTTAAAAACTTTGCCTCCTCATACAATATTAGGCGTCCCAAGTACCACCAGCAATGAATAAGACCAAGCCTATTCTTCTCACAGAGACGACTTTTACCATGTTCTCACAACTTTGATTTTCATCATCGCCATAGCTTCTTTATCAACTGCTTAAGTGCTCCTATCTGTATTTCCTGGATTTTTCGCTTAAAAGAGGGAACACAAAACTGTCCTCCACATTTTGAAATCCCATAAATCGTCAGTGGACCGCTCAGAGTCCGCTCATCATGTCCACATTATTCTTCATTTAATTTCCTTTTATTTATTCATGTCCAAACCGTTATTCAAACCGTGAGCTTAACTTGGCAAATACGCAGGCACAATCCCTAAAAAAAATAAAATAAATAAACATTTGTAGATATTCTTTTACTATTTCTTTCATAAACTTTATCATTGCACTGCTCACCTCGGACATCTTGTGCACTCTGTAGTGGGACTTGGAGCACTGCAGGAGCTGGGCGGCTAGGTTACAGTCTTTCCTGTACAGGTCCTGCAGTGGAGGAAATGGGGAACAGCACGTTTAAACAGTCAAATCCACTGAGCACTGTGATGATAAGTCGTTAGGCAACAGAAAACCACAGAGACACAGAGCAGTGAATACAAAACAAAAAAGCCTCAATAAAGGTAGTGCAATTCCCAGTCAATGGCTAGTTCTACAACAGGCCATATCTTTACGCAAGAGTAAGTATTTGCCTATGTGCCCGTTTCCTGGACAACAGATTTATTGGTCCCTAATATCACCTGCTGCTGCTGCTGCTGGACTCTTGTCTGAAGAGCTAATGACTTTCCAATCCATTCCCCTCATCTGGAGGGAAGTCTAAATGCTCAGAGACTTCCCTGTCCTTTGCTCGCTTCAACGTGGGCTCTGTATTTACTTATCTACACTTTCCAGACCGGGAAACTCGGCTATCAAAGAAAAGAAAAAAAAAAATGGCAAGAGTTAAGAGTGAGCGAGCCTGAGCAATCGGACTTCACAGGCCTGCTTAACATGAATAGTCAGCTTTAACCGCTCCTTTAAGATGCATTCTATTGACACCCGATAGTGCTGCTTTAAAAGTTAAAACTTTACTAAACTGTAAGGATATTACAAACTAAAGAATAGAAAACATATCAAATACATATTTAGAGCTGTGGTTCTCAATTTGTGGATCAGCATCAGGGGTGAACTTGCCTTTCAGAAACATGTTCTCTGGGTTTTAAGCCTTTCCTTAAAAATGACTGAAATGATTTTGATTGTCAGCCTTGTGATCAATGCTTGTACAAAAGAGAATAATGCTTTAATTATAAGTTTAAATTGATTTGAATGAATAATAATATGAATGGCTTAAATCTGGCAACAAAAAAGGGACCCCCCCATGCAGGGAAGTCCTTTTCCTTGTCCCGCTTGTTCCTACTCACACAAACTGCTGTCCTGCTTTTTTGGATTAAATTCGCCCCGTCTTCAGTTCGCTCCAATCTCCCACTCCTTATCTGCAAGCATTGTATTCAGAGACATGTTGTACTTTACTTTCCCAAAGACCTCCACCGCCTGCTCCTGCCTGAGAGCTCAGACCACAGGCTGCTGCCCCTCTCGCTCGGTGGGATGAGGCATTGACTTGAGTCTAATCACTCTCCAAACGCCCAGCGGCTTACGGCTAATGCCTCTATCGGCGCTGGCTCCGTGAAGCACAAATATCCAGGACACAGCCGGGCTGACGCGGATGTGATGAGAGCGCTCAGACGAGTGGCTTCACACATGAGGCTGCCAAAAAAAAAAGGCCGGGGAGACTCTGGTGTGTATTGGCAGGTTGGACTGGGAGCTGGAACCGAAACGTCTGAACTTTTTTCCGCGATGTTAAAAAGAACTGTCCAATTTGTGAGCAGCACGTTTAAGTCGTGAAATGGGACTAACCATTCTACCACAAAGCATCTCTGAACATTACACTGCAGCCTGCTTTCTACAGCAGTTACATTTGAATAGCTATTTTAAAGCTCTGTATTTACAATGTGTTTCTATATCTCCTTGTATCAACTGCACTGCAACTGAATCTTCAGTTAAATCACAATTGCAATACTCGAGCTACCTTCTTTTTGCCTAAATCATGGAGCCCTGTGTTCATGTCAGTTTCCGTCGCCCTGACTTGCTAATTAGAGCTAACGTAAAGAAAGAAACCATGCTTTTTTACCCAGGTTGCGACAACAGAAACAGTGGTTGAGGCTGCCATTTTCTCCAACATATTAAACTTTACACCCAGAAATCTGTTTATCAAAATACCTAATTTAGTACTTTAATTAATTTATTAATTTAATACCTAAAAAAGGAAAGAAAGAAAAACCTTCTGTGGAAATGCATTTTGTGATTACAGACTTGTGAGTCCTTGATTGAGGCCAGGTTAAGCGTCCTTGAGTGCTAAATATTCCCTTTTACTTTCTGTTCCATTTGCTTTTGATTGTTCTATTTGTATTATGCTAATGGCACTATCATTTCCTTTGCGGTTGAATAAAGTTAGTCTTTGTCTACAGTGTACGGTAAATGACGCCTGCCTGGAGCACCCACTACTTATGTAAAATAATCTTGTGAAAATATGACTTTAAAGAGCTTCTCACCCCCGCTGCTCGAGGCTTACGTCACTCACATTCTCTGTTCAAATCTCCCTCCAAAGGGGCGTGGCCTGGAGGACTGAAGGGGACAGACGGGGGGATGAATGTTGGGCGGGTCTAGGCTGTGATTGACAGTGCACCCGTTACTGGTAAACAAAGTCTGCATGGAGTTACCGACAGTGAGCTAACTTGTTTAGCGACATTTTCCACTGGGACAACTCTACAGCTTTCTCTACACACAAGAGAGGCATCGCAGCACACAGCGTGTAAACTACCAACGTTTAAATTGACTGTGCTGCCAATACCAAACAAGGCTTGATCTGTTACTGGTGTTTTCTTACTGGTCTATTCTGCGGTTTCTGATGAGAATTATTTTTAGATTTAGATAAAAATAATTTTTGAAGTAAAACTACCTAAAAAAATTATTTTACTACTATTGGTTACTTTCCACCAACATTGGGTAGGAGTCCCCCCAAATGTCCATCCCAGCACAGGATGCCCCACACTAGGGCTGAACGATAATTCGCATTTGCAATTTTATCGCGATTTTACACAATGCGATTTCGAAATCCCATACAAGTGAATGTAGCGGCGAGAGACGCCACCGACGTCCGCTCCGCGCTCCACCGCCTGCTTTTGTTTACTTCTCAGTCTACTTAAGGTGCGCGGTAGATCTTGACGGTACTGTGAAAATATCAGCATTTATAATGCAGCCACCGCGAAGGACTATTGCTTTTTCCTCCGTTAGCATTGCGTTAGCTGCAGTGCTAATCCCTCTGACGCACTGAGCACAGAAACTCTCACACGTCTGTGCCTCGAGATATGAAGGTGAGAATGTGAGTCCTTTGCGGCTCACTTTTGAAGGCTTATGTTTGGGAATGTTTTATATGTTATATATAAAGATAAGAACTTATCACAACCACTGAGTAATACACAAGAGCAAATATCAAGAAATTATTTGGGCTATTTACAAAAAAAGAATCAGTATAAGCGTATTGTACATTATGTAAATGGTTGTGTGGACTATTTTGAATTATATTCCGTATGATTATAAAGGACTTAAGAGTAAGTAATACTTTATTAAGTCAGTTATAAATACGTAATCGTATTGCAACAAAAAGTTATTAGCGGAAAATCGCAACATTGATTGAAAAAAATCGCAATATTGATTTTTGGCAAAATCGTTCAGCCCTACCCCACACTCACATTGTCGTCGCGGAGCTTGTTGATGGTGATCTTGGCCTCCATCAGGTGGTTGTTGAGGACGATGATTTCTCGACTCAGGGCTCTCTTCTCCTCCTCGTGGTGCTGGGTCTGGACACAAAGCAAAAGTATTTTAGTGTGACATAATTAAAAACTAGATGGAAAGAAAAAATGGTCAGGCAATATTTGATGTGTATAACCAGCCTTGATAGATACTGTATGTAGTAGTGATGTGTTTTTTTTGCCTTTGGACTCAAGCAGTCGGGGCTATTGCGCAGATAAAGTGAGAAGGATGAGGTTCCGGCACAGAAGGGGCTGATATGGGGGAGTCATAAGTCAATGCAGGGAGAACAAGCAGGTCCTAATTAGACGGAGATTAAACTGGCCACAGCTCGTATCATTTCAATTACCCCGCTCTGGTACTAGCCACACTTGCGTTTATGGGATTACCGCGCTAGTGTCTGCATGTGCACTGGCCTCTCTACTTATAGAAACTATTGAGGAAAAAAAGAAGAAGACATTTTTGCATATGCAACTACAGTCAAGACTCGAAGGTTCTTAAAAATAGCATTTAAGCCACCAAATCTAATCCATTGTAATCAGAGGTGGTCAGTAGCAAAGTGGAAAACGTAATACTTTTACTCCACTACATTTGAAAGATAAATATAATACTTGGCCATGTGTTCCGTTTGTTTTAAAAGCCTTAAAATGTGCACTCCAGAACAGTAGGTGGCGCTGCGCAGATGTGTGCCATTGGCTCACAACAAGGAAAAATGGTTTGTCCCAGTCGCGTTGCCGTACAGGAGGGCAATTCGGGCGCATTGTTTTGATGGTTTTGAAGCCGCAAAGGTTTACACTTATTTAAACTGATTTTGTACTTTCTACAACAACAAAACTTCAGTCATTTCATTTAAGTCAAATTTTCACAATTTGACCAAGCAACTTTTACTGACCAGTAGTATCTGTATTCAAGTCACAAAATTAGATACTTTGACCACCTTTGAATATTATTCATTGCAAATTAGATAATTCCTCACCAAACTTAGTACAAAACAGCGACAATAGACTACATAATAGAATAGCTATGCAGTATTGAGGATCTTAAAAATCGGGTCGAGTGCCTTTATAATACTGATGAAATAGTCAGCTTTAGTCAGCTGCTAATTCCGAAGTGCACGTTCACCTTCCCGACCAGGTGGGCCATCTTGTTAGCTCAGAAATGATGTGTCCCCTGTCATGCACCGATAGCAGCACAAACAAATCATACATCAAGAGCGCAGTGGCTCACGAACGATCTCTCCGCGTGAGCGTTTGGAAACTCTCCGGTGCAAAAGGAAACTAATAGGAGGCGATTAAAGTCGGTTTAGGCTTCGCGGCAAGATGGATATTCCGGTCTGATTGTGTTAGGCTTCCATTGATCATATGCAAAATCATCACCCGCACTCTGCATACAGCCAGTTAGGACCGGCTCCCATCCATCAAGCGCATGTGGAGTTTGGACTCATTTTCTCCACACAGATTATTGTTGCGAATGTCCATAAGTCAGAAAAAAAGTGAGGGGTGGTTCATCAGGCACCAATGTCATTAAGTGAAAAAGATAAAATGAAAATCAATCAATAAAATCAAATTAAAGGCACGGCAAGTTTATTTGTATGGCACATTTCATGTACAACACAACTCGATGTGCCTCACAGCAACACCAAAACACCCAACCACAATAAAATACAAAAAAGAAAAGCAATAGAAACACAATAAAAAAGCAATAGAAACAAATCAATCGATACAATTACAATTTACATTAGTAAAATTAGTAAAAATACAATCAGTTGCCATAGGCAGCAGTAAATAACCATGCTTTCAGCCTGGACTTAAACATAGTTAAAGTTGAGGCCTGTCTCACGTCGTCACAGAGGCTGTTCCACACTTTTGCTGCGTGAAACTGAAACACAGCCTCACCGGGTTTAGTGGTGACTCTAGGAACCACCAGGAGACCCCTCCTTGAGGATCTCAAGGCCTAAGGTGGTTCATACGCCTCTAACATGTCAGAGGTGTACTTTGGTGCCCGACCATGAAGATACTTGAACACCAGCAGAGCTATTTTAAAATCTATTCTCTCAGTGACAGAGACCGGAGCACAGGACTAATATGTTCGTATTTCCTGGTTCTGGTCAAGACTCGAGCAGAAACATTTTGGATGTACTGCTGTTGTCTAAAAGTGAACATGACGTTACAGTAGTCTAGCCGGCCGGATACAAATGCATGAATTAAGCAATGTTTTTCAGATGGTAATAGGCCGCTGATGTAATGGACTGACTGTTAAGATTCAGATCTCAGTCCATGATTACCCCTAGATTTCTAACTTGATTTTTTTGATTCCAGTGAAAGAGCCTCAGGATGACCAATGACAATCTCTCACGACAATGATCTCTGTTTTATCTGTATTTAACTAATTAAAGCCACTCTGCCAAACATTACAGGTTATAGGTTGCTATATCATGAAAGCAAATTAACTGTTGGGAAATCTAAAACAAAGAAATGCCTAACGTGTTTTTACCAAATTAAGTAAGAGTATCTTGTGTAAATGTGGTGGTTTTTGGACGTCAGACAGAGTGTGTATACATCCTGCTTTTTTGCTCTTTTACTCAGCCGAAAACTTTGTTCACTTTTTCTACAAAATGGTCGGTTTCATCAAGAGACAGTCTCTGGGGCATTTTTGCACTCAACGCGTAACCTCCATAATTTGCAATACCGACGTAGCTCGCTTTTTTTTTTTTTTTACTTTAAATCCCTTTCAATTAATTAGGCAACATGTTGTTTCTTTTCTACTTTTGCCCAAATCCCTTTAAGTTCAGCGGATTGCAATACTCCTGTGTGACTTACAGTCTTCAGTAATTGCTTCTCCTGGGATCTGTCACTGTTTGCGCAATATGGAAAAGAAACGGGGATAACTTTAAAAAATGCAGTCACAATCAGCTCCAACGAACTAAACAGACAATATGTTTCGGGGGGAATTTGTTTTGTTTTTTTCACTTTTGAAAAACTTTGCATTTCATTTTTAACTTTAAAATTTAGAGGGTCCTGATAATGTTTACAAATAGCCTCCACCATCTTAACATGACTACAAGGCTACACAAAAAAGTTGTTTTTGCATAAGCCCTTAAAGCATGTGTGAATGTAACAAAAACTTCTTCACAAACTTTACACCGCGGATAAAAAGCCGCCATTATTGCAATAGCCTGTCTACATGAAACGACACCAGCTCCTCCTCCGCGGGTTCAATCTCCCACCGATGCGATAGATGAATTTGCATATTAATTTTCGCGATGTTCCTTTGTGCGTGGCATGAGCTGATAAGGCTGTCTCAGTGACAGAATGAACTCGAGCGCGGGAGATATAGTCGGAGCAGCTGCGCCTCCTCCTCCCAGGCCTGACGCCGTAATTAAAATTGCATCAAAATTTCCTGCCTCTCCAAAGAACCGGCAAGATGTTCACCGCGCAACACTTTGTTCATTTTTAATCTAAGGTAGGGTACTTTCCATTGTGTCAGGCCGCTATTAAAGAAGGGGCAGATAGAGTTGGATTTAGTTTTGAAGTCGAAAGTCTTTTCTTAGATATATATATATATATATATATATATATATATATATATATATATGAAAAAAGTACAAGATTGGGTAACAATTGCATCACTGTTTGAGGAGAGATTGGATTTGCCGGGTCTGACGGGGCTGCTGTAATGAGACACCGGTGCATGACATGACAAAGTGGACACTGCGGGTTTTTAATGAATCTTCTCTTAAAAGGAATACAGTATGGGGTAACACGTCCACAATGGGGATTTACAATTTACAAGCCAAAATATCTATCTCAGCAGGGTGTTGTAGATATCAGATTCGTTTGTATATTCTTATTCTACAGAATCTGGGGGAATCCTCTGCATTTTCGAATCCCTTGTGGGCAATTCTACTTCGTTAGCATGTTGGTGGCTAAAAATGGCTTATACATTCCTTCTAAAATGAGTAATTCCCCCTGCTGCCAGCGGAGGGTGTTCCAAACCTCTTAGAAGGTGCTCAAAAGTCAAAACAGCATTCCTTACTCAACAAGTGTCTTTTTCCATATAAACACATAAATTAAAGGTGAAGCTGCAAGTGGCGATAAAGTTGAACCCATAACCTCCATGTTCCCGACTGCACCACAGCACGCTCCATTGCCACCATAGGGTTTATTTATGTTAAATGTATAGATGCTTACAGTTAATTCAACCTGGATAGACTCATGCAGACAAAATCAGCGATTAGGGAGATTTATTGACATGTAGCTTGGAGTTAGAGATGTCTTTCCCTGGAGCCTGGACGCTGGTGGTGGTATGGAGGACCCGTGAAGATGCAGCACGTAGAAGCCGTGGACGAAAGAGGTGGAGGCGGGTCGCAGCGCAGCTGGGAAGCGAACGGACCATGATTGCTGGGGCTTAAAAGCGGGACCGATGGCGATGATTGGCTGCTAGGGAGGTGCGGCTCTTACGCTGATGACTGAGGTGTGGCCGTCTCAGGAGCGATCATTGGCTGGAGGTTGATGACGATGGAGTTTGTCTACCAGGCTGAATTAACGCCTAGGCTTCATTTAATGCCATGTTTAGGTGGTGGCAGCTGAGCTCAGTAGGAAGAACCACCCATAATGCAGGAGGTTATAGGTTCAATGTGTGCACGCAGCACCAAAGGCCCTCGCCCTCTAGCCCACACACACTTTCTTCTTCATTACTAT
The DNA here is from genome assembly GCA_007210695.1 of Neogobius melanostomus. Classification (NCBI taxonomy): domain Eukaryota; kingdom Metazoa; phylum Chordata; class Actinopteri; order Gobiiformes; family Gobiidae; genus Neogobius; species Neogobius melanostomus. The sequence goes on from VHKM01000043.1 coordinate 3,604,725, forward strand.
TAATGTATCATCACAAAAACACTTCCACTCGACGGCAGGAGTTAACCCATAGAGCAAATCCACAGCGTCCCAGCAGGAGAGACCTAATGCCCTGCAACCTAACCACTGGACCACAGAAGCACGCACTGACTGTCATGAGTTTTTTTGTGTGTGTGTGTTAACTTTAAGAGTTTTCTCAGAGTAATTAGATACAATTACCCGGTTTGACCTGGAGATAGTTCGGTATCTCACTCGCACACGTTCGCTAACCAAATTGAATGGAGCCAGAATGACAGTGGACACACAGTAGTATTACCTTGAGTATTTTGTAAAGATGCTATTATACTTATCTTTATAAAAACAACAACAAATGCCTCCTTAACATGACATTCCCCAACTCCCATTATTGAAATCCTGCAACGCCGCTTGTACGATGACAGACGCTCAATTGTTTGGGAATTTACTTCGATTTCTCCTTTCAAAAAAGATAATAAAATCCACAACCTAACATATCGCGTATACTGGCTGGACAACTTCAGCCCAACCTGACCAGTTAGCTAACCCTCCTGACCGCTCATAAAAACACATTGATTTATGCTCTATATTTTCACCATCTCCCAACACTACAAATCATTTTCATTTTCACCCATGGCACGTTCCAGTCACATATGATAAAGTGCAGCTTGAATTGATCTGGCGGTTTATAATGACCACAGCGCCCCCTGGTATCACTTCACAACCGCACGGCGTACATAATTTTGATCTACATTGGCAAGCTATGGATTTTACATGTGAGCCTCAACAATAGTCTGATGTTCATAAGCGATTTTTCTATTGATCACGCCTTACATCCAGCTCTCATTTCAAATGTAATGCACACTGATTAAAGGACCCAGAAAGTAATTGCTTTGAAACTAGCCACCTCGTGCGCTAAAGGGACGTCTCCTCAATACGGGTGTTACAGTGATATTGCAAGATTAAACGATATGAAATGGTTCTCCTGCCCCTAAACTGCATTTGTTTGTCGCTGTGGAGGGAACTACGTGGGCCATTTCAAAGCAAACCAGTTATAAATGACTTGAGTTCTGCAAATACTTGGGTCATACAAAAGATAAAGATTTGTTGTATTAGAAAGACATCAAATTTGAGCTCAAAGTTCACAATGCATTATAGACGTGGAAAACCAACACTTCAATTCTTTAAGCTCTGTACATGCCATGTTGTATAGTAACTGTGTCCTCCTGTCTGTGTTTTATTTAGGCCTGTCAAAGTTAAAGCTTTAACTCACCATTAATTGAAAATAAAATCATGAGTACATTAACCATAAATTCATCGCTAATTATTAATGTAGTTCATTTCTGTTTTGACCAAACACACTCCTGTATCTGAGCACACACATTAACTGAAAGACAAAGCACTTTTTTTACACAATGAGGTACTTTTATGTAACAAACGTGACAGAGAGATTATGCTATTTCAATGAAAATGACTTCATGACTAGACTCTCCTTTATGCACCAGTTTGCTGTTCAAAATGTTCAGCAGCCAAAGAAAATGTATCTAAAATGTGATTATCAAGCGCGTGTAGAAATGTTGAAAGCCTTGGGCGAGTGAGATCCCTGTTATAAGCTGTCGGCTTTTTCCCATAGGATTATGAAACTGAGTATTTGGTAAATGAAATGTGAGCAAATGCTTTAAATTTGACTGCTTTATGTCGGCCAAGTATTGATAATGAATATAATTATTAGAGAGAGAGAAACAACGTAGGTTAATTAATTAATTTGATCTTTATTTAACCAGGAAAGGAAATACAAACTAAAATAAATGAACAGAGCACGTTCCATAATAGACAGTAACAACAATATAACAATGCTCTGAATCTGGGCCATATTTACCTGTTGTGCAAACATTTGATAGAAAACTCACTTCCCTGCAAACAAAACAGGAATAGTCATGTAGTGAATCAGCAAAATCACTGGTTTGACACTAGGAACTACATCATAATATTAATACAAATGAATACCTCAGATAATCGCTATGCACGGACCCTTTTACATTGGCTGAGGTCTGCAGGACCCTCGGATCTAAGTGAACAATGGTCTTGGCACTACAGGGAAAGAGTGAACTCAAACTTCTGCCCCCAAATTCCTGTTTCCTCCTCTACCATTTCACACGTGTATCATTTGTTACTAGTTTACAATCAGGGCAATGGGTTTGAGAAAGTTGTAGTGTTGTAGTGTATTTCCACATGGCTTCAGAGAGAGGACAGTGGAAGGAGGGCGCTGTGGCAGGTTCAAACGCTCCCTCACACTCACTGCGCTCTCTGCGGGAGACTTGACAGTGATCCTTTCAACCCCCGATCATCCAGACACCCTATCACGCCCTATTCTCTTAGCTGCTTCTCCTCATATTCTTGTCAAAAGAAAGCTAGAGGTGTTATTAGGCTTTTTCTGCCAACACATTTTGATTATTATCTTATTATCTTAGAAAGTGCTACATGGACAGATTATTTAAAGTCTCCCCTGCTTTGTTTTCCAGTGTGACGCGTGTTCCATCAGTCCAGTTAAGACCCTCCCCCCCTCGCTCCCCTATCAGCACTCCCTATACCTCCCTAAATCTTTGAACCGCTAACCCCGCCTTAGATAGTAATAGGACTCTTTCTTTTTCCCACGCCTCATGTACTTGTGCTAACTCGATAATTGGGACTGCATTGCCCCATTACTTCAGGCAGGTCTCAGGGGCCACTCTATGATCAAGTGGACATTACGCTTATTAAGAGGCACCCATTAACTACTGTCTTGTTTTCTGCAGCCAAGCCAATACATTGTCCTTAACCATTTGATAATAAGCATGATTAATGTCATGTACCACAAGTGCATGATGTTGCAATTCAGTGTAATTGAATTTTCTCTTGTGCAAATGAAAGCAGGGTTTTCCTGTTTCTGCGTGAGGTTCACCACATGCATCACCAGACGCAGCCCCGGGAACACAGTTTGAAAATCACTGCATATCGTGTGAATATTTTTGACTGCCATGCTTGAAGGCCCAAATGCGTCGATGGCGGAACACGTTTCGTATCAGAATGCTGCCTGTGTCAAAGTGAGTGTGAGACCGATCTTAGTCGTCTTGAATGTTGACACGCCATCTGTATGCTCCGCCGCCCTCTCTTCTCCAGATGGTTGTACGTGTCAGAGCGCAGGGCCCTGACAAAGTGTGACCGATTACAGCGTTCTACCCATGAGCGCTTCGAACATGCGCCTTGTTTTATGTACACAGCTTCTCACTCCGGCGATTATAACATGTAAATGTTATAATCGCCGCAAAGGATCACGCAGGATCACTAAGCAACGGGAGTGACAGTGCTCTGAGCTGGAGGTGTCACAATGGGATTTTTTTTTTTTAATTAAAGCAGTACTAAGTAACGTGTTTACCTAAATAAATCCTTTTCGTAGTCCCTCTGGGGGTAATACAAGGGTTAATGGGATGATTGGAGGGTCTTTCATCTCCCCCTGGTGCCTCTGGCCAGAAAACCATGCTTGCAACTTGACTGCCACCGGGGCGGAGCAACCAATACACACTAATGTAATCACGAAGAAGAAGCTAACGGGCAAAGCTAACTGCGGGCTAGCGCCACTTTAAACAGTATTTACAGCCAAGTTTGAGTGAAAAAAATTATTTCCATTGTATAACTGGATGTACAACATCCCTCTCTCCCTTCGCCTTTTCTGTCAGCGTAGTATTTACTCTCCAAGACATTTAATAAGTTAAAAAATAACTTGTAAAAGTAACTTGCTACGACACCTGCAGTTGCGCTTATGGCCGCTAGGGGCAAGAGTTACTTAGTACTGCTTTAATATAGAAACTACTTTCTTTTTTTTTTAACCATTATTTAACATTTTATTTTATACTATGTTTTATTAGATGCACTAGTGGCTTTTTCCCCATTCATGCTTCTAAGTAACTCCCTCCTTCTCACCATTGTGTTGTGAACGTATTACTTTTACTCTCACTACATTTGAAAGATAAATCTAATATGTTCTTCTCCACTACATTTCTACGAATACTCCAAAGTAAAAATTGGCCACATGTTTTGTCCCATTTCGCCAATGACTTGCAACAAGAAAGGAGATCCGCTTCTACAACAAACACTTAAGTAATAATTTGACTGAGCAACTTTCACAGTAATGACCCGCTATAAATTATCTGCACTTTTGCTCAAATCAAGAACTTTAACCGCCACTGCCTTTAAAAACCTTCAAGCTTTTAAATGATTGCTTTATATTTAAAGTTTGAAAGTGTTGTCAGAATTCATAGGAGAGTCCAGTGAGCACTTGGATAAGGCCTGGAAAAATACTGTAGAAAACAAACTTTGTGACCATGGACATCTGCATCGTTGAGCGCCAAACTGAACTGGCAACAGCGAAGCAGGAATTACGTTTGCCTACCTGCTTTCCATAACTATCCTATCACCTCTCTGTATCTGGCCACCTCTTTCCAAGTAGCTTCCCAAAGGCTTTCTACATTTCTGTGTACGCTTTGGCCAAGTCTGATTACTCTCGCCAAAGCTCAGATGTTCGATATTGAAGAACGCAAAATTGTTTCTATTGTTGTAACTGGTTGTGCATTAGCGTGAAGCCTGACTCGGTGGGCTATGTCAGGGCGAAGTAGCCACGCACGACTGCCCGAAGCTCTTTAATAGTTCTGTGCTGGCGGTGTGTCAGGTAAGACCAATTACTGCACACATTGATTGCGCGGCCCGCCTTTGATCATGTAATTGCACGGAGAGAGATGAGAGCGCTTCTGCCGCTAAACAGCTGTGTTCAGATCGATTACGGCGGATTTCTCATTTCGGGGGGCGCGGTGGAGCAAAAAGCCACGTCTAAAATGTCATCAGATCCTTCAGGACAGCGAGAACATCATTTTTTTTTTTTTAAACGGCGACGCCATTGACGGTTGAATCTGCAAATGTAAAAACCGGTGCTGTGAGCTGTGGCCAACGCTCGCCGCACGTTTCCTGATATAATCATTGATTTGTGTGGCAGGAGCACAAACAGCGGCGGCCTGCTCAGTCTAGAGGCTGCACGTCTGTAAGCTTTCATAGATGGAATGGCGTGTAGAGCCTCGACTAGAAAATCAATACGTAGAATTAATACTCTAACAAGTTGGTTCAGTTGTGGACTTTGCACCTTAAAATGTGTTCCATACCATTTCTTTCCTAATCTAAAACAGCCTCCTAACGGGGAGCTACACTGACACTAACCAACCTTTTATTATGTATGCCTTGGTATTTTTAAAGGCGCTCCTGGACACTTTTATTGCTTTTTGTGTGTTCTTTTAATCCTGACTGCAAATAAAGCCTCTCTTTGGGGAATGGAGTGAGCCGAATTGAAATAGGGGGAGGGCCATTGTGAATATTTTAAGAAGTCATTGTAATTCAGCCACTACCCAGCAGCCTCTGTTTATTCCCTTAAGCCCAAAGGTTTTCTGCGTGTCTTCATTCTCAGGGTCAGAGGGCAGCCGCGAACCCAGCTGTACATGCTATTTCTGACATTTCTGCATTGTGTTTCCTACTTATGATACATGAAGGGGATGAATTGAAACGGGGAGACTGGGTTTTCTCATTCCCGACTTCTGTGAGCCTGCTCTCAACCAATCACCTCCGTAAGACTACTTTGTGCACTCATCCTGTTGTCAGGATGAGTGCACAAGCTCACTATACACGCAAGCTCACTATTTTTCCCCATTATGTGATTCTGGCGCCTGGGTAAAAGCAACGTTAGCTAGGCTCCATGTAACAATTCAGTATTTGCGGATATAGATCAGTCTTGCACGTTTGATGTCACGTTAAAAAAGACAGACTGGATTCTAGCAGGTCTTTGACATGAGAGGGAACGAAAGGGATCATTTGAACAGCTCAAGCTAACAATAACAATGACTTTTCACCGTAATGACTTAGGTTTACGTCGTGCTGTGTCCACTTCACAGACCGTGGTCTTTGTTGATCCATCTATAACCACTGACGCTCACTACTTAAAAGGCTGTTACATTTTTCAAACATTACTACAAAATGGTTCGACCGCAATATTCTGCCAGGAAGACACTTACTTACTTCAGCCAATCGCAGCCTGCAGCTTTTGTCTCACAGCCAATCATTTCAATCATTTCTTTGCCTCACCTTCACCGCAGCAGCAGTATAACCATCAGCCTCCTAAGTGTCTCCAATAGGGAAAATATTAGTAATAAAAAATTAGGGGGGAAATTGGGGAAACGAGAAAAATTGGGGCAAAAATAAGAAAAAACTGTAAGAAAATTGGGGAAAATATATTTTATTTGAGCTGAAACAACCAAGTCACTTTCTTTAATGCTGTCTCTAGACCAACTGCATCAAAACTTGGATCTTTTCGGTACCTGCTTTCGATACTCATTACTGGTATTACCTAAACATTTTTCCCGATGGTATCATATAATGGTATCCAGCCCTACACTTTTTTGTGTATGTTTTTCCCAGATGAAACATTTCAGTTCCGTTTGTGCGTAGATCGTTGGAACAAAAGCGTCCGCCCTACAGCATTCTGAGTTGCTGTTTCCAGGTAACTACTGCAGTCGCGGTGGAGTAAGTGCGCACGGGTTAGAAAGGGGCACAGAGCTCGGGCATGTGTGCTAGACTTCTTCTGCTCTGATGGACTTTGTGAACGCGGCGTCGCACTTACCAGAGACTGACAACTCAGACTTAGTTGATGTTTGTTCAGGATTGTGCTCTGTACGCTGACCTTTTGCTGACCCAGTACTTTTTGGTGAAAGCTACAAAAGAGCCTTTGGGAGCACTGAACAAAACGCAAACAACTTTCTTAGACGTTTATGGCACTACAGGCTGTTAATCAGAGGAGAGGGAAAATATCATGTTTGCTCTATATTAGAGATGGACCAATCAATGCCACATTATTGATGTTGAGATACCAACTCAGTACTCATTTGGGTAATGATACTGAGAAAAGTGAGGCAGCACGAACAGATACTTACATGTTTAGTGCCAAAACACTCAAACACTGACTGCTCAATATCAGGTTTTATAGATTTTTTACACATAAAGTGTGGGGGTTTAACTTCGGGCAAGTACTTTTTATTATATTTATTTGTACTGTCTTTTTATCCGCTGCTTGCTACTGAAGGACAACTGAATTTCCCCTCGCTGGGATTAATAAAGTATCTATCTATCTACTTTTTTTTTGTTGAGTCCCCCTTCCCGAATCTCAGCAACTAATCAGAGTCTAGTATCCTGCCGCGTTGACTATTGAAATGAGCTTTTCCTGTGAATCAGCTTGTCAAGTCCAATCAGGAGGGAGGGGGTGGAGCTTGATCGTTTACTTTTGAAAATTCTGTTGCTGTTCTCCTTGTTTTGCAAACTATGAAGGGCTTTCTGGTTAAAGAGTTTTTTTTCTGCTCAGTCACAGGAACCAGGGACACATGTCGGTTCTGGGGCATTTTGAGATTTTCACAGATTGTTAAAGTGTAGTCTCCAAGCTTTCCAACAATGTGTAACACATGTAAATCTGATAATATTTGGAGACATAGCGGCGATTTGAAGTCCACAACTCCAAATGGCCCAAAGGGCAGAAAAAGCTCTCCAAAGATTTGGGCAGTTCTCACCTCTCTCTGCTGTTGAGAACAACAATAGGGCTCATTTACATCTCATTTAGATAAGCCATACCCCCCATAAAGCTCCCCACTGTCATGTCATGTTATGTGTATGTTGTTGCTATATGTGTATGTTGGGCCATAGTGATGTAGATAATGGACATAGTGTAGCCTACTCTTTTATTAACTTTACAGTCAATGTGCTTCTCCCATAGCTTCTCCCATAGCTTCTCCCCAGTCCCTCTGCTGCCTGTGTCAGCTCCGCCTCCGTGAGCTGCTGGAGCCTCAGGCTTAGAGTTACAGACTCCAGACATAACTGAAGTTATAACTTTAGAAAAGACTCCTGTACTACTTTTGTAATGCACAATTGCACATACATTCTCATACACATGAGAGGAAAAGGCTGACATTGCAATGTATCGCCGCACGTGATTGCATTGTTTATGTTTCACTCCACACACTCCCAGCCTAACTTTAACCATAAAACCGAAAATATGAAGCGGATCTCTTTCAAATAAGAAGTGGCTGAAAGCTAGGGATGCGCTGACTACATTTATGGATTAGTTTAAGTTTGTAATGATCTTGATTTTCTGTAAATAGCAGGTTCATTCCTCGTGGACTACATGACTGTTTCCCATGCAGAGAGATCATTAGTGATCACGCAATCATTAGTGCCACGGACAATGACTACGTTATATTATCCTTAACCTGTACACACAGCTTATAACCAAAAACAAAACGCAAACAAATCCAATCGACTGAACACACCACGTTAGCTTACAGCACAACCATGGCCTCATCAAAAAGCAAACAGACAGGATGGCGGAAAAAAAACAACTTTCACTCACCCGTCTGAAGTAACCTTTGCGTGCCTTCTGCTCAGCAAACTCCTGATCAAATCCATTTTTGTCGCTCAGTTATTTTCAATGTAGAGTTATGCAAATCCACGCTACATCCTTCTGTCTTAAAACACACTCTGAAGGCGAGTTGGCTCGGGAAACGTAATGGTCAGCAGGGCGCTGTGCATGCTTACAGCCAGGGCATCATCAGTCGCACTGGAAAAGTTAGCCTGGAAAAGTTCACTGGTTTCACGCAGAAAAACAAACTTCTGTAGAAGTATTCCAGCGTTAGCATTCGGCTATGCTAAAAAGAGCGTTAGCAACAGCAGCCGGCCTCCGTGAGACACAGGGGAAGTGACACACACACAATGACACACCCTCACGGCGTGCGCTATTTCTCCGACTTTTTCACCCTGAGATTTCACGCTTTTAAATATACCAATACTGTTATGGTGAGGCTTCTTCATGATCTCAGCTAACTTGTGTCCCTGGTTCTGGGGCACATTTGATTGTTCACTTTCAAATTTCACTCTATCTCTCCTCACTTAGCAAACTTACAGACTATCATTTTAACATGATTAATGATTAGTTAATGCAATACTATTTTAATGTAACATTGATGGTATGAAATAGCCAGTTTTCAATATTAGCATGAAATGCATTCCCCAACATGAAAAGAGTAGTATTGGTATCTGCACTGGTCATTTCATTATTCCTTCATTGGTACACTGGTCAAGATCGACACTTCGGGGACCAGCAAGACCCCATATGTAATCAGCATCGTATTAATGCAAAAGAGTTACGACTGTGAATGATAGGCAAGAATTTCGTGAGACAGATTAACAACTAAGAGCAAAACATCGTAAAATCTGTCAGTGGAAACAATTTGCTGTGAGGAGGGTTGAAGACGCTCCTGCATTCATAAACAGAGAAGGAATGGGTGGCTCGCCAGGTTTGCAATATATGCCAACTTTGTTTTGATATCTCTGATCGTGTACTCCATATGTCATACGAGCTGCAGTGTGGGTCGCTGACTGACCGTGCGGTGCATCTTGTCCTCCAGGTCCTGGTTGATCCTCTGCAGTGCTGCATAGCTGCTCTGGATCCTGCGGTTCAAAAACATCGGGCATCAGTCAGTCTGACATACATGCACGCACAATCACATACACTTATGCAGGCGATCTCTGGAGGAACTCTGTCAGATATTTATAGCTCAGGCAACAAGGAGCCGAGGATTCTGATCTGAAGATAAAAAGATTAATGAGAGCTTTAAGAGCCTCTGGGGAGCGCTGAACAAAACACACACACAACGATCTTCTCCATTTCATAGAAGTTTACAGCTTAGGGGAGATTTATTATGCAAAATGATATGCTTGTAACCATGGTATAATGTTGTTTGCACCTCAGAAACATGTGCACGATGAAGGACTTTACAGTTTTCCACAACAAAGTGCCTCAGAATCTTTTTCGCCTGTGCGGTTTACAAAGTTTGAGACTGTTCACGTTTCAGCAAGTCGTCAAATAAAATACTTGGTTTGAACTATTTACCTAGACAATTTTAACCACGAATTACTCCACACACCTTCATGGGGTTTGTTGTGATGATGTCAGACTTAACATAACAAAGTATGCACAGTATCTGTTGGCATCTTGTTGCCACGCTGCTGATTTCTCATTTCAAAATGAATCACCACCCACTGTTGCCGGACGTGGATGCCTAAACCGAGGTTTAAAGGGCAAGAGCAACTGCTTCGAAAGAACAACACAGTTTCCATACATTATTAGTTCAAATAAGTAACAATGTGAAATATTAGTGGAAAGGTTTACTTGATTTCTTGAAAAAGCCAAATAAATAAATGAAATACAATAATTGGTAAACAATAATTATGTCTTTTCACAACACAACAAAACAGCAACCAGGTATTTCCAAATATAGGAATCATTTAGGATCTGTCTTTGTCTCATAATAATGCTTTAATCTCATTTATTGTTTATTTATTTGGAATGTATTGTATTGTTCATTCCAGGATGTGCTATCACAAGGAGGTTCAGCCCAAGTTTTTTAATTCTTATAATTTTAGATGATTTAGAGGATAAAGGACTGTGTTTTTGTAAGTGAACAACCAAACCAAAAATGCATTCTCTTGGTGGTAAGCTATGTTTGTATAGCTACGAAGTGTGGCATCCCTCTGACCACCTGTGCTCAGCCACACACCATATTCATACATAAGCAAAAGGAATAACACCCATTTCAACTGTAATAAACAAACAAAATGCTCTACACCGACCACCATCATCCTGTTCATTATATAACACCCCCTCTTTGTTTACTCTCTAATTCCTCAGTGTTCAGTGCCAGTCTTCAGAGAGCATTGACAGAGCGCGGCAAATGGCCACATAAAGCATGCCGACATGAATGGCGTGAGTACTCGCGGACAACACGACACAGCGGAGGCGGGGCCGTAAAGGAAGATTTACACGAGGTTTTATATGGCGGCGAGGATACGAGCGACTGTCTGAGTGATGGAGGACGCCACTGTAAAACCCGGCCATTATGAGGGCTCATTGGAGACAGGCGTAAAGACTGTTGGCCAGGCCCGTGCCGAGGCCATCCGTCACCGCTGTAATGGGGCCTAGCGAGGTGGCTGGGCGGCTGCCAGTCATAACAAGGATCAGTGTTGCCCAACCGGAGAGGAGAGGCGATGTGAGAGCCTGGACAAGCCGTAAATTACTTTCATAATGCCACTTAAAGTGCTGTTTATGAGTGGTGTAACAATATAGTGACGCTCTTGCTATGGACTTTTATTTTATTCGTAGGATCCTGGTCTGTTTGTTGCAGTGGCATGGAAACATGTAGGGAACTCTGGAGCATGTTTTTATCCTCTATGTTGTGTCCTCTATGTGTGCAGTACACATTTTTTTTTTATTGGTTTATTTGGTCGGGACAGTGCATGTTAATGAACATACATGGGTCTCATGCATGTAAACAAGCCACACCGGATAGTAGCCTTGGGCTAATTTGCGTCCGTCGTCCCCCATTCGCACTCTCAAACACACTCTCATTCATCCTGGCCTTCATCTTGGCCATTAAGCACTCTCAAGGTCAAGGTTTATTTATAAAGCACATTTAAAATACAGTTGACACTGCCCAAAGTGCTGTACATGTTTCAGTGAGACAAATATATATACACACACACGGTACAAAGTAACAACATAGAATGCTCAACTCAGCTCGTGTTGAAAGCCAACGCATAGAGGCGTGTTTTAAGAGTGACTTAAAGCTCTCAACGGATGAGGCTGATCGAATGCTCAAAGGGAGCTCGTTCCAAAGTTTGGGTCCAGCGACCGCAAATGCCCTGCGGTCGCTGGTCGCTCTCCTTGTGTGGGCCACATGTTGAAACATTAATGGCATGGGTGCAACCAAATCTTTATTTAGGCTTGGAACCTTAATGCCAAAACACTCCAATTTTAGTTGCGGATGTTATGATCATGTAGAATAATGAACTTGCAGTAAATTGAGGGATTCGGAGTGCAGAGTGTTGCTCATGCAACATGATGCTAACTTCGAGGGTAACGACTGTTTCCTGTCTTTGTTTTATTCCTATGGAGAGTTAGCTGTGTCTTGTCTAAATATAGTTTTTTTTTAAACAGTACGTGGCTGAAAACAAGCAGCTGTTGAATAATCACTCATAACATATTAAAAACATTCCACAGGATTATTATACTTCAATGGAAGAGACTTTTTGTCTTTCTAACTGTAGCTTTTTTAGCCTTTAAGCGAAAGGCTAATGTTTATTTGACGCTAACAACACTAAAAGAACCACTTAAACAATTTTTGAAACAAGAAGACATAATGTGATAAAAGAAAAGAGCAGCAAATGTTTAGAGTGCCACTTTTTTTTAAATCTTATTTTCTTGTCAGTAAGTTGTCTTCACCCTACACTTGCCAACAGGAAGATAACCAAAAAACATTCAGAAGTATGGACACCTCAGGTTTACAGGGTAGTGATGACACTTAAGGCTCATGGGGAGGATTAAAGTAGCATATCCTTCCGACATCTTTGCAGCCAGTATCATACTGTGAGGTTAACAATGTGATAATACTGTGCAATTTGAGCACTATTACGTCCCTATGTCCCTATGCAAATTAAACTCACACTGTTCATTCTCTAAGTATAACAAGGCTGCAGTAGATACACAATTTGAGTGAAAAGTTGAATATGTCTGGAACATGTTTAATTAGATTAGATTAGATTAGATTGGTTTATTTGAAAGGGGACAGTGCAATTTCATATACCACATGAACAAACATGGTTAAAAAAGCCAGAATTAGCCAGAAGGCTATTTTTCATCTGTGGTCCCCTGGCAAAGATGTAAAAAGGCATTAAAATATAAGCATGACAATACATTTACAAGTCTTTGACAAATCAATAACAACAATATAAATGACACTGTAAAATAGCTAAAGGCACACAGTACCTGTTACAATATTAAAACACACAAAAAACACTTGTTTAAAAGGATACGTTATCCAAATATACAATACAGCATAACATGCTCAGCTTTTAATGTTGGCAGACGTACATGTTAATGAGCCAATTTTTAAATTTCTTCGTAAAGGCCTTGTAAGTGGTGAGTGTTTAACCTCCTCAGGTATTGAGTTCCACTCAGCGACGCCCCTCACTGACCAGGCCGAGCGACTGAAAGCACTCCTGCGCAGAGGGATAACACAGTCGCCTCTTACAGAGCCTCGAGTGACGCGCTCAGAGCTGTTTCTTTGGCTGATGAACTCTGCCAGTGGAGCTGGGGCTAAATCATGTGTTACTTTGTATATGAGACTCGGATCTGCAAATCTATGGAGACTGTCCCAGTTTAAAAGGCTATACTTTCTTAGAATTGCACAGTGATGATAGTGCCTTGTTTTTTTTATCCATGACTTTAATGACTTGTTTGTATAATGTTTCCAAAGGTCTTTTGGCGCCCTGACTTGCCTGAGACCAACTTGTTAGGCAGTAGTTAAAGTGGCTGAGAATCATGGAATGTAGAAAAATGATTGCAGCTTCGGTTGACATTTCATTACGGATTGAGCGGAAATTTGCGAGATTAAATTTAATATTTTTGCATAATTTGTCAATATGGGGTTTAAAGGAGAGGTGTGAATCGATTACTAACCCAAGATATTTGTATTGATTTACAATTTGTAATTTTTTTCCAGGAACTAGTATGTTGGGATTAGCCTGGTTTTACCATACCCGTACTCATTTCGTTTCATACTTCACAATTGAGCTCCGTTAACAGGTGGGAGGGGTGATTTCTTTTGAAACGATTGGATCTAATTTTCGCTAGCGTTTGGTCGTGACGTATGTTGTGAGCCCGTGTTGCGTGAAGCAAGCTATCATAACTCTATCATAACTCTATCATAGCTCTATCATAACTCTATCATAACTCTATCATAACTCTATCATAACTCTATCATAACTCTTGGGAGCATTCCTTGCACATTCCAAGGCTCCAGTTTTAATTTCTGGATATTTGGGAGCCGAGCCAGAACGGATTGAAGAGCTTCCATTACTTTCGTATCCGCCGCCATTACTACAACCAGCAAATGCGGCGCAAATGCTTGACGTCACCTACAACACCCGCCTCCCCACTCGCTGAATGGTAGGTTGAAATTCAACCGATGAAACGCAGCCACTGAGATCAGACCCAGACGTACATGTAGGGAAAAGATAATTGACCGGAGTTTACGGATGGCTAAGGCCAGGCTATGTTGGGATTAAATGAGGCTCTATTGGTTTTTACTGAAAAACATACCTACAGTTTTTGAAATATTTAGCTGCAGGCAGTTCTCCTGCAGCCAGGATGTGACAAGAGTCATTGCTTTAGTGAGTTTAGCAGCAACAATGTCCTTGGAGCGACCGTGAACAAATAAAACGGTGTCATCTGCATACATCAAACATTCAGCTTCAGAGCAGACAGTTGGTAAATCATTAATATAAAGGCTAAATAAGAGGGGGCCTAATATTGAGCCCTGAGGAACCCCGGTGGTTAGCCTAAGAGACTCAGACTTGCTGTTGTTAATTAATACAGATTGTGTACGATCATGCAGATAAGATTCAAACCAGCTCACAGTGTCACGAGAGAAATTAAACTGTGAGAGCTTAGTAAGTAGAACAGAGAGGTTTACTGTGTCGAAAGCTTTTCTGAGATGTCAAGAGAAGATTTTATTTTCTCAATAAAAAGGCATGTAGCCGTTTCAGTGGAGTGTTTGAATCTGAAACCAAACTGCATGGCATGGAAAGAGGGGAGCTACTGTTTAAATACTGGACAACCTGCTCAGCCACCCATTTTTCTGCAACTTTGGAAATGGCCGGAAGAATGCTTATGGGTCGGTAGTTATTCAGAGAGGTTGAAACACCAGATTTATAAACTGGAAAGTGACCACTGGAAATTGAGAGATTAATGATGGAAGCAATGGGAGTAGCCAGCGCGGATCCTGAATCTTTAAGCATGTTTGTATCCATTCCAAAGACATCGCTGGCCTTAGATGGTTTGAGGGTTTTAATTATGTTAATGACTTTGGTCTCAGTGATGTCTGTTATGAAAAAAGACTGTGTTACAATGAGTATTCTTTTTGTTTTGTTTTACTGTAAAGTTCTTAGAGATTTCTGCTACAGATTCAATAAAGTAACTGTTAAAGGCATCAGCTATTACCTTGGGTTCTGTTGAAATGTCTCCATTTAATTCAATTTAGGACCAGCTTACTTAGTTTGTGGCCGCCAAAGCAGCTTAGTGATGGAAATGCAGACAACAACTATGTTAATCAGGACATTTTGACTTAAAGAAAGAAAGAAAAGAAAAAGAAAAGTCTTGTAAAAGTCCGAAGAAAAAGTATGCAAATAAGTGAGTCTGAGTTATTTGTGCAAGCAAAAATAAACATGGCCATAACAATTTAGCAGGGCAATGTAATGGTCTCCCTCCATCAATGTTAGTTACTGCCCTGGCCTCTCAAGCCTCCTGACCACCGAGGCCATGAATCCTGATCTGTGTCTGCTGCTTTATTCCCTGTCACATAAGATTCATAATAATGGTGGGTGTAAGTACATTGTTTATGCCTCTGTAATGCTGTCATTTATCAGAGTGAAGCGGGAGCCTGTACACTGTGAACAGAAGCTGCATCTGTGCTCGCAAACTGGCACTGTGGATTGAACCAGCCCACATCATACAGTGCCCACCGTATTGGCATCCTTGACAAAGAAGTAGAAGCATTTTTTTTTTTTAATGATTTTTCCATGACTGTACTATTACTATGAAGCAGATTTGTCCAAACACTTATCGGATTGCTTGCAGAGTCCATCCTGTGTATTATCATAATGGTGCCAATGTGGTCTAGATTGAACAAGGGAGGAAATATGGATAGTAAGAAGCCAAGGAAAGACAAGGAAACCCAGGCACTGATCGAAATTCTAGTTCAGTCACACTTCCGACTACTGCACACTGCTGTTGTTACCTTGGGCAAGACACTTCACTCATCTTGCTAAAGCATGTGGATGAGGGATTAGTGGTTGTCCGAGAGGCTGTTAGTGCATATTGACTGAAAGCTCTGTCTCCAGCCAGTCCCAGAAGAAGTAATAAATAATACATTTGGACAGTTTCAAAATGTAATGAGCCGATAATGTAATAACAAGCCAATAACGTAATAACACCGTTGAGCCATTAACGTAATAATGATTTACTGGCCGTTATTGGCTGGTTATTACATTATTGGCTTGTCAAGATGAAAATCGTTCACAAATGTAATAAATTCAGCCAATAATGTAATAATGCATCAATCTGCCTAATCAATCTAAATTGTTAGAACTTTTTTTTAAGTGTACTGTGTATGAATGTGGTGCATGAGTGAGTGGACAGTGGTGGTAGTCCAAGTGGCCGATGAGACTAAATTCCATGCTCCTGTATTTGAGTACTTCTTCCACCATTGACTAAAACAAAGTTTGGTACAATGACAGGATAATAGGATAAAAAAAAAAAACAGGATAAAAAAAACAACAATACGATAACGATAACCCTCTCGACAGAATCTTTCCCCTTCTGCTACAGACTACTATTGAAGCCACAGCTGCTCTGGAGTTGACCGACAGGTCTCAGCCTGAAGCTGCCATACTGTGGCATCGGCCCCTCCGACCACCACCAACCACTCACTCATGTACTACATTCATACGTAGGCAAAGATGGTGGAGTGCCTTGCTCAAGGACACAGTGACGCCGTGCACCTGTTGGAGCAGGGACTCACCAGCAACCTTTTGGTCAGCTACAGTACCATTGTAAGAAATGCATGTGAGCTGCGACAAGTTACCTCAAGTGGAAAAAATACCATTAGAGATTAAAAAAAGAGCAAACAATTTAGTGTAAAATGCACAAAAACAATATTTTATGTGTTAGTTTATGAATAAATTGCAAGCATAAAACGCACTCAACTCACTTAATGCCCTCTGCTGGGTGCTAATTCCAAAGAACAATATGGAAATGGAAGTTTATTGCCAATAAACTTCATTCTGACTTGGAGTGCTGTCCTTTCTTCCATTTTCATGTGTTAGTTTATGAAAATAATGTCAGGATCATGTATGTTATCGGCTTATTACATTTTGAAACTGACCAAATGTATTACGTTATAGGCCGTGATTACGTTATCAGTTCCTACAAGCCACCTTACTATATTTTTGTCATGCTTCTTCACATGTCTTTGATAATCCTTCGATGGATCCTCACCTGCGCAGTTTGTCAGTGAACTTCTCCAGCTCCTCCTGGGCCCTCCTCAACTCGGTCTCCAAGTACTGCCTCGTGGAGTCAAACTCCGTTTCCACCATCTCTAGTTTGTGCGCCGTGTAGGACAGGCGCTTCCGCAGGTCCTCCTTCTGGTCGTGGTAAGAGCTGCGGAGACAAGTCACACACATCAAAAAAGAAAAAAATGTTGCTGAATTTTTGCGCAGATGTTAAAAGTTGCAGGTAGATGAAGCAGAGACATGATGGAACCATGAACAGACTTGGAGGTGTATAGAAAGAAACCTGGTGCAGTAACTAAGGAGTGGGAGGGGCTATGGATGAGGGGAGAATATTGATGCCTTTCCATTCCACAAAGAGGGATCCCATAGGTTTATTAGTGAATAGGTGGTCTTCATAATCTAGAATTTTATGGAGCAAATTGTCATCAGGCAGGCCAGTATCACTCAATGGGAGCAACGCTATAATATCCAATTAAATATTCCACTTTCTTTTTTCTTAGAATTTGTAAATAACTATCTTGTCTCTCACTGGAGTGTGCTTTCGAGTGACTTATCTCAATTGAGGTTGTAGTCACTAGAAATCAACACTTTGAATGTTCACTATTATCTGCTACAGGTGCAGGACTTTCAGAGATTTTAACCGCACACTATGCCAAATGTAACATTCAATTTTATTACACTTGGTGCTATTGAGGAGAGAAGACAACTTTCACCTCCTGGACACTGAACCATGACGGAGGGGTTGACAATCTGGCCAGAGCTTTGCAGCGAGAGTAAGCTTCGTCAAAAGCTCTCTTTCCCGGGGGGTCTGAAATGAAGCCGGTGCGTAAAATCTCCTGTCACCTACAGTATCTGTCGCTGTCAACCAAGCACAGCCTACCTCTACCACTCCAGCCATTCGTATCCACTAAATGCACTTTCTTTCCCCTCCTTCAAACGCTGCGCCATCTTTTCAGTGGCAGTTACAATACAAACTCAACTACTGAGCGGTTTTATGTCCCTGAATGGATGAACAGCAGTGTGTGAGGGGATTTCTGAATTGAGATGCAAGTTGTCCATTCATTTTTCCTACTAAAATGTTTAAAATATTTCTTGAGAGACTGAATTGCGGGGACACGCTAGGGAGTATAGTAGCAGACGCATGGGCAGCTGGGACAGTTTCTTTTGGAGGACCAATGTTTTGGCAAAATTCTGGTGAGTTGGCACAAAGAGCAGGCAGACTGGCTCCATGTGGTGGAACAGCGGGAGGAATACGGCTCTAGTCTCATAGCTTTGGAACTTCACCGTAAGAACGTTGTGTCTATACAGGAGCCTTTGGACGAGACATCACACAGTCTGCCCGAGACTGAAGCATAAATTCGACCTCTTGTCACACCTCTCATGTCATAAATACACTTTCTTTCCCGTCCTGCAATTTCCGACACACCTCCACCGCGGCAGGAGACGCCCATCATCCCTTTTAATTTCCTCACTCATCTCTTCATCACCACTGTTTTGGTCCACAGAGGAGATATTCCTGTAAAACAAGGCTGGCTGCAAGGTTGTGTTTTCTGACCACTGTTATTTGCTGAGCATTGCTAACCATATGAAAGATCAAGTGGCACCATGTGCATGAATCAGCCAATTTATTTGTGTATTTTATTTTCCCGCTTAATCCCCACAAAATATTGCAGAGCTCTGGTGTTTGTTATGGATGTATTGTAGTAAAAAGTAGGTAGCTGTTATGCCCTTTGTGAAGTTAGGACCAGTATGAAATTGATATGACAACATAGTATATGTAATAGTATACAATTCATCAGCTTATGCTAATCATGCTAAAAAACCTTTGGAGAAAGAATTAGGGGGATATGCCGCTATGCCCGCTCACACAATGCTGTTCTGTTGTCTTGCATAGCCACTCATCCGTTGTACGCTGTGAGTTGTCGATCACACTGGCCCTGAAATGACTCCTAAAATGTCGAACTCTGCACAAAAGTTTAGTTTCAAAGAAAGTCAGCGGGGAAAAGCTACAATCCACATATTGACCGTTGTCTGCACTTTGAAAGTGAAGGTTTACTTTCAGGCTATCTTGGAAATACCAACAAAGGCTATTGATAACTAAACTGAACTAAACTACTGAAACCTACGTGTTCTACAGCTCAATCAACTCCTATATGACTCAAATGGGGCTTTGCAAAGTAATTTCTACATGTTTTCGTACAGCATCCAATCTAGGTTAAGCCGCTCAAATTGACGCACTTCAGAAATAGCTCCGGGGCCTGAATTTGTAGAATCCGTTTGAGAATTCAGTTTGACACAACAACTTTTTGCTTTATTTTACTTAATTTAAACACAACATCTTCTCTATTAATTGTTAGTGTAAATCAATTTGTCAGATGCCGTTCCTGCTGTTCCAGTGGCTAGGCATTGTGGGTGAGGTGTGTTGTTCGTGAACACAACAGTATGCACTTGGGCAAAGTTTGAACTGGCAAATTCTGGTTGGAGGTTGAACCTTTGAGCCACTGTTGCCCCTAAGAAAATTGTACATAGAAATTCAAAAACACCTTTAATGTGATCAATTCATGTCAAAATTAATAAAAATCAAAACAAAAACATAATTGCCACATTTTTCCAGTCCAAGCTTAATTGCAAGCATGCATTTTACAATCTGATCACCAATATGGAAATGTTTTTCATCAATAAACCCGATGCAGGCCCTAAATGCCTCTCTCTCTCATACATACGGTATTTAAATGAGTGGCACTCCGCCAGGAAGTGGTAGTAAACACGTGCAAACAGCTGTTGGCGCTGATCAAAACACAACGAAGGCCAGCTCATAAACAGCGTCTCCTCCAGCGGGCTCTGTACTGTGTGACGTCGCTGTGAAAGAAGAACGTGGTGCTGAGGAGCGGGCGCGTGATTGATGGGAAACAGTGAGACTAATGGATTCCAATGAATGGATTTAGGCCAAGTGAATGAAACCAGGGCTCCTTCACTGTAACAGCTACACTCTCGACATAAAAATGTTTAAACCGAGCTGTCACTTTGTCCAAGAACTTAAAGGGGACGTATACTGTAATGCCAAATTTACTTTGAGATTTAAATCGTGGTATACTGTAGTTTATCTTTTCTTTTTTTAATTATGCATGTTGTCCTGGGTAAGCTGATCTCCTGAATAGATCCCCGGACTGTAATAATTTAAGTTTTTTTCCTTAATCAGTAGGTGGATTTCGTGGTTAGAGCTCTCACCTCACAGCTATAGAGGTCCCAGGTGTACCCCGGTTGGCCCATATTGTTGCGCTCTTGAATGTACAATGTTTACGCACTTTACTTTTTAACTACAAAGCAACGATCTGTTTACCTTTATGTTGTCAATCGCCATACAACTAATATAACATTTCGAAATGCTTCACTCTACTCTTTAAGAGGAGAACAGGCACCTAATCCAAGTGTTCAAATATTGAATAATACGTCCCTTTTATTGCTTACGTTTTAGTGTTCTCCTTAACTATCCTTCTATATCACCTGTATAGGAACCCTGCCCACAACAAATGGTCTTATGGCACTCCTCACAATCACTTCATCTTACCTTCGTTTCTGGTGTTTACCATTTCTCTGCGATTTGAGGGCGGTTTTGCCAATGTATATCTTTTTCATATTTTACTCCTGGGCCTGCAGCTTCCCGCGTGTGCGCGGCTCTCTAAGTGAAGCCTGGGGAAGCAGATAGGAGTGGGCTATCTGCAGCGACCCTGGCAAAAAGAGCACAAAACAAGCTTTCAACGCCACGCACTCACAGGGCTTTTGGATTCAGAGGCGGGTGGGAAATTAGCCCCAGCTCCAAACTGTGGGGCGTAAAGTTCAGCAATATTGTGAACCGGAGCATGCAAAAGTCAAAGCCATTCACGGGCATGCAAGGCACTCACTCAAGAAAAGCACACGTGGAGAAACTGTTGTCATTCAAGAAGAAACCCCTTAAAACCATAAATTCTGATATAGAGTCAAATTGCCATAATTTTACCCTAATTTCTCCCTGTTCCTTAATAGTGACAGACATACTTGAATGGCCCTCGCCTGTGGTCCTGGCTGCAGACCTACACCGTGGTGACTTATGGGGCAGCTGGCCACATGGTTAGCCCCCCATAAATCAGCCTTATGATGGATGTGATTTTGCTTCCTACTCCATCCCTCATCATCACGGCCAGGCTCCGGTGCCTCTAGTGCTGCAGGGAGGAGCAAACAGCCCGCCGCCAGGAAAGTGTGGGATTTGGAACACTCCGGATATCAACATACAGCAGGGCAAGAGAAAGACTCTGGGGTGTTGTGATTTATGATTACGAGTTTTATACACATTTTTAAGGTTTAAACGCTTTTCTTTTTCATGCAGTCCCCCATGTAGTATTTGCTCATTAAAAAGCAAGTAATAATCCAATCTCGAAAAATAACAGAAGAAAATACCCTATTGCTTGCGTAATAATCAGTTCCCTCAAGGCTTTGCTGGGAATTTGCGCTCGAATCGCTCCAGAGTGGGACATACGTCAATTGCTGCTGGTCAATAAAGGGATTGCCTTCAAGTTATACCGAGAGCAGCGCATTAGTCCAATTACCTGACGTAGCCAAAACAGACATGAAAAATACTGATTGCTTCGCAGGCTTTGAGGCACAATCCCATTAATTACTGCTGGAAGAATCAACATTTACATATATGTAAATTCATGCAGACTGTATGCTTGTGCTGTAGATGGAGCATGAACAAAGGTGCATTTTTAATTTGCACTGAAGAAAAAAACAATGAGTGGAAAGAACTTATTGTGATCCGTAAAAGATTATTTGTTTTGTGTGTTTGTTTCGTAGAGCCCCTTATCACTACAGCCGTCGCTTCATGGGGGTTCACAAATGCTTTGGCCATTCGATCAAACAGAACAGTATGAAAATCAACAATGAGGCAGATGTCAACCAGTGAAGCAAACAAGCAAATATAAAGCCCAAATGTCCAAAAGTTCACAGCGAAGTAGCAGGTGGATAATTGTCCCAAGGGTATCTTCTGTCCTTTCTGTTTCTATTTTTATGGTCTGAGAAAAAAACTGCTGCACCTCATGGCTGACTCCTGCAGGCTGTTGTTTGCCAGAGAATCGTACCTCTCTCTGTCTCAGACGTGAGCTTCAAGGGAGGTAGCCCCAGTAGAAAGGGAGTGGGAGGAATTGCCAAAAGATCTTGAAGTAGCTGAACCAGCTAAATAAAAGTATCTGGGGCATACACGTTCTAGTGATGTCATGTGAAAAGTTTCGACACTTTTGATGGACTTCATCTGTATCGCGCCTTTCACAGACATGGTCACAAAGCTCAATTTACACTCAGTCCATGCACGGTGGTGGTAAGCTACGTATGTCTGGCAGACCGACTGAAGCACTGCGGTCAATAGAAGTTTGGATGATTTTAGTCTGTCCTTTTCATTTTCATTTAGTCTTATTTTAGTCGACTAAAATATCTGGACATTTTAGTCATAGTTTTAGTCTCATGAAAAACCTTTAATTTAGTTTTAGTCCAATTTTAGTCATCAAAAATATCACTTTGACTAAAATTAAGACTAAATATTTTAGTCGACGAAATTAACACTGGCCCAAACTGACCCTCTGACCGCTATGAATTTACTCACAGGCATAATTCATCCTGGACTATTGTAAATGTCACAGTGGTTGAGGAAACCGGAGTACCCGGTAAGGCCCAGGGAGGGCATGCAAACTCCAAACAGAAAGGCCCCGTATAAAGCGGTCTCCAATCTGTGCTTTTTCACATTCCTCCAGAAGCTTGATGAGTCATATTACTGTCTTGCATGGATAGTTTTTGCCCATTCACTGAGACTCCATGTAAGGGGCAAAGGAAAGTGCCACTAAGAGTAGGTAGAGCCAGGGCAGGTCCAAGTTGGTGTGCTGTGATAAAATAATATGGATATTCTCCACTGTAAGCGCTCTGTTGTCTCTATTTGATTTGTGCATAGATAGTTTTGGACATAATCCTCTTCTTTCGTTATCTTATTATCCCCACACAACATAATAGGGTTTGTAGTGGCTTATAAAATAATCTGACATTTCAACAGTTGCTTTTTACATGCTGCAGCCCGTCTCTACCAAATCTTCGCCTCTCGATCTATTTCTCTTCGTAACAACAGTCAATCATCATTTTATTTACAGTATAGAGCACAATAACCTCAGTTGATATTATCCCTACAAGTTTGCCATCGCCTCTTATATCTTCAAGACGCCTCTGCCAGATTCTAAGCGCCAAAGAGCCTCCATTTAATAAACCCTTTTCTCCTTATTGAACCGCTTCTGTCTGCCTTAAGCTTTCGACTGTTTCTAACTTGACAGCCAAATTGCTGCACTTTTTTTCTCTCTCCGCTGACCTTAACCGGATTTCAAAACTTCCCCGCGCCATCATCGCTCAAAGGCTGGCCACAAAATGTGTCCGAGTCCGGCTTAAATTCACTCTCAATAGCACCACGGCATGATTTTTAGCAGCGGAGTAAGCATTAATGCACAAATAAGCGACACGCCGGAGGTTGCGGCCGGCAGCGGACATTTTATCAGTCTGCGCAGAGTGGAACTGCATGGTCGCACTTCAACAACTCACCATAGAGAATTTTTTTTTCTTTTTTTTTTCCAGTCCATTTTAATGGCACCGGCACTTTTTATTTTTAATCTCCCTCTCCACGCCGACCAGGGAAACAATGCTTGGTTCCGGAAAGAGTCTTAATATGGTTGGCTATTGGTGTTTTTCTTATCTGCAAGTCCCAGAAGGCGCCTGGTAATGGGTGCAGGGATGGTGAGGTGTGAGCTAGTCTACGGCTCGTGGCAGTGAGCAGTGTCTGTGTGGTTTATATTGATGGTTCGCTTCACCAGAGGGACATTCAGGTGGGATGGTGGTAGTAAACGTTACATATGGGAGACGTTTAAAGTCTACTGAAGACAAGAGAATGGCTGCTTCTATTCCACATTTAACCATAAGCAGTTAAGTCTAGATATTTTTTGTGTTTAAATATTATGGCTGGATTACTGCTTTTCATACACTCTATACATTCTTTTACAGTGTGCGTTAAAATGTGAAGCCGATGTGTCCTAAAGTACTTCATAGAGGCTGAAAAAGTATACCAGCACCAGAACAGCTAAAGTACTTGGTTATATTACTTGAGTTAAAGTACAGATCCTACTGGTCAAAAATTACTCTAGCAAATACTTAAATACTTGAACATATTTAAGTATTTGCTGTAGATTAAACTTAAAGGTGCATTATGCAACTTTTACGTGAAAAATAAGAGTTGATATTTGTGCGTATTTGACCTTGACCAGCGGCTGTATGAGTGGGCTGCATTGGTGCCTTTACTTTCCATCATGGTGGTCTCTAGGACGCTCCAGGATCAATTGTTAGGAGGGTTTTCACTGCTGACGGACAGTTTCACCAGAAAACCTACAAAACAATTGATCCTGGAGCGTTGTAGAGGCCACCGCGATCAAAAGTAAAGGCATCATGCTGTCACTGCAGGGTCAAATATGCATAAATATCAACTTTTTTTTTGCATAAAAAGTTGCATAATGCACCTTTAAGTATTCAAAGCTAAACATACACATACATTTAAATAAGTGTTAGGAAAAGTAACTTTGCACCTTTAAAAAAATTAACTCCGTTACCAAGTTACTTACCCGAACGGCAACAGGACGGTGACAAACCTTCTTCTTTGTTGTGAGCCTTTGTCATTGACAGTACAATTGCACAGCGCCACCTACTGTTCTGAAGTGTGCACTATATGGGGCAAAACATGTGGCCAACTTTCACTTTGTCTTGGTAGAAATATATTGGAGTAGAAAGTCTTATATTCATCTTTCAAATGTAGCGGGGTAAAAGTAGTAGGTTCTCAACAAAAGTACTGCTCAAGTCAAGTACAGATCCTCAAAAATGTGATAATGTGAATAGCAGCAGGCATCCTCCTGTAATTGAGACAACCCTAAAGGTCATGGCACCGAGCGGGCACCGTAAAGGGAGGCCGTGCCTGATTTAGTGGGACTGAGCAGAGGTGGCTGATAGATCATTCACCGACCAAATGAGCTCATGGAACTTTAATGGCTGCCGGGCAATCTTTACTGTGGTCTACTATTGATGAGGATGGCCAGAGGTAATGGGCATAAACCACTGGATAGAAAACACTAAGTCTAAGGTATGCACACCATATCCTTAGAGCTGGACATGTTTTAGGGTAAGGGTTACATTTATGACAATAGTATCTTCCGAGAACAGTTAAAAATACAGGAGATGAGCTCTTCGTAAATCATTGGAGATCTAGGCTTTCTTTCAGCAGTATCCGTGGCAACAGATGGGCTTAAAGCCGTCGGTAAAGAAAGTGTTTGTGAAGCAGGTGGATGAGGTAATGGTGTTAAATTTAAGTTGTAGGTGTGTACTTTATTAAGGGCAGGCTGGATATAAACATCCTGTGTGTTCACACTAAGCATATATTTGTGAGCAGGTCTCACCAAATTTACCATTTGAAATTGTGCTACAGTATTAGGGCCCCTTATCTGATGTGTATATGAGAGAATTCTGTGTAAATGACGGCTGTTGATCCACCTTGCACGTGATACTTGCACATGAGGACATGTTTGACAAAGGACCCCCTTAGTGACTTAAAAATGTGCAAAAGTTCAGTAGTCATGACCTTCCTGAGTTCCATTTTAGTCTAGTTGAATTATATGGAACGTGCTGTGTCAAAATGCTATATAATTATCGAGTTATTTACTTAATCCAAAAAAAAAATATATATATATATATATTTTTGTGACTGAAAAGGGCAATATGGGCAATTGCTCAACCCACTCCTTATGAAAAAACAAACAAATTTGAACCTTTGCCTCTACGTCCATACACAGTTGTAAGATGGACATTTACAATGATGATTCCAAAGTGAGCTTGCAGGAACTTTCTATCACAAGTTTCGAAAAACTGCCAGAAGTAGATTATAACATCCAAGCCGGAGCGAGATGGCTTTTCAACTCGCTGGTGACTGGGCAGAGGCAGCAGTAATTAGGCGCTAGTGCTTAAATATTCAGATGTTGTGCCTTTGGTGGTGAGATGTTGCTGGGTACACGAGAGCGTGTGTTTCTTCTGATGCAAGGCTGCAGAAACATAGCGGTCTCTCGAGCACGCCTCACTTCCCGGGGCAGAGCGCGTAGCTTGGAGGATCAGATGTGGAGATAGCAGCAGCCGCAGCACTGGGGAGGGAGTTAGCACTTAGCTCCAATTCAAATCTATATCAATGCAGGGAGGGGGGGAGGGGGAGGGGGGGGGGGGCCCGAAAAGCACATGCTACAAACATCACCTTTAAACTGATTTTGTTTCAAGACTTTTCTGTCCATATTGTATATTACTCTTTATCTTCTTTACTATTTGGCATCTACACCAACAGGTCACATGCAAAAGTGGCTTAAACGATAAAACACAAAACAGTGGATGTCATAACTTGCAGGCCTAGAAGAGTTCTAGTCAAATTGCATTGTCCTGTCATGAACTCCGTTTTCAGGACTTTTGACCATTGTAACTTAAGACTTTGTGGCCATGGCAACGGCCCTAATTTTCCATCACTTGAAAGTTGAAACCCTTGTATTATGAGTGGAGTAGGAAAAGAATGGACACCGCGCTTGACCAAATTACAATCTAGATATAAAAAGTCAATAGTAATATGTTTTTTTTTTACGCTTGACAGTACAATTGCACAGCGCCACCTACTGTTCTGAAGTGTGCACTATACGGGGCAAAACATGTGGAATAGGGCAGCGACAAATATACAGCACTCTCATCCTCTCTGTTCTCAGAAAACCATGTCTGCCTCTCTGTCAGTTTGAGTGCAGGATCAAAGGGTAAACAATAACAGCTATGAAAGCGTTGTAACTTCAGACGGTAGTTTGCTGTCGAGCCTTGTGTCACGCAGAGTTCAGCCGGGGGGACTAAGTTCTCTCATTGTGCTGTTAGATCGTGTGCAGATATTTCCCAAACCAGCCAGCTCTCCCGTGAATGAATGACTCATACCTCGTCTCTCTCCTTACCCACACTGCTTGCCTTAAAACAGTGTTCATAGAAAGTACAAGTACTGAGATATTGTCAAGGTTTGTACCATTTGACACATTTTCGCTCTTTTATGAATGACAATGAAAATATATAATGAACTTCATTCAGCTGCCCTCGACTGCCACCCAGTCCTCTCTGCACCCCTTGCCTCAAGTGGAGGACTTCAAGTATCTCGGGGTCTTGTTCACGAGTGAGGAACGGATGGAGCGTGAGATTGATAGACGGATCGGTGCAGCGTTGGCAGTGATGCGGTCGCTGTATCGGACTGTTGTGGTGAAGAGGGAGCGGAGTCGGGGGCAAAGCTCTCGATTTACCGATCGATCTACATTACTACCCTCACCTATGGTCATGAGAGCTGGGTAATCACCGACAGGACAAGGAGGTGGCCAAAATGAGTTTCCTTCGCAGGGAGAAGAGCTCAGTTACCCGGGATGAGCTCGGAGTAGAGTGGCTGCTCCTTCATGTCGAAAGGAACCAGCTGAGGTGGCTCGGGCATCTGTTTTGGATGCCTCCTGTATGGTTGTCCCCCTTGGGAGGCGTCTTCCAGGGAAAAGGCCTTGTGGAAGACCCAGGACACGCTGGAGGGACCATGTCTCCGAGCTGGCCTGGTGTTGCCTCGGAGTCCCCCCAGAACAGCTGGAGGAGGTGTGCGTGGATCAGGAAGTCTGGGCATTTCTGCTCAGACTGCTGCCACGACCCGACCCCAGATAAAGCGGAAGAAAATGGATGGATAGATGGATATTGCCAATACAGTTGAGCGTGTAACGGACAATGTTTTAAAAGTTGAAAGTACATATTTCTGTACAGATGAGCTTGTATGGTCACTGCTCGTGATCCAACAAAAGAGTTTTTTCTAACAAAAAAGTTAGAAAAAATTAAATACAATTTGTACTGTACTTAATTATAAGCCATGTTCTCTGACAACACGTTTGGACAAGTTGTAGTTTTAGATCATGTGTAGCCATTGTGGATTGTTTTGAGCTGTCCAAACTGTTGCCATGGTAAAATGAAGCTTTCCTACTGCAGCAGTCTGAATATTAAAAAACACGGAGCGCTCTGTGACCTTCAACTCACAAACCGGTTTCTATGGCCACCACGCATAAGCTGAAGCAAAGGGAAGACGAGGCAGACAGCAGCGGATCTCTTCAGTTATCAACTCCGTGTACAATATAGGCCAGATCTATTGTGTTTGCTGAAAGAAACCCCTCAACATTAAATCATACATAAAGGGTGATATATATATATATATTTAAAACTAGAATAAAACATATTTTATCTTTCGCGAGCAAAGAGAACTTGCTTATGCTAAACATCTATAAAAATATCTTTGTCCTGTTTGGCTTCAAAGACGTAAGTACCGGTAACCCAAATCTAAAAATTGCCTCTGCACTCAGCACTTTCTATTTAATACAAGCCTTTGCAGCTCAGCTTTTATTGTTGCCTTATTTATGATCATGAATATGCAATTTTCATAGACAGAAGACAGTGAAGAGCCTCATGCAATAAAAGAATATGCTAAAAAGACACATCTAAACATAACAGGATAATAGATGTTTCCACTTAAATAATCAGGGCCTACTTTTGTGGACTTTTTATTTAGATTAGGCAAATGGTTTGTGTAAGTTTTTAGTTGTTCAGGAGTTTTCCTTTGTATAAAAATGTTTGAAGCCATCATCTGTACTGAGTTGTTTGGAGCTGAGAACATCTTTCGCCTTGTGGAGTTGTACTTGTGGAGTTGTACTGAAGTAAAAGTACAGATCCTCAAATATCATACTAGTTAATTTGAAAAAATAAAATAAAAATACATTTCTACTTCCATTAAAATGAAAATACTGGACAAACACTTGTGTGTGAATCTGTTCAACAATAAGACAGGGACAAACCTTCTGCCTTGTGAAGAGCCAGTGGCACAGTATTAAAGGAATAGGCCACCGCTTTTGCATACTGAGATATGTTCTCACTTTAACTTAGATGAGTTGATGCGTACCTGTATGGTCTTTACGTGTGCCCTCAGTCACACAAAAACAAGTTAGCATTCAGCCTCTCCTCCTCTCTTCATGGACCCAAACGGGGGTGAAGTTAGAAGCAACCAAGCTCTTCCACGTTATCCCTATTTAAATACGGTTACGGGAGCGTTTACAGGATCCAAGTATAGTCACACAAAATTAAACATGTCGATTTTCTAAGAGGATAAAAAGGGGTACTATATTGTAAGGCGTAATAATACCTTAGGAGCACTTCAACGTCCGCGCAGTAAAGTCAAAGTGCTGAGGAGAGGAGGAGAGGCTAAATACCAACAACGTGTTCGGTGTTTTTGCGTGACTGAGCGCACGCGTAAAGACCAGAGACGTATGCATCAACTCGTCTTAGCTAAGGTAAGAACATGTCTCAGTCTGTAAAAACTGTGGCCTATTCCTTTAAGAGTTCATCTGCAGCGCACCACTAACCAACTTTTAATTTTTGCTTTGGAGTCTTCGTAGAAATGTATTGGAGTAGAAAAATCATATATACAGTATACCTGCGTCATTTATTGACAACCTGCAGTAGGACTGTAAACTTGCACCTAGATATTCTAGTTTTTTATAGTCTGTTCTAACTTTTATTCTATTTTTATTTATGCCTATTTCCTAATTGTTATAACTCCACCCCCTTAAGATTTTTGCTTTTACTTATTGTACATAAGATACCTCTTTTTTACTATTTAACTGTCTGCACATTTCCTGTCTATTTTGCACACCCTGAGTGATCTTACTGAATGCCGATGTAACAAGTGAATTTCTCTGTTGTGAGATCAATAAAAGGATTATCTTATCTTACCTTTCAAATGTAGTGGAATAAAAGTATTACAATCTCAACAAAAATACTGCTCAGGTAAAGAACGCATTCTCAAAAATCCCTACTTAAGCGATTTACTTTTTACGGAACACCTCTGGTTAAATCCTAATTAAAAGCATACATGGAGTGTTTTGTTTCATTCACAGATGGAATCTTGGATATGTCACCGTCTTCCCCACTCAAAACGTCCGATAATATTGTCAGATCAAATCCATGCCTCTCCATGTTTAATTTCAGACAAAGGTTCTTTCGCCCCTCCGACCAAGAACACCTCTCATGCTGCCCATTGTTGACATTCCTTATGGATAACTCTCTATCGATCTGTCTGGAATTATTAGATTCCCTTTGCATAATATAGCCATAGAAGCCTTATGCTCCTCACTTATCAATATGCCTTCGCCAAGTTGTTCCATACAAGTTTTACTGGCAGGGACAGATTGGCGCTTTCTAGTGGCATTTGTATGAATACATTTGATAACATCTTAGGTCCTTGGACACATTATTTGGACACATTCATTTAAGTTATGTAACAAAAATATTAAGTCTAAGGTGTCCAAAATTAAAAATCTGCTAAGCTAAGCTGCTGTACTGGACCTGAAAACAATCACTATTGCAAACAACACATTTAGTAACTAATACTGTATTCAAATCAAAGTATAAGTATCATGAACTCATTTCTATGACCGATTCATAGTATCATTGGATGCTGCGATGCTTCATTCAGCCGGAGCTCAGGTATGTCACGACTGGGTTGTCCTGGCAACCTGTCCTCAGCCTCAAGCTCACAGTCTGAGAGCATGTACACAGCAGCAGCAGCAGGAGGAGGAGGAGAGGCATGAGCTCACTTGCGCGTCTGTGTTTGAAAGGCTGTGGAGAGGAGCTGCCCATGGCTCCGCTGACATCATTTACTCATGTCAGAACGCACTACGAAATGAATGCACGGACGACGTGTTGTCAATAAGTATAACAGGAAGGCGATAGAGTGTAACAGCTATATCCATTTTGCACGTTTGCCTTCCGCACTATACCAAGGACTGTTTCATTGTTCATCTATGTACTTACATCTCTCTGAAAAACTTTACTATTGGCCTATAGAAATAAAACTGTCATTGAAAAACATTGCATTTCTCACCAAAAGCTGCTTCTTTACAAAGACAAAGGAATTGTTCTGTTACCAACTGCCAAAATTAATTTCTTGATTTTTCCACCGCTTTAAAGGAATAGGCCTCCTAAGGTAATAATACCTTAGGAGCACGTTGACTTTACTGCGCGAACGTCTAAGTGCTCCTAAGGTGTTATTACGCCTAACAATATTTATCCGCTTAGAAAAACGTCATGTTAAATTTTGTGTAACTATACTTGGCTCGTGTAACTACTCATGTAACCGTATTTAAATGTAGGGAAAACGTGGAAGAGCTTGGTTGCTTCTAACTTCACCCCTGTGTGGGTCCACAGAGCACAGGAGAGGCTAAATGCCAACAACATCTGCGGTCTTTTTGCGTGACTGTGCGCACACGTAAAGACCAGACAGGTACGCATCAACTCTTCTAAGCTCAGGTAAGAACATATCTCAGTATTTAAAAATGGTGGCCTATTGCTTTGATGTTAGTGAGGGACCACGATATGTATAATAATGCACAGGTTTTATACAGTGCTTTTCTGGCCTCCCAAAGATACTTTGCATTGCATTATTCATTCACTCCATACTTTGTGGTGGTAAGCTAATAGAGTAGCCACAGCTGCCCTGGGGTAGACTGATGGAAGTGAGGCTACCAGTCTGCGCCATCGGTCCCTCCGACCACCACCAACCACTCACTCACTCACTACATTCACCCAGACTTCCTGGTGTTCCCAAACGGTCTCCTATCCAAGTACCCACGTGGCCCTACCTGCTTAGCTTCAGAGGCCTGACACGATCGGACAGAGCAAAGGCGGTATGGCCAAGTATTTCAACAGAGGTTTTACTTTATGCACAGTCCTTAATTATATGAGAAAAAAAGCAGCAACAAATGAGCATATACTGTACACTGGGGCCGATAACACTTTGGTTTCATTGGCTGCAGCATGATTTTGTTTTGCCGTTACAAAAATACAAATATGGATTAACTTTGGTCTGGAAGCTCAAAAGTTCCCAGTTCATTGCCAGCTCTGACCAGTGCATACTTGTACTGTAGCCCTCAGGCAAGACACCTTACCCCCATTGTTGCTGTGTTTGTGTGACTGCCTGTTAGCGGTTGGATGGGTTATTGCCGCAGATTGGCAGCACATTTTTATCAGTCAGCCCCAGGGCAGCTGTTGGGCTGTAAACAGTAATAGTGGCTCAGTGTGTCTTAGAAGCTGAAGATGGGTCCCTGGGTGCCTGCCCACTGCTCCTCAACGGCATTGAAATTCTTCTACAGGGATCAATAAACCTTGCAGGGCTGTGCAATATGGCAAGACTGATTGATCTTGATTGAGAATTATTTTTTATCTTTTAATCCCAAAAACAAATAAATATTTGCTAACGCAACCTAAAAACCCACATATAATCGCACTTGACCTGACATGTAAGTGGACAGTTGGGACAAAACAAGAGAAGTCCTTATGCTTTTTGCAAATATTTTGTAATAATCTCAAACACGTCTTCAACACTATCGTTTCACTTCCTGATGTTGACACAATTTCACCGTAAGTTCCTCCCACCCCTTGCTTACCTTCGCTGTGCAGCTGTTTCAATAAAGACAAATAAAGGGAGGTCAAATGTGTGCGGCTCATCTGTGCACCCCCACCCACCATTTAGATATGCCAACATACTGCATAAAGCATAATAGCCACATAAAATAGTTGCTAG
Organism: Neogobius melanostomus; assembly: GCA_007210695.1. Classification (NCBI taxonomy): domain Eukaryota; kingdom Metazoa; phylum Chordata; class Actinopteri; order Gobiiformes; family Gobiidae; genus Neogobius; species Neogobius melanostomus. Next base: position 3,637,711 of record VHKM01000043.1, read on the forward strand.
ACATCTACAGGGGACTGTGTGTTGATGCCATAATGAGTCAGAGCAAACATCGCCACATGACAACAAGTCCTGCTCTCTCCCCTTGTTTCTCAGTGCCAGCTCCATTACAGATGCGGTATCCCATGATGCATCACTCCGCGGGGGGCCTCCATCAGGGCCGGGTTGGGACATGGGTGAGCTCTCAGATACCAGCACTCATTTACTCAGACGTAATGGCGCAATATGTTTCCTATTTGTCCGGCACATAACAAAACAAAGTGATGCCCCCTCTATGGAGGCAATGTTATTGGCTGCCTGGAAACATGAAAGAGCCCCGTCCAAAGGTGTTAGTGCCGCTGCAGTTATGGAAGCGTGACACTGAACAGGACTGAAGCCAATGCAGTAATGAGCCTCAAGAACAAAGAGGAAGCATTTATTCATCAGAGAAAGTCTGTAGGAACGCACCAGACTGTAATCCGCTGCAATTAAAGGGACACTGTATTATGCAGCATTCTTTGAGATGCCTTTGCATTGGTATTTCATGTTGAACCTTAAGGGCCTGTATACATACAGCTCCCAAATAGAATATATTCTATTTGGGAGCAGTTAACCATGTTATAACACTCTAGAGCGGTGTTTTGTTTTGTTTTGTTCGTTCCAGTAATCCTGCATATGTAAATGCAGGTTACATCACAGTGTCCACATCTGTAATGTGTGTTTTTTTTTTTTTTTCAATTCCAGACACCTTCACCAAACAAGTTCTGTACTTAGCGGTGCATGCTCATATTACGTAGTATTTGCACACAGCATAGCCATTTATGAATTAGCAGACCCTGCTTTTAGCCTGTTATGAACAGGATTCAATTTTTTCCCCAGGGTTTTTACAGATAAAGACTAGCACCTTCTGCTGGTATTTTGCATAACTACACTTTATATCAACCTAGTCCTATATATATATATATATATATATATATATATATTTATTACACATACACTATAATTTTTTATGCTTGAAATACCATGGCTAAAGTGTCAAAAGTATAGTTTAAAACAATGTTTCTTGACTGGTGGGCCGAGAAACAAAAGTGGGCCAGGGGACAATTATATAAATTAAAATATATAGTTTGGAAAAGGTCATGTGAGAAACACTTAAACCAACAGAAATGTCTTTTTTTCCCCCCGTTATACACTTTAAAGGGTCAAGCTGCTGGGTCGGGAAGCTTCACTAGTTGAGAACTACAGGTTTAAAAAGCCTAAATACAGCACAATATCTGGAGGTTTACATTGAACAGGTCATTTTTCCCCCATCGCGGGAAGTGAAGCGTTTTAAAATGAGAACATGGCAGTGTGACTATTGTCGACATGACGCTATCTCTTATAGTTTTCAAACAAAAAACGAACTCTCCTACATAATTTCCTATTCATATGTTTTAACGATGTTGCTATTGTTTTCCAACCTTGATGCTGAAGATGAGAAAGCGCTGCGGGCTAAAGTGGCAGAAACAAACCCCGCATCTGCTCCGGAGTCTACCTCAGAGGGAGAGATGGGGGGCACAAACAAGGCCTCCCCGGACCGTGCACATGTGCTCGCAGCCTGAAGATGCCCCAGGAGCTCAGCAGGAAAGGGGGAGAAATACTGTATCCTCATAGAAAAAGGTAATTAAAGAGCAATGAGGTCTAATTAAAAGTAGTGAAAAGTCCTTGGAACTTCTCGTCTCACTTTTCATCTCTCACAGCCCCGGATAGTAATGGCATGCGCTCATGAATGAAGAAATATGCCGGGTTTATACCTTAGGCAGTGAAAGTAGTTTCCAATGCTTTTCCATGTTCATTATAGAGGTGCAGCCCGACCAGTTGAGACATTTTTAGCTAACTTACATTTTGGATGTATCAAGGTAAAAAAGTAGCTAATGACATGTTGGGTCTATGGTGGTATACACACAGTACATTTTAGCGTTTATCATATTCAGGAAATTATTTAGCTGTGTGTTCTTTTTCAATGTGTAAACAGCCATAATTGCATAACTAAAAGTCACATTTGCATGCGCTAACAAACTTCTAGACTTTGACTCTGACAAATTGCTTGGTAAACAGCCGTGGTCTGTCAGTGTGGGTCTTTTCATGCATGTTTAAATACAGCAGTCCACCACAAACTTGTTACTCCTAATGGCTCTTTGCTGCCCTCTACAGTAAGATGCACTTTTGAAACCAACGTTCTTTTTTTCTGCGCATCTGCATTAAACTCACGTAAAAAGAACAACAAGACAAAAATAAAACATATTACGCATTGGACCACTCTGTTTGGAAAGCGTTCAAGACGTGTTGTTGCTTTTCTCTGTTTTGGAATCGTATTGCCGAGTTTTTGGCACATCATTTCACCATATGTTCTGTTTATTCAGTGAGTGGGAACGGTGTAGTAGTAGTGGCAACAGGGGGTAATACATCTACAATGTTTGCTGTAGTTTTTGACACGATTTCTTACATATTAGAAAACGTGGTGCAAACATCTGTATGTCCAATTCTTGTGAAATGAAGACCCCAAACACATTTTTAATCCTGTTCTTATATTAAAGTGATAGTCTGTAAGTTTAAATGTTTTACAAATTGAATAGATTGTGTATAATTGACCACCTGGACCTGTAATTTCACGTAACAAAAGTAATACTAGTCCCTCCCTCAGCTGATGTCAGACACTAAAGCCACTATTCCACATAGTGCGACTCGACCGCGAACACTACGATCTATGTGCACACAACAACTCTACCCCGCACACCTTTCTGTTTCCAGCACACACACACCCGCATTTGTGTTGTGCGGCGCCATAGACATATTATTAATAAACCGTCATTCCTCACTCCTCCCCGTTTACCACAGTGACCACGTTCGACTCCTCCTCCCCAGCTCTGACGAAGCATGTTCCTAAAAAGGGCATAAGTGCAGGATCTTCACTGTAGACTCGGCCCTTGCGTGACGTGTAGTTCAGCTCCAATGCTAACAGTCCGGCCCTCATTAGTATACAAGATTTCTAAAATGTTTCTTACAAAAACCCGCCTGGTCCCTTTAATTGTGCCTAACCTAGCATTATCACAGGAGCAATATCTAGCTGTGGAAAGTTTAAAAAGAAATAGGGACCAGTTGTTTAGAACGTGTCTAAAGTCCAATGCTATGCCATGTAAAACTAGCTTATTTTGCTGCTATATGGAGGTACTACAGCAATGGCGGCCAATGGCGGCCCCTAGCGTCGTCGTCGTGAATCTCTGCTACAAGCAGCCATTGGGCAGCGTCCCCACAGAGGAGCACGCTGTACAGATCTTCATTAAAAGTTTTCTAAGCCGCGATGAGAACAAATGCTGCTTTCTGGTGGGGTTTATGGAATCATTCAGAGGTGCCAAGCTGTAATAAAATAGAAAAGAAAGCGCTAAATACGAACTATGAAGGTAAGCTACATGCAAATGTTATGCTAACACCAGCTAAAGTTGCACTAACAGCGGCTAAATGCTAATATCAGCAAAATCCTCTTTGGAACAGTGGTATGATGTGAAATATTAAATCCGTATGACCTGCGAGTCACTAGTGAGGGCTGTTCACTCTCCTGTTTCCCTATCAGCAGCCAGCAGTCTGTTCACGTCCCGTTGGTACGATTCAGCGCGCTTTGGCCACAGCCAGAGGCCGGTCCCCAAACCTATACCTGGTCAGACCGGTTTGACCCTGGCCTCCGCTATGGAAAAACTCGCCAAACAGGGTTGACCAGGCATTGGTCTGATACGCGCCTGCCTGTGGAACAAGGCCTTAATTAGAATCCCCAGTGCCATCACTTTGACCAATGAGACGATCTCGGTCGTCTATTTTCAGGAAGGGAAGGGCAACTTGATTGTTTAAAATGCAAGCACTACCTACCCCCATTCATTTCCACCTGCTGAATAGTATTGACAGTCCGGGATGCACTGAGCGAAACACATACTGTAGTTGCTGAACCATCTTGTACAACTGTATAATGCCTTGCTTAAATCAAATGAGGTTTTAGGTTTGGAGTTGTGTCAAGACTGTTGGCAGAGGCGATAAAGATATTCATTCACTCACCCTCTGCTCTCGGTAGTGGTAAGCTGCCATGATAACCACCGCTGCCCTGGGGGTAGATTGATGAAAATGTGGCCGACAATCTGCACCAACAGCCTCTCCAATCACCACCATTGAATCACTCACTCATACACGCACCACATTCATAGAGACAAGCAAGCTGAAGTGTTTTGCTCGAGGAACAGCCTTCTGATTAAAAAAAAAAGCGATTAGCGGAGCATGTTGAAGCCGGAAGATACGCCAGGGAGAACTATGAATAAGCCGTTTTAAATCAATGTAGCATTTTCTAACCCACAAAATTAGTCAATTTATTGAACCATAACCTCACTATCCCAAAAAAAGTTATCACACGGGGCGACTACTTTTCTAACTCCAACGAGACCTAACGAACGACGGCGCCTCATTTGAATAGCATCGCATATTCATCAAGATTACGCAATGCAGACCAGTCAGCGGATATTACCCCACATTCACTATTTCAACACATTCATTAAAACTTGCGACACTACTTTGCAAACCCTCTCCGCAGCCTTTGAGCTCGCTGATGTAACCGGAAACGCGCTCTCCAAAATCAATGCCTCCCCGACGCTTCAGGTTAAGTCTTGGGGTGAGACCAATTACCATCTGCATGTTTGGAAATGTTATGCTGACATGCACATTAAGTAGCAACCCGAAGGCAACACGGAGTAATAGCGCTACCGAATCTCATCATGCTATTGAACTTCTGCCAAACAAAAATAACTTTTAGGATTGTCCCATTAAGGTATACTGGCGCCAGAATGTTTTTTGACCAATCTTATCTTTTGTAGAAGACGTTTTTCCTTTGTCTGCTTTCTTTTTGCCAAAGGTTACTGCTACACTGATCATTTATTGTATTAGCAGCCCTTTACCAAAATCATGTACATTAGTTTTCTATGTATCGAATTCTACATTGACAACCCTACAATGATGCACAAAAAATAACAATTTCAAACAAAAAAATGGTGTCGTGAGTATTGAGACCCCATACACTAACTGCAGACCTCATAACTCTAAAACATAGATGTACTTATTATGAACTTAATGTTTAATGTGACATTAGTGATAAATTCCATTCCTTGCCCATAAAACAGAAAGGCACAGTAGATTTTTAAAGAAAAAAAATCCTAATAATTTGAACTTTCTCAGTATCCAACACTGGAATACATAGAGGGGTATGCATACTTTTCAAAACCTTAGTCATTTCTTATTCTTATGCATTATGCACAGAATCAAACACTCACAAGCATTCCCAATCAACCTGCGGCATCAGAATCTCGACTCCAGGCACCAATGTACATCTTCACCCGGCAACACATCTGCAAACAATTCTCATCCCTCCACAAGTGTGCCACGCTACCACAATCATGCAATTACAGAGCCCACGAGACCAGCAAGCCATGCACCCCTCTCTGCCCCCCTCACCCAGAAGTGGCTTACCGTCTACTCGCCTTCCGCCTCATTTTGGGCAGGTGAGATGACGGGGTTCACGCGGCGTGTGCGGAGCATCCCCTCGTTTTCTCAGAGCGTTTGGGGGAAGGAGAAAAAAAGACGGCGGAGCTATAGTGACGGGAGAGACGGGCTCGTAGCGGAGCGAGTGAGAGAGGCAGAGGCGGGAGAGAGGAGGGTTGAATGAAGCTGGAGAGGGGAGGGCCGCCGCGCTGATGTGTGTAGCCGCGCGGCAGGGGCAACCCATGCTCCAAAAGACTGTCTACTGTATGTGATGTCAGCAGAAAAGTTTGGGTTGAGGGCTTAGAATCGACAAGTCATTTGCTTACTTTATTGTCACCATGGGGAAGTACAGTATATTCTCTGCTCTTGTCCCATCCTTCAACCAGTGCATATGGGGCTACTTTTTCAGGAGCAGTGGCAAATGCAGTGCCTCTTCTTTTCTGTCTTTTCACGAAGGTGAAGATGTCATAGTGTCAGGTGGAGGGCAGGGGCCAACACAACTCTACAGGAGAACCACGTTTTTTGAAAGAAATCTCCAAACAAAAAATGGTCTCCAATCCTGCCATATTCTTCTTTTGGCTGAAAGTCCTTTCAAGTGACTGATATCACGGCAATTTTTTGATAACAACTTTGGACACTTTGGTAAGAAGATAATGCGACTTTAGTTAGTCTTAGTCCTTTTATGCAGACAGAGAAGACATTGAACTTTGTGCCAGTTTAAGCCCAGGAGTTTTTCTGAGATATTAACCAGAAACCAGAAGCATCAGCATTATGCATGCTTACTATAGTTACCACCATAGAATGTGTGACTGCTCATTTTAAACTGTAGACTCATTATGCATGCTTACTATAGTTACCACCATAGAATGTGTGACTGCTAATTTTAAACTATAGACTCTTTAGAATGATGTCACGTGCACGCAGTCTATAACTATAGGAATTGAACTTGGGACTCGTGAAAGTTTGAACTGCTCAGCCACTGCGCACTGATGTTTAACCAAGAACCTTTGTTTTACCAACTCCCATTCAGGAGATTCTGAATGGAATTGCACCCAGAACCTCCTTGTTGTGAAGACAACTCTTTGTAACAATTGCACTACTCTTTTCAACACTGTACAAGATAATCTTTTGTCCTTTGTCTAGACTCTATATGTTTGGTTCATGGCCCATACTGAATTTGTAAATTGGAAAAGGCTACACACAAAAAAGCATAAGCCTAATTTCTCTTAAAAGAAATTGCAAGCTATTCATTTCATCTGATCATTTAACTGTATGAATATAACTTTTTGCTTTTACAAAAAGGGCACAATTCATAGCTACTTTTTTTTGCCTCAACAGAGCAGATCTGTTGTCAAGGCGCAGTTTGGTGCAGTAACCAAAGCTGCATCATGTGAGAAATAACATGTAGGTGGTGCAGCCTGAACACTCTCTGGAGAATACAAATGCGCTCAATGGATAAAACGTTCATCAGACAGGAGCAATTTCTGTCAGCACAAAAACAGTTTTCTTCCATGAGAATGCATGAGAATCAGGATATTTTGGTGGATACTGAAAGTCTGTTCCAAGTCTTTGCTGGTACAATTTATTTATTTTTTCATGACACTAACACGTGCGCAAACCCCTCTACCATCGTGCTGCGCTGCAAACTTTTCCATGTATCCGGGCTTGGTATCAGCACAAAGACTATAGCCAGGCTTGCGTTCTGGGTTGTGCGAGTGTAAGTGCATCGGTGAGTAAACAGCGGATGACTCACCTCGTGCCTGGCTGCGGCTCTCCATCAGAACCCTGCGGAGGACAGACACAGACACATGATTATATTTATTTATCAAGCAGATTTATAGACGCCGGCGCTGCCTTGGTGCACCCCTTATCTGCCGCCTAACGAGCTTTCACCAGCACAAGCAAATATATCCATTAGAGCTCCCTTCAGCGGTACTATCGGAATCGCTCAGGAGGAGGGAGAGGCGGGGGCAGAGTCTGTATAGGAGGGGACCGGGGTGCACGAAATGACAGATTAACAGTGCTAAAGAAATCTGCTGTGCACTGCAAAACGGAGAAAACCCAGTGCCAAAGGGGTTCGAGTATGCGCCTGTTGGAAGATAAGGAGTTGAAGTGAAGTTTGGGGGGCAGTAAGCGTTGGTGGTGTACACTAGATGTAAGCAGAAAAGGAGAAAAAAAAAACATAGCCTGGCCTGCCTGGAGTGGCTGCAGTTGGTCAGGTCTTGGTTCAGCAACAGAATTAAGTTAACGGATGACCTAAACAACCTGAATGACCAGGTTCTTCCATCAATGGATTATTTTTTTTTCCTGATTGCATGGGTATTTTCCAAGATGATAATGCCATGTGGTTCAGGAACGGATAGTCTTTAAACCCCATCACATTTTTGCAAATTAAATATGACAACCCCGAACACTTTCCTGGGGTAGTTGTTTCAACATGTCGTTTCAATTCTCAAAAGTCCTACGAATGGCATTCATATCAAGAACAAGTCATGTGACAGAACCCTATGCAAAAGCAAATAAAACCACGTTCCTGTATCCTTATACCTAGACCAATTCAGCAATGCTCACTGTTGCCAGCAGATGGTGCTGCAGATATAATTAATGTACAACAAACAATCTCTGGTCTGGTCATATTTAGGTAAAAGGCAAGTATTTCTATGTTCTGTTTATTAGTATTTCTTTCAGCTTTTCTAATAGGCAAACTCATGAATTTTGGGCATTTCAGTTGTGTTCTATCAGAAGACTTCTACAAAAAGAAAAAGAGTAATTTTGAAACGCAGGGTTTTGAAACAGAACAGATAACAAAAGTTTGTTTGAATTTTGTATTGTCATTCTATGCACAGTAGTGACTTATGTGTAATATTTTGCTGTAGTACTACCTGTGTTTGGCTGTAGTAGTATTTGTTGTGCGTGGCGTGGGTGTTCTAAACATTGCAGTGACTCCTCTACAGCAGGATGACTCATGCTACTGAATGAGACAAGGCTCAGTAATCCCCTGTCCATGTCTGGGAGTCGGCCAGTAGAGGAGGGGGTTAGAGAGGAGAAACCACCGAGGGGGGCAGGTCCGGAGTGAGCTGCGAGAGGAGGGTTAAAGCCATGCAATAATGCTGTTCCCCCCTCAAACACAATGCAGAAGTATTTTTTCCTTCATTCAGCCAATTCAGCACTCCTGTTTATTGTGATCCTTTCTACTTCATTTGCTGAAATGGTCCGATTCGTATTTACCGAATTATGATGCACAATAGCTATAATCCAAAAGAGTCCGTTGCCATTTTACAGCCCATAAACCAATGGAGCTCTCCAACTACGTTCATTATGACATCATCATGACATCATTTTCACACATGGATTGGTGACCACAGAGTCCAGATCTTAAACCCATTAAGAATCTGTGAGATGTGCTGGGGAAAGGCTTTGCACAGTGGTCACACTTTAGCGTAACATTAGCTAAAACAATAGTTTAAAAAAAAAGTAAACAAAGTAGCAAAAGAACTTGGTTAACGCACTAAAGCAGCATCGCACACTCAAGTAGCCGATGTCCAAAGATATGTTTATTAATTTAAGATCTTTAATTAACTTGAATTGTCTTTAATTAAACTTAGGGAGCTATATCATGTAAAATCGACTTTTTGGAACTTTTAACCATGTTGTTATGCTATTTCCTTATCAAAAACACCCCCAGAGCGGTTTTTGGCTTCATTTACGCAGTTCTAAGTAATCCTTCTGAATCCTGCTCTCTGAGCAGCTGTTCCGCCCTCTCCTGGTAAACGACTGAGTTGTTCTGTTGTGTCGTCAGAGCGGAACGGAAGTGCTCGACGTCTGTAATGTAATGCCTTACAGCCTGATTTTAATTTGTAAAACAGCTTTTTTCATTATTTCTGTTGTAAGAAAGAAATAATTTAAAAAAAGAGGAAGTGCCTGACACGTCCGCACTGCCCCTGCAGAGAAAACAAACGCACCCCCTAAGCGTCTGAACAGATGTCATGTCATGTTTGCACCGAAAGTTGTGAAGAAGGAGCTTTTGCTAACCTACTCTGGAGTCTGGACACCTGTTCTTTTTTCTTACTTCACGATAATGTCACGGAGAAAAGCGTGTTTGGCTGCGCGGACAGGACTTTATTCAACCTTCCTAAAGAAGTGGCCACTCGCCAGAAGCTGGAATTTCCCTCCGGGATTCAACGACTATCAGCCAAAATAGTGTTTGTCTGTGACTGTCACTGATGGATGCTTGGTGAACCTTGGCCAGAATCAAAGTGGATTAACTTTTATAACCAACGCGAGTCCCATAATGGAAACACCAGAGCGGTGAGTCAATCAAAACGCGTGTTAGCGTGTGTGTTAGCCATTTATGAAGCTGTGTTACACATGTCAACTCCTTATAACTGCATCATGAAGTAACTTCACTTTTTGCTGTGATATATATATATATATTTCTACTACTGCTAAAGTTGTATGAGCGGAGAGAGGGGGCGGAGTTAACTGAATCCAAGCGTTTTGTCTTCCAGGTTGGAAAAATACCTCCAGAAAATACTTATATTTATCACAAAAATTAGTGCTCCATAGTGATAGAGGTACAATATATCATATAAATGCCTATTCTTTACTTTGGAATGGCTAAAATAGCATGATACAGATCCTTTAACGAATTAACTTGAATTAAAGTTAATTAATGAAATGCGCCGTTGGTAACCACCCATACAGCCGGTGGGCCACTAAATGGTAAATGTTCTCAACTTATAGAGCTTTACATTAGGCCCAAAGTGCTTCACAGCAAGGGTCCACTCACCCATTCACACACCAATGTACGCAGACACTGGAGGCAAGGTGGGTGAAGTGTCTTGCCAAAAGACACAACAACAATGTGCATCTTCAGGAACTGGGATTTGAACCTCCGACCTTCTGATTGTGAGACGACCCACTCTACCAACCATGCCACTGTCGCCCCAGTTTGACTAAAAGGTAAAATATTGACTTTTTTTCCCATTAAAAGTTGCACAATGCACCTTTAAATATGAGTTGAGAATTTACCATTGCATTTCAGCAATCTGGTATACATAAGTTAAAGCTTGATTACGTAGAAATAAAAAGGAGGTGCAATATTGGATCCTAACAGATGCGGACAGTTAGTAAGCTGACTACTCAGAGTCTGTTAGCCTGTTCAATGTATTTTTCCTATAGCTGTTAGCCTTTAGCCATCAAACATTGCAAATTATGAAAGATCCAGATGTTTTCAGCTGTTGCCAATCGACCACATTTAGGTGAGATCAAAGCCTAGTTAGAAATCATGATTATATGTAGCTACAGATCTTTTAAGATTTAACTTTAGAATTAGTGTATGAAATTGTCCCTGAAGCTAAATGCCATATCATATTCAATCAAGTTTCTGCTTTTTGTGGGGCCGTTGGATACACATATCTGCCTTCTTGTTACTTTGTGGAACGGCGAAGCACATGAATTGTCCTGGAGAAATAAACTTGCCTTGCCAATGGCAAGGCAAAACATAATCTTATAATAGACACACCACAGAAATTATATGCATGAAACTAAGATGTCTCACCTCACCATACCATTCCATGATTTCTATGGACATAGTGTATATTTGTTTGAGTATATAAAAATGGACATTTTAATTGAGCTAGTTTTGGACCACCCAACATACTACCTCAGTCCCTTTGAGCACGGTCCCTAAGGTGGACATTCAGATTGCAAGGGTGGGCTGTGCCTCTACTGGCCCAGCTCCACACACACCCCTTTTCGCAAAAATTGCCTGACTTGAAAGAAAGTTATGCTTGTTGGAAACATTCCAACTTCGAAAATGCCATTTCTATGGGTGCTTCTGTTGTCTTTCATAATTTTTTCCCTAATTGATGAAAAGAGAGCTTGTTTCTGTCAGAAGCTATACCTGCCTAACCTGTAGCGCTGTTTGCTACTGGAGACAGTCGCACTGAGCTCCTATAAGCCTCAAGCTCAATAGCCCAGAACATGGAGGGAGGTGTTTAAATTATTAATGTATTAGCTACCTTCACACGGGCGGGCGAGCAGCAGAGAGGAATTAGTCTGAGAGCTAAGCCATCGCTTTCTCCATTCATTCGGGCTGTGAGTACATAAGCAGTAAATAAGAGAGAATGTATTTTTGATATTGCATTCCAATGGGACCGGCACACTCTCTTTGCTCTGCGCCTCTGTAGGGCACAAACATGCTAATGCATTTAAATCAGAATACAGACCTTTCTGCAGCTCTCCTCTGAGAGCAGCCTTTTAATCCGGCAGATGAAAACACGACTCATGAGGAAAAGATCGCTTTGAACCGCGGGTCATGCAATAATGTACAGGGATTGATTTAGAAGGAAAACAAACTGCACAAACACACAGAATCTATCGGCAAACTTTATGCATATGATCTAAAAATGCTGGTGCTGATGTTTGTGGGTGTCATAAGTGGAGGATGATTATCACAAGCATTGGTAAACAAAATTATTCTGCATAATAATAAAGGGTCACACGGGTCATGTTGACACAGCTGTGCAAATTGGGTTGGCAAATAGTCCCAGATTTTCATACAGTGGGTTCAGAAAGTTCTCCTACTCCTACCGCATTTTAATTGCGGTAGCCTGGTTTTACCATACCCTCGTACTCATTTCGTTTCGTACAAGGGTCTGGATCTTCACAATTGAGCTCCTTTATCAGGTGGGAGGCGTGAACTCCTTTGAAACGATTGGATCTGATTTTCACTAGCGTTTGGTCGTGACGAATGTAATGCGCCCGAGTGAGTGAAGCAAGCTATCATAACTCTTGGGGGCATTCCTTGCGCATTCCAAGGCTTCAATTTTAATTTCTGGATATTTGGGAACTGAGCCAGAATGCATTGAAGAACTTCCTTTACTTTTGTATCCGCCGCCATTGCCAAACTACAAATGTAAAAACCTAAATGTATTACTAAAATATAAATTAAAATATCTCTATTTAATATGAATAAATTCTGAACTTGCAGACAACCTTGATAAACCCATGTGCACAACCAGTACTCAAGATGTGAAAGTATTGTGTACAGTGAAATGTCATGTTTGCATACTTGTACATCTGTTGCACTTAGACTTTGAATGAAAAGTGATACTCACAGTGACATTGACAGGCCGAGGCAGGGATGTCGACCTATAGGACATTTGGGGCATCCCATCGGGCCAGTTCGACACGGCTCCGGGGTTGTTGCGTGCGCTGGTCATTGTTTGTGACAGGAGTGATTCGTAACTATTGGGCACAGCTCTCCTCCCCTTGTCTCTACCTCGGTCCACGCGTCCACCTTTCTCCCACAGAGGCCTTTCCACATTCCTCTCTCTCTCCTTTTCACCTCCATCCTTCCTCCTCTCTCTCTCCATCCCTCTCTCCACCACAGCAGCAGTATTCCCATTGTTTTCACTTAATCTCTCCATACCCTTTTTGTCATCATTCCAATCTCTCCCAAGGGAGCCATTAGCGACCAATTCATCAAGTCGCCTCACTCGGTCAATGTCGGTTTCCATATAGCGTCGTCCCGTGGGGGCTTGTGCTTGGATCTTTGTACATGGCTCTAGGGTGTGCTCCGAGTGCGAGAGATCTTCGCCCATTACTTTCCTCAGCACCTCCCCAGGCTCCAAGACCTTACAACTGGGCAGCGTCTTGCTCCATTGGTGAATAGAAGCGGCAATGTCCTTGGTGGCGGACCCCTTGATTGTTTGGAGGTTTGCGCTTGTTGGACTGTACCACATGCTTGGAGACGCTGCCGGGGGGACGCTGCTTGATTGAAAGGTGGCCTGGTGGCATGGGGTGGACGGAGGAGGTGGTGGGGGCGAGGGTAGCGGTACCTCAGGCTGCTCACGGGTTGAGGTGGCGAATTGTCATTTGTTTTCAGGACCCTTCCGGAGACTTCGTTGAGAAATTGCGAGAACTTGCGCTTGTCGTTTATCTTCTCGTGTCTTGGTTGGGGTGGTGGCTTTTTACAAGTTGACATTTCTTTACTTTGGGTGACTTTCCTTGGTACAACTGGTGTGGCCTCCTTTGCGTCCACTGTGCTGTCTGATGTTGGAATAGGCTGAGGGAATATTAGATTCTGGTAGATGACTTCTGGCTCAGGTTTGGATGAAGGCTCTGAAGACCCTTTATCCTCACTTTCGGTTGTCATTTCAGTGCTATCTTGTTTGACCGGAGTCCTTAGCAAGCAGGTCGCCCCCGAACTCCAGCTGTTTGTATCCCAGCTTTCATCGTCATCACTCGAACTGCCATTTCCACTCTGCGGGCTGGGGCTACCACTCCTGTCATACTGTTGTCCATTGTCCATACTTCCAAGTGACCGCCTTTTCAATCGCGAAATCGCCCCTCTCAGGTTAGGCAAGGAGCCCTGGAAGCTTTGTAACACATTTTGCAAACTCGGTAGTGAACCTTGAAGACTTGGAACTGAGCCTTGGAGACTGGAAAGAGAATTTTTAGGTGTTTTGGTGGTAGAGTTGGGCAAACTGATCAGAGAACCTTTGGCAAGAACTGGTGAAGATTGGCCACGTGCTGGTGGGTCTTCCTCTTCTTGATCGCTGTAACGTCCAGAAAACACAGGACAGGAAGCTGTAGAAGAACACGAGCCTCGATCTTGCCTCGAGGCTGCAGTACTCCTGGACTTTGGATTTCGACGCAGTGTTGCCATATCAATACGCTTCTTTCCTCTGCTTCTGGATGATTTGGGAGTTCCTTTGTGCACTGATTGGAGCCTGAGACCATCGTGTGAAATAGACACACACAAATGAACCATGTCCTGGCCCGGTTGATCCCCGTGTTTTTCCAGTGCCCTAGATGTCCTTCCACGCTAAAAGCATGACATAGTTTCACTACACTAGCTTAGTACACAATGATACCCTGAAGAGCTCAATGCCGGATGGTCATTTGGACACACACCAACCTATTTTCACAGTCACTCAGTTCGAGTTTTTTCCTTTTTTAGACAAGCAATATGGATCAACTCACGGCATGACCAAGGCTGGGTGTGCATCACTGGCAACGAATTTGAGTATTGACGAGGAAAGCAGTTGGGTTTTTAGGTCAAAGATATCGACAAACGTGACCACGTGAAATCTGTTTTGTGGGCAGCGGGCGAGAAAATTAGACACAGATCGATCGAGCACCCATGACATTCAGGCCGTTTACTGCAGCATTTATTACAGGATGGCTTAGGCGTATATCAACAGCTTTGAACGTTGCACACAAGCAGAGGTAGGTAGAGAAGACAAAATATTTACTCAAGTTAATGTAACTTCACTTTCAATCATTTCACTGAAGTAGAAGTAAAGCTTTATATAATTGCTCATGTAACAGTAAAAAAAAAGTAATTGCATAAAAGCCTGATTTATATTTTGATGTAATCCAACAAACAAACAAAAAATAATGTGGAAAGCTGTAAACATTGATATAAACAAATTTAGGATACAAGCAATAGAACCCGTATAATTTTAATAACACAAAGCTCTTATAAGTCACTGTGCTTTCACTACTTTGGTGTCAGTTGTCATGAAAATGGTATGTTCATTAATTATTCAACATTAAAATTTGACATTATGATATCCCTTATTATTAATATGTCATCTTGAATATCTATGCAATCTCCTCAGAGGCACCATGGTGGAGAGGTTCCATCTGCTCCTAATGCCTGAGCGAAGAGAAGCCTCCCTACACCATATGCTACCCTTCCACACACCTGCTCTTTTAACTGTCAAACGTATCAGCTCCAAATGCAAAGCACTCCTCTCTGCCTTTACTTCCAAACAGTTTAAAAGTTTCACGTCTCCTGTGGATATTCCTCTGGCATTAGTTCTGCGGCCATTAAATATGCAACAGGCTTTTGTTCTCAAACACTAATAAAAGCGACTTTATATTGTTTTGAGCGGGAAAAAGAACAGCCAGGACAGTACCAATTCTAAATTCAGCGTGCGACATCAAAAGCGCTGATCTGTTGTCCCACATACTTAAAGACACTGTTGATATAAAGGCGAAACCTAACTTGTGATAATTGGCCACTTCTTAAACAAGCACTCTTCTCCTTCTCTATTCCACAGCCAGATATGAATAACTAAAGGCATAGATCCCGCGCCCCGGCTGCGCACTGAAATTTAAAGAGACATTAGAAGAGAGATGTGACCTGTATTTCATCCACACAGCTCAAATAAGTCATTCTTATTTTACATTACTCACGTTGAAACAGGTTTTAGGTCTCTTTTTTTGGTCTCACTTTTGTTCCTTCAGGTTTATGTCGACCTGTTTGATGAGGCGATCTTCTGAACAGATGTAAAATGCTCGATTTCAGATCTCACGAGGTGGCAATTGTCTTTTCAAATTGGTTTACACCCCACTGTTGACAGCGCAAAGCATCAAAGAGCTGAAAAGGACAATTTCCCCCTACATAAAATTTGTTTTAGTAATTGACATCATTTTTTCTATGTAAATGTGGTCGTGTAGCTTTGTTGTGGTTGAAGAGAATGTTGTGGAGAGCAGGCCCAGCTTGAGTTTAATCTGCTTTCTTGGCAATCAAATCTACAGCCTGATAAACAATTCACATCTACATTTATATTTGCACCCCCACGGCCAAACCACTTTGGGCATGCTGGCTAGAACCATGCCTGTCCCAGAATAGAAATCTTTGTTTTGACCAACATTCTGGCACATTAATACATTTATCTAGATTTAAAAAAAGGATAAGTAGTCTTTGAGGGAGAAGCAGTATTTGTATTTCAAACACTAGCTAGCTTTGTGACAATTTGTTTGAAATGCATTTAATTTCTCTTCTGTGTTTCCATTTCTGTGTTAGCTCTAAATCGGCACCAACTGCAGAGAGTGGATTGATTCTCCTTTGTTCCTTCCCCCTCTGTTCTTCTGCTCCGTTCTACATCTCTGTACAATTTGCTGAAATTATGCAAGAATTGGTGCAGCACAAAGGAGCGCAGTTATAGCAAACAGAAAAATTGTGTCTGTGGAGCGCTTTCCAAGGCTCGGTTACCCTTTATTCACTTGTGCAAAGCCGTAATATTCAGCACAGCGCTGCTTTTAACGCGATAGAATAAACTGGCTTTTATGAAAAGAGTGGTAAAGTTGGTTACGAAAGCATTCACGGGGTTTGATCCCGATAGGCCTGAAATATCAGATTGGAGATGCTGCTAAGAGCGTCTTTAATTACAGTTTGCATATGAGCCCTGGGCACATCGTTCATTATATCCAGCTCAGCGCCCGAGATTGGACCGTTTAGAGAAATCTATGCACTGACAGCCTCCCAGCAACAGAGGGCGGCGTGTGGCTGAAGCAGCACTATTCCACGAGATTTAAAAGTTGAATGAAAAGTTGTACACAAGCTCTGAAGATTTTGGATAATGTTATTCTAGCAACCCATTCATAACTTTAGGCATTTGAAGGGCTGGGGCTTAAAGGCACACTGCGTAGCATTTTGTTGCCAATACTAAACACGCTCCTCATGAACAGCTAGACACAGAAAATGTAATTTTTCTAGTTTAATAAAAAAAATGGACTTGGATGAGAAACTAACTGATTTAAATCTCTTATTTGGCTACCTTTAGTTGACATCTCCATGGAGATGAGCTGGAGACATCCCACTCCCAGCTGCTCACAGCAAACACATGTTTTATTTAAAGCTATATAGTTCAACAATAACAATATCTGTTATAAAATGCTTGTTTATTGGGGGAAATGTTACGCGGAGTGGCTTTAAGGTTAAATAGGTTGCATGTTAACACCACAAGGCGAGGGCAGAGCTACATAGTAAGTATTAAAAAAACATAGTCATGAATACATTTGACTTTGTTGAGTATTAAAATATATGACCATATCAGTTTATAGATTTAGTTTATGGGGTGACATAAAACATAGAGTAGCAATAATGATAAATAATCTATAAAACTATAAGGGCAGGCAATACAGTTTTTTTTATTCTTCATATTTAAATTTTTTAAGCTTAAAATGTATTTTTGTGTTGTGAGTGTTCTTGTGAAACACCTGACTTAAAAAAAAATCTTATGTCTTAAGTTGTTATTTTTATTCTCTATAAACTTAGCATTATTGAGTGTATTTACTTCTTGTCGACAAAAAGGATATGCCATAACCCCATTCAACCCTATACATACTGCTGTTGTGTTCTCAGGCAAGACACTGTGAATTTCTCTCAGTGTCACTCAAATATATAAACTTGGATCAGCATCGGACACGGACTATTTTAAATTCCTCACAATGTTTGCCGGTGCCAAGACACCCATCATTAAAAGTGGCACGGTGACGGACAGCTCAGTTTTCTGCCACTATAGCCCCATGACAGCACCACTTTATACCACGGCGGACACAGTCACAATAATGTCTTCCACTGGTATAATAACCATCCATCTCTTGACGGTCAACACATGGTGCAAATGCAGGTGATGCAGATGATGTCACAGAACCCGAATGAGTGTCAACGTTGAGTTATGTTTTTGAGGGTTCCATTTAGAATGGAAAAAATTGCGAGTGCATACAGTACCCTTTTATTAAGTAGGAATTAAAACAATTTTTATGTGTGCCTCCCACTTTTTAAGGGACCAAAAGTAATGGGACAAATCAACAATTATAAATCAAACTTTTTCCTTTTTAATATTTGGTTGCAAATCCTTTGCAGTCAATTACAGCCTGAAGTCTAGAAGGCATAGACGTCACCAGATGCTGGGTTTCATCCCTGGTGATGCTCTGCCAGGCCTCTACTGTAAATGTCTTCAGTTCCTGCTTGTTCCTGGGACATTTTTCATTCTGTTTTGTCTTCAGCAAGTGAAATGCTGCTCAATTGGATTCATGTCAGGCAATTGACTTTGTCATCGAATAACATTCCACTTTTTTGCCTTAAATAGCTCTTTGGTGGCTTTGGCCGTAGCTTTGGGTCATTGTCCATCTGCACAGTGAAGCGGCGTTAACGCATTTGGCTGAAAATGAGCACATATTATTGTCTGAAACACTTCAGAATTCATCCCGCTGCTTTTGTCAACAGTCACATCATAAATAAATACAAGAAAACCAGTTCCATTGGCCGCCATACAAGCCCATGCCATGATGCTGCACCACCTTGTTTCACTGATGAGGTGGGCTGTTTCCTTTCTTTCTCCATACTTTTCTCTTCCCATCATTCTGGGACAAGTTGATCTTTGTCTCATTTGTCCTAGGATGTTATTTCAGAACTGTAAAGGCTATTTTAGATGTTTTTTGGCAAACTCAGCCTCCTGTTTTTGAGGCTCACCAGTGGTTTACACCTCGTGGTTAATCGTCTGTATTCTCTCTGGTGAAGTCTTCACTTGATTGTTGACTTTGACACACACACCTCCTGGAGAGTATTTTTGATCTGACCTAGTATTGTGAAGGGCTTTTCTTCACCACAGAAAGAATTCTTCGCTCATCCACTACATTTGTCATCTGTGGTCTTCCAGGTCTTTTGGTGTTTTTCATCTCACCGGTGTGTTCTTTCTTTTTCATAATGTTCCAAACTGTAGATTTAGCCACGCCTAAAATGTTTGCTATCTCTATAATGGGTTTGTTTCGATTTTTCAGCCTAATAATGGCTTGCTTCACTGATAGTGATAGCTCTTCAATTCATATTGAGATTGAAATGCAACAGTATCCAAAATGCAAATATCACACTTGAAATGACCTCTGGATGTGTCACCTGTTCCTTATAAATGGGATAATGAGGGAAGAGCAGACACCGGGCCATGGAACAGCTGAGCAGCCACTTGTCCCATTACTTTTGGTCCCTTGAAAAGTGGGAGGCACACATACAAACGGTTGCAATTCACTGTTTATCCGATTTGGGTGTAAATACTCTCAAATTAAAGCTGAAAGTCTGCAGTTTAAGCACATCTTTGTTGGTTCATTAGAAATCGATTGTGGTGGTTTATAAAGCCAAAAACATAAGAATTTAGTCAATGTCCCAGTATTTATGGACCTGACTGAATACTCTGAGTTCAAAAAGTTTTCAAACCTTGGTTAGTTCGATTTTATATGAAGCTGTCTTACACTAAAACCCTATGAATGTCATTTCTTTCTTTTGTTTGATTCTATTCTTTTCTATTGTGGGACGACAAATGGAAATTAGCCTGAAGCTACAATACGGCGCAGCGTTTTTACATGCATGAGTCCCACATGTGTTTAATAACATGCCGACCAAATAAATAAACAATCAACGCAATAGTAGAGTAGTACCTAAGCTATGCCCCAAGTCTTTTATCTGGCTGAGATCGACACATTTTTTTACAAACTCAGCCTAAAGTAAAAAATGCATAGAGCTTATGTCCAGAAGTTACATTTTCACTGTAGTTAGTTCAGTTTTAGCCTTTGTTATGGTCTTGATTTAGGGTTTTTCCCAATATGGTGCAGCTCTAAAATTAATAAAGCCATTTGGCGCTCCCTAGCAACATTCTGAAGGCGCTGCAATTAATTTTGATTAGTATGATTACTGAGAATGTGAGGACTGAACGGACCAGAACGAAGCCAGTTTGAAAGGGAGACGGAGCCCTGATTTGATTGGATCAAAAACAAACAAAAAATATGTCCAAACCAGGGATTCACCAGAACTTAATCATATCGTCTTTCACAAAAACAGATGAACAGGTGTGCATTTAGCTCTAAATTTTCTCAAAAACCTTGCATTCAGACCCTAGAGCATTGCTCGTAGCCACACTTATTTTTCTTTTTGAGCATTCATGAATATATAAACAAGCAAATAAATAAAGCAGTTCCAGTTGGCTTGATGATGGAACTGTAATGATAATAATGGCGACAATCCCATCATTCTTCTGTACACATATACCACGATGCAATGCAATCGGCACCAAAACAGCACATTTAAAAGGAAGTGTCCTATTGACGCGCACTGCCTGCATGCCTCCTGGCCGTGTAATTGACAGTCGGGGGCTATTTTTAGCCATGGAAATGACATGTGCTTATGAACATGCAGTGTTGGTATATGCATCCATCACATGTGCACAGAAAGATGCACATAGACCTATATAAGAAGAGGCCGGCACTGTGTGAGGAAATAGAAATGATGGTGAAATGTACCAAAAACATATAACAAACAAATACAAATAATCTTATACATGAATACTGTGATTACAAGAAGGTGCTGGTTTATAATCCAATAAAAAATAATCTTATACATGAATACTGTGATTACAAGAAGGTGCTGGTTTATAATCCAATAAAAAATAATCTTCTTGTGTTTTTCTTTCAAATCAGACTGTTTTTTTTTTTCATACCTGACAGTTTCGACTTTCAGCAAACTTCCTCAGACTTTTCTATAGGAAAAAAGCTACATAATTCCTCAGACTTGGTCATATGATATTGCAGCGCCGTGTGCAGTTCAACTTCTTCTGTACAGCGTGCCAGGTGTGTGGAAGCAAAAAGGCCCCCACATCCAGGTTTACTGTCCCGGGCGCACGTTTCCGAATTTCATTTGCCTCCAGTGTTTGTTGTCATCTGTCCCGATGACTTTAGCTCTGTCCCAGTCCATAATGTGGTTCTCTCGTTTGCAATGGTCGGATATGGCGGATTTGAGTTGTTCTTGTTGTTTGTTTTTGTCACCCTTGTTAACTGAGTAGCAAGTAAATCCAAGAATCTATCAATTAAGTATCAAAAAAGCTTCAAAAATATTCCAACCTACTCAATATGGGTTCTATAGGATCGTAAGGAGACTGGCAGTGATAACTCAATTATGAGCTTAAAGAACCCTCCAACCACAATTGATACACGGACAACGACATAAGAAAGAATGGAATCTTATTCAAATATTGAACATGTAAGTTGCCTCAAAAAATCTGCGAATCCTTGTTCCGTTCACATCAATAATTCGACCTCTCAAATATTTCAGTACCGTCCCTTTAAGTGTCCATAAGTGTACCGAATAAAACTGTCCATTTCAGCTGAGTGCACCTAGTACTCACTAGGTTGGTATTTCAAAAGTTCGTCCATACGAGCCCGGCGCTTTGTGGGTCTGTAAACGAACATTTTCCAAACTAGGTCCCAGAGTGGAAAGATCTCAAAACACCGTTTACGTGGCGCCGTTGTTACAACGTCTCCACAACTTTTACTAAAACGATGACATCACAGCACCAGAGTGGTGTCTGTTATCCATAATCTACTGACGTCTGTGTAAGTTCTCAGTCGTACAGGAGTTGTCCATCTTCAAAGAAGGTACTTGAGTCATCTTCTGTACTTGGTAGTTGAGGTCTCCAAACGTTTCGCCTCTCATCCAAAAGGCTTTGTCAGTGAACAAGGTTACGCTCAGCACGCAGCGTAGATAAAGACCAGTTGGGAGGAGTTGGGATTGACCCGGCTCCTCCCCTCTAATCACAGCTACTCTCACCTCAATGCGTCTGTAACGACCTGCTCCCCCCAGTATCGGTCAGTCCAAGAAGACGATACCTCAGCTAACAAAAGAACAATAGGCAGGTAATTAGCAGTGATCAGCCATGAATAGGACAGGCTGAGAGCGTCAGCCTGTCAGCCTGAGAGCGTCAGCTGAGAGCGTCTGCTCTCTCCTTTTCCCCACAGCTCGCGCTAATGCTTCCAAAGTCTCATCGCGTTGCAGCCTCACGAGTTTTCGTCACAACCTTAATGCTTTCACAGGACGGACAGCCGTATTTATCCCACTGCTGCAGCGGGAGGCGGACACAGGAGAGAAAGGGAGAGGAGAGATTGTGCCATTTCTCTCCTGTGTCCGCCTCTCTCCCTCCCGCTGAAGCGCGCTGCGATCAAAGGGCCTATATAAGCATGAGTTGCATGCTGTAAAAACGTGGCCCATAGTCTGTGCACGTGTTTCTCCGCGCGCTCCCCCATCAGCCCCAACACACATTGCCTTCAAACCTGTGGGAAACACTGGCAGTGATGTGGTTGCTGTATTGATTTACCGATCAATCTACGTCCCCACCCTCACCTATGGTCATGAGATTTGGTTAATGACCGAAGGACAAGATCGCATATACAAGCGGCTGAAATGAGCTTTCTTCGCAGGGTGGCTGGGCGCACCCTCCGAGATCGGGTGAGGAGCTCAGTTACCCGGGAGGAGCTCGGAGTAGAGTCGCTGCTCCTTCACGTCGAAAGGAGCTGAGGTGGCTAGGGCATCTGTTCCGGATGCCTCCTGGTCGCCACCCTCAGGAGGTGCTCCAGGCATGTCCTATTGGGAGGAGGCCTCGTGGAAGGCCCAGGACACGCTGGTGGGACTATGTCTCCAAGCTGGCCTGGTGTCGCCTCGGGGTCCCCCAGAACAGCTGGAGGAGGTTTGCGTGGATCGGGAAGTCTGGGCATCTCTGCTGAGACGGCTGCCTCCGCGACCCGGCCCCGGATAAAGCGGAAGAAAATGGATGGATGGATGACTAATGCATGGCTATGAATGCCCGAGTAAATGGCAGTGTATATTCCATCATCTCAATCAGCTTATTGTGCATGTGGTGATTAGTTATAGGCTTGCCCTTTCTGTTAATGGGCTAATCTGCATTATTGAACCACGTTGTGCATTCACATTCATAATATTTAGCTCAGTGTGGGACAATCCGACCGCTGCTCATCTCCATCCCACTTTAATGCCGGGTCTTTTACCGGCCTCGAAGCAATTTTACCGCTCTGTGTCAACATCCGTGTCACCATGGAGACCGCAGTGATCTGCGTATTGTTTTCAAGGCCCACGCCGGACAAATAGTGCATCATTGAATTCAAAATGCCAAAGTAGAAAAATGTACCCCATAATATCCATAATATCCGCAAAGAGACAACGATGTCTCCCTGCGAAGCAAATGGCAAAGAGCAGCACATTCATGCTTTGAAAGCATTGAAATTACACATCCTTCCCCCTCAAACATCTAAAACACACTTATTTGTGAAAGAGCCATTCATCAAACCCCTGCAAACGTGCGCCGGTTATGAATGCAACACTGCCCTCCAGTGGCTTTTATGAGAACAGCATCGATTTGCAGCTATAGAGGTCACTGTGCTCTTATGAAGCAGTAGAGAGAGCTCTGATTCAAAGGGGTCGGTCGGTCGGGCTCTGCTGAGAAAATCCATTTATCTAAAACGGCTACCGCCTCACTCAGTCCAGTGGGCTTTGGAGCCGCATGGTGATTTATCAGGTGACTTTGGGCGCATGTGCACAAGCCAAGGCAAAAACGCATTATGCACAAAAGGCTATAGAGTACAGATGACGGCTCAAGAACCTTTGTCTAGTGCAGGTATTTCACTGTGCGCATAATTGATAATACAGTCTTGCTATAAGTAAGAGCCCAGTGGAGTTCTTATTGATCCTATTTGTCATGTTCATGCTGTAGTGGGGTCATAAACATGATAAATCCAGGAAAACAAGACGCAAATCAGGCAGAAAATACAATTCCTTTGCAGTAAAGGGACAAGTATGACAATATGAGGGAAGGAATGTTTCAGATATTATAGAAATGTTATTAGCTTGGGATAAGGAAGTGGAAAATAAAGGCTGCAACTATTGTAGAATTTGGAAATATTTATTTTAGACACATTTTTCATTATCATTTTTTTATTCTATGTTGCACAGCTTCCATAAGGACTTGGAACATCTGGGCTGCTTATTTGAAAGCTTGGAATGACAACACAAAGCAAAGTAAGACTCACTTTCGGTTGCGGCTGATCCGGTGGACATGAGGGTCAGAACATTATTCTCCCCCTGGAGGCCTATAGGTTAAGTCCTACAACATAAAACATGACAGTTTGTACACAAACTCATGACCAACTTTCACCTCGATGTTACTTGTGTGTTAGTTGTATAATCTGTTACCATAGAAATCAACACCAGAAGTGATAGGTGGACTTTTACAACATTCAAATCACATTTAAAATTTGTACTGTAGCGTTTTGACAGAGAGAGATGGAGGCCGTTAAATAGTAGAAAATGAAAGTATTTTTGAGGGAAACCTTTTTATAATGAAGAAAATAATCATCACGGCATGTTTTGAAACTATTGAATGCATTGGAGTTGCTCTGGATCAACAGCCCGAGGGGTACAGCTCCAGCTCTCCCTAACTCTATCTTTTATTTATGCTCAGCATGCCACTATTGTCTACTTCATGTTGTTCAGACCTGGAGTGATGACGTTCTGGTAAGAAATCTGTCGAGATGTTCATAAAGGGAGAGTGTTTTCTGCAGTTCACGCGTGTTATTTCTCTATAGTAAAAATAAATGTGCCGCAACACCTCCCTTTTCCATATTTCTCACCTCACGTGCTATTTCTATTTGGTTTCCACAAGTTGTACAGCGGAAGAAGTTATGAAATTGTGCCCTATTATCTTGCTTTACTTATGATCAGATTCTTCACTGAGACTTCCCAACATATAACCATCATGCGTGCCTGAATCTGTAATTGATATGTCTAAACAGGACTCATCAGTGACGCAGTGTGAAAGGCAGCGCACCCATGAGACGCGTCAGAGATGGCAGGATGGAAGCACCGTGAGGAGAATCCAGAGCAGGCGAACAGACAGTCAGGCTTTGGTGTCTCTCCCAAGAGCTTCGATTCAACATGTTGCCATTTATTATTACGCTGCTGCGCAAACTGCTACCCTCAAGATCATTATTTATAGAAATGTGCGTGGCGCGCTGTCATACATACGAATGAGAAGGAATTTAGGCCATTTATAATAATCATCAGGAGGCCACAGAACACCAACTACGAGATTAAAACAAGGGACAGAATGGAAATCGTCTGTTTAAATCTTATTCATTTTGTGTGCTTTTGTCATGTTATCTCGTTGTCTTGCCAACATCTATTAGGATTTGTTGATAACCATTTTTTTAACAGACATGCACCCTCTACACAAACTTTCTGAACTGTACTTGGTAATTCAGGTGTCTGATTTGTCGCCAAGAAGCTTCGTCAGCTGCAGCTATTTTAACACTTATATCACTCGGCCTGCTGCCAAAGATAAGATCATTAGCGCTGCTGACGAAGCGTATATTCTGTGTGTGGAGCTTTGATATTTTTGACTTGAAGAACATGCCAGAAGGAGCATCATTCCCTTATCAGTGTAGTCTCGCTGCCAGTGTCACTGTTCTGCAGAGATATTACAAGCACACAGTGGAGTTATATGTATTGATAATAGTGTCGACTGCCTTAGCCTTATTAATGCGCAGTGATCACATTATGGCGCCTAACATGAAGCTTTAAAGTGACCGTGACACTTGTGTCATTGATTAGAATTATCCTTTCATTAGTCATTGTGGTGTCGGAGCAAACAAGTTCTATCTATTGTAATAATAGGATAAAACACCGTCTAACAGGAAAACATGATCTTAAGAAGTTTAAGGCGAGATACAGCAGAAAAGTACACATATATTTTCAGCGGTGAAATCTAACTAATGAATCGAGACAAGTTTAAGTGTATGGTTATATTTTGTTGGGATCTTAGGTTGTTTTTGAATACGTTAAGTGCAAAAATAAGGTTCAAAGCTCAATAAATCAGGCTAAGAAATGAATATTTAAAAAAATCCCACTGAAAAACCTTCAAAGTATTGTTTAGCACTGAAAAGTTTGGAGTCTGTAGGAGCTACAAAAGTGGAGGTACTGTTGCAAAGGTGTAAAGAGAACTTCATTTGAGAAAGTTTTGTAATGTCTTTGTGCGCGTGCGCCTATGAAGCCAAGGCTGACTCCCAGAAAGAAAATGACCACATTTGGATGACAGCGTCATGTCCATATTGAATAAATGTGTGGGAAAGAAGAGGAGGGAGGGGATGCTATGCTGTTATAGATATTTCTCAACAAACTGTCATGAAAATCTATTTTTTGCTCTGACTTTAAAACTAAGATATGAAGGGAGAAAACTAGCTCTAAAATCCCAACATTAACCACAGTGTGAAAAATCGATGTTTTCACCTGCAGTGTCTCACTTTAAATGAGGCTAAAACAGTATCTACTGTACCAGTGATGAGCAAGACATGTTTTCAGCCAAAGACAAGTTTAGTGCTGAAAATTACCAGTGAAGGAAGCAAAAAGCATACACTAAAAGTGTTTCATATAGCGGGAGGGCACCACCTCATGATATCTAGTGCAACAGAGCGTTTACAGCTCTTGACAGACTGATTATGCTGAATTACTCAAACTTCCACGAATTAAACAAAACATAACTCAGTTTTTAACGCAGGAATAATATCATAACAGGTTACAAGATCGAAAAAGTAAATTTCAAACCCTCTACCAGCTGCCATTACAGTTGGACGTAGCAGATGAACATTAGTATTCTGGGCTCATAATGAGAAAAGAAGCTGTACTGCATTAACTTCTATCACCCGAGGGCTGATCGTGACTAAAGCGCGTTCTCCTTGTTCTCCACCGCATGATATTTCCTCGATGATGACCCGTGCTCCGACCTGCACGGTTAATCTCAACTCATTAAAATTTTGATTAAGCTGAAAGTATGGTCTGCTGAAGCTTTGTGCATAGCTTTATACGGGAACCAGATTCTATAAAACCACATAAGCCGTCTATCTCCACTTGTAGAGAGCGTTGTACGCTCAACAACAATGATCTGGACAGGGCTCGTTCGATCCAAAGGACAGGTCCGTCCAGCAGGCTGCAATAATATGAATGAATAGTAAAGTTTCACGGCGGTCCGGACACAAAACGGGATAATGGCAGCGCTTTTGCCTTTTACTCAAATCAAATTGGAGCTATCAATGACCACCGCGTTCCCATGGTTACGCTGGAGCACCTCATTGCATATAGGATGAGGGCTTCCTCAGAGGGACCAATTATTTCTTTGTGAAGCAGAAAGGTGCGCTATAGTTGTCCTCACAGTTCACTCTGAAGCTTAAACAGTTGTATTATCAGCTATCACATTATCAGCTATAGGAGAAGAGTGTCCAAGTTAATATTTCCACTCAGTCTTCCACATGACAGGCCAAGATGGCGCCTACGAAGTCTGTCAGGTTTGATCCGCAACATAAAAGTGGATTCCAGAAGTGTGAGATGAGACGCGACACATTTTTTGACAGATATTTAGTCAAGAGAATATTGGGGAAAGTTTCTCGCGGCGCAGGAATTTGCATAGAATAGAATACGATGTGTCCTCAGGGGTTGGGTGACTTTGCAGAGGCTACATAAAGCGTGTTTCTATGCATATATGCAGAAAGTGGCAATGCTGTAAATGAGTTTTTTCTGCTCTTATTTTCCGGGGTGAGTGATAAGTAACACTCGCCTGTTCCCAAAAATCACTTTGAGTAGACAGAGTGCAGTGTTTGTGAAACAATGGCTAAGGGGCTCTTGTAGTAGAGACCCACTCAAATAAAGGCGTATATTGGTTTGGTTTGGTATGTCAAATACTATGTTACTATTGGTGGCGCAGTTTGGCCACCATGTTTGTCAGTCTGCGCCAGGGCTTAGTTTTATTAGAGAGCACAAAGAAAGGCTCATTGTATATGCTGTGAAAAACATGTTTGTATAGTGCACTGACATTTGTTTTGGTCTTTAGCTGACCATATGCACTCAACATCAAGGCTCAAGATGAACAGAGACTTAAAACAGTGGTCCTTCCAAAGGAGGATTACATGCTCTTATATAACATGTAAAATACTGTATTTCCCCCACAAATTAAGGATGAATAAACGTTAATTACCCCTCCTGGAGCCGCCACCTTAACGTGGTGGAGGGGTTTGAGTGCCCAAATGATCCTGGGAGCTCCGTTGTCGGGGGCTCCGTTGTCGGGGGCGTTCTAACCGACCAACAGGCCCGGTTAGAACCATGAGGCCGTCCTTCTGTGGACCCACCACCTGCAGGAGGAGCCATAAGGAGCTGGTGCAATGTGATTTGGGCAGCTCCAACAGCTGCCCCACGACCCGGCAACGGACAAGTGGAAGAAAATGGATGGATGGATAAACATTAATTAAACATATTAAGCCAAAGTTCTGATCAAAACAAGTCATGTTTAGAGATTCAGATGTTTCTACACTTTTGTTGAAAGAAATGTACCAACTGGCCAACTGAAAATGTTTCTTCGACCCATTTTTGGGTCCTGACCACCAGTTGAGAACCACTTACAGTATAAGACGACGACAACAACAATAACAACAACACAACAGCGGTGCCTTTGGCCAATTTTTTTTTCATAATCTTCAGTAATCTGTCAAAAAGTGTACTCGAATTGTCATGGTCAATGGTCCATTTTCAAAATGCACAACGCCTAAACCAGTGGTACCCAAATTGCGGCCCGGGGGCCAAACGCAGCTCTCAGACCAATTTTTGGTGGCCCTCAAGCTTCTTGTTGAGTTTGCACATATCACCTGAGATACTTTTTACTGCAAATTCAATTATTCTACACAATTATCGCCTCAAACACTTTTTTTTCTGTGAGACAGAACTGCATTAAGCTTCTGAGCGAATAAAAAAAAAAATAGTCATAGAGTTCCTTGTCCTTCACTTTCCACATTCGCTCGTGTTTTGTTTTGGCTTGCTGCGTTTTATTTGGAGGAAGTTTTTTCTTTTTTCACTGTTGCACTTGAGTTACTTCAATTGTAATGACTTATATATTACCGTATTCTGTTTAAGTAATATGTTATATTCCTTAGTTACTGAAAAAAGTAATATGCTTTTGTAACTCGTTACTACCCCCAACACTGTCTATAACTAGGTGACCGATCTCATCAAAGTCTGTCAGAGGACGGAGGTCGAGGCCCAGAAGCAAAGGATGATGATCTCGCAATGGGCTGAGGTAAAGTTGTGGGGTTTTCTGAAACATAAGGTTCTATCGGCAACAATTATGGTAAATGTGGTGCCTAAATGATGATTGAATGAAAATGAAAATACTCTGAGCAGTAAAACAGATGGGCCAATGCATATGGCGATTGTACTAATAGCCTGGGCATGTTTGTTATGCATTCTGCACAATCATAATCCCATAATTTACCCTAATACCCTGACTCTCCACTCTACATAACAGCGACGGCGCGTCTAAAATGAAGCCAGTCATCAGGCCTCATTACACTGTGGCCGCTGGAACATGACATGAGCAAATAGAACACACGGCCCCAACACGCCCCTCTCCAATTACCGCAATGGAGCCTTTATGGAAATGGCAGACGTCAGACTTGTGGCAGCTGCCTCCGACCTGCGCTACGGAGGGACACACGTGGCTCATTTAGAGGGAACGGCCACACGCAGGTGCTTTCCGCTCCATATACTGTCAATGCAGGATTTGTTATGATGATAATAAAGTCTGAGTCAGCAAAAGGCGCAGGTGATGCTTGGAAATATGCAGCTCTGCCAAAAAAGATATAGACTGACTCAAAAAAATGTTGTATATTTTTGACTACTGGCCATGCAGAAGCTTCCGTTTTAGACCTGCTGATTTCAAATGAAGGTGAGAACATTTCAGCCACATTTTCACATTTTTTGATGGATTTGAATATGACAATATGAAATGTTGGATGATGAAAAGACCTGGCAATCCCACACACACGCTGGGCATCAGTCCTCAGTGTTCCTGCATGGGTCTGCAAAGGTCCTGCTGATGGATGCTGCTGCCTCCTGCTGGAGCGGCTGCCTGTATTCTGGATGTGTCATATCTGTATCCACAGGGACTCCGCTTTACGCAAGACACCGGCAGTTCATTACCTCACGGCTCTGCTGGAAAATGTCACGGAACAAATATAAGATACATCCCACTGTGATGCCATGACGTTAGATAGACATATTGCCTGTTCTTTGATGAGGTTGTGTTCGGGAAAGACAATACTGTTTTCAATCCCCGCACCAGCACAGGGTTATGAAGTCTGGTACAACATATCCTGAGATGATGTGGATAATATTTAGCTTTTTAGGGTCTGAGAAAAAATGAAAATGCGAGTGTCGTTGGCAGCTGACTTTTCTGACAGAGACTCAGAGCATTCCTGACTAATATGGCGCTTGTATCAAAAAGCAACTTATTATTCCGCTTTTCTTCCCTGCTATGCTGCTTAATTGTCTTTCAACATCCTTCACTTCTCACTCTGCAAGGGGCGCATTTCAAGCATTCGGAATGAATTTTTGCTTTCGAGCTGATCTTGACGCTTTGTTAGCTAATTTGGTTTGGCTTTGGTTTTCTAAAATAATATATTTCGCTCCACTTTATTTTTAACAGCTGGCTTGTGCTGTTTCACTGAATCTTTTGGAAGCGCCTTATCATCAAGCCTGAGTCATTTTCAGATTTGGTTTTAAAAAGAAAAACGTTTTTTTTTTCCCGAAAAGTTAAACACGCTGGCAAAAACACTTCCTCTTCATCAGCGACAACAAAGACATAACCAAAACAGTTAAATAACATCTCAAACATAATGTGCGCCTCAGCTACCAGAGCCTACACAGCATGTTCAATATTTCACATCAGATCCGTATGTGCCAGAATGTGGGAGTTAGGGGGCCATTATTACCCTCCCTGTAGTTATCCTGGGGGCATCAGCGGGTCACTGTGAGCAGACAAAGGAAGGAACAGAGCCATGGCACTGCCTGGAGAGTAGAGCCAATAATATGCTTGGAGTCTCCAGCTACTGTCAGGTGCCATGGAAGGAAAAGTAGCTTGTGTTTGCAGTTTGTATTCTGAAAAAGTGGGAGACTTCATACCTGATTCAATATGTGCAAGAGTCCGCTTCATTGTATCTGTCCAACATTGACATACTGCCCCCATTTGGCTAGTGCTGTTACTGCGCCCTGTGAAAGCGACCCAGGCCAATGGTTGATACGGATTACGACTGCACAGCTTCACGATTTCTGAAATGAAAATTAGAATAGCTTATTTAACAACCAATTGCACATTTTAATAATAATGATGATAATAATAATAATAATAATTGTAGCCACAGCTATTGTAACTATTGTAGCCAGAGCTGCCCTGGGGTAGACTGATGGAAGCGAGGCAACCAGTCTGCGCCATCGGCCCCTCCAACCACCACCAACTAGTGCTGGGCGATATGGAAAAAACTTATATCACGATATGGATTATTTTATATCACGATAACGATACATATCACGATATACCACAATAATGTCAGTTTTCAGTTATTCTTTGAAAAGTTTGACAAAAATATCATTGCTTACTTTTTTTCAACTTTATTTTTAAGCAGTGGTTTTGCTATGGATAATTTATATAGCCTATATTGTCAATTGTCAATGTCAGTAAAAATGTGAGACTGCAGGATAAATGGGCTAAACATGATCTGACCAGAGTCAACACGAATTTAACAACAGAAATGTGTAAACTCGTGCGTAGAGAACGACTTACTCAGAGCATCATCTGCTCCTCAATATCAAGGCTCATATTACACTAAAACAAATGTAAATTGGAGCTTATTATCGCCATTTTCTCAACTTTAATGTAATGTTTAAGAAACAGTGGGCGAGCAGTTTGCATCGGACGTCTTTAGCTGCTCTACGCGCTGCCCGATCCGTCTCTTACCTCCTGCACCACGCCTCTCCTCTCTTCTCTCTCGTGTGTTTAATCCAGATCCACGCGCTAAAAAGATCCATCACTAAAAAGCTGTTTAGTTGCCGTGTGTAAAGCAGAGTGAACCACGCGGTGTTTAACAGGGAGAGAGAGCCCCGCGTGTACGTCCATTAGATGTCGCCGTTACTACAGCAGGTGTGGCGGCGGACAGAGATATCGTAAAGCAGGGTGGTGTCGCAAAACCACAAGGCAGAGTTTCTTTGCGAAAAAGTTCTTTTTTATTCTTGTTTATAATCACTTAATATAAACTTAGAGGATGCATAGTGACAAGACAACACTAATACATTCTTGTGGCCTATTTAATGAAATATTTGCTTTAAAAATTGATTAAATTAGGTTAGAAACGATAGAAACGATAGAAGAGAAATGGCACGATAGGCACTTTTCTATCGTCCCCACGATATGTATCGTCATATCGCCCAGCACTACCACCAACCACTCACTCACACACTACATTCGCCAGGCTTCCCAAACGGTCTGCCATCCAAGTACCGACCAGGCCCTTCCCTGCTTAGCTTCCAAGGCAGAGCAGAGGCATCCCGCATTTAGGTGTCTCTACATATTTCTAAACTCTGAAACTATTCCCACTTCTGCGTCAACGTCTACGGTCTCTTCAACGTTGCGCACACTCTCGACAAGGTTACAGCGGATTACTGATGAGGCGTCTCTGACTTTTTCAATAAACGCATTATTCAGAGCAGCGCAATGGAGACAAGCAGATGAGTCATTCCATCACCGCTTCCAGACAACTTTGGGGAAATGTTGTCTGTGCATAAATCACGACATTCTCAAAACCATTGCACACATTTTTACAGCATCCGTACCAAAATATATGTACATTCGTTTGCTTCATTCAGGCAGTTTTGTGTGACCCTGTCCACTTTGCATGTTTCTTCTACTGCTCCTTGGATTTTATTGCATCGTAGAAGGAAAACTCAACTTTCCTACAACTTTTTAAAGCCCAAAATCCATCACTGGGTGCGCTATGAGCATACCTGCACTCAAAGTGTGTTTGTCACGACTCCATCGATTTGCCAGCATGCAATTAGCTGAAAGTGAAAGCTCGTTTTCACTGTTTTGTAATGTGTCATTTTCCCTACTCTAAGCAGAGGGCTTTCTAAGTCCATTTGGAATCGCGACTAGTCCAGTCTCTTACTCATTACTCTCTTTTCTTTGCGTACTGTCCACATTTTAAAGGTAAATTATCAATGCTGTGCTACCCAAGAGTGTTTTCAAGCCTCCATTATGCCTGATCCGCCCACTTCAATACAGGCGCGAATGTGCATCCCTCTCAAAGACACTCACACGTTCACAGTGTTGCGCATTGATTCAGCAGAGAGACGGAGGCGCGAGGGGTGTGTGAGAAAAAGGGCCGAAGAGGACACGAGGCACAAAGGCACTGTCACTGAATGAAGCTCCCAGAGTGCTGTGACAGCAGGAACACCGAGGTATAGACAGCTGTGTTAGCACCTTACGGGACCAACAAAAAAAAAAAAAGAAACATGACAAAAGTGGCAGCGCAGTCTGCCCCTCGAGACAGGAAAAGGAACAATTATAAATAACGGCTTTGGGGAAGGGAAGCGAGAAGCGGTGCATTGTTGTAGAGGGACTTGTTTACGGTGGAGATGCAGAGATTCTCGGCGCACAGACTGGGACAGACCGGGCTTTGTCACGGGCTTTTGCGTTCGTGTTGGCACAGAGATCTGTCAGCACCAAACCAAAGCTGCTGAATACACAAGCAGGTCAGCGAGCGGCGCGGCAGTGGAAATCATGTCAAAGAGGGGGGGGGGGGGGGGAAATATCAAAGAGGATAAATAAACTCGTCTGTTGTGACAGTAAACAAAAAAAAATATCGGATTCTCCTTTTCAGAAGTGTCTTGGTAGAAAAGGAGAACCTAGTGTACATGTTTTTCAGTGGTGGTGGGGGAGGGCTAGAAGAGACCTACTGTATACAAGCACAGGGAGAACCCACAGGCACAAGAATCTAATTTGAAATCTTCTTGCTGTGGATTAGGCGTGCCAATGCAGCCCAGGGGGAAGCAATACACTCTCACTTCACACCAGGAAAGCCATGAGTTCAATTCCGGGACGTCTTTGGGTCGAGAGGGAAAGAATGTGAAAATGAGTGGGAAAACTGGTTAGTTGTTTATTATGGATTAAGAGATCAAGAGATTGCCGTGTGTGTGTGTGTGTGTGGAGAAATGATACACAGTAGTTCCAAATTTCCAACAAATCCGGTATCATATGCAAGTTCTCCTGGAAACTGATGTAATGTACTCATACTGAAATTCCCCAACTCCGGAGGGCTCTAAAAGCACAGCTAATGGCCTCTCCCCAAAGGCACATTCATAAACACAGATGGGAGGCGGCCGACGAACCTGATGCATGTGTTTCCAAGCAACCCTCACAGCATCCCTTATGTTCGACTTTGATGCATTTGTGAGATGAAACCAGACGGAAGAAAAACCTTAAATGGACAAACTAATCAAAGAGCTTTAGAATATTACAGAGAGTGGCTAATTTTTCTTAATTCCCAGCTAATAATGCTAAAATGTTTTTGCCCAAGATCGTTGTTAGAGGCCTTCTGCGCGTGTCATGCTGCTTCTGGATAATGGATAATGAGCAGCTTATTAGGTCTTTATCGTACAATCATTTTCCCCCTGCAGATATTGGGACACGAGTAACAATGGGAGAAAAGAGAAAGAATTTACTTTATAGTCTTCGCGGCGGAAACAAGTGTACTGTAACTCAATGTGACAGCTTCAGAACAAAAAAAGGAACCAGGGTGTCAACGACATGTTTGGCTGTTACTGTTGGATGATTTAGGACAGCCATTCCCAAAGTCCGGGAGATCGCGGTTCCCTTATCAATCGGAAAACCTCTCGGGGCCCCCCAAATCATCATAATTTACTCTATTCAAAGGAATATGTTATCATTTTACGGCTTATACATAAAAAGCTAAATATAGCATTCAATGTAGCTAAATACTGGTGCATTTGTCCAAATAAATTTATTTTTCCTCTCAAACTGAATTTTTGTCAATGTACCTGTTTTGTGGAGGAGCTTTGGGGGCCCTCCGTAGTGCCTCTGAAGCCCCCAGGCAGACCGGGACCCCGCTTTGAGAACCACTGATTTAGGTCATTAAAATTTAAACCTTAGACTTGATTTGCACTTGTTTGCTAAGATCAAGGTAAGAATAATTTTAAACTTTGGCTGTAGATTGATGGCTGTAGTGTCATGTTCCGCAGCGTCAACATGAACAACTACTTGCTACCAGAAAAGTTCTCCGACGCGTTGTATGTTCGAAGGCATGTGTCAATATGTTAAAAAATGGATCTTCCAGCCATATGTCCGTGTGAAAATGTACTTGAGCTTTATTTAACAATTCATTTAATCGATAAAAAATGCAGTGAATGCAAAGTTAAAAATCCATAAAAACACAAACAAACCTTCCCGCACAACGGTCAAAGACATTTGCTTCCTTCCGGTAGCGTCCCGAAAGGAAGCACGAAGGCCCATTTAAACCTCCTACAGGTGATAAACAGACACCCTCTGGTGGTCGAAAGCAGCAAGGACAAATAAAAGGTACATAAATTGCGACCCAAAATCTGGCTCTAACACTCCGGCCCCTAATTGTGTAAGGGCGGAACGTACTTAACAATTTAACCTTTAATAGAGCCAGATATCTTGCTTCATGCGTTATATTTCAGGCCGAGCCTCTTGTAAGAGACAAAGCTTAGTCACTGGTCTTTCTATTACACTTGTCTTAGTTTTCAATTTCACTGAGCGCACCAGTCCTTTTTTATCTAAGAATGTTTCCAGCACTCTACCAATTGGCCATGCTCCGCGAGGAGCTCCAGGATCGGCTATGAGTACGATGTCTCCGAGCGACAGGTTTCTCCTTTTATGATTCCACTTGTGTCGTTCTTGGAGCAGAGGTAGGTATTCCTTTATCCAGCGTTTCCAAAACAAGTCTGCGATATATTGCACTTGTTTCCATCGTCGTTTAATGTACAGATCTTGTTTATCAAACACTCCTGGAGGAAAGATTGGTTTTCCCTTCATCAATAATATATGATTTGGTGTCAAAGGCTCAAGGTCATTTGGATCCTCTGAGAGCTTTGTTATGGGTCGGCTATTCAAAATCGCCTCCGCCTCACAAAGCACTGTATGTAGTGCATCATCGTCCAGAGTCTGTAGTTTTAAAACTGACCCAAGGACCTTTCTGACCATGCGAATGAGGCGCTCCCACACGCCACCATGATGCGAGGCTGCAGGGGTATTGAAACTCAAATGTATTCCCTTTTTTAGTAAAGTCTGTTGCAGTCGATTGCTATCCATAGCCAAAAGTGCTTCCTTCAGCTCTCTGGCAGCTCCAACAAAATTAGTCCCATTATCAGAGACGATGCGGGACACTTGGCCTCGTCTGCTGATAAACCTGCGAACTGCATTGATGCAGGCATCTGTGTCCAGAGACGGTGAAACCTCCAAATGGACAGCTCTGCTTGCGAGGCACGTAAAAATAACGCCATAGCGCTTGCAACAGGTCCGACCTCTTTTAACTTCAATAGGGCCGAAATAGTCCACGCCGACATTTGTGAAGGGAGGCTGATCAGGTAAAACTCTCTCCGGAGGTAGATCTGACATTTTTTGATCACAGAGTCTTCCATTGCAACGTCTGCACAAACAGCATTTAGAAATCATCTTTCTTATTGCAGAGTTTGCCTTTGTAATCCAGAATCTTTTTCTCAACATAGATAGCGTGTGATTTCTGCCGCAGTGGCCCAAATTTCTGTGAATATGCTGCAGTATCAGTGCTGAAATGGGCAGATCTTTAGACAAAATGATGGGATGCTTTGACTCCTCCGGCATATTTGCCTTACTTAACCGTCCGCCAACTCTCAGCAGTCCTTCATCCAAAAGAGGATCTAGTTTGTAAATTTCACTACTCTTTGGGACAGGCTTTCCATTGGAGAGTGCTCTGATTTCTTCTCGAAATCGTTGATTCTGGCAATACCTTATGATGGCAACTTCAGCATGAGCCAATTCGTGCAGTGACAAATATGATGGCATGTCCTTGTTAGTCAATTTCTCCTTCGTGTTTATGTAGCGCCACTGGGATGTATCTGTGGTTTCTCTGATGGCTGAAATACGATTGGCCACAAAGGTGTGAAAACGTTTGTCCTCGTTGCGTATATACTTCAGGACAGACGTACTATCTGTCCAAAACATTGATGGACTTAGCTGTAGCTCTAACTCAGATTTCAGCATCTGGTCTACTCTGGTGGCAAGCACAGCAGCGGTTAACTCCAATCGTGGAATTGTAACACTTTTTAGGGGGGTAACTCGCGCCTTTCCGAGAAGGAAAGAGACATGAACGCGATCCTTGTGATTTTCCATTCTGATGTAACTGGCAACACCGTAGCCGTCTCTACTTGCATCTGAGAAATGATGTATTTGTACAAGTGTGGGTTGGCCGAAATCTTTAGGTTTGATGCATCTCTCAATCTTGAATGAGGACAGCTTCTTCAAATCAGCCAGCCATTTTGTCCAGAGCCCTTTAATGTCCTCGGGGACCTCATCATCCCAACCACATCTTCTCCGAGAGAGCTCTTGCAGTAACATCTTAGCAGGTAAAGTTACGGGTGCCAGGATTCCCAAGGGGTCATATATGGAGCTGATGACTGACAATACTCCTCTCCTTGTGCATGGACGCTCCTTCAATGCGAGGCGAAACTTAAAAGAGTCCGTCTCCACACACCACTCAAGCCCCAGTGCTCTCTCCATAGGGAGTTGATCTCGATCCAAATCCAGCGTTTCCCATTCCTTGGCTCTGTGCTCCCTCGTCACAGACTGCATTACCTTCCTGCTATTACTAACCCATTTTGTCAAAGTAAATCCTCCTTTCTTGCAAATATCTGTCAGAGCCTTGACCATGCAAACTGCCTCCTGTTCAGAAGACACGCTCTTCAGACAATCGTCCACGTAAAAATTGTACTTGATGGTGTCAATCACCGGCGTAGCAAACTGAGAAGCTCCGTCTTCAGCCATTTTCAGAAGAGCATAGCTAGCACAACTGGGCGATGACACTGCTCCGAACAGATGTACATTCATCCTGTACTCCTCAATATCAAGACTGAAGTCCCCTTTGGCCACCATAGAAAACGGAGATAGTCCTCGTCCTCATCAGCCACTCTTACTTGATAAAACATTGCTTCAATGTCTCCCATAAAGGCTATGGGTTCCTGGCGAAATCTAGTAAGAACTCCCAGTAAAGAACTGTAAGATTGGGGCCTTGTAGCAAATTATGATTCAATGATGTTCCTTTATATTCTGCTCCGCCATCAAACACTACACGTAGCCTCCAGGAGTC
Organism: Neogobius melanostomus; assembly: GCA_007210695.1. Classification (NCBI taxonomy): domain Eukaryota; kingdom Metazoa; phylum Chordata; class Actinopteri; order Gobiiformes; family Gobiidae; genus Neogobius; species Neogobius melanostomus. Next base: position 3,676,126 of record VHKM01000043.1, read on the forward strand.
AGCTTCAGAAGAGCCCCAACCATTAAAGACAAGCTTGTGAGGAGCTATCTCCCATCTACTAAGCCCACCACATGGCTCTCCCGCCCAAAAGGGAACTTTTGCTGTGGCCATTGTAGATACTGTGAGAACATGGTTAAGACTGACACTTTTATGGATCTGGCTTCTAATAGGATGTATTCTATAAATGGTTTTATCAACTGTAACACCACACATGTAGTGTATCGCCTTGAATGTCCCTGTGGGTGCTTCTACGTGGGCCTCACTAAAAGGAGGCTGAGGGATAGAGTGGCTGAACACAGATATGCCATTCGCTCCAATAACCCAAATTATCCTATGGCCAGACACTATATGGATGTCCATCACAGCCATGACTCCACCCTAAAGGTGTCAGGAATTGAGGTTATCACTCTAAATGCCAGGGGTGGTGATAAAATCTTACGCCTAAGGCAAAGAGAAGCATATTGGATCCATGCTCTTAGTGCTACAAAATACCCTGGCCTGAATGATGATCTGGACCTCTCTTGTTTTTTATAATAATTTTGTTGTCTATGTTTTTTCTTGTTGCCACTATACTGTGAAGACAAAATGTCTACCCCTTGTGTCCAAAAGGACTATGACAGCATGTGTCTCAATGTCCTGCTGCACACCTGCAGTCAGACATTATAAATTGGTTTACTGTTTGTCTCCACACACACCCTGACGAAGGCGCAAGCCGACACGCGTTGGTGTGCTTTTTAATGTTTCTGGCCCATAAATAAAGCCTTTTTCTACTTTTGCAAATGATGAGTGACCGATAGTTTATAGCTTTGCCTTGCCTTGCTTTTTGCTGTTCAAAGCTCAATAAATCAGGCAGCAATTCGCTATTGAAAAATCCCATAGTACAATATACGCAGAGTGGAAAGTTTGTAGGAGCTATTACAGTGGAGATGTCTTTGTTACAATGTGAGAAAAAAATGCATTTTGAGAAAACAGCGTTTTAATAGTCAATTTCCCAAATAAATCAAGAGAAATGTTCAATTTAGTGCAATATTTAAACACCTTATGATTGTGAAGATGAGAAGTAAAATAGTTTTGCCTGCAGCGTCTCCTGTGAAGTGGAAATTGGTGGAGAGGAAATACAGTCCCTGCATTTTGCTGAACAAGAGCAAAGAGACTCGTGCCACGGCTAATACGAATCCAGCGGTACATTTGTATCTTACAGCTGAACTCACAGCGACGCTCCCGCTCACCAGGTGCAATTAAATGCAGCACGGCTTACTCTTCACTTATTAGGAGTGGCACATTGTCCCGAGCACGTAAAGATACAGAGGCGCGTTCCCAGGCAACGAGATGAATCTACATGAATTACAATGCGCCGGGGCGTCAGTCAAAGGCGCGTGTGTGACAGTAATCAATCATAACAGATCACACAGACAAAGGGACGACAAAGATGATTATGGAGCCGCTCTTTCATCCGTGTGTGCCATTTGCAATAACCTCTTAATTATATGTTTTATTGAGTAATATGAGGAGAAGCGGGTTCATAATGTGACCACACTGAATTAGATTTTTGGAATGTTAATTGTTTTTCAAATGGATTCTTATTGTCTTCGGGAGCATCTTAGCAAATCACAAATATATTGCTCTGGCATTTCTACAAGTCCTTGGTATGAAATGAAAAGCGTTTAAATATTTGATCAGTTATCTATAATGGATAATGGTAAGCTGCTCTAGAATTTAGCCAAGAAAGCAATGTGCGACATGTATTGACTATATCCCTCGTCTCTGTGTCGTCTGAAGTGGGGGCAGGGGACATGATGGAGGTCAGGTGCACCTTGTCATCATCGTGCACAGCAGAGGGTAAAATGAGCATATGAGTCTTCAAAGACACAGCAGATGTTGTGGAGGAGGCTTGTGAGGAAGTGTGCTGATCCCGAAAGACCAGAGAACAGGGTGGTATAGAATTGTAACGGTTATATACATTATATATACATTTAACAGTGGGACACAGCACTGTTTAAATGCTGTTATCACTCAAAGACGTAGCTGACTTTCCTTTTTGAACAATCGTATTCTACCTGTATGTTTGAAGCTCTGAAGCAACAGTAGAGAGAGTAAGGCAGGCGTGTCCAATCTTTTTTCATTAAAGGCCGAATACTGAAGTTCATAAGGTGTTCAGTGCAGTGGCAATTTCAACTGAGTGCACTCAGCAGAGTTTTAACCTGTGCCCCACACCTTTATTTATACGTCTATACAGTACATAAGTTTAACCACAAACAAATACACATTTAAAATTTCTTCCTCACACGGTCTCCATGCCTTGGTAAGTAGAATGAGCCTTGGCCTTTTCACCGCAATTGCCTCTATGTTATGCCTGTAAATTCCCTTAAATAGAGAGTGCCTCGGGGCAAACAAGCAAACAGCATAATGACGTCATCGTGCGCGTTCACGCTCGGGTGTAGCGTTAGCTATCTTCTTCGTTAGCTGAAGCCACTGAGCCAGAGGAAACTTTGGAAGGATGGATTTAGCGAAGAATAAGAAGAGACTGGCTTCAAGCACCGGCGAAAATCCAGCCCAGACCCCAACTAACAAAAAGAAACAAACAAAACAAACAAAAAGGGGCGAAAGTCGAGTCTGATCGGCGCAGGCAAAGGTGTTGTTGATGCTTTCAAAACAGCGGTGTCCGTGTTTTGTACAAACCTCACTGAAACAAGCCATGAAATAATCATATTTTGAAGTTACCCATTTAGTTGATCTAATAGTTTTATACCTACAGACAAGTTGGGTAGTTTTAGTAGCAGACTAGTAGTGTCAAACAATAATTGTGCTGTACCTACAAAACATTTGAGTAGCAACAGTGGTAATGGTGCTGTATTTTCAATGGTAAAAATAATGTTGCTAATGAGCTGAGAGGGTAGTCTGCCAGGAAGAAGCTCTTACTCAAAAAAAAAAAAAAACATTAAAAAAAACCTGTTTGGAGTGTGCAAATAAAAAAAGATAAAGACTTTAATTTAATCTTTGGCTATCGTCACGTTTGGAGGAAAAAGGGTGAATCTTGCAAGCCTGAGAACACCATCTCAACTGTGAAATACGGGGGTGGCAGCATCATGCTGTGGGGTTAGCAATGCTACCGAATATGAATGAAATGTATGTAAACTTTTGGTTTTGTTAAAAGTAATATAAAGTAGAAAATTGTATCTCTCATTCTTCTGGCATTTGACAAAATATAAATAATTTTTAAAATTCTACTTGACCTAAAAAAGTAGAAGTTAATTCTAGTTTCATGTCAGTGAGAAAAGTGAGAAAACAATGCATGTGTGTCTTTTTTATAAAGTGTATTTATCTGGTTCCCACTGTATTTTTTCCACATGTTTGTAATGTAAAATGTCCAAATAAAGATTACAACAGCAACATTAAAAAAATAAAAAAAATAAGAATAATAAAAAGAACGTCAGACTAGGGTTGCAAAATTCTGGTAATTTTTTACGTTGGAAATTTTCCAACAGGAATTTATGAGAATTAAGGGAAATATATGGGAATTAATGGGAATCGACAGGGAATGAACACATCTGAAGCTTGCTTCTTTACAGACAGATATAAACTGAAGGATAATCATTTAATTTGATAGTTATACAATGAAATATCTATCACAGCAGAGATGAAATGTCTCAAAGAAATCATCTTCACCACGCTCTAAAACAGGGACAACCCCAGGAGACGGTGCACCATTTCAGAGCAGAAACATTCTCAGGACTAACATCTGATCTACGCAATTTTGTTGTACAATTGTACAATGACAAATAAAGCACTTACTTATATTGTTTTAAAAGTCTATAATTAGGTCTGTTCTGTTTAATGCAGCTCTATGTCAGACACAGGACCCGCCCACAGCGTCATGATCTGAGCTAGAGACAGGTGAATTTAACCAATCACAGTGTGATAAAACAAAATCATTATGCAAAATTTGCTGTGTTTCCCACCACTTATAGAAAAAGAATTAAGCAGAAGATATGAAAGTGATGTTTTGACATGACATGATCCTCACCCTTTATCTATGGATCAGGGGTGTGACATCACACAAATGCATGTTTTATGGTTCAAAAACGTAATTAATGGGTAACTAATAGTTCACCAACTACAAAAAATATGCAAAAATATAATTTTGTTTAACCATTTTGACAGTTTTTAATTTGTGAAAATTCCAAAAAATTTCGAGCTAAAGTTCCCATTGAAAGTTTTCTGCCCCTTTGCAACCTTACCTCAGATAAATGGCTTACACTGGAATTGCCCATTACTAATTCACTCCACACTACGTGGTGCCACTAGCATTGTTGTTCCCTACGGGGACAATGAAGTTCACCTTAACCTTTACCTTGATTGATAAAAAAAACATGTGCATCCAAAAAGCAAGTAGGTGTTCTGGTTCCAAAACCAATAAGCTAAAAGTGAAGAGCAAGAGCCGAGATTCGAAAAGCCCAACCTTCCCATCATAACACCCGCTCTACCATCTGAGCCACAGTCGTCCACATAACAACTGATTCTTCAGTTGATATGTCGGATTTATGATTCCAATAGCACTGATTGTTGAACATCAGTGCAGCCCGACCCCCGTCTGGTTTCCAGGATGTGAGGCTCCTGAACAGCTGGGACCACTTGCGTCCACTCCTCCTGCTCCTGCTCCTTACTGTAGCTGTGATTGCGGGTTTAGGCCTGCCACATGGGGATTTGTCATTACACTTCTCAGGCTCACCACACTTGAGCAAACATTGGTAAGCGGCCCTATGCAGCTTTGGCCATCTCTGTGCTGAACTCTCCCATACAAACTAACCAATTTCCGACATTGTTATTTCATGCGCAATGCTTGGAATTTTTTTGCATTGTCCTTTTCCTGACCGGCACTTTCCCTGTATATTTGTCTCCATATACCTCTGCATAGTAAAACTCTCCCGAGTCCGATTCAGACACCATGTAAAAGTGTAATGGTGTGTTTCAAGGGTAACTTGAGGTGGGACAGTCCTAACATTGTTCAGTGCAGACAGAACAAAGCTGCAGGCAGACTCACAGTCCTTAACCCCGCGTTATGCTTCAGGACTTGGACATTGTGAGTTCCAGTAAAAAAAAAGAAAAATTCCGCTCATGCTGAGGTGTTTTAAGACAAAATGCTGCTACAAAACCAAGACTACACCCAGTTATTTATCTCACCTGATTTCCATACTATTGTTTTATCCCTGGGCAGGATGCTTCAGCCATGTCCATAGTTTCAGTGCTTCAGTGTAGGTGCGGCAGGAAGGTCAGTTGTCAAGCCTTGCCAAATCTAAAGGAATGAAGGGAGATGCTAATAATAAAAAGGTTTAAGATTAAAATTACAACATTACAGAGCAACATTCTACACTTCAAGAATATTTTTCAGGACAACTAAAACGTACATTTTCTGGCTTGAAGATGAAAATTGAGTTACAAGTTACAACGGAATTTCATCATCCCCTTTCTCTCTGCCCTCGCCCCCAAGTGCATCTGTGCTGTTGTGCAAGTCTACGGGTTAAGAATGATACATAAAAGCACGTCCAAAAGTTTCTCCAGGGCTCTATTTCTACAGCGATCTAATCCAGACCAAATGTCTTCTGAAGCGCGACCAAAATGACTGCTTTAAACAGTCCACGGAAAGCAAAGAGACTCATTTTCCCGTCACTCTCTCAAGTTCTGGGACAATTTCTTTCACATTCGTCCAGATTGAACAGATTTATGTATGTTGGCAGCCGTTATCTTCGACATAAAAATGATATATTGCTGGGTCAACACCGTCTCGACTCGGACCGCTCCATCATCCCCTCTTTCTCCCTCTCTCTCCCACATGATAGCACTCTCACTCACGGGGCTGACGCCGCTCGTCCCGACGCATCCCGGGCAATGCACTTACGAGCGCGGAAATTAGGTCCATCACGTTGGTTACAGTTGGAGGAGCACTGGCACTTTCATTATCAGTGCGAGCCGGGAACCAATCGGGAATAGAAAAAAAAAATCGAGAGAGGTCACGTGCAAGATCTCTGAATATACGTGCCTGTCAAAGTCATTCGGTTTGCATGACATGAAGTACATGGAGCTTGAAATGTCGACAATATAGTAAATGTAGCGGGTATTGGCCGGTACGATCACTACTGACAGTTTACAATATTTAAGTGGGGAAGGGTCGGGGAGTTTTCTGAAAATAAATTAAAACAGAGACGGAGACAAGGTCAGTGTTGCGTCCAGGCTTGCTGCTGACTCTTTTACTTGTGTTTTCTTACACAATATAATACACAATATTCACTTATCATAGAATTCACACCCAGATCTGACCATAGGGCACAGAAGTACAGTTGAACAAATATTCTTTAACATAGCTTTCTACTAATACACACGCCAACTTGACATTGTTGTAGTTTTAGCACTGAGACGTCACCTTTTTTTACTTGTACATTTCAGTATAACAAAATAACTATTTCAAATATTTAACAATGGCTAAAAAAAAAATGACGGTGAGCCAATTTCTAAATATAAGGTATGTAGGCTAACGGCTAGCGCGCGAATGTTAGCATAAAACTAATTACCTTTAACAAAAATAAAAGTAGTCTAATATCGACTTAGAAGCAATACAGCATGAGCTATGTTTAACAGGCTTCATATGAGCCAACACTTATGTTTTGTGCGACTGTACAAACCTGAAAATAAATGAAAACAGAGAAGGTCAGTGTTGCGTCCAGGTTCTCTGCTTGCTGAGTCCGACGAGAAGCACAAGTGAACGCTCTAAAACCGTCTCCCAACCATTGACTGTCAATGCTCCCAACCAGCGCAGCCCTCTAGCGGTAGGCGTCTATACTACTAAAAAATACCAAAACTCACTCTAATATAAAACATATATAATAAAATAAAACTATGTGACCACACATAGTGGGCGTCACATAAACAACCATTTTGGCTTCAGAGATTTCAGCCCTGCCAGGCTAAAGAAGACACTCAAGAACCTCTCGTTTATTACCGCATGTTCAAAACAATTTCTCGACTCTACAGTAGGCTATGTCAAAATCTACTTCAAACTCAAACAGCAACTGCTAAAATGACTCTGTGCTCTTAATTATTAACAGGGACTTTTTTATTTTAATCATAACTGGTATCACATGTTGTATAAGGCACATGGGCGCTCTTTCAGCCTAGGCAGTTGCCTGGTTTGCCTCCCTCACTGTGATGACTCATAAAGCTAAATGTTATTCCATCAGTGTATTTTTCTCTATATATCGATGACAAAGCCTGGATCCATTAGACTCAAAATGGTGGTTGAGGGGGCTTACGACGTTGTTTTCACACTATGACGTTTGTCAAGACAGCTCGACAGCTTTCGGGAGAGGTACAGAGCACATTTCAAAGTTCTTAAAATGATCTTTGCAAAATACTGTGAGAAAAGACTGCAACAATTCTATTACAATAATACATTCCTTTATTGACTTAACAGTGAAATTGTATTTAAAGCTGTACTGAATTTGGTACAGCTAAAAATCCAAGACACGCATCCAGTAAATAAATGGCCCGGAACCTTCTTTAGGTGCTCCAGGTTTCAGGGACCTTTTGGGCTGGAACCATTGAATTATATAGATGGAAGAGGCATGCTGTCCCAGCTCCTATCTCTTTACATAGTGGTGCTCAGTGGCGCATGAAACCAGTTTCGTCCGCCATAACGGCCCATAGTACCCGTATGACGCGTCACCTGTATCTATGCTCCGTACGGCCCAAGTGGGTAAAAGCAGCGGGAGCGCGCACAGCTGCCGACGAAGCCTCAGAGCGGAGCGGACGCCATTACGCTGCAAGTTAAATCTCTTGATATAATCGTACTTTAAATACAAAATGAATTTTTAAGGCCATTTGAGGCGATTAAGTTACTATGTTAAGATGATCTGTGGGGTCAGTTTGTCAGTGCAGGGCTTAATAAGCTAGATAGCCCCGCTCTTTTACAACAACCGTAACTTACAGCGGCCCTTCGAACGTACGTCGCCGCGCTAATGTACTCTCGCTCGGCCACTTTTCTGAGAAGTTTCGTAAGTGCTGGCCGTCTTCATATTGCAATAGAAATGATAAAAATCGACTTTTTACTTCACTGTATTTGCTAGTATAACCTCACCACTAGAATTGTTTGGCTGAAATACAAAGGAGCACTACAAAAGTGTTCTATATTGTATTATCATTAGTATAATTTGAAGTAAATGCTGTACCAGTACAGCATTTATCTGTACTGGATCCAGGGCAGATGCAGAAATCATGTTTTGTTGTTTCAATATAGGTTTTATTGGTACTGTACCTACGTTATCTGAAAAGAAAGGTATAAACATCACCACTGAAGTAACTTAAATGATTTACCATTTTTTTATTATCGAACCAAAAAGCTATTTTCAAAGCCGTGCAGCCTAATCAGAAAAACGATCACGTCTTCATTAGTTTAAATTGTTGTTGTTCATGTTAGCTAATAGGCCTACTTTTTAACATTTAAACACGCTTGCCATGTGTAGGTTCGCAATACATTTTAGTACGGAGTAAAGAAAAAACTTACTTTAGGTGCCTGTTAGCGTTTATCCTAGTCCAGTCCCGTTCATTACCGTATTGTTGTCTGTTTGGCTCTCAGACCGCTTAACGGGGAAGACCTCTGCTCGTTCATGAGTCTTCACGCACACGCTCGCGCACGTCCACAGCACTGGTGACGTCACGTCATTGGAATACTTTTTAAAAATTGTTTTTGATGCTTTACAATTTTTTTACGAAGAAAAAAAGTCCATGTCCTAAAAATAGTAATTTTAAAGAAATATATTTGCCTTAGTCTGAAACTCCAGATGCCCCGTGGACCATTTTACAGGCTGCTCCTTTTACATTGTTGTCTATGGCGAAAAAGGCTGTTGAGCCGTAGGGTGCAATATCACGGCCTGCCACTATCACAACTCATTTCAGAGCAAAGGGGGCGGACCCCCCCACTGGCTGGAACACCGAAAGAGGCACAAGAAACACAAGTAAGTACAAGCCATACAAACAATGTCAAACATTTTAGTAAATGGGCATACTTTCTTTCTACAGGTCCGCACCTTCTACCAAACCAATTCTGAACCATATGTTCAGAATTTGATTAATTCCAGCCATCCATTTCTTCCACTTTTCCGTTGCCGGGTAGTTGCACCAGCCCCCTATGGCTCCTCCTGCAGGTGGTGGGTCCACGGAAGGACGACCTCAGGATTCTAACCGGGCCTGTTGGTCTCTCATAAGGGGCCTCTGAACCACTCTTTGTCTGACCCGTCACCTAGGACCTGTTTGCCATGGGAGACCCTACCAGGGGCACGAAGCCCCGACAAGAGCTCCCAGGATCGTTTGGGCGCTCAAACCCCTCCACCACGTTAAGGTGACGGTTCCAGTTTTGCCAATTGTTGCAATAATCTGGTCATTCAGTATATTTCACAAACTCCATTCTTTAGGCCCATTAGCTTAAAGACTATTTTTGTTGCTGTTGTAACTCGGATGTATGCACTATAGGATTTGTTGATGTTGCCATGTGTGTAAACTTGGCCTTGCAGTCTGGAACTTAATAAAATAATTATATGCATGTAAAAAATCGAGAGAAAAGGGTTCGTAAGACGTAGACACACATTCTTCATGCAATTCACCTTGCTCCCTCAGAAGTTGTTGAAAGGGGGAAAATCCATTGCCCACTTGTTCGGTTCAATCCTTGATCCGTTCTTTTTTTTTTTTTTTTTTTACTTGTCCTATCCCATATAGAAATGGCCATTTTGAAATGGAGGATTTGTTGTACAAGGAGTGTCCCGGAAGCTGCGGAGTTTATCTCCCCAAGCGCTGGCCTCTTTTCAGCTTTGCATGTTTAATTATTCAGGAGCGAATGAGCCTGGGTCAATATCAACACACTAACCTTGGGCCGCCAGCCACAGGTCTTTGTCGAAAGGTGACATTTAATTAGGCCACGCGGAGATCTCTTATCCGCACGTCGATTTTTTTTACCGTAGAATCCCGCTAATCTCATGCATGAGAACAGGGCAGCAGCGGAATGGCTCAAGGTCTTTGTTTTGCTCGTGGTGTCCTGGGACTTTATGGTGACATTCAGAAACAGGGATGAGTCAAGGCCTCACTGCAACCAAGTCACACAACAAAAGCAAACATGAGAGTTGAATAATTTAGATGATTATTTTGTGCCATAATTAAAAGATGACAAATCATGAATAATTGAGGCTTGATATTTCACATCTTAAATAATGAAAGTGAGGTCTGGGCTTGGTCAAGATTTTGAAAAGGCCAGGAGTGCCCTCTGCAGGCAGCAGTGGGAATGACAAACTTCCACTTTCATGAACATACTCACAAAAAGGGTCTGGATTATAGGCTTTAAAAATGGAGGACAGTTTTGTCTTTCCTGCATGATGCATTCAGATCGGAGTACTTCAGCTGCAGAAGTGAACAGATTGCTCAAAACTAGTTTTTACCGACATTTGTGGAGAAAACACAATATGCATAACATGTCTCCTTTAAGTTGAATAACATGCGGTGATCGATTGCAAATGTTGCGGATCACAATATAAAAGGAAAAGTGTTTTACTGTCATGGTGACTTCTAGAAAGCAGAAGAAAGCGGGTTTGTGTTTTCAGGTTAGAAGAACACTTTACTGCGGTTCAGCACCATTAACCTCCCGAGACCTTTTGTTCACATGGACGACCACCATGAACAATGAAACTGTAATAGAAAGATTGCACCACAAATGGGTGCAGAGAAAAGCACTGTGCAGGCTCATTTTTCAGGTAATTTCCCGTGTCAGTCAAGCCGTTATTTGCAAATAAACCAAACAGAAAACCAATGTGAAACTATAAGCCTCAAAGCTTCATTTAATGCTCAACAAAAACATCATAATTCAGCCCATCCCCTTCTCAACAGCTCCGGAAATGGCACCTTGCTCGTCCATGAAGTGGTTTGAGTTTTTAGGTTCATAAATCGTGGTAAAATACCAAGGATTTAGCCTTATTTAAACTAATTCAAGTAAATTGTCTTCCATTTTTTGTACACCGTTTGGAATTTCTCACATTTCTGCCTAAATTGGTCATTAAATGTGGTCTGATCTTCTTCAAAATCACAAGAATGATTAAACAGTGTCTGCTTAAACTAATACCACCTAAACATTTACATTTTATCGTTTTTACACCGCCTGAATCTCACTGAACTGCAGCGGTTTTGTAAAGAGGAATGGTCCAAGATTCATCCTGATTGTTGTGAACGTCTAATCTGCAACTGCAGAAAAGCTGTTATAGCTACAAAAGAAGGATCAGCCAGATATTTAATACAGAGGTTCACTTACAGTACTTATTCCATGCTGTGAATTTCTCAGGTCCTGCACCATACTTCAAAGTGAGCATAGGGTTTTGATGTTGATGTGCTGTTCCATTTTTTCTCCACACATAACGCTGTGTGTTCCTCCCAAACTATTCAACTTTGGTTTGCGAAAGAGCTCTTGGATGCTCCACAGCATTACTGGCAAAATTTTCAGTGGACTGGAGATTTATGGTTTTGAGAAGTCATCCGTAACATGGTTTGAAAGCTATTTGAACAATAGAATCCAATCAGTATTTTTCAACGGTTACTACTCAACAGGTCTTCGAATTAGCTGTTAGCTTAAGGCCTATGAACATGGCATCGGTTATTTTGTAGCAATGCTTCTTGTTCTGTCCCTATCAAATACACATAAATAAATAAATAAATAACAGCAAAATCTGTAAAATGTGGTGTCCCTCAGGGCAGCTGTCTTGGACCCTTGCTCTATAATATTTACACTAATGAGATGCCATTGGTTCTTAATAAAGCTAAAGTCGTTATGTACGCTGATGATTCAACACTTTACTCATCAGCACATACGATCAAGAATTAAAAATGATCCTAGATGAGGACCTCAATGAAGTTAAAAATTGGATAAATAACAACCAGTTGGTATTAAATACAGCTAAAACTGTGGTAATGGTGGGATCAAATAAGAATATTAAACTTAATGCAGATTTACAAATATTTATAGATGGAGTGCAAATTAAACAAGTATATGAGACAAAGCTGTTGGGAGTCATTGTTGACTGTAAACTAACATGGGCTAAACATGTAGAAATGATGTGTACCAAAATGGCTCGAGCAATTTCAATGATAAAAAGGCACAAATACGCTTTGACATTGAAAGCAATTAAACAAATTACACAAGCTCTGGTCCTTTCATATGTGGACTACTGCCCTCCAGTTTGGTCTAACGTTACAAAAGAAGTTTTAAAGAGGCTGCAAGTCCTAAAGAATCGAGCAGCTCATATGGTTTTAGGCTGCAAGTATGAAACCAGCTCTAGAGTCATGCTTGATAAACTAAACTGGTTATCAGTGCAGGACAGAATACTCTATTCACATTATCACTCCTAAAAAAACATTATAACTAATAAACGCCCTCAAATACTATTGAATAATCGGTCATTCAGTTCTGATACACATAATTATAACACCAGACATGCCACTGCTAACAAATGTATTATTCCAAAAGTGCAATCAAACAGCATGAAAAGAACATTCTCTTAAAGAGCGATGTGTGCTTGGAATACATTACCAGAAACAATAACCTTGGAAGGTAAAACAAACACATTTAAACTAAGAATAAAACATTTTTTATTAAATGGGCAGCACTAAATTTAAAATCATGAAAATAGTAAAAGCCAGTTTGAAAAAGCTAGATAGATTTATGATTGTGGTGAACTGTGGTCTTTGGTACACTGTAACTGTGTGTGCAAACTGCATGAAAAGGCAAAATAGTTAATGGATTAGGATACGATTAATGTTGTGTAGATCTTGCAATTAAAACTGAGTGTGGAAATTCTGTGTTGTGATGTAAATGTGTTGTAAAAATGTTGGTACTATGTTTTTATAAGTTTACCGGTATATTGTCGTTTTCATTAAATGTTGGACCCCAGGAAGAATAGCGACAGTCTGCGCTAATGAGGATCCTTTCAATAAACATAAACATTAACCCAAAGTTTAATCTTTTGAGTGGAAAACCTTTTTGTATTCCAAAAAAAGAATTAAATTATTGAAAATATCAAAACTCTATATAAAAATTAGCAAGACATAATTGGTCATGTATTTGAACAAGAAGGAGACAGACTGGTTATGCAAGATTTCTCGAACATGAATAAATGAAACAGAAATCAACTCCAGGAAATAATACACTATAATTAAGAGCTAAAACTGTCAGCTTAGCACAGCTTAGCTTTATGTGTGGAGAAAGGCCTGTAGTCTCCTGTCCCCTGTGATCCATGTGGAAGATGGAGCTGAAAGCTTCTTTGTTCGTTCCACACCTCATGCCCTCACACTGGCTCACAGTCACAGATGTACCAAACAGAGCAGCATGTGTTTACTGACGCTGTCTCAGAGCTCACCTGTTAAATGAAGCTGGGTTCGGGGAGACATGGCGTGCGATGGAACAATGTTTTTTTTTTTTATCCCAAAAGAAGCCTCTCACTGGCAGTGCTGTGTGGCACCGCGCTAACAACATACAATTACAATCACTCGCCGGCTGCAGTTACCCGCCGCGCTCCTCTCTCTTTCAGCTTGATTGGCGGCTTCTGTTTTCAAATGCCGCTTTAACACTATACCACCTGTTTATGCACCAGTCTGCTGCTCAGATGTCAAAAATGAATAATAACATCTGCTCTGTGAAACATAATCTGGATCTGAAATCAGCGCAGCTCTGAAAGATTTTTGCCTTTATTTAAAATGGTACCATTGTGGCGAGAAAGACGAGGACACATGCGAGCTGCAAGTGAGTCAACTATATAACTTTATTCCAGAGTCACCAACTCCCTGCGCCCGCCCATATCCAAAACAAAACCCTTGGCACACCCCGTTCAAGTACACGGAACGGACCGTCATAAGGAGGCTGGAGAGGCGAGCGGTGGGCATCACGGCGCACAAAAACAAAACGGGCAGACTGGAGCACGGTGGGCACAAACGACCGCGGAAAACAATGGTGCATAGGGGTCGCAGCAAAAAATTGTCGGAAAAATCCGTCCCGAGAAGCACAGGGCAAACGAGCACGCGGGAGAGGTAATCCGTGACCGAGTTGGACTTTCCTGCGACATGACGTATGTCAGTAGTAAACTCAGAAATGGCCGCTAAGTGGCGCTGCTGTCGAGCCGACCAGGGTTCAGTTACCTTAGCTATGGCAAACGTTAGCGGTTTATGGTCCACATAAGCTGTAAACGAACGGCCTTCCAGCAAAAACGAAAATGCAGAGTATCCAAAAACAGTGCCAACAACTCCCGGTCAAAAACGCTGTACTTACGCTCGCAGTCCCGCAACTTGTGGCTAAAAAACGCAAGAGGTTGCCACGCGTCTGCCACCCGCGGCTCCACAACAGCCCCAACAGCTAAGTCGGAAGCGTCGGTTGTCAGGGCAATCGGAGCATCTGGATCAGGGTGAGTGAGGAGAGCTGCACTAGCTAACGCAGACTTAGCTCCATCAAAAGCAGCAATCCGGTCCGGTGTCCAGACGACGGTGTCAGTGGCCTTCCGTGAACGCAAAGCATCGTACAGCGGCTGTAGGACGTGGAAGCGCGAGGAATAAACCTGTTATAAAAATTCACCATGCCCAAAAACTCCTGTAAGGCCTTGACCACAACTGGACGGACTGGACTGCCACCGCCTGGACCTTAGCAGGCAAGGGAACCGCGCCACGTGCGGAAATGCGATGGCAAAATCGAGACTGCGCAACACTGAGTCCGTCAACCTCTGAAAAGTCTGCGCTCCCCCCTTGAGGCCAAATGGCATTCGGAGGAACTGAAAAAGCCCGAATGGAGTTATCACTGTGGTCTTAGGCACATCGGCCGCATGTACCTGAACCTGATGATACCCGCGCACCAGGTCCACCTTAGAAAAACCGAGGCACCAGACAACTGCGCAGAAAAATCTTGAATGTGTGGAATAGGATAACGGTCAGGTGTCGTTATATTGTTTAAACGGCGAAAGTCACCACACGGACGCCAGGAGCCGTCTGCCTATAGGCACCATGTGGAGGGGCAAAGCCCACGGGCTGTTAGAGCGTCTCACTATCCCCAACCTCTACATGGTGACAAACTCCTCCTTCGCAATAGCTAAAATGTTCCACCCTGTGTTTAGCCACCGTGGAGGAAAAAGCAGGTGTGGTCAAAGACGGAAATTCAGCTAACAAACACTGAAAAACATCGCCAGATGCCAAAAAAGTTGCATGCGGTGCCGGCCCAGCTCCCTGAACCTCACACGGAAAAGTGGCAAAAGTTACAGCATCAATAAGCCTGCGGTTAGCAACATCAACTAACCATGAGCACATAAGCCATGAGCACACAAAAAATCAGCACCAATGATTGGAACAGTCACAGAGGCAACTACAAAGTCCCACTCGTACTCACGCCCGTGGAAACATACCGTTGCCAGTTTTGTGCCGAAAGTTCCAATGGGAGAACCGTTTGCAGCGCTCAGCAATGGGCCACCGCCGCGGCCTGACACATCTGGACCGGTGGGATGGACCAAACTCCGTGAGGCCTCGGTAATCACCAGCGGCGAGACGAGGAGAGTTAGCCAAAACCGCTCGTACCTGTGGCGGGAGCTGCCGCAGGAAAATGTGCGGGAAAAGGAAACTGCTGTCATCTGAACCGAGGAGCGAAAGCATATTGTCCATTAGATCCACGGCCGTACTGTCCCCCAAACTGGGCAGGGTTAGGCCAGACTGAACCTCCACAGCAGGAGCTGCTTGAGAGCGGCGTATTTCCCATGTGGAGGAGGGCTATGTATCATCGGCATAGCCCTGCGTGTAGTCTGCTGATCCAGGGCAAAAACCACCAAGTAGTATCTGGAGACATCTGCAACCACACCCCGTAGGTGGAAAAGTGCCTCGACATGCCGAAACCACGAGGCTGGATCACTCTGCCAAAACTCTGGAAGTTTCTCAGTGGAGGCGGCGGGAAAGAAAGCCTGCAGTGAGAGCGGGAGAGACGGCGTGGACGAGTCCACGGTTGAGACTGAGCACATGACTGTGGCCAAACCAGCGGCAGTCGGAGAAACACTTCCTTCCAACAGATCCGTCATGCTCACGACAAGGGTCACCAATGTGGCGAGAAAGACGAGGACACATGTGAGCTGCAAGTGAGTCAACTTTATTCCTTCAAAGCCACCAGAAAACTGGCCGGAGAACAGGACGAACTAAGGAAGGGCTAGACACGCCCCCAAACCCCGCTGGGTGAGAGACACCCCTCCAACATGGACACCACACCATGTCGTTTTCTCAAAGTGGACCAGGACCACAACTTAAAACTGATTTCAGAGGAATTCATCTAACTTGAATCAATGTTGCACAATCTTTCGATGAGTGAAATTGCTAGTGATTCTTTGCATTGTCTTTTTTTTTCTTGTTCTGCATTTCCATGGTTTCTTGGCATGAGGCTGAGGACGAGTGAATACAACTGGCAATGGTGAAGTGCTCTCAAATATAATAACCCACTTCTGTCATGAACTGCAGGCTGCAGCTCAATGATGGTCAATTAGAGCCAAGAGCCGGTGAACTGTTAGGCTGATGAGTGATTACTTACAAAGCTTCTTGGCAGGTCAAGGGTGGGCAAATACAGTTACAGTTATTGACAGTCAGACCCTATGTGACGAACGAGACGTTACAGAGTTTTAGCGATGATCATTAACGTTGTTGTACGTGCGTCTTGTGGGTGCAGTATTTGTTGGGTTTTTGAAGCACCATTTTTTTGTCTCAAAACTGCACGTCTGCTGCTTGTGTCTAAATATACTCTCTTGTTCACATGTGTGACAAGAGCGATGAAGGCAGTGCAGTCCTGTGTTCCAGAGGACAAAGATGGCGCCTTGGTTAAAGATTATGATAACTACGCAATATTAAGTCATTTGGAAAACATCTTTTTATGAAGCATTTACAAAGCATCTCATTATAACTGAATATGTTTTAAACCTCATTAGACAACCTTTCTAACCATAATTCAACCTGGATAGACTCAAACAGACAAAAGCAACGATTTATTGACACATGTATATTTTTGGCAGTAGACATCATATATATTAATTAAATTTAGTATGGATGGGCAGGTTAGAGTTGGAGATGTCTTCCCCCGGAGCCTGGAGACTGGTGGCAGCATGGGAGGCCTGAGAAGGATGAAGCAGGGAGAGCCGTAGATGGAAGAGGCGGAGACAGGTTGGAGGTGGGTCGCAGCACAGCTGGGAAACGAACGAACAATGAATGCCGGAGGCTAAAAAGCAGAACCAAGGGCGATGATTGGTTGCTACAAAGGTGTGGCTCTGTGCTGACAAACACTGGCTGGAGGTAGGTGAGGCTGAAATTGGTCTCCCAGGTTGAATTTACACTTAGGCTTCATAACAAATCCCAAATACAGGGATGAGGCGCAGTGCTGTACGGCAAGACATGCAGCATCTATTTACGTAGGCAGCTTCAGTGGGACTTCGAGTGTTTGTCTTCTGCCCATTGTCCTCTATCTCACTCCTCTGTGTGTCCTCTTCGTCCCCTCTGTTCCTATACAGCACATTTTTCTTATACAGAACCGTCACAATGGGGAAGCTGACAAGGCAATAGACTAGGGTCGTGAGTTGAATATGTAATGAAACAATACCATGTTATTAATCATAAAATCGGCCAAATACTGTATGTAAAGACGATTGCAACGTGGAGCTCCCTCTGTTTCTGAGTGGATTTATTGTAAATGAAACCATGGTTAACAGCTGGGGGAGATGAGGGATGCTTTCCCTTGGACCAAAAACAACTCATCTGGCAATTGACGGACTCTGAGATAACTTACTTACAGTCAAAAAGTGATCCCAAACTACTCTATAGTAATGCTAAACTTGACTTGTCTTATCTCAGTATATCTGTCCTGTTTGTCCTCTCTGTCTATGTCCCCTCATGACCTGTGAGACAGAACTTTAGTGAGAGCCCACAAACAGCACTTTGGAATAACACCATTAATCTCTATTATGTTCTCTGTTATGGACGAAACAATCAGAGCGGAGCACCTCCACACAGCAGAATAATCTCTGTCCCCATAAAGTCCACTTGTAACGTCTCATAGATTTTACGTATGGGGCTGCTTTCACCTTGTAGAGATCGTTTCGTCTTTATTGACTTCTGCTTAGGCGATTTAATTGTGCTCATACCTCGGCTCAGTTGCTTAGTGACAGTTAGTGACTAACTTGAAGATTCAGTTTGATCTTACTGAATTCAGTTATTGTATCCTTGGCTAAGTCACTTTACAATAACCCACAGTGTGATAGATAAGGTGGTAAGATCTATTTGTTCCTGAGAGAAATCGGCCCTTAACATTATGACATATCAGTGCTACTGGGGCAGTGCGTCAGGAGCACAGTGTATTGCCTGGGGACACACTTTGAGCTATTGGGTAGGAAGTTTTAGCTTATTGTGCGAGTGAAAATCCACACAGAATAACAAAATAATGAATTGTGAATTCCAATGAATTATTTAATGGAATATGTGCCAACATTATTGCTCAAAATATCTGAATATAACATTGGATAGCAATGTTCTGCTGTTCATCTGTGATTGATTGATTGAAGATTATACACCATATTCAACAATAATTAGGAATCTGTTCATACTCCCGCAAAAGTCTGTTAAAAGTACAGTTCTGCACGGCACTCCTGACAGTATACAAGCATCCATATATAGCAAGTAAGAAATAAGTGGAAAACTTCTTCCCTGTTGTGAGCCAGTGGCATTTCCATTGCATCACTCACCATCACGTTTTCATTTGTAAAATTACTTAATTACTAGCCACATTGGCAATGAATGCCAAGCTATAGTCAAGAGCAGATATTCAGAATGCCCTTGACCACATCTATAAACACAAATGAGTTTGTGTTGGAACAATGTCTTTTTCTGTGTTGACTCTTCACCTGGGGATACACACAAAATCACACTCACCTATTCACCTCCTCTTTTGACGCTTGCTCTATTTGTTCACTGCACTATCGGCTTGCTCCAGCCTCGGTGCATTTGTGCCCTGTGATTGTGGCTAGGTCTGCGAACAGCCTTGGAATGCATTTAGGTATACCTCACCAACACCATTCAGGCCCCTCTGCTCCATCAACAAAGCCACGCGTGGGCCTTCAGAAAACATACTCGCGTATCTAAACGGATTTGCATGTGGCCTCAGTGCGATGTGCTCAACCTCGACATGCCTGACTTATATTCATCGATAATGTTTTTATCCACAGATTAAAAAAATACTGCGTGGTGAATTGAGTTGTCACTGTATGGGCGGATTTTCGCGATAGAGGACAGATGCTGACATCTGTTGGGGCTAAGAGGTGAGATACAAACAGTTCAGAGCGTTTTCAATTTACATGTAATCATGCGGATAGTGTTATGGAGACATCGCAGCAGCCTCAAACAAGGCCAGATAGATTTGCAATAAGCGGATTCGGCATTTCACGGAGCGCAAAGCATGCTGGTCCAGGTTAAAGGTCAGGACTACCCAGCTCGTATCCCAAACTGTGTACATGACTGAGTGTGACACAGATAGATTATTTTGAGCGTTGAAAATCGATGTTTTAAAAGAATTTTGAAAGAAACACAGGGACACAGTGTTACTGGGGAGAGAAAAAAGAACTTGTGGCCCTTTGCTAAACCAATAAATAAATAAAAAGAACCGTTTGTATTCTCGAAGACGGCGTGTACTCAGTCACTGATTACTATGACAACGGATAGCGCCATTTTAGCGTGTTTCCCGTTCCCTGACATAGCAATGGATAAATCAAGAATTACCCTACATTTGGCATGGAAAACAACATGACAAATGGCTGAAATCAGGTATGACATTGTGCAGTCTGACATAGCAACACGTAGCAACCAGTTAAGCGTGGTTTTGGCACAACAGAAAGCAACAGGCCACAGCAGCGTCACTTGTAACTTCATGTTTTGAGAGGAATTTCCATTTAAGCAGCAATTAAAAATGAGAGAAATGACAGTATTACCTCCTGAGCGGCAGGGACAGATCAGATCCACATCATGAGACCGTTTTCTTTCAGCCACAAGCTAAACTTTTCTAAACACACTTCGCTCTGACAAAGCAAAAGCACTTCACATGTCAAAGATCTTTACACAGTACAAGCACTCACTATGTCACTAATAATTTACCAAAACTTTACCAAAAGTGTCTAATACAGAGTGAGCACTCACTCTTCCACAAACAAATCTTTGATTTCCTCCGGTGCAGCTGGAGTAAACTTAATAACAGTACGTGAGCTCAGGCTCTGGGTCTGCCGCTAAAGGTAAATAGCCTATATCTTTCTTGTTGTCACTGCTGTGTTGTGCTTTTCTCTTGGTCTAAAAGCGCTAGTTTCCTATTCAGTCATGGTTCAGTCCTGATTTGTAACCGGTGTAGTCTATGTCCCGGTTTAGTCCTCAGACCTGCCGCAGACCGCGGCTGTGCCTAAGTTTATCTAGTTATAGCTTTGCTTCGTTTAGTAGCTAAAATTGGCACCGCTTTCCCTGCTAGATGTAGAGTATTTCATGATTGGTCCATGGCTATGTCAGGCAACTGGAAACCACGCTAAAATGGCGCTGTCCGTTGTCATAGTAATCAGTGACTGTGAGGTCTTTGAGAATTAAGTAAATAGACGTATTGGTTACAAATAGCATTACTAGTTAGCTATTATGTCAAACTTACACATTTAATCCATTCGTCACGACGTTCTGGATCTTTTCTTTTAGTAGGAAATGTGATGAGTGCGTATGGCGGCTCACATAAAACGCTGTGAGGTTCCTTTATTGCACTCGTGAATAGGGCAAAACTCTTCCATACACTGATTAAGCCCATGAGGACAGTCGCACTGCAATGGAGAATGAATGCGAACCTGGCATATCACCGTAAAAACACTTTAAGTGCCATAATAGTCACTAAATAGCCGGTTGTTCCATTATGATAGTATGGTGGGTAGTTGTGAACTTTGACCGGAACATTACCACGCATGCGTACTAATAATGTGGATTGGGCTTATTCACAAAGTTGGGTTTTTGGACCACACAAACTCATTATTTTTAAAAGAAAAAATCATGAAGTTTTATGACATTGTTGAGTTCCAAACAGTACAGATGTTATACAAAGCAAGGTACAAACTGTTACCGGGCCAAATACAAAGAAGGTTCCAAGAACGTACTGGTAGTTATGAATTACGTGATGAATTGAACTTTAGGATTCAGAAACATAGCTCGACTTTGAAAAGTTTTAGCCCGACAGTTAATGTCTCTAGGGGGAGCAGTAGAATTAATTTGTATTCAATTAATTAAGGAAGAGTGTGGTTGCTCTGATCAGTTGTCATTCTATTGCTTATAGAGAATTAGAGTAGGCAAGCTCCAAATCTGTTGAGAGGGACCCTCCCAACGGGAGACCTTGTTTTTAACACACTACACAGCATAGGAACATCATCTACCAAATCAACTATTTGGGGCAGCTGGGTGGGGGTTTGTTGAGGAGGAGCTACTGCCCTCTTCAATGGACCCGCTCTACACCCTGGCTTTTTAATGCACTACAATATGCAGGGCTTACATATTACATAATTTCATTGTACATAAAAGAAAAATAAATAAATAAAAAGGAAGCAACCAAGCAAAATTGTACACTAATCAATACCATATTAAGGATGGAAATGACAACTGGGAAGTATCACAGATAATATATGTTGAATGTTCGTTTTTAACTCAAAACTACTGACTTTCAGGAATGTTGACTGCGTTTAATGGCCTTTTGTCGCTTGCTTTGTGCCGGACGTTGTGCATGGGGTGGGAGCGTTGTTGTAGTTGTGGGGTTTACATAGTAGTATTCACTGAGTGTAATATGTATATTAATGTGTCTTTTTATGTTTTTAATGTTTTATTGTTCTAATGTTTAATGTTTTTATTGCAATGATGTTGGGGGTGGGCGCTTATAAGCTTTTGCTTCGGCCCACTCCCTTTGAGCAGAATTTTAACTGCTCAAATAAACAAAAGGAAAAAAAGGGAAAAAAAAGAAGTACAATGTGTAACTACGTGTCAAGGTGTAGTAAAGATATTCAAAGAGCAATTAATGGTGCTGAGCTATCACATAGTTGTGGCAAAAGGGAATGTGGTATTATAAATTGTGCATTAATTTTAATGTTGCAAGACAACAGTATTACTGTTGTGAAAGTGAATACATGATTCCAGGCATTTTTATTGATTGTTGTTTATTTTTGTAGTGAGACACTGTTGCCTGTAACAAGCAGAAACAAGAGTGAACAGAGAAAAATAAAGCGAAATAAGGAAAAGTACCATGATATCATTGTGCATGTGTACTGTAACTAATGTGTACAGGAGTGAACAGAGAAAAAATAAGCAGAACAAGTCTCCAAAAATGATCACACTATCAAAGTGCATGTACACCATAAGTACATGTGATATGATGACACAGTGGTTAGCGCCTTTGCTTCACAGCTAGAAGGTCCTGGGTTCAATTCCTAAGTCAGACGGGGCCTTTCTGTGCAGATGTGCATGTTTGTCTGTGCCAACAGAGGTTTCCTCTCGTTTTCCCCTACAACTACAAACAATTCAAATCAGCACAGAAAGGCTCCGTCTGATTTAGGAATGATAATTAAGTGTGATAATTTTTGGACACTTGTTCTTATTTTTCTCTGTTCACTCTTGTTTCTGCTTATGTAACAAGCAACGGTGTCTCACTTCAATTTACAGCGCGTGCTCTCCTCTACCTACACATTAGTTACAGTATACATGCACATCCCCTCCTGGAACTGCCACCTTAACGTGGTGGAGGGGTTTGAGCACCCAAATGATCCTGGGAGCTCTGTTGTCGGGGACTGTGTCTCACTATAAAAAATAAATAAACCACAATCAATAAAAATGCCTGGAGTCATGTCTTCACTTTCACAACAGTAATACTGTTGTCCTGCAACATTAATATGTATGCACAATTCCACATTCCCTTTTGCCACAACTATGTGAAGATTGTTGTGATTGTATGATGTGACTTTTGAATGAAATAAATAAATAAAAAAAATAAAATGAATACCTTTACTACAGCTTGACACAGTTACACTTTGTACTGCCTTGTTACACATTGTTCCCACTTGTTACACGTTGTAAGGGTACCTGTACTTACATGTGTAATTACTTTCTTGTTACCCATACTTACACATGGAACTCGTGGGCTGTATTCTAAAGCGTTACAGAATTTTCTTGCCCCCAGATTGTGTAGTTTGCATTCTTTATGTCTGACTTTCCCTTTGAAAAAAAGTGAGAGGCGTGGACAAACCACACAGCTCACTGCTACACTATGCTCAACACAACAAAATATAATCTGATTTATTTATTTATTTAAGAAAAAACTCATTATTTCCCAATTTTTGTGCGTATGGGGATCCAGTGCTCTTGTGATGATCACTGCAGTTCAACATGAAGAAAAACAAGCATGTGTTTTCGCATAATAGGCTATGGTTAGAAGGGTCTTAGAAGGGTTTATTATTGTCCCTGTCATGATTCAGACAACCTGTAATGAGAGTAGCCTACTTTTTCTTTTTCTTTTTTAAATGGAGTTGAAAGTCATTAGTAGACGCCTTCGATGCTGCTCTCGCTACACAGTTTTATAATTGGCTTGGTCTCTTGCACCGCTCTTGTTTATTGTTCGACATATTGCACTTCCCTATCCCCCGTATGGCAAACAGCACGCGGACACTTTAATATTTTATGCCTGAGAATGTTTCTGTCAGCTGCACATACTGTCCACTGCCATACCAGCTCGAGAGTGCACCTTAGTTCCAGGTACGACAATGATTGAGATGGGAAATTCATGATCGGGTTCCATATCTATTTACTTGAGTATTATTTGTGAAAAGAGTTTAACACAAATCCGCTTCATCAAAAACGATTTAGTAAGGCAGTTGTAGCTGTAATAAGCCGACATAACATTCAACAACATAACATTTCATCAGGTGAGCAAATGTCCAAACAAAAGCTTGAAGATTGAGTATCGCAGCGTCTCAACTTGATGACTAATAGGCGAAGGTATGGGGCTAGGCAGTGACAGGAAGGAGAGAAAGGAACGGCAATTGCTAGGAAACGCTGTCTCCCAGATTGAATTAATGAATTAAATCACAGCCCGTATACGGTTTTTCACAACGTGGCGAGATTTCACGGCTGTGGGAATGATGAGTTCTAGAAATAGACCTTCCAAGGCGATTCCTCATGGATGAGAGACTGTATTTGTATTCCTGCATAAGTATGAGCATTACCTGAGGGAATTGGCTGTACCCAGAAGCGGGCTGCTCCACTCACTGAAAGCAGAATGTGATAGTGACACAAGGGAGAGCGTGTTTGAAACCTGCTTGAAAACAGGCCCTCCAGAGATGAATGGAGACAAAATGGGGACATTCTCTTTCTAGTGCCCTTTCTCCAAAAAATTACGATCATAACACCTATGTTTGCCCAAATGGGAGACGAGGGACTAAAGGCTCATATGTGATTTTGTGTTACACAGAAACTAAATTCAGGATCGGCGAAAGCGAGTCTGTAGTTAGAGCAGTTGTCCGTGAAATCAAAGTTAACTGGTTCAAATCCCGTCTCCAATTGGGTGCAGACTGGGAGCCCTGCTTCCACACATGCAGCTTACCACCAGTGGGTATGATTTTCATGAATAAAGCATGGAAGTGTGAAGAGACTTTAGAGTGTCTAGACAAAGCACAAGACTACGGCAACAATTTTTCATTTCCCCCCCCCCATTCAGCTGGAGTTCTGAATGCATATAGACAGTCAATCTGAAATGAAATCTTTATAGTATCTTTTTAAAAGCAGCATATTCTCCATTTGTGATAACCATCTATGCCGATAACGACTTGCCCTTTCATTAACATTTCAAACACCAAAACCTATTAGTATGAGCTTGCAGAATCCAGAATTTTTGGGCTAATAAAAGAATCCTCGAAAGACGGAATGACGCATAGACGCTCAGATCTCTCTCTCTCTGTGCTTTGTTTACAGGGCTCAAGGTGCTATGTGTTTAAGCTGGAAACAAACGCTCGTGATGGATAGTCTTTCAGCTGTCGGTTCATTTGCATACGAGACAAAAACAAATACGCGCGCCGATTCATCTTCTCTCTGAAAACGGCAACAGGTGAGGACAGGTTGCGTTACGTTTTATGATCTGATGATACAAAATGCTAATAGGAGAGGCATTGATAGAAATCGCTTGCCTGAGAAATGTCATAGTTTAATGGCATGCTGGCAAATCCATGGTGTTGTGAAGAGCACACACTTTAGGAACGCTAAGGTCCGGTGATGGACTATGGGCATTTAAAAACGAGGACAGTTTTGTGTTCCCTCTATGACCTAACATAAACCAGGAAGTACAATTAAAACCTCAAAAAGCCGATTTTGCATGATATGTACCCGTCATAATTACAGAGATGATGAAATAACATTATTCTGGTCATGATTTCGAAGCACGATAAAACCGAAGCAATTAGCCGGCATCAATTAGCATGGAGGGCGCGTCACAGTGAGACCAGGAGACGGATGAACCCTATTAGCGCGGCCGCCTTTAGCTAACATACTCGGCTCACTTAGTTAACTTGCAGCTGGCGGCTCCTCTTTAAATCACAGCTTTCAATTATTGTTGTGACTAATGCTGTGCGCGTGTACTTTTAGCATTCCCGTGTCACTTCTAATGAGCACTTTCTGTCTCTGTCCATTTGATCGCGTCTTGGTTTAAAAGGTTACCCTATGTCTTAATGACACACACAAGAAAAACACACCCAGGCGATAGCATCATCTCCGGTAACCATGGCAACAGGGCGAGGATAACTGGCAATATAGGTGAAGCTTAGCGTGAGGTTACTTCTCGACTCGCTCCGTCTTTCCCGGCTCCTCTCTTTGCCTTTCTCCAAAGCTATCAGTCAGGTCCATCTGCCTTGACAACCCCAGCCTACAGTTGCCATGGAGATAACGACCCCCGCGATCTCCATTAGCGAAATTTAGTTAACATCCCCGCAAACTGACTCATAAACAGATGGAAAATTCCACAAATATCCTTAAGCGTTGATGCTGATCTGCAGGTTCTCTCACATTTGTGTGTCTTTTTCTTTTTTACCGTCCAACATCAAAATAGTTTAGCTACACATTTTCAAATCAATAAAGCAAGGAACCCATTAAGAATGTCCTGCTGCCTTCAAAGAGCTTTTAACGAAGGTATATGTGTATATCTCAAAAACATAAAATGTACATCTCAAAAACATACCAGTAGGTGTGTTTTGTGGGTGTCTATTTCAAGTATAATCCTGCTTGGCTATCCTGTACTGGTATTGAAATCAGGAACTGATCCATACATGTGTTTATACCCCTTCACCAAAGCCATTCAGATCATTTCAGCACTTAAATTACATCTTCTAGCAACATGATGAGCATATGTTGCCAATCTGTCTTTCGAAAACTCCTCTTTCCCCACCGTCGCAAACAGAGACCCATCATCAGATACCTAACCCATATGTTAAAATGCAAGGCGAAATTGTTTGCAAAAATGTGTCCCCATGTGGATTAAAAAAAAAGGCTAACAAATATGAAGTGTTTTGAACAGCTATCAATGGGAGCACTCACGTTTTCTTCCTTCACATGCTGCACTGTAAAGGGTGATGTCTGGGTTTCGGGGGATTAAGGAAAGCATGGTCTGCAGCAGGAAAAGTGTTTGTCAATCCAGCAAAACGGTTAACAACAGAATAGTCCATTCAGCAGAGAGGTTAAGTTGATGTAACACCACTGTAATGTCACGGCAGAAAGCGTGTGTCTGGATGGGAAGCTTGACCAGTGGAATAAATGTGTTTACAGAGAAGATACAGATAGACAAGTAAACAGGGTGAGATCATGAAGTAAATGTTGCTTGTAAATATATCTCCACCGGAGTTCCCCAGGGATCTGTTCTCGAACCAATGTTATCTATCTATCTATCTAGAGAAACACAATGCTAAAAAAATATGCTTCTTAAATATACTTCTTACACACACACACACACACACACACACACACACACACACACGCACACACACACACACACACACACACACACACAATCAAGACGCAATTCGAACACAAGTAAACAAGAGAATAACTCACCAAGTCCAGTCAAAATGTCCAAAAAGGTGTCCGTTCAAAGTCCCTTTAACGTGATATTCGCAATCATCATCAATCTCATTCCCCGTCAGGCTGTACAACAACAAAAAAGAGCCACGGTCTGAGTGTCCCATAACAAGCTGAGATTAAAGCGGTTTCAAATAATCATTGAAGTATTATCAGAGGAATGGGCCTTTGGTATTCCCGGTTTTTCTAAAGGGCCTGTGGGGCTTGTGCATAATACATCACAGGGAAAACCGATCAGCTATTTTAGAGAACACCGGTATAAAAAGAAAAAAGAAATGGTCAATGGCAAAACAAGATGGGATTTTTAGGCTGTAGAAACGCAGAGTTGTGCTGCTAAACACCAGATCAAATAATGTTAAGTGCCACATTACAGGAGAAAATAAACAAGTGCTAATCTCAGAGGTAGAAGCAAGTTACTGATTTAAAATGATAATGGAGCTGTGCATATGTATGAGAGGGCTAAGAAAAGGGTATGTCTACAAACGATTTCCCAGGTTTAAAGACGTGTTGCTGAAAATATTACACCATATTACTGCATGACTCGTTTGGGAAGAAATACATTGCATTCAGCCAAAATGCTTTTTTGAGCTACAAGTATGAAAGGGCATGTTTCTCTATACAGTGACATTATCCGCCATTGATTGGAGCTAAATACATGTTGCCCCTTGAAGACTTTCGCTCCTTCACAACAGGTACAGCACTGAGGCTATTCCAAAGGGTTATTGATAGCCGTTCACGCAGCTCACTTATTCTGACAAATGTCATCCCCCAACAAGCCATCACTCACAACAATGACCGTCAGAATTGTCTCGCGGATTGCTCCAAGCCCTGTGGAGATTTGTGCGAACATGTTGGGGAAATACAATATCTAAATGACATTAGAGTGCTTTTTTTGATGCAACCCGTGACATTTTCAAATTGATTTAGATTAAATTTATTGCATGGCTTCGGGCACCACTCGCTCTTAGCCCAATAGAATCATTCATATCGCTCTTAAACTATCGATACTGTGTCAATGAGTAAAACCTCTCTCTCGCCAATCCAATCAAGAACCCACATGGTCAATACGTTCCTGCCCCTGGGCGACCTTCGAGGCTAACATTTTGTCCTGCCACTTTTTAATAAGACCCTTGGGGAGGTTTTTTGCCGGGGCGTAAGAGCTAAGGTGCTTCAACAAGAACTGTTCTGAGAATAGGGCAGGATAGCGATATCCTTAATGAGGTCGTACTATTCTCTTAACTGATATTTTTGTAGCTTTTAACCATGTTATAATTTGCTCCCTCGTGGTGATGATGGGATTTCTGGCTCTACGAAAGGAGTCAATTCTTTAGGATCCAATTTTTTCAAAGAGCTGTCTCATTGTATATAACTATTATTATCTGGCATCTAATACCACATGTTTTGATTAATTCATCCAAAATTTTAAGTAAATTTTTTCCCTCAGCAATTGCCATGTATCTAGGGATAGGGATCTAATCGCCCCTGACACGGCTTCTTATCTTTGTTATTGTCCAGTGGCTTAAATTTCTGTTGTATCTTTGGCACATCCTGTTAGTATCTGGAGCACTTACAAGTTTTAAGTTTTATATTTAAACATGTACTTTGTGTTTTATCTTTGTATAATGTGTTTTAATGTTGACTAGTTCTCAGAATTGCAAGACAAATTTACCTACGGGTACGAATAAAGAAACCTAACCTAACCTAACCTATCTTTCCTGGGCTCATACTGCTCATTTCAGCACCACACAAACTGCTTGCTAACTGTTGCAGCTATTATTTAAACTTTGTTTAAAGGTTCAGCCCTTTCGCATGCTTAGAAATTACTTGTCCTCTTGTTGTAGCTTAGAATAGCAGTGTGAACGTCGACGATTCTCCAAACCCAAGAAAGGATAGCAGAGCGGTTTAAGAAAAGCGGCAGCTAATGTTCCCTCACAGTGGGAACACTCCTTGCAGGATGTACAGTAACTGCTCCAAGTTAAAAGATTCAGTTGTGTCACCCACAGATTTCGGTTCATCGCTACTTTCCACTAAATGTTTTTGAAAGGTTTTTGCAAGACTGTTCATATTCGCCACACTACAGCATGCCAGGATGATGCGTTTTTTGTGTAGCACCTGGGCCTTTGTGTAAGTAAACGCTAAAAGCATCCCTGAAAGCATGTTTTCTGCAGAGTCTCCCGGGTCTAATCGGACATGGCCCAGCTGTTGATGTTTAGAGGGTCAGGCGCACAGGCAGGCACCGGAGGGTAAAAAGACGTGACAAGGCATCTTTTCACATTTAAAAGCCGGCTCGCCCAGGCAAACACTCGCGGTCCCCCCTTTGAGTCTAATTACGGCGAGAGCTGCAACGCGGAGGAGCGGGGAGATAGAATTAATCTATATAACTAGCGTTTCCACTTCCTCGTCTCAAAGGAGCAATGGGGGCCGGCAACAGAATTAAGCAGCAGAGGCGAGCGTGCAACCAGACACATATATTTGTGTGGTTTGTGAGGGAGCTGTTCCAAGCCCCTTTTCAGGCTGCACAAATGAGTACAGCCATTACTCATACCTATCAGTTATCATGTATTTTTGTGGTTTCCTCACTGTTCCCCTCTGGCTTGGCATTTGCAGATCTAGTCTATATTGGATTTCTTCGCCTTTAATATTTTATACGCCTGCACTAAAACTGAATCCATTGCCATCACACACGGTGGTATTTTAACAACAGCGCTTGATGTTTGATAAGATGTTCCTTACAGGCCAAAAGAGCCTCCGATGTGTAGGATCCTAAGGAGAGACTTTGTGGAAAACCGGCTCTAAGTGAACCCTATATTAAACTGCTGCGGCTGAGTTCGCAAATGGGCAGTTTGGGTTAGCGTGCCGTGCTTTATTGTCCTTCTAATTATGTTTCCAATGCAATAGCCAGGTTTTATATGCACTGAACAGCGCTCGCTAAATGGAGGGCCTGAATGAAACGATCTGTACAAGAAGGCGCTGCATGAGAGAGCGTGGCGCCGGCTCGATGGGGTTTCTTTAATCAGATCTGAGGCGATGCGCTCGTGGGCGTGTCCCTATTTTTATGCGCATGGTGGGAACTCTGATGAAATTATGTCAGCCCCCAATAGACCAGAAATGCTGCAAAGTAAGTGAGGGAGAGTGTTTCCATTCCAACTTCCACTTTAGTCATGATTTCCCTGATTTTTTGTCCGGATTTAGCTTATTTTAAGTTTCATCACAGTTTGATTAAAAAACAACTTTTTCATGGAATGGGGCATAGTGCGTGAAAATAATTTTCAATGAAGCCATCAAATATTGTCTACATTTTTTTCAGTCTCAACCAATCACTTTGCATTCTTGAACGTTCAATTTAGCTACACATGCTGCAACCCTTCCCCGAACCAAGATGCCTGACGTGAGCTCCACTTGCTGAGGTCTCAAATAAGCACCTAAGCTTCTCTGCTGAAAGCTTATTCAAAACAAGGATTGTTTTCTGCTGATGACATGTTTAAAGTGGGTGAACACCGAGCAGTAACTCAAGGTACTTGAGAGAAATTGCAAACCGTGGCTTTATAGAGAAGCTTCATATAATTGTAGCTATCCTTTACATGTGTTGACTGGCATTCTATTAAGTCCCACTGTAAACTGTGCACTGAACACAAACACGCGCCATTAAACACAGCCTCATTCCACTGGTGACATTATCAAGTTGCCTGTTATTCCGCCATCCCTTACTGCACAAATCCCATTTGTACTGCATACTTAAAAGCACTCTATGGCACAGTATTTTGGACCTTTTTCCCGGTCACTGAAGTCGATGGACATGAGGGTAGTTGGACGAAAAACATACAATTATGGTTAGATTTTCATTTATTTATTTAATATAGACATAGCAATTACATTGGATGAACCTTATGCATTGTTTAAAGTGTTATAGCACCTGTGCTAATTTTCAACACCTGTCCATAGGGGGCTTTTAGGTTACAATGATAGTAGATAAGGTCTACTTTTTTGTTCAGTGCATTTGCCCCATCCTTCCATGTCATGGAGCAGCCTGTCATGTTCGAAGGGAAGCCGCCACACTATGCCATCTCAAAATCTTAAGGTTTTTATAGAGCTTTTTGTTGCTCTGAAGGGGGAAACTGAAGCAGCCAGAGGAAACCCACCCAGACACAGGGAGAACATACAAACTAGCCACTCAATCATTGCTGAGAGCGGAGGGGCATCTAGGGTAAAAATGGACTTACTTGGTTATACAGTTGCCCGTGCTTTTGGGATTAGGCACTCTCTGCAGAGAAGAATGTGCTCACTGATAGCTTAAAGCGGTTACTCTTGTATTTAAGAGCCCTGAAACGCCTGACAGACAGGAGAACCACATATTCCTTGTTGCGTGGCGAGGCTTTCTGGTGATTTTCTTTGCCTGATCAAGAACCATTTATTCATACATATTATTTTTAAATATGGGTATTCTTTTGCTCCATTGTGTTTTTCGCAAGGCTTTTTGCTCGTCACAGTGAGAGACTCAGACCAGGCAGCCATCCCATACCTGATGGCACTCTCCAGCCCAGCATTGTGAAAATATGACATGATATTGTTTAATCACCCCACCATTTATCTGTACAGGGTCATGAGTTACAAGGCTTTTCGGGTCAAACAACATTCCTTTGGTTTTGACCACATTTAAAGAAGGATGGTACTCCAACGTCTCCAGCCTAGTGTGGAAAATGTTATAGTTCTGAATATTTATGCAGTAAACCGACTCTTAAGCCATAAGCTGCAGCTCTGCAGTCGGGATTCTGACATATTTCACCTTTGTAAAGTTTCTCACCGCATATGCAGTGCACTCAAGGCTTGGTAAAACTTAAATATCCTTTTGACAAGTGTAGTTCACACCTCCCTGCCTCTCTCCATCACTGCTCAACCATAGTCTCCCTGCTCCCCTCAGGCCTGGATGAAAACCCTCCCGCATTTCTAAGTTACACTGTTGTAGTTGAACCGGTGACTCTGCATTGGCCTTTAGTCAGACTATGCATAGTCTGTTGGGTATTGCAATGAGTTGGCAGTTGTTCAAGGACTCCTCCACCTTTTGCCCTCACTATGCTCAGCGTTTCTCCCTCTCATACATTAGAGTGGAGGAACTCTGAACAAGTGCGTGGAGCGTGGAGTGGATGTGTTTAAGGACTGGAGATGGATTGAGCCATTACAAAGAGCAGCCTGCAGGGGCAGGAACAGTGAGAAGAATCTCTGCACCAGCGTATTGTGATTCAGAACTTAACTCAGAGTAGATTGGAATCACTGCAATAACTGCGTCACTTTTATTTATGTTTTTAATTCTCTTTAGAGCTAGACCTCCATTAAGTAAGGGACACACAAGCTGAGTTTTAACCCAATTTAAGGCCCGATTTTCTTCACGGGGGACTAGCACTTCTCTCAGCCATTATTTGTGGTGACAACAGCAGCATCCAAACCTATAAATCTTACAGAGGGCATGTCATGCACTATTATGGCACATAAATCTGCTTTTGGGCACTAAAGGGCCTATCTCACTGGCCTGGAGAGTTGAAGACTAGTTGGAGACTCGAGTTGTAGCTGGTCATGGAGATGTCTCCGAGACTTCCCCTGGATATTAGGCAAGTCTCCAAGGTAGTCTCGATGAAAACAAATAGCTTTGATTTCAAGTCTCCAGTCTCCATGTGGGCCCGGTCTCAAGCAGTTGTGTCGGCAATACAACCTGTGAGACGTTTCTGTGACTTCTCTGCAATGTCTCCGAGACTAGTCGGATACCAAGGAGATCTCAAAGAGACCCCATACATCTCTCTTTGAGATTTCCTTGGCATCTGACAGGACTCGGAGAAATTGTGGGGACGTCACAGAAACGTCTCACAGGTTGAAGACAACAAATCGTGTTCACAACGTTGCCACAACTGCTTGAGACCGCGTAGACCTCTTGGAGACCATGTGGAGACTTCGCTGAAATCAAACCTGTTCGTTTTCACCTGTTCGAGACTACCTGGAGACTCGCCTAATATCCACGGGACGTCTCTGAGACATCTCCATGACCAGCCGCCCTTTGTATGAACGCAATCCATCTGAGTTGCTGTGACGTTGGTTGTGGAGACTGTCAGTCACAGCAGTCAAGGCAGAATCTCCTCAACTCTCCTCCACTGAGATAGGGAGGGGGGTGGGGGGGGCAATTATGGATTTATGGGCTTTCAGAATGTGGAGGGCACTTCTGAGTTCCATCTATTATGCAACAGCATGCCAATAGGTAAGTATGAATCTTGTACATTCCTACATCAACAGTGTTCAGTGCTATTGGACCAAAACGTCCTGTGTCCAGTCATCCACAGCCGTATAGCCCTGGAGCAGATAACAGGTCAGATCGCCCCGAGATCACAGAGAAACACATAAATCAATACTCCACTCCTCCACTTTAATAAAGCCCATACACCGCCCAGGACGTTTTATTACAAGCCCCGACTGATGAAGAACCACATTGCCGCTTTTATCCATCTCTGGAGGTCCTGGGATGGAAAAAATGGAAAGCCCTGTGAGACGATGGTATCAAACTGCAGAGCTTATCTCTCTGTCTGCATGTGACAGGTGTGTCCTTGTTTGTTTTTCTCACTCTCATTCGCTCTCCAAACACAAAGACCGGGGGAACGCTTTATTCTGCTAGCCTCCAGAGATCGTCTGCTTCTTAATTAGATTTGAGTCTCGAGTCATCCGTTTTGATCTGAACACCTGCCTCAAAGGGATTTGCTAGCATGCCGTTGGATGACAGTGAAGGTTCATTCTCTCTGTTTTATCACATGTCATACCTACTGTAGGGCTGGGTACCGTTACTTTTTTTTTATTTTTAAGACCAGTGGGTAAACAATTCTTGGTTTTTGATACCGATACATGAATGATACTTTTTCCAATACCTATATTCAAATATTTAGATATAATATCTAGAACCAGAAAACAGAACAATAATGTGTGGAAGATCTGCAAATGTACAATATTGGGTTCAACAAATGTGTGAAAATGTGAAATAATTTTGGGAAATATTAGTAATGAAAAAGGTGTATAACTTTCAAGGTTCATTTAGAAATGTTGAAATCTTTACCTTTACATGCCTGCAGATGGCAGCTGAAACATTGACATTTTTTCCCGACACCATCCAGTAATTATTTCCCAAAATGGACTTTTATTTATAAATTAATGTATTGTTTTATTGCTTTGGCAGTTTTGGTTTTTAATTAAAGTTTGATCAAATTTTCAGCTGTCTCCTGTGTTTGAGGCATTATTCTGCATTCCAGCTCTCCATGGAATTCAGAAATTGCAGGTTACAGCTGAAATTCTAAAATGGAACATCAACAAAACCCAACATGAAAGTGCCCTGTGTCAGTAAAAGATGCTACACTTTTTCATTTCTTGTGGACATTTTCCAGTGCTCCCGCTGTGCAGCATCGAATCGAACGGCGTTAGGGCATGAATACTTAGAAATGCTTCCAATTTCCTGTAATACATATATACAACTTTGATGTCTTACTGTGGGGGGGAAAAAAAGAAAAAGTTTTTGCTCATTGGCAGGCTTGAAGCAGCAAGGGGAATGTGACAAAAAAAATAAACTGTCACAAATTCAGCAATAGACGCTTGAGTGATGGGGCAATGTCACTTTTTTCCTACGGTCATAAATTGAAATATAACAAAGTGTCTACTGCCTGGTAAAGGGCACTATGTCTTTGCTGTGGTCAGAGAAAGCATGATCAAAGACCAACTCTCATTAAAACAGTCGACAGCGGCGCATTGCGGGGCTGTGAGTTCAGGCTTTTATGCAGTAAAACAGAAAATCCAGCTCTGCATAGTTAAAATATTGTTTGCAGTTTTTCGGTAGAGAACTTTCCCATAATCAAAGGCCTGACAGTTGCCTCATTCTGTGGATAAGAACAATTAAAACCCGATTGAAGTTGCATTTATTTGGGGTACGACAACA
The DNA here is from genome assembly GCA_007210695.1 of Neogobius melanostomus. Taxonomy (NCBI): domain Eukaryota; kingdom Metazoa; phylum Chordata; class Actinopteri; order Gobiiformes; family Gobiidae; genus Neogobius; species Neogobius melanostomus. Next base: position 3,711,311 of record VHKM01000043.1, read on the forward strand.
AAATAACCTGTTTCCATGGTGTACTTGTAGTCGCTCCAGTCGGCTCCTGGATGATGATGATGATGATGAATGACCGACTCGAGCATTGCCTGTGCGACCTGTGGACCCCCAGACACTTCTGCCTGGATGACTCCCTTGCTCTTCCCTCAAACCATAATCACAATACTTAACAGAAAATTGCAATTACGTGTCTATCCAAAAGCCGTTCACCTTGGTTCATATTGTGTCACAGTAGGGGCTAATAAATCCGTGCAGTGTCATCCAGGTGATCAGGGTGACATTTTACTTTTGTCACCGCGTTCCCTCCACTAACACCTTTATCTCCTTATCAGGCCCGGTAATAGCACCGTGACATTTGGAGCACTCTCAATGAAGAGAAAAAGGATATTTCCGCCGGTGCTGTGTTAACCAGCATTTCGGCATTACTTTGTGGTAAGAAACTGTGAGATTCTTTGGCATTTTCACTGAACATAGACGTTGACAGCACGCCTCTTCTCCCCCTCATAATGCTTATAATACCGTCAGATAGAGATGAAAGCCATAATTAGTCCTAGTGGGCAATGCGGTTGGAGGAGCGTACAGTACCTTTCCTCGCCCTTGGGAGACGTAACTGGGATTGTCGCTGTAATAAGTGAGCTAAAAATAGAATGGGTGTTATTATGGATCACAGGTACCGGGTGAAAGACATTCAATATCGTTCTCAAGTTTGGACAAGGTTAGTTCTTTTATCAGATCATATTCCTAAACTTGATGTATGCTGTAAGAAGCTTTATTTGGACAAATCTATACAAGGGTCTATTTGCAAATTTTTTTTTTTTTTGAGTGGGCACCCACTATTAATAATATGTGATTGAATTACATTGTATTGGCACCACTGTATAGTTAATGCAATTCATATGGAACATGCGTTGACTTTTATTTCATTGTCCATAAACTGCTGGACTGGAGTTTGTGTCTGAGTCTTTTTTCTCTCCAATTCATGGATGTTTGAGGCGCGTGGCCTTGTGTGCACTGAAAATGAGGGAGAAGAGTTGCACATATTGTGGCCAACCATCCAATGCATGGAATGATCTACGAGGCCCAGAGAGAGACACAGAGAGACAGAGACAGACAGAGAGAGAGAGAGTGTGAAGAAGCGTCTGAGCTGGAATACACTGCGGAACACACAAGGGGCGGAGCAGAAGCAGAAAAACTCAGGTTTGGGGGACAGTAACAACTCAACTATAGGATGTCAAAGTTTCAGTTGGAGCATACTGTAGGCCAATACAACTCTATGTGGGAGACACAGCTTTGAAAAGACATTTCCAAACAGAAAACCTACAACAGTTGAACCTGATCATTATTCGGTAGTAATTAGGTTCGCAAACCTGCCACATTCTTCTTATGGTCCTTCCATCTGACCAACATCAAGCACAACATTTTGAATATTATCAGCACTTTTGGACACCTTCGTGAGACAGTCATTTGACCTTAGTTCATATGTGCTGACAGAGAAGATGCTGAACGTTGTGACAGTTTTTTGTTTCATGGGGATAGGGTTGAAGAGATATTAACCATAAACCAAGTTACACATTCTGCATTTTGACAGCTACCATTATTTATTACCACAATAGAATTCTTTGCTGCACCAACTCAGGTTTACATCATGGGCTGTTTAGAATGTTGTGATGTCATGTGAACGCAAACAAACTCTTTTCTAAAATTACTTTTGGTGTAGTTTTGACAGTGTTTAATACCCCCTTGCTATATTTAAAAAAAAAATAGATATACAGTGCGAGGAAAAAGTGAGTACACCATGTGGAATTTCTTACATTTCCGCCTACATTTGTCTTGAAATGTGGTCTGATCTTTATTAAAATGAATGATTAAACAGTGTCTGCTTGAACTAATACCACCCAAACATTTACATTTGATCATATTGTTATTGGCCATAACATATAAACATTCACAGGGCAGCAAGGAATAAGTAAGTACACCGCCTGAATCTCACTGAACTGCAGCAGTTTTGTAAAGAGGAATGGTCCAAGATTCATCCTGATCGTTGTGAGCGTCTAATCTGCAACTGCAGAAAAGCAGTTATTGCTATAAAAGAAGGGTCAGCCGCTATTTAATACAGGGGTTCACTTACTTACTCCACGTTGTTGTGAATTTCTCAGGTCTTTCTGCAAAATATCTTGATAAACTTGTGAATTAATTTTTCTATTGATGATGTCACGTTGTCCAGGCCCTGAGGCAACAAAACAGCCCCACACCATGATGCTCCCTGCTCTATACTTCACAGTGAGCATAGGGTTTTGATGTTGATGTGCTGTTCCATTTTTTCTCCACACATGATGTTGTGTGTTCCTCCCAAACTATTCAACTTTGGTTTGCGAAAGAGCTCTTGGATGCTCCACAGCACTACAGGCAAAATATTAACTTTGAATAGTTCCACAACGTGATGTGTGGAGGAGAAATGGAACAGCACATCAACATCAAAACCCTGTCCCAACTGTGAAGTATAGTGCAGGGAAAAATTCATTTACAGGTTCATCATGATATTTTGCAGAAAGACACGAGAACAGCGTGGAATAAGTAAGTGAACCCCTGTATTAAATAGCTGGCTGACTCTTCTTTTGTAGCAATAACTGCTTTTCTGTAGTTGCAGATTAAACTGTTGGAGTTCAGTGAGATTCAGGAGGTGTACTTACTTATTCCTACCTCATGTGAATGTTTACATGTTATGGCCATTAAAAATAACATAAAATGTAAATGTTTAGGTGTTGTATTCAAGCAGACACTGTTTAATCATTCTTGTGATTTTAAGAAAGATCAGACCACATTTTATGACCAATTTAGGCAGAAATGTGAGAAATTCCAAACGTGTACTCACTTTTTCCTCCCACTGTATATAAATGGGGGGCCGGAGGTGCAACACCAAACATTTCTGCCTAGGGTACCAATATGGTCAACAGCGGCCCTGTCCCCATTTAAACAGATAGTAGAAATGGGCAAGCTGGTCATGCTACAGTAGCCTATCAGACCTACCCGCCAGCATGATTTGCTGAATTGGACTTTGGCACTCACTCACTCACTCACTCACTCACTCACTCACTCACTCACTCACTCACTCACTCACTCACTCACTCACTCTATCACTCACTCACTCACTCACTCACTCACTCACTCTATCACTCTATCACTCACTCACTCACTCACTCTATCACTCTATCACTCACTCTATCACTCTATCACTCACTCTATCACTCTATCACTCACTCACTCACTCACTCACTCTATCACTCTATCACTCACTCTATCACTCTATCACTCACTCTATCACTCTATCACTCACTCACTCACTCACTCACTCACTCACTCACTCACTCACTCACTCACTCACTCACTCACTCACTCACTCACTCACTCACTCACCCACTCACTCACTCAAATCAAACATATTTCCTCACTTGCATCTCTTCCCTCGTGGGGGTCTTGTTGACAATGCACGCTATGAGCCTCTCTCATTTGGGGGGAGGAGCCTGCAGCCCTGGGACCGTGCGCAGACAGCGGTCTTGTCCAAAGCTGCGCGGGTCTCTCCGCTCTCCTGGTCGTGTGGATACGGGCTCCGCGGTGCACCTGTGGACTTGCTGGGATTTATTACCACTCGTGCCACGCGCGGATTCAACTTAATTAAGAATATGAGCGTAGCCACGTGGAAGCCCCGAGACACATAGGTAAAACGCGAGCGCTCAATTCATGTGTCTTTTCGCCTTGGATTTTGCTCTACCTTTGTGCGTCTTGAGAGTGGCACGGCTCCAGGTGCGAGAGAGAAAACCACTTGAACGCCTTTTACCTTTTCTCCCCCGAGAGCCACAAGGGAGGCTACCTCATCTGTGCTTTGAAGCCATTGTTGTTCTACCCTTCAAACAACTTTTTTTTTTTTTTTTTTTACGCTTTGTAGATCTCAAGCGAGGGGGGATAAAAGGGGGGGAAGAAAAAGAAAGGCTGCTCTTTTTCCACTCTTGACTCGCTTTATGTTCTGCAGGACAACGCGGCTGTGAATTACGATGCATCTCCTCCTCGCAGCGGTGGTCCTAATTCTGGCCGTTACTGGCATCGCGAAAGGTAAACTGGCACAGTCCCCCCACTGACCAAGATACAGATTTGGCACAATATTGCGCAATATTGTATACAAATATGTTCTAAGAAATGCAACAGTGAGATTGGGGCTCCCTGTTTTTTCTTTTTATTTAATTTGAATGGAAATCTAATGTTCATTCATGCATCTCTGACTTTTATTGTAGGATGGGAGTGCAGCCCCGGATGCAACACGGAGAATGGATTTTGTGAGAAGCCTGGCAAGTGCAGGTGCGTGTGTGTGGTGGATTTAACTGGCTAGTCTCCCTGCGCGTGGAACTGGAATGCTTTCTGGAAACGCTGCCATTAAAAAAAAAAGAAAAAAAGGTGGATATTTTGGACTGCTTCCATCTGTGGAGGGCCTGGGTCCAAATCAGGCTTCTTTGTGGAGTTTTTGATGAAATGTTTTTTTTTTCTTTTGCATTGACAGATAGAGGCAGCCAATATCATTTCCAGTATAGGCAGTCAAAATGTCCATACATAATATATCAAATTGAGTTGTGAAGTGCCATCTTCAATCTGGCTTTAAATCATCGGAAAAGACCATAATTAAAATAATGGTACACTACAATTGTGCAGGGGCCTGTGTTATGTGAAATGCTCCACAAACTACTGGATAAGCGCCCTAACCGCAGTGCTTCCAGTCATCCGTCTCCCGCTTTGGGAGCGCCTGTGACAGTGCTCTTCCGCCCCGCGCTGTGGCTGAGTATTAATAGTTCAATGTTGCTCCATTTCTTTGTAGGTGCAAACCAGGATGGCAAGGGGAGAACTGCGACCGGTGTGTAGCGTTCCCCGGCTGCGTGCACGGCTCCTGTGAGAAGGCCTGGCAGTGTGTGTGCAAGGAGGGCTGGGTGGGCAGCCTCTGTGACCAAGGTGAGTCTCCTCCATTAAATCACACACCGTGCACTGACTCTGGTTATATATGGGAGACCATAGAGGCAAGGGCACCCTCTGCACCACATAATAAGCTCACTTAGGAAGAAACTCACTCACTGTTCTGTGGGATGGCCCCTATATACAGGGTTAATGTGGCAAATACTCATGAGTTTTGGGCTTAGTGGCTTTCTCTCAAGCATTTTCTTTTAAATACTGCTACAATATCTGTATTATCCAGTGATGAGTAGTGCTCTGGTCAGGACACTTCAACACCTCCATGCTCATCAGCTTCCCTCCTCATAGCAAATGAATTGTCCCACGGGTTCGAGGACAGACAAGTCACAGCCGTTCATTTCAAGTGCATCTCTCAAATGTGGAAAAATGTTCCTCTCAAAATAAGACAAGGTTGTGGAATATTTGTTTCTGAATAAATTGTTTTTATGGGACATTCTTGGAGGTCAAAACACCAATGTTGTTTTTAAATGTTCTCCTCAGAGAAGAAAGGGACGCGGAAACATGACAAGTGAACTGATGTGTTGATTTGTTTAATAGTTTCAGTCTCACTAAAAACGAAGGCACAGAATACCCAGCCTTGTATGGTTCACAGACTGCAGACAACATTTGTGGTTTATCCATATTGGATTTCTTCTTTGGAGCATCTAAATTTAAAATCTTATCTACTAGCAATTATCTGGCTATTTGGCTAATAGTGTGTTGCCATGGTTGCTGACCATCAAGGGTCGATCTATAGAATAGAAAAGGCATGTAATCCCAGCTGGCCAGGCCACATTCTCAAGGGGCTTTTTAAACTAGATGCCCTTCCGTATTCAGCTGAAGACATAGGCTGAGCCTCGAAGTTATGCGTGAGACTGGAGGTCCCGGATAATCAGGTCACATATGGGACACAATATGCTTCATTAGTGTCTATAAGAGCGCAGAGTAAATGTAGGCAATTATATGAACGTGTATGTAGCATTAAATCTTTGCGTGCCTTGAAGGAGGCCCAGACCTCTCATTGGGAACCTGAGATGGAGCTATTGTATTGTAATCTAAATCTCCACACATGTACTACGCTGTGGATCTAATTGTTGAATTGATCAGAACAATTACTAATATTTTCCCACAAACGTTCAGCAGCGACTTGTAATTCTCAATAGAATAATTACCTTCGTCTTCTCAATTACTGTTAAAGACTCTGCGGCAAATGGAGGACTGTAATTTACAATTGACATTTAATTTGAAAATGTATAGTACCTTGTGTCTTGAGAGTTATTAGCATAATTAATACCGCCATGTCTAGAGATGCACACTCCACTCTTAGAGATATGAAGGCACTAGCCCCGAGGACTGAACTAAGGATTTCCTTAGTAACCGACTGACGGATAACCACTCTGCTGCAATGCTCCCCATAATTATTACCTGATTATCACTGCAGCGCATTCGTATTAGTCTTTATATATTCAGGAGTCTGTTTGTACAGGGTTAGCAGCAGGTTTCATGATAAACCCCATAGAGACAGATTTGGTTGTTTTCAGTGGACATACAGCATTACCTAAATAACGATTGTGATTTTGATTAGATTGCAATTATCTGCGCAGCTGTAATGTTCAGTCCAGTTAAAGTCACTCCTGCAGTGTAAGTAAAAAGTTGAATCTGTGCCTAAAGGCAGTAGATGAAAGAGAAGAGATTAAAAGCAGAAAGTGTATCCAGGCTGATGGAGAGTTTGACCTCATGTCACTACATTGTTCAGCATTTCTGCAGCAGGATAGATGTCTCTTTCCTTTGTAACTCCTTGTGCTTAGTTCTGGGGATATTTTGGGAAGGCTACACAGTATTGTTGAAATGTTATTCCTTTTTAACACACGACCAGACAACACTATATGCAAAATTATTCAAAGTAATAGTAACATTTGTTTGCTAATTCTTGTGAAATGGTTATTCAGATATGGCTTTCATGCCATCCCTCCATTCTTTATCCAATATGTTTGCACACATGCAAAATAGACTGTGTGCACTGAAGTGGTGAAAATGTGGAGGTGGAGTTGAGATTTGTATTTCTCGTACACACGTGCTAAAAGGCTACTTTAGCATTAAACTCATTTATATTAGAGATTTGTGCCACTAATACGCAGATTCTAATGATCTTTGGTCCCTTGCAGACACTCGACTGTGCTCTTCAGGGCCATGTTCAGCCAATGCCACATGCATCGAGACGGGCGAGGGAGGCTACCTGTGCGTCTGCCCCCACGGCTACACCGGCGACTACTGCCACCTGAAGAAAGGCCTCTGTCTGGAGAATAGGTAAAGCATAATACTCTGTCTCCACTCTTTCCAATTAGCTTTAATAATCAATACACGCTGCGCCAGCTGTCAGCTCTAAAGGCATCTAATCGAAAGCCCCTGCGCTCTAGTTGTTTGCTTGTTTGATGGTACCCGTTTGCGGATAATATATGGTGGTGTTTTTCATTGGAGCTCTGCCCTGAAGATGTTATTTCATGTCGTTGTCCTTTGTAGAAGCTAATGGGAGTCTTGCAGTTTTGTGGTTTAAGCTGTAAGCAAGAGCAGCATTCCTCATACAAAGTAGCAAGTAAGTGTCGAATAAATTGGCTCCTGGCGCATCATTTAAAGTTAACTTGTTGTTCAGTAAGTACACTTGGGGACTTTTGGAGACTTGGCTATTATGGAATGTGTGAAACTGAAAGGGAGGCCAAAATGAAATCGCCTGGCATTGGGCTGCAAGATTAATCACTAAAGCTTTTGAAATTGGCATTGCACCGTGAAAAGTCTTGATTTGTAAAAGTCAACTGCAAATCCAATCGCAATCGGAGAATACTTGACACAATTTGCAGTGAGATATTTTCCCCCCAAAAGTGTTCAGCCCCTCCCATGGCAAAACATGAATTTGTTTAGGAGACCGAGCCAGAGTTTGTTATTCTAGCCTGCAACACTCCATTAATTCATGATGTAGCATACAGTTGTATCAGTTTGAGCTCAATTTTATGAACAGAGATTGCATTTCTCTTCATGGAAGTCTTGTTTCGTCATTCAACTGAAGAATTTTCATATTCACATTTTCATATTTGTAAGCTCTGCATTCTACTTTTGTTCAAGCAGATTCATAAATGGACCAGCTACTTTTATCCCCAACACTGTACTGAAAGTAACACAGCTTTACTGGGTTTCTCTTCCTGATAACAACCCTCCAAATTAACCAGACTGGCAATTTATTCTCTATGGAAAACCAACAGAGATATTCACTGAACGGTAATCGTCGTCCATCCTTTGCAGAAGAGGGTTATAGAAAGATAGGTTTCAAACAAGCCAATTCTTGGGTATCTCCAATCTAAAATAAAAAAAAGATAGTGACGCTTGCATTAAATATTAAAAACATTATTTTTAAAGCTTTGAAATGGTTTGGCATCAGTATCTCAGCTTATATCTAACATTATTCCCTTTTGCTGCTTGCTTTGCACAGGCCTGGACACACATTCTATTCTGACTCCTATATGTTTAGCAGACCTTGTTCTAGCTTTATCATTCAGGTTGTGTCTAGTATTGCTATTGCGTTTATGTGGTAACCTTTTCTGGTTGTCAGTGCTGTAACAACTTTCTTTTTTTTTGTTACTTTATTTTTTATTGTTTTTAGGTTTTACACAAACATGGGACACTTTGGATATTAAAAGTAAAACTTTACAGACAAATGATTTTAACAATGTGGCGCTGAAGTGAAAATGGTCCATTTCTCCCATTTTTCTTGACACTGCTCTTCTTGAGTCCTCAGTCTATGGGTCAAAATCTCCACCTCCAAAATTCCATTCACAATTTGTAGCCAGTCTTTAGTTGTTGGTGTTTCTATTTTGTACCATTTTTTAGTAATAGCCTTTTTACAGGCTACTAACAATATTTTCAGTAAATATTTATCATTTTTTCCCACATTACCCCCATGATGTATCCAAAATATAACAGCAAACACGTTTTGGGAATCACATAGCCCAATACCTTCACAATTATTGAATATCTGTAACAACTTTCATATTGTAGGTTGGGGGAAAACGGCAATCGGGTAAAACATAAAAGAAACTAACAATTTAAAATATGTTTAAAAAAAAGTGGTCTCGGGCCTAATTAATCCATTTATCAATCCTGACATCTCTTTCTTGGCAGCTTCAAAACCCTATTGGCAGAGATTATGAGCTGTAAGCCAATCTCCTAATGCAGTGTAGTGCATGCAATTCAATAAAGGCACCAATCGTTTTTTCTTACTTGGCTGCTTCCTAGTTTTAGATTGGATATGGATATACCCTGGAGAAAAGTCCGAATTTATTTAAGGCCTTGACTTTCTGCTCACATCCTCCTCAGCTGCCTGACAGACGGCATAGATCTGTGAAGAAACCCCCGCCCCCTGCGCCCCTCACTCATAAATGCATATATAAAATACGCGGGGAGCAGACACAGACCTTCACTTTTGCGAGCCGAGTGTGTTTGTGCTGTCAGAAAGACTCGTAATCCGCCTGAAAGACATCGCTGGAATCCAATAGCCTATAGCCGAGTGTCAGAAAATTGGCAGGTCTCATCTTGTGCCTTTTCTTGAAAGCGTAATTACAGTCTGAGCTGGGAGAGGAGTACGCTCTGATTCTGTGTGTCATGGGAATTCATCTCTAATAAAGGGCGATGTGAGGCCTCATTAATCCAGCTGCTCTGGAGAACAGTGGAGGAGTCCAGAGGAGCAGCACAAGATGTGAAACTCATGCCGGCACTCAGGCACTCACAGAGGGCCGTAATTACACTATTTGTTAAAAGAAATATAGATTATCAGGCTTTTCATTGGGGCAGGGAGGTGAGGGCTGTGTGGATCGATGCTGTGGGTGTCAGAGGAAGCATGTTCAGATCTTTGGTTCTTTCATCACACATGCTGTTGCTCAATAAGCCAGCCTGTGTGGAGGCCAGTCAATATTACAGCTTTGCTTTAAAAAAAATCCATCTTAATAATCATCTTTTCGGATACATGGAAGTTGAAGTTGTTGAAAATAAGACAATTTATTGTGGTAGTTCATCTAGGGTTGGACAAGTATGAGAAAAAGTTTGCTAATATGTTTAGCCTTTTTCATTCTAATCAAAATCAGCAAATTCATAATTCATGCAATTCAGACAGTTGCCTCATTCAGCTTAGTGTTGTTTTCATCAACTAAGACTAAAATGATATTTTTATGATGGCGAACTAAAATAGCTCTTCGGTGACTAAAACATGACGAGACATTTATAAGTTTACATTGGTGAGACAAAAAATGGGAGAAAGTAGTTTGTCAGACCGTTCACAGCCAGAGCTTGTGCACAGAGCGGAAGAACACACTCGCTGCGAGTGACACCGGGCGACTGCGTCAGGTCACATGACCTTGCATGCGGCAGGATGCGCCCCTCTCTCGCCCACGCGCCAGTCTGTGCCCAGAGCTCCATGGTCACAGGGACTTTATCTTAACTCATGAGAGTTTTTTCCACATTAAATGATGTAGCGTATGAACGCAGAAAGCGTGTTGATGAATGAATGTGCAGACGGCTGCGATGATCAAAGAATGAGGAGAGCGGCTGCTTTTGGGAAAAGTCATGTTCACAATGACACAATGTCAAAAGCTTAGTACAGTCTGTCAACCTTCATCCCAATTTCCAATACACTTGTCGAAATGAATTTGTTGAAATACTAATACTTCATTACTTTTTATAATGAAATTGACTAAAACTAGACTAACAGTTTTTTTTTAGTTTGTCACCTAGAGCTAGACTAAAACTATCACATTTAGAAATGACTAAAATGTGACTAAAACCAAAGCATGTTCATCCAAAAGATGAAAAAGACAAAAATGTGACTAAACTAAGAGGTCTGTGAAAAACAACACTGATTCAGATGGTCATTTCATTTTGTGGAATAATAATGTTTCGTGAAGCGAAAACTGCTTAATATTTATCCAATATTGTTATCTCGACTGCACATGCCCACAGTGATGTCGCTCTCATGGACCAGTACAATTGGGCCGGCATAATAAAATGTTAGCCTAATGTAGTGATAATTGTGCACTTAGAGCTATAAGCTCTAAGTGCGATGCAGCAGGAGCCTGGACTGCTATTGACATAAATTAAGTTACACAGACATTTTTTTGAATGACTGTGCTAATAGGTACTGAATTCAGAAAGTTTTCCGTT